>CM024591.1:4003916-4603916 GCA_014182565.1 Eucalyptus marginata | reverse complement strand
CCTAGCTGTTCTGCACGGGCTGGAGTTTTTGAAGATGAAAAAGGAGCAGCACGTGGGAATAGTTGGAACAGGGGAAGTACAAAGTGAAAAGCTGGAGTACGAAACAAATTGCTTGACTTTGGTGGAAAGTATATTGGGCTAGGCTGAAAACCCGTGGAACGTGAAGACTATAATAGAGCATTGTAAAGAAATTTTAGCCTAAATCGACTCGATGTCACTGGCCCATTGTTCTCGGGAGGCCAACAAGGCTGCAGATTGGCTCGCAAAGGCTCATTGGACTAAAACGCTCCCTCAAAATTGGATGTCTTTTCCCCCCTTACCACTCTCGGAAATTTTATGTTCGGAAACTTATTTATCGTTTTCTTGTAATCCTCATTGTTTTTGAATGAATGAAAGCATCATATTAGACCAAAAAAAAAAAAACTAAGATTTCAAGATACTCCATCTTAGGAAAGGAAAATATCAACGAAATCAACATCCTCAAGATAGAAACCTCCTTCGTGATGGGCCTCGCAACCTAATTAGACCACCGAGTGTTTCAATCTAGAGTTCTTTAATAATGAAATGCTTGAAATCACCTTGGAGATTGGGTTTCCAACGTCAAAATTTGACAATGACATGCGTAAACATTTCAGTTGCATTAATAACATCCAATTTGAATAGGTATGTAGATTATTTTGGAGCGTTAGATGTCTAGCACCTCTAGATGCACTGTTGCCTCCAAGCTTAAAGGGAGTTCTATTAAACGCGTGCAAGAATTCAAGTAGAGTGCCCTAAGTCCAATCAAGCAAGAAAAATAAGGTGGAAGGGATGCATTTGTGATACCATGTAAGTTTAAGACTCGGAGTCTTTGCATAGACAAGAAGAAGCTATGTAGGGTAACAATCTAAACACAATTTCTTTGTAGGAGTAAAATTGAAAAGTTTCTGCAATTTGATTTATCAATAGATTGCAAAAGTCATTATCTGTAAAAGAAATTCGACTTGCAAATGCCCATACTTTTTCCTTTGGGCCTTCATTGGCCCTCGCAAGCTCTTGCCAAAAACTTATGGTATCTTATGATGAATTTTTATTGGCCCTATTACAAAGTACATTGTTCATTCAAACATGTTTCTTCATTTCACTTTTCTCTACCAGAGGCATGTGGTTAGATCATGCAATATGTTGTGTTCTTTGTTGTCTGCATCACAAAACTCATCATACTGTGGAGAAATCCTTATACTTTCCAACATTCCACCAAATAATCAACAAAGATGTCACACTCTTCAATAAACAATGCTCCTTACAAAAAGCAAACCTTTTTATCCTCCCTATCTAAATCACCATAGTTCAAAAACTTAGGCACTTCATCAATGCCTTGGATGTTGATACTGGGTCATCTCTGCAACCTCTTCAATTGATCTCCTTGAGGGTGAATAATGTCATTCTTCCTAAAAGTTCTCACCACTTTATTAATCATGCAAACTAACACACTCTCTAACCATAAGTCGTGCTATAGGTATAATATTTGGATTTTTCATACTTAGACCAACTTTTTCAAACATTTTATATGCATCGGTATAGGGTAAATGCTTCATATTTACGAGCTCATTGTCATTTGACTCATAGCATAAATCACAAAATCTGCCGGTAGAAACCACCTTATTGTTCTTGTATTGTTAGAAATACCTATCTCCTAAAATTATCAAGGAGAAGCAAGTATCACATGCCTCTCACTTCGCTGGATACAAGATTGAGTAGTTTCAACGCGTTGACTCCACCCTCCACTTTTAGCTTCAGATGCTGCGTGATTGCATGTTGCACTTTCTCAACGTTCTAGGTCTTCAATATCCATATCCAAATTAAAATATCAAACATTTTCACAACCCTTTTATTTATATTCAAATTATGTAAGACTATAGTTTTCCAATTCCCACCATTCCCTATACTTCGATCCTTTTGAGATTTCTTTCTCTCCAGAACCCCCATTCCTCACTCTTAGGAGGCATCTATGACTCCCACAGGCCACTCCGTTATTAATATCTACCTCTTATAGCAAGGCTTGTAATTCCTCACGCTTCTTGACCACATGCTTGCCGAAATTTGCACATGACCAAAATTGAGTGAATCTCCAAGCACGCCGGATCTTTTATTGTGCTTGCTTTTCAATTTGAGCGCTTCTTGTTCAATCACCTTGACCTTGCAAGTCCAACCTTCATATTCTTTAGTTGCGCTCCTCATCTTATTTTTGTTTGTTTCCAGCTCTTCATCATCCCTTCTTGCATAAAGTTTTTTTTTTTTGCTTTTTTGTTCTATTTCTCCAAATTGAACTTAAAATTGTCAGCATAGTCAATTGTTTATGGCAAAAAATGCTACGCCTATCCTTGTATGCTTCAAGTACTATTGTAGAAGCTACTTGCCGTTGCTTCAACCATGACTATCACCAGAATAAAATTAATTTGAAAAAGCATCCAAACAACGAGATAAGGAAATATATATTGCCTGTGAGTACGAAATTGAGCTAGTCATGAGAAGATGGTAATGATACTTACTCAGAAAAATGGGAAAAATAAAAGGCTTAACTTTTTATTTGCCAAGTGAATGCACTGAAACAAGAGAAGGATATTAATTTTGCAATGGTATAAAGACATCAACAGAAATGTCTCAACAACAAAAACCTTAAAACTTTTGCATTTGGCTCAATTACCGTCTAAGCGAATCCAATCCAAATGTTTCAACCTATGTTTTTTTTTAGAAAGCTCAGTACCAGAACTACAACATGATTATTATGTTACTATAATAAAAACATTAGGCAAGTCAAAATAATAACAACGGATTCAGAAGAAGACTTATTTAGACCATTAAAAATTTTAAGATGGCAAAAGATGGCAGCTATTCAAGCTACAAAAGTTGCATCTTTTGTCATCACACCACCGTTTAATCACAGAGCAGAGGAACAGTTTGGCAGTAGAGATTGGATCTTTTCAAGAACAGGCTTAGGCAACAGAAGGGAAAAAAAGAAAGGAAATAAAAGATAAAAATACAGTCCAATAGGCAACATATATAAGATTAGTAGAGTGAAGGAACATCTTGTGTACTTGATTCCGCTGAGATTGAGATTGGCAATATGAGAATCACATGTAAAAAACACGGCACACATTTGATGCTACTCGAGAGATCAGTGGGCGATCCATTGATGTTGACTTGTAAGATCAAATGGCATCTCTACAATTGCATAGATCCCCTCATGCACCTTAGCATATGAATGTATAGTGGTGAGTTTTAGAACTATTCCTCAATAGGTCAGGTGATATCTACTATTTTAACGAAAAATTCTTAGATAAACCTGATGTATGTATGACCAGTTCAAAGGTTATGTCGAATGAGGTGGGTCTCAACCTAAGGGTGCATGCAAGCTGGGCTCGCGTGTACTGAATGCAGGCAATACCTGCTCCTTTCTGACACCCTTCTATCGCCATCAAAACTGGTTTGGTTTGGTGAGCAATGATGTTCCTGTTCTTTTACAAGAACTTGTTCTTTCCCAACTTATTATGGCGTCTGGTGATTCATAGATAGTGCGTGTGTTGTTTGCTTCTTCCTTCTTTGGGTTATGATCATGGGGAACATCAGAAGCAAACCAAAGTCGATGGAGCAGAGGAGCAACCACGGAATTAGGACGGGAGCAAGTTTTCCATCACAAGCCTTTAATTCTACTTCTGCCTCTGCTTCCTCTGTTTAAGCATTCGATTCCGTTCCTCGATTCCCTTGAATTTTTCACACATGTTTGATTTTCGGACAAGGAAAAGAGTTGCTATTATGTTGAAACGGAGAAGAGAGAGGAACGAGCCATACATTGCTTCACCTAATTATAATCTATGGGCTTTCCAGAATCATATTCATTTGTTTACTTCCAAAGCATCTCTGTGCCAATTTTCCCAGGAAAGCCAGATCTCCTATCATGGCCTGTTAGAATGAAGATTATGAATTATGAAGACCGGTTCCAAGCACTAGGTCGACGTAATCGTCATGTTAATGAGCAATTTAGTCAGAGTATTTGGATGCAATTATCATGCTAATGAGCGGATCTAACCATGTGAGCATATCAGCCCGTTTGACTGTTAAAAAAAGAAGAAGAAGAAGCCAATAATGGTATCGGTCCCCACAACAAGCCGAAAGCCGTTCCATCCACGTTTATGTTGTGTAAGGAGACTCACGTTTGTGGAAGTAATTGCACTTCAATGCCGTATTTATTACGATGCTGAATTTTCAAGTGTTATATTTAAAGATATTATTAGCAAACTGATGTTATTTCGATATAGAGTGAGGGGATTTTTTGGAAGTCATGTCTATATGTTAGTGTTTGTTGTACTTTTCATAATTATTGAATAATAGAAGGTTGATCATATTTGATTACCCATTCAACGGGTCAGAGACCGAAGTCAACCATCCTTGTCTGGTTCAAGAGCTATCAGCCTCATCTACCATTCCTGTGAGGTATACGCCCTCTGAAGGTTTATCTTCTCCACAAATTTTGGGGAATCAACACAATCAACACACATACGTAGAAAAAGAGAGGCAAATCGACGCGTTGATCGAGCGAAATTGAGCCATGAGCAGCCCCCGCACAGAACGGAGGCTGGAATTGCCAGAACTAGACAAGACCAATCTTGATAAGACCATCAACACCAGCCAGAGAACGGTCAAGGAACGAAGGTTGGGGTTATCGAAATTAGACCAGAGCGCCAAATTCAAGAAATCTGCTCGAGTTCGGACGACAACCATCGACGGCGGTAGTGGCGACTTTCTGGAACTTATCGATGAATTCAGTGGGATCCATTCGGCCGGAGGAGGAGGAGAAAGGGCAAAAGGTCTCGGCTATGGCAATGAAAATAAAGGCAGCCTTTGTGGAGCTGGATTCTCGCAGATTACTTTCTTTCCAAATCACTTGAAATTGCCAAGACGGGTATATAATTTTCTTTACCATCGAATGAGTCACACATAGTAATGTAAAAAAGTTTATTCTCATCTTCGTCTTACTAATCTGTTGATATGTTTATCACATAAGAATTCATAATTCCTCAAAGCTTGATTGTTCTCACACTATTTTCTTGAAATTTATGCTGGTTTAAAGACGTGCGTGCAATTGAATTATCGGAAATGTTTCAATAATTGACTGAAGAATTAACTTCTATAGATGGGCAATAATTTGAAAAGATAAACACAAAATCTTACAATTTCTTTTATTTGTATTTTTATTTTAAATTGTGCAGCCAAAGAAAATCTCTTGGACCTACCCAACACCACCAAACCCTGCATCATGCCATTTGTCTTGTCGCTTCATTGATGAACTATCAATTTATCACACAACTACGCACCATGACTTTTACTAGTGTCAATGACCTTTTACAAAATCACCAAAATTTAAATAGAATAATTTCAACAAAATAAATTAACCTAGGATAGACAAAGTTGGGTTTGGGCATTGGGGGATTTTCAACTCAGAAATTGAAGGTCACTTATTGAAATATCACTAATTACGTGTGAATAATTTTTGGCAAGACCACCTACATAGGCCAAAGTCCTAAAGTTAGTCTGTCATGAGGCTTACATGATATTTTATGGGCATCCGAGTAGCTAAGCATGCCCTTGAATTTTTAAAATAAATTAATTAATTAGGACCATGTCGAAAACAATTCCTCTAGTCGGATCTTTAATTGGTGAATAACAAATATGGTTATCACTTGTGTATAGGGATGTCCACGTCTATAATCCATCAATTCAAAATCTAGCTCCGATTAGGAATGGACAAAAGTATGACTCAATTAGATCTGCTAATACTACCACTAGTCTATCAAAAAGAAGAATTCAAAGCATTATACTATGTTCTATAGCACATGAAGGTAGTTAACCTATATGGTAGTCAGCAAGATTTAAGTCCTCCAATTGAATTCCGGGCCCTTGTCCCTAGTTCATCACTTATCAAAAAAGTACTTCAGTTGGATTTTAGTTACAAAAGAGTAGTTTTTCACCTCATAATTAGATTGCAAGAAATAGGGTCATGTGTTTTTCCATCTCTCAGAGAAAATGTCCTCCAATTATGCCTCTTATTGGTGGTGACAGACATTAAGGGTGTGTTTGTTTATGTTCTTTATTTCTGTTTTTGAACAAAAATTCTGTTTTTTTTATTCCGAGGAACAAAAAAGAATAAACGTGTTTGTTTGCGTTTTTGTTCCAAATTGTTTTTTGTTAACAAAAAAAGAACAGTAAAAAGAAACAAGAAAAAAAGTTGTTTTTTGTTCCATAAACACTTTCGAAAACAAAATTTCTCTCTTCTATTTTTCTTTCTTTCTTTTTCTTCTTCTTTTCTTCTTATTTTTCTTTGGCCGGTCGCCGGCCTCGGCCATGGTCGGCGACCTCGCCGTAGCGTCACCAGCCCCTAGCGAGGCTCGGGCTCGCCTTGGTTGGGCGAGCTCGGGCTCGCCCGGCCTCACCCCGCACCGGCCGAGTCTCACTAGTTCGGCAAGCTCGGGCTCGCCCGGATCCGACGAGGCCGAGCTCACCCAGCCAAGGCGAGGCCGAGCCTCGCCGGGGCCGGCAAGCCTCGCCGTGGCTAGGCGAGGCCGCCGCCCTCGTCGGCCGATCGCCGACCATGGCTAAGGTCGCCGACCCTTGTCGACCGGTCGCCGGCCATGGTCGAGGCCGGCGACCGCCAAAAGAAAAAAAAAAGAAAAAAGAAAAAATAAAGAAAAAAAGGAAAATAAAATAAAAATATTAAAAAATTAAAAAGAAACACAAATTTACCAAACGTGTTTGTTTCTTTTTATTCCCGGAATGCAGGTTTATCAAATGTGTTTTTACGGTAAAAAATTGTTATCCAAAACAGAAATTGTTTTTTTATTTCGTTCTCCGAACAAAAAAAGAACGTAAACACAAACAAACGCACCCTAACAATCGGTGATATTCACCCCCGCAACTCACCAATGGTCAAAAAAAAAAAAAAAAAACTCTACCAATAAAAGGTTTGAGTGGAGAAAAATATAGTCCAAATATATTATACCATCTATGTATTTATTAGTCTTGCATAATCGTCTAACCATTCACATTCTGCTCCCTCAATCCATGGCAAGTAACTTGGTTTCTCTTTTTTTCCGGTGATATATCCTATCCTCCTCGGTGGTCGAAATTCTTCAGCCACCACCGCTCGACTTAAAGTATTTCCCGAAGGTACGTACGTGATTAAGCAATAAGTCTCGGAATGGTTCAGTTTTCTCTGCTTTTTTTTTTTTTTCCTTCCCGTTTCGGCTGACCGCAATTATTTTGGGGTTAACAAGTTTGATGATGTTCTTTGCTCCAGGGATTCCGCAGATTACAACTGCAGGAACCTTTTCACTGCAGAAAGTCGGATGAACGAATATTCTTTAAGGTCCGAGTCGTCCCAGCCCCGAAATTCGAATTGCCACCGCCACCTGACGATGGGTTCACTTGGAGGAAGTACGATCAGAAGGAAAATCTTGGAGCCAAGTATCCAAGGTGAGTTCAGAGACGATCAGTTCTTAACAGTTAGTTCAGTTTGACAGCTTCTTAGGCTGCTATCACTTTTATCTTCCTTACCCTACTAAAGTTTGACATATAATTGAGCACTTTGGAAGTAGCTTGGCTATAAGTGCACACAAGTTTTATTATGTTTCCTTTGTCCTTTATATCTAGCTGTCATTGATATTTTTCCCACACTTCATATTCAGGAACTACTATAGGTGCACTCATGGGAAAGACCAAGGTTGTTTGGCTAGAAAGCGCGTGCAAAGATCCGATGACGACCCCAGTGTCTTCGAGGTCACGTACTGCAGAGCGCACACGTGCAATCACCACTCTCTCCAAATCATACAACCCCAGCCCCAACAAAACCAAACCCACTTACAAGACATTGCGTTCGACTTCCGTGGAGGCCTCACAGTCATAACTCCGAACTTGGACTCCAACAATGACAATCACAACTTCTGTTCTTCAATGTTCGATTTCCCTCCCACCTCGGATAATACTTCCAGCGCCATGAGTAACAACAGCAACTTCCCTAGTACACCTCAATTCCTGTCTCGGTCGACTTCCGAGACCAACTACTTCTCAGAGTCGCCAGCTCGGTTAGACGGTTTCCAGGTCGGCCCGAGTTTCGGCACTCCGGAATCCGAGCTTGCTATGATTGTCTTGGCTGCTACTTCAGGGAACAACTCTCAAGCGACGGTACGTTCGGATTCAAATCTTCCGCTTCACGGCATAAGTTGGTAATGAGAACGTTTCCTTTATGGGAAAATTACAAGAAAAAAATGGTAAAAAACTTATTACATTTATGCCAATTCAGTTATGAGTTTTTAAATTGTGTCAATTCAGTTTTAAAGCTTTAACAATTGGCTAATTTAGTCATTCCAGCTAGTTTTGACCGGAAATTGTTGACGTGGATGTAGACCACCTTACGTGGTACGACCGACGCTGACATGAACAATTATTACTATTTTTTGAAAAATTTTGAATTAAATTATTTATATATTTATTTATTCTTTTTTTTTCCTTTTCTTTCCATTTCTTTTGCTTTTTTCCTCCGATAGTCATTGAGCCTTGGCGATGGTTGGTGCCTGGCCACAAGTGAGGGCTGACCTCACTTGAGACTAGCAAGGCTTGAGCTTACCAAGATTGGGTGAGGCCAGACCTCACGAGCCTTGGCCTTGAGCGAGCTCGACCTTGCTGGTATTTGGCAACTCGAGCCTTGTTAGGCTTGGGACCTCACTTGAGTTTCGCCTGAGCCTAGCAAGGTCGAGCCTCACTTGAGCCTAATAAGGCTCGAGCTTGCCGGGATAAGCGAGGCTTGGCTTTGTCGGCCTCAAGCGAGCTTGACCTCGTTGGTATCTAGAGGCTCGAACCTCGTCAGCCTCAAGCGAGAAGGTCAGCCCTTGCCAAGGCCTAGCAACCGGCGAATAAGAAAGAAAAAGAAAGAAAAGAAGAAAAGAAAATAAAACACAAAAAAATAATAATGAAAAATTCACATTTACTTTGTAAAATTATAAAAATCATCTACATTAGCATCAACTATGTCACGTAGGATGGACAGCATCCAACTTAACAATTTCTAAAAAAATTGGCCAGAATGACTAAATTGGCCAAAAAAAAAGGATTCGGGCAAAAAAGTTTGACACGATTGAAAAGTTTAGTACTGCATTGACACAAGTGCAATAGATTTAGGATTTGTTTGGTAATTTTCTCAAGATATAATTATAATCAAGCAATACTATGGAAACTATAATAATAAATTGTCTCTCTCAAAAAATCATTTGCATTCTACTTTCTCAATCCATGATAAATATCTTGTTTTTCTCTTTTGTTCCTCTGATCTCTTATCTTCGTACTTGATTAAGTAATAGCTCTCAGAATGATTCGGGATACTTTTTTCTCTCTTTTTTTTTTTTTTTTTTTTTTTTTTGCTGACTGTAATCATTTCGAGATTAACAAGGTTGGTTATGTTCTTTGCTCGAGGGACGCCAGAGAGAATTACCAAAGGTGAACGTAGTTTTTTTTTTTTTCCTGACTGCAATTATTTCGAGATTGACAAGGTTGGTGATGTTCTTTGCTCCAGAGACGCCAGAAGGGATTACCAAATGTGAATGGAGCTTATCACGGAAGTAAATCGCATGACAATGAGGTGCAGCTACTTATTGAGGTGACGATACCTTTCTTTCTCCCTCTCACCTCATAATTTACTTTCTGGCCTATGTTTTCCTCCAATAGGGTACAAGTTATAGTTATTGAACATGAAAACTCAACTAAATGTAATTATGAAACTTTGTGACGAGGTGGTTCAATCACAATACTCCATTCCATCCTACTTTCGTATTATTTTTTTTTTTTATAGGTGTTAAAGATTGTCATGGAGCACTTGCTAAAACTCGTTACTTTTCGTCTCCAGCTTTTACATGAAGTACCCGATTTGCTAAATTCAACTATCAGATGCTATGCGTCTTTTCTTTCGCTCGAAAAAATTTCTTTCTTCTCTCTCAAAGTTGCAGGCGACTTTTCCTCTCCAAACCACAGCCAAAGCAAACCTTAAGTCACTAGAAATCTTCACATCCTGCTAAAACTATTATCTCCAATTCAAATATCGTCGCCAATGCCATTGGGAACCTTGGCTCTATGATATTCATTTGCTAAAAAATATGTAAATGGGAACTAAGATAAACAACGAAAATAAACCATAGAAGATATTATATGGTTTATTTGACAGATCAATAACCTAGATGGAGAGTGGCAGAAAAATTTAACAGTGATCAGATGATATGATGAAGATTATAATTGCTCCACGTCTCAAGTGTTTGCTAACCCCCGGTTTTACACACTTAAACTCACAAACTAGCGCTCTAAGACTTATCTATTCATTTTGAGTAACATAGAGAAAAATGACAGGAAATTTTATCGAGATGTTTCTGGTGGCTAATCTCCTCAGCAGATGAAAATACAACTCAAATACATAGTGAATTTATGGAATAAATCCTCCTTGGCTACGCCCCGCGCCCCCCAAAAAAAAAAAAAAAAAAAAAAAAAAAAAAAGAAAAAGGAAACACTGAGCACCTTCCAAGTGCCCGGCCAGGTGGGCTACCGGCAAGGGGTCCACCTTCTGGCCTAGCGGACGACGGGCCAGGCCTCCAGGCAGATCAGTCTGACGTTGGGCACGGTCCGCATGGACTCGAGATATTTGTTCAACACTATCAATGTCGTTTACATATTGAATGTACTGACGTTGTTGTAATTGCCTACTGCTTCAGGAAAAATCAATCTCTGATCAGCCTGTCGCTAGTTCAGTTGATACATCCATTAGTTTGGGTTCGGGCCTCTGTTCTCGTGCTATTGAAGATCAGCAAGGTAGCTATTACTCATCAAAGAATCATTACATGTTAAATGCTTTGCGGAGACGATTTGCAACATGACACCGATATAACCTTAGCCCGTTCAATTTCAAACTTGGCTTGTCCTAAAATATAAGTTTTCTAGTATTCTTGGCTTAGACAATAGCATTTTGCTAAGCTGAAGGTGACTAAAGGTCCATTCTTTCTCTTTTTGGGAAACTTACACCTGAACCATACAATTTACCATTAATATTTGAGAATTACAACCTCCTAGTGTTGTATAGAGAAAAGAGACGAGGGCTTTTACTGTGCTTGCGAGATCACTATCTCAATGCTTCTGTCAAAAAAGTTGCTTTTAAAGTCTAGACGTGTTGCTATTTCACAAAGAGCACATCTTGTATAGTTGGATTTATTTTGGGCTAAAACGGGCTCTCTCTCTCTTTGAACTAAACCCAAGCCGATAAATGGGGTGACCAAGTAATTTTGTTTATGGTGAACAAAGGAACTGACTTCGTCTTTCTGTTTTCAAGTTGTCCACTTAGATAAGTGTAGCTGCATTATCATGAAATGCGCTTGATAAATTGAGGAAAGAAAAGTAGTATATATCCTGGGGTAGATTATGACTAATGATTGTGCCTTTGCCTCTCGAATTTGTTTCTATACAGAACTCCATCCGTCCTTTGGGATTGATTTGCTTCACACGAAGGTAGGCTCTGTCACGAATGAAGGATCACTGTTGAGCAATGAGAAAGAAGAAGAAAATGTGACGGTGTCAAGTGAAGTGGAAAAACTAGAAGCTACCCAGAAGCAAAGAGCAGAAAGTGATTTTGTGCCAATGCAAAACACTTGGGATACAGAGACTGAACTATTTCCCTGGCTAGTGAAAAGGGACACCGATCCTCATCCTGATTTGAAAGAATTTCATACGTATTCATTTCCCTCAGAATCGGAAGTTGGTTCACATTGCTCAGAATCAGAATCTGAATCTGAAGACAAGGATAAGAAGATAAAGATCAGAGCAAGTCCAAAATATCATAAGAGAGAAACATCAGAAAGTGTAGTTTTGCAAATGCAAAACCCTGTAGAACCAGAGGTTGAACTCTTTTCCTTGGAAGTAAAAGAAGACACTGCTTCTGACGAAGTTCATTCATTTTCCTTGGAACAAGAATCTGAAGTTGATTCATATTGCTCAGGACCGGAATATGAAGTTGGGGATAAAAAGGCGAGGATAGAAGCCAGTCCATAATATGACAATGTCATGCACACACCAAAGTTGAAAAAGGAAAGTTCTTCACGTGCTACTTTGGATAATATCGATGCCTCCATTGATAAGTTAGACAGCAGTGGAAAACAAGAAGGGAGACCATCAGAAGGATGGGGTGCCATTAACTATGACTCTATAGTCTATCATCTCATCAAGTCCATAAAAAAATCTAACATTGAAAAACTTGGAATATATGGCAGAAATGAGGTTGGAAAAGCTATTGTCATTCAAGCATTGAAGGAATCTGCAATTTTGAGGAACCTATTTGATAGAGTTATCTGTATTAGCGTTCCTCTAAACTGCGACATGGAAAAGGTGCAAAAGGAGATTGCTGGACAAATATCTTCTGATTTAACTGAAGTCAATGCAGTTGATATGCCACATTCGGTGGTGAATGCATTGGCAGGCCTCAAGTTTTTGCTCATTCTTGTTGGCACTAATCAACACCTGAGGCTGGAGACATTGAAAATCCCTGTTTCAGCACCACTAGTTGGTAGCAAGATAGTCTTTGTGGCTGGATCAGGACAATTGTGTGATGAAATCGAAGTGGATAAGAAAATATGTTTGGACGATCTGTTGCTGTGCGAATTATTTCGTCAGAATGTGGGTAAAGTTGTTTACCATCCTAAAAAAGCCCTAGCTAGGGAAATAGTTAGGATGTGCAGGCACTATTCGCATGCTGTTATTCTAGTGGCAAGGGCACTGCAAAATGTTGATGACGATTTAATCTGGAAACGTGTGCTTGAAAGACTAGCCATTCGACCTACAAGTCATGATACAAGTATAGAACCTCTTATGGTTAATGTATTAAGATTCAGCATTGACCAACTAGAAGATGATAAAACTAGAAGATGCTTGAAAAATCTTGCTCTTTGTGACAATTACCATGAGATTGCATCTAAGTCTGCCATAGGCCTATGGGTCAGGGATGGTATTGTAGACAACCAAGATGAAGGCCTAGAAGTCCTAAAAAACCTTGTCAATGCTAACCTGCTCGAAATTGATGATAATGGACAATTTGTGAAGTTTCAAGACCAGGATCAGGATATATTAGTGAACTTAATATTTCAACCCAAGGAAAATCGCATGTTTCTGATGCAGGGTGGCTTGGACGTGACAGAGCCACCAGAGATTGAGAAATGGGAGAGTGCAAAAGAGATATTGTTGATGCAAACCAGAATTTCTGAGCTACCGAAGGAACCAAGGTGCCCTTCACTTTCGTCATTATATCCGCAAAGAAATTATAAGGTGAGAAAGCTTTCTTCTTCATTTTTCAATCAGATGCCTACTCTAGAAGTTTTGAATCTGTCTAGAACCCGCATTCGGTGCTTGCCAGAGTCCATATCTCAACTCGTCAGCCTCAAAAGATTCTTCTTGAATGATTGTGTCCTTCTAAGATCAATATCGCTAGCAATTGGAAGGCTCAAGCAGCTAGAGGTATTTGATCTTGAGGGGACGAAGATTAAGAATCTTCCCAAGGAAATTGAACGTTTAATTAATCTGACTTGTTTGGGGATCTCAATTTTTGGAACTGAGCCTTCAAATGACTCTAAAACTGTCATTCCTCATGGGGTAATATCTTCTCTATTACACTTGGAAGAACTGAATCTCGATGTGGATACCGATGCTGAATGGTGGCATACAGTGCTGAAGGTGTTGTATCTGAAGTTTGCAACTTGAAAAGCTTAAGCGCTTTCAAGTTCTCCTTTTCTACATTGGAACTTTTGAGACAGTTTAATCAGCTTAGGAAATCGATGGAGCATCCATCTTTAGCTCAATTTAGACTTTGTGTTGGTAATCATGCTAGCCGCATCATGAATCGGCTACCATCGGATATTGAATTCGAGCTGGTGCAACCGATTCTTGAGGTACACAAATGGTGATGGTGTCTTCACGGATATTAAGGACATCCTGCGGCAATTAGATGCTTTTTTCTTAGAAAGGCATGCTAATCTCAAGAAGCTGTCTGAACTAGGGATAGATAGCATGGCCCAACTCAAATGGTGCGTTCTGGGGGAGTGTAATGAGCTTGAAGTGCTCGTGGATGCATCTGATACCCTTCATCAAGAGGTTTTGACTGAATCTCACTGCAAAAGCATCTGTCTTGAATCGCTGGAGTTTTTGTTTGTGTATTACATGAAAAACTTGAGAAACATTTGGAAGGGCGCAATGTCGAAGGGATGTTTGTCTTCTCTCAAGTTGTTGACATTGTGTAAATGCCCCGAGTTGACAGGTATTTTCTCACATGAGATGCTTGATAATCTCAACAATTTGGAAGAGGTCACAATTGAGGACTGCCCAGCCATCGCAAGTCTAATTAGCTGCCAAAATTCTACTGGCAAAGTCCGAGAGATGCCTTATTTCCTCCCTATTTTGAAAAAGTTGTCTCTCCATTACGTACCTACACTTTCCAGTATATCCTGTGGGCTGCGGATCGCACCGAGGTTAGAAAGGTTGAGTTTTTATGACTGCCCAAATCTAAAGTCTCTGTCGACTGATGAAGTTTCTAGTGAGCATTTGAAGAAAATCAGGGGGGAGAGGAGTTGGTGGAAGGACTTGGAATGGTGCGGCCATAAGCCAGATCACTTAGACGGTATTTTCGTCCCAATTGACACATGCGACATCCCTTAACTCTATGCACAAGTGTGTGCGCGGGTGCGATTCCAACTGTTGGAACCGCCCGACAAGTCGTGGGAACTTCGGTTATTTAATGACTATTGTACCGAATCAATATCGCTAGTTAAACTTTGATAACTCCCGCCTACCTAATGGCATGCTTTATTAGTCGGCTTTTCTGTGGTCTATAAGTTTCTTCTTGCCACTGTTTCATTTCTGCCCTGCAAAGAGAGGACCGTGAAATAGCGAATGACTGGGCAGGGCTTGAATGGCCATTATAAGGTCGGTTGAAGTAATGATAAATAGTGGAATAGGAGATCTGCACTTGAAGAATTTTGTCCCTGTGTGTTTGATTTTGCCAAAAGGAATCAAAATGGACATTAGAACTTGCTAGCTTCCCATTCACTAAGTATAGTCCTCACTTGCTGTTATTAGAATAGTGAGTTGAGTCTCTTAGTCAGAGAAGCAACAGCCACAGAAGAAACTTTTCCATCGGCAACCCATAACCTTATCGGCTATTAGACATGTGATTAGTTACTTCCGGTAAGGAAAAAAAAAAAGCAAGTAGTACCTCTTTTATATGAAAAACATGAGTAACAATGGACAGGTAACAAGTTATTTCTATATGTGATCAATCATTAGCATCCCGCAAGACGGAATTACTAAATTTATCTTTACAACTAGATTATTTTCATATGGTTGAGTAATCATTGGTATATCAAGTACGACGATAAGTTACTGAAATCTTTTTATATTAGAACAGTAAGTTTCAGGGTATCAACTACCACTCATATCTTTTCATGGATGTGGTACGTCTTCATAGAAAAATGACTTTGAAACTATTAGCAGTTTCGGTATCTGATCTATAGGAGTGGTCACCGGGCTGTGCTTGGGCCAGCATATTATTGTGCTGGGCCTGGGCACTGCCTAGCACAAGTCCATTTTTCAGTAAATTAATTTAAAATTTTTGATGAAAACTTCAATAAAGTTAGACTAATTTATTTTTGAAAATACTACAATGATAAAAAAGAAAATAGTAATTGAGCAAAACTTTCAACACGCCTCTCATTTGTTGTGTCAACAGCGGGAAATCGCACTTCCGCCATGACCGATGGGATAGAACCTCAACACACCCATCCCCTCACCTGGCTTCAGTTTTTCAGCTTTCCTTCCGTTAGGCCCATATAGGACCTCCAAATCTTGATGCCTGACTTAAGTGGATCTAAAGTATTGATACATTGGCCACAAATATGTAAAACTGGCGGAGACTGTCTTGCATGCACAAGTCAATGCAATAACATATACACAGTATTAGGGGTGAGCATCGGTATAGGGTCAATCCCATGTCAACCCTAGCCCGACCCAACTTTGTCAGTCCTAGTTTGATTCCTAAGGAGATTAGGTCAGTCCTTAGTCTTGAGATTCTTGGATCAGTACTGTGTGGGTTGATCTTCGATCTTGGGAGTTCGGGGTTAGTCCAATCCAAATCAACCTTGATTGTATGTGATATGTATAATATATACTATATATATTTATATATTATATATCCAATATATTATTTATAATGCTTTTGCATATGGTGTTACGAGTATTATTGATAGATGATTACAGGGACTTTCCATCTTGTCCTATATCTTTATGAGTGGTCTTAATCGTGTTTATGATTTTTGCTTTTAGCATGTGTGAAATTTCTATTTTTGTCTTATCTTAAATTTGTCGAGAATGTATTGATATTTATAGTTTAGTTGTTTGACAATGCCGTATTGTCGATGGATATCTAATTTGAAATAATAGGTTTGCCTTTTCAAAGAGTATAAAAAATTAAGCAAAAAAAAAAAAAAAAAAAAATTATTGATTGGTTCTAGGTTGACCCTAGAACTGGACCGAACACATTGGATCGGTCCGATCCGCAGTCTAAAAAGTTGAGGACCAATATTGTGCAGGTTGGTCCTAGAGTTACGTGGTAGATCGACCCAACCCGGACCATACTCACCCATACACTGCATGTGCATGAAAATCCATAGCAAATCGAATTTAGCTAGTCGGACGAGACTCCATATTAGGGAGGTGTTCATGTTGGCAATATCTAGCACGATGCTAAAGATTTTATTGGAGATGGCATACTCATTGACGGTTTTCATTATTTCAGCAGTCATATTTCAGGAATCATGCTAGAATATTTACTTGTTAAATGTAAGAGTTCAGTGACATAATTCCATTCATCATTAACCCAATGGCCGATGATGACACAATATGCATAATTCTTAAGGCTAGTACATAAATATAAAGTTAAGGAGATTCGAGAGCTAGCCGTTGACAGCCGATGCATTAAAACCACCATCTTCTCTTTGTATAGTGACTTAAAGTTTTTGGCATTTGTTGCCAGCGGAACGAGTCTAAATTGAGGTTGTAGAGTTGTGTGCACGTAGCGCGCAAAATAAGCGATCTTTGAGAAAGCCAGAGGGTTGCTCGACAGCAAGACAATAATATGTAAGCTCCCGCCTAATATGTAAGCTTCCGCCAGTTCCCCACCTTGTCATATCGGTGTTAGTGCATCCTCATGTTCACGCAGCATGACCGAGTGAGGCAAAAGTTAGTGCTACTTTTAATGGTATTGGTCCCCACAACTAGCCCAAAGCCGTTCCATCCACGTCTATGCTGTGTAAGGAGACTCATGTTTGTGGAAGTAATTGCACTTCAATGCCGTATTTATTACCATTCTGAATTTTCAAGTGCTATCGGTATTTAAAGATATTGTTTGCGAATTGATGTTATTTCGACATAGAATGAGGGGATTTTTTGGAAGTCTCTATATGTTAGTGTTTGTTGTACTTTTCGTAATTATTGAATAATAGAAGGTTGATCATATTTGATTTCCCATTCAACGGGTCAGAGACCGAAGTCAACCATCCCTGTCTGGTTCAAGAGCTATCAGTCTCATCTACCAATCCTGTGGTATACGCTCTCTGAAGGTTTATCTTCTCAATAAATTTTGGGGAATCAACACACACATACGTAGAAAAAGAGAGGCAAAGCGACGCGTTCATCGAGCGAAATTGAGCCATGAGCAGCACCCGCACAGAACGGAGGCTGGAATTGCCAGAACTAAACAAAAACAATCTTGATAAGACCATCAACACCAGCCAAAGAACGGTCAAGGAACGAAGGTTGGGGTTATCGAAATCAGACCAGAGCGCCAAATTCAAGAAACCTGCTCGAGTTCGGACGACAACCATCGACGGCGGTAGTGGCGACTTTCTGGAAATTGTCGATGAATTCACTGGGATCCATTCGGCCGGAGGAGGAGGAGAAAGGGGAAAAGGTCTCGGCTATGGCAATGAAAATAAAGGCAGCCCTTGTGGAGCTGGATTCTCGCAGATTACTTTCTTTCCAAATCACTTGAAATTGCCAAGACGGGTATATAATTTTCTCTACCATTGAATGAGTCACACGTAGTAATGTAAAAAAGTTTATTCTCATCTTCGTCTTACTAATTTGTTGATATGTTTATCACATAAGAATTCATAATTCCTCAAAGCTTGATCGTTCTCACACGATTTTCTTGAAATTTATGCTGGTTTAAAGACGTGCATGCAATTGGATTATCGGAAATGTTTCAATAATTGACTGAAGAATTAACTTCTATAGATGGGCAACAATTTGAAAAGATAAACACAAAATCTTACAATTTCTTTTATTTTTATTTTTATTTTAAATTGTGCAGCCAAAGAAAATCTCTTGGACCTACCCAACACCACCAAACCCTACATCGTGCCATTTGTCTTGTCGCTTAATTGATGAACTACCAATTTATCACACAACGACGCACCATGACTTTTACTAGTGTCAATGACCTTTTACAAAATCACCAAAATTTAAATAGAATAATTTCAACAAAATAAATTAACCTAGGATAGACAAAGTTGGGTTTGGGCATTGGGGGATTTTCAACTCAGAAATTGAAGGTCACTTATTGAAATATCACTAATTACGTGTGAATAATTTTTGGCAGGACCACCTACATAGGCCAAGTCCTAAAGTTAGTCTGTCATGAGGCTTACATGATATTTTATGGGCATTCAAGTAGCTAAGCCTTTGTGTTCATGCCCTTGAATTTTTAAAATAAATTAATTAGTTAGGACCATGTCGAAAACAATTCCTCTAGTCGGATCTTTAATTGGTGAATAACAAATATGGTCATCACCTGAGTATAGGGATGTCCACGTCTATAATCCATCAATTCAAAATCTAGCTCCAATTAGGAATGGACAAAAGTGTGACTCAATTAGATTTGCTAATACTACCACTAGTCTATCAAAAATAAGAATTCAAATCATTATATTATGTTCTATAAAGCATGAAGGCAGTTAACCCATATGGTAGTCAGCAAGATTTAAGTCCTCCAATTGAATGCTGGGAGTTTATCCCTAGTTCATCACTTATCAGAAAAGGTACTTCAGCTGGATTTTAGTTACAAAAGAGTATAGTTTTTCACCTCATAATCAGATTGCAAGAAATAGGGTCATGTGTTTTTCCATCTCTCAGAGAAAATGTCCTCCAATTATGCCTCTTATTGGTGGTGACAGACATTAACAGTCGGTGATATTCACCCCCCGCAACTCACCAATTAAAACGTGGCCAAAAAAAAAAAAACTCTACCAATAAAAGGTATGAGTGGAGAAAAATATAGTCCAAATATATTATACCATCTATGTATTTATTTGTCTTGCATAATCGTCTCACTCTCAAGAAACCATTCACATTCTGCTCCCTCAATCCATGGCAAGTAACTTGGTTTCTCTTTTTTCCGGTGATATATCCTATCCTCCTCGGTGGTCGAAATTCTTCAGCCACCACCGCTCGAGTTAAAGTATTTCCCGAAGGTACGTACGTGATTAAGCAATAAGTCTCGGAATGGTTCAGTTTTCTTTTTTTTTTTTTTTTTTTTTCTCCCTTCCTTTTTCGGCTGACCGCAATTATTTTGGGGTTAACAAGTTTGATGATGTTCTTTGCTCCAGGGATTTCGCAGATTACAACTGCAGGAACCTTTTCACTGCAGAAAGTCGGATGAACAAATATTCTTTAAGGTCCGAGTCGTCCCAGCGTCGAAATTCGAATTGCCACCGCCACCTGACGATGGGTTCACTTGGAGGAAGTACGATCAGAAGGAAAATCTTGGAGCCAAGTATCCAAGCTGAGTTCAGAGACGATCAGTTCTCTAATTCTCAAGTCTTGAAGCTCCATCACCCCGAAGATTTCACCAGAACATTATTCCTTTGTTCAAAGTAAACCTCCTTCAATAATCTTGCCTTTCTCATTCCTAATCCAAATTCATCCCCAGCATGTTACATTGGCGGACTTGAGATGAGCCACATCCTTGGAAAAGTTAAAAGGAAGGAAGTCAATACTTGTTGCCCGGTTATGTGATAGGAATAGACAGATTTCTTGCATTTCTCCTCATATGGAAAGTTAGTCTCAAGAAGACTCAATGAAAGACGTCATCAATTAGCAACATACTCATTTTCGTCGTGTCAATCATCATCCTATACTTGATGGGCTGTTTCACAGTCAACCATCTCTTTCTCATGTCTTAATCGACTAAAAATGATTTCAGTTATTAACGGTTAGTTCAGTTTGACAGCTTCTTATGTTGCTATCACTTTTCTCTTCCTTAGCCTACTAAAGTTTGACATATAATTGAGCACTTTGGAAGTAGCTTGGCTATAAGTGCACGCAAGTTTTATTATGTTTCCTTTGTCCTTTATATCTATAGCTGTCATTGATATTTTTCCCACACTTCATATTCAGGAACATATATAGGTGCACTCATGGGAATGTCCAAGGTTGTTTGGCTAGAAAGGGAGTGCAAAGATCTGATGACGACCCCACTGTCTTTGGAATCACGTACTGCAGGGGGCATACGAGCAATCCCAAACTGCAGAGATCCCTCCACTTTTCTTTTCCTCTCGATAAGGCTTGAGCCCCTATAAATTCGTAGAGTTGGCGATGCGATGAGGAGATACGAAGGTAAGCAGGGAATCCCTAGGATTACTAATACTTCTTAGAAAGGTCTGTCATTTCGATAAATTTATGGATATAACCAAAATCTCAACAACTCAATGTCACACCTTGAGCAAAGGAGATACAAATTGAGTAATGGAACCTGGAACGCTCATCCTAATTGTTATGCATTTTCAAAAGGGGAAGTGCACATCCTTAATATGCATTCTCCATCATTTTCCTCCAATTTACATGGTGGTTGTGTGCTTTTGCTTGGAGAGAAATCAAGTCTTGATGATTCTTTTCTCGATTTAGCAGATTGTAAGAGGGAGCACAGAGACATTGAAGGGGCGCCACCGCATCATATGGTAATCAGAATTTCACAAGATAAACTAGAGAGAGAGAGAGAGAGCCCATAGGTTTAGCCACCATTCAGTCAAACCAGGTTGCGTTTGACGGTTGAGATAAAATTCGAGATAGAATATGATTTATCATATCACATATTTAGTGATCGCTCGGGACGAGGATAAAGTCGGATATAGAGGGAATATAAGTAGGATAAAATTATCCCGTGGGGGAGGTGGGATAAAGGTGAATAGGATTTCTAATGTCTATAATAGGAAAATTATTTTTCTCGAATAACGAACTTATTAAATTAAAAAAAAATTGAAATTATATTTCAATATATATAATATTTGAATTCTAATTTAAGAAATTAAAATTAAAAATTTATTTTTAATTAATCTTATTTTAATTTATATATTCAACTTTAATTCTATCTTATAATAAACATTCAATCTATAAATTACATATGTATATTTTTATATATTTTAGGTATTTTTGTATTTTATGTATGTTAGTACAGTTTACTTTGATAAAATTTTATTAAAGAATTATGAAAGGGGAAAAAAAGAAATAATAAAGAAAATAATATAAAAAAGGAAAAATAAAATAAAAATAAATTAATGAATATTGTTATGAGAGATTTTCATTATTTCTGTTTATAAACATTTAGATTCATTTATAATGATATGCCATTAATATAAAATAAAATACACACACACACACATATGATATAATGTGAATATATCCGACCTTAATACTGTGATTCACTAAATAATATATATATATACACACACACATGATATGATGTGAATATATCCGACTTTAATACTGTGATTCACCAAATAATAAACGGGATATAAAAAATCTCATGATTTCATATCTTATTATATCCAATCCTATCTCGATTAAAAATCCGAACAACCGTAGCCACGAGTTTTGACCAGCCAAGCTTCGAAGAAGGTGCCTCCTCGTATACGGCCAGTGGGATGCGCAGAGCAAAAGACAAATGCCTTGCGCGATACGCGATCATTTTCTCTTCTTCCTCCGTTGCCTCCACCCCACCCAAATGCCTTGCGCGATACGCGACCATTTTCTCTTCTTCCTCCCTGGCCTCTCTCTGTGTCGGAGATCAGAACATAACCGGAGCCATCCGAGGCTGAACCCCACTTTGGTTTTACCCCTGTTTTCTTCTTTCTGCGGAAGCGATGGCCTCACCGTCGGCCGGCACGGGGAGCTTGGACCCTCCAGCGAGCTCCTTCTCCTTCTCATCCCTCCTCGCCTCTGAGCTGGAGGACGACCCTCGCCGTGGGCCCGGCATTCCCATGTTCAAGTCCATCGCCCCGCCCTCCCTGCCGCTTAGCCCCCCACCTTGAGCCCCTCTGCTCTCCTCACCTGGCCGCCTGATCTCAGCCCTGCCGATTTCTTGGACTCTAAGGTATCTACTCCTCTCTCTCTCTCCCCCGCAGCAAGTCCTCCGACAGTTACCAGCAGATCCCTAAAGGGGAAAACGCAGATGGCTCTACCATCACTTGGCAGACCAACGCCGAGCAGCAGGTATGTCTACACTTTCTTTATATGCTCATCCCTCTTCCCTTTGCCTCACGATTATCTCTCCATCAAACGAGATCATTCCCGTCCTTCTGACGAGAGCGCTGTGAAATCCGAACTCAATCCATTCCAGACCAACGCCAATAACCGATCCAATGACGATAATTTTCAGTCTCAGGCTCAGTCCATGCGAGGGCAGAGGAAATCTGACAATGGTTACAACTGGAGGAAATACGGCCAGAAGCAAGTAAAGGGGAGCGAAAAGAGCTATTACAAGTGCACTTATCCTGAGTGCCCTACCAAGAAGAAGGTCGAGAGATCTCTGGATGGCCAGATTACCGAGATTGTCTACCAGGGAAGCCATAACCACCCTCAGCCTCAGGACACCTGGAGATCCTCGGCGTCCTCCGCCTATTCCGTGCCGTCTCATGCAGACCAGGTCTATAATCCCACCGCCCCCGAAATCAATGACCCTGCTTTTCCTGCGCATGGCTCCTCTCAAGTAGACTCTGCAACCCCAGAAAACTCTTCCCTTTCGGTTGCCAACAATGAACCAGATCCCAAAAGATGGTAAGTTGCTGGCTGGATGGAGTTCCGTTTGTTTGTGTGCAAAGTGAAGTTTGTTTATGTTACAATTGGATGGTTTTGATCTGCTCCTTGGTCCCTGATTCATTTCATTCCTTAATTGTTAGGAAGCTAGAGGGTGAGAATGGAGGGATTTTAGCTCCTGGGAGCAGAACGGTAAGAGAACCAGTAAATTCGTGGAGTCGAAAATAATTATGAGGCACACGTCATAATTACTTGCTGGCCTATGTTTTCCTCCAATAGGGTACAAGTTATAGTTATTGGACATGCAAACTTAACTAAATATAATCATGAAGCTTTGTGACGAGGTGGTTCAATCACAAAACTCCATTCTATCCTACTTTTGAATTATTTATTTTTATATAGGTGTTAAAGATTGTCATGGAGCACTTGCTAAAACTCATTACTTTTCGTCTCCAGCTTTTTCATAAAGCTGTTGCGTGGATCTTTTCTACCACCTCAATCAACATCTTATTTGCTAAATTCAACAATCAGATGCTATGGCCTTATTTATTTTTTATTTTTATTTTTTTGAAAAATTTTCTTCTCTCTCAAAGTTGCAGGTGACTCATCCTCGGCCACTGCCAAATCAAATCTTAAGTCACTAGAAATCTGCACTTCTTTTTAAAACTATTTTATCCAATTTGGAACTCTGGCTCTATGATATTTATTTGCCAAAAAATATGCGAATAGATATGAGATAAACAATGAAAATAAACCATACAAGAGATTACATTGTTAGTTTGACTGATCAATAATCTATGTGGAGAGTGGCAGAAAAATTTAACAATAATCAGGCGATACAATGGAGATTACAGTCACTCCACCTCTCAAGTGTTTGCTAACCCCGGTTTTGCACACTTAAACTCACAAACTAGCACTCTAAGACCTATCTATTAATTTTGAGTAACATAGAGAAATAACAGGAAATTTTATTGAGATGTTTCTGGCAGCTTAATCTTCTCATCAGATGAAAATACAACTCAAATACATAGCGAATTTAGCGTATAAATCCTACTGGGCTATGCCCCCTGCCCCCCAAAATAAATAAATAAATAAATAAAAACCACTGAGCATGTCCCAATTGCCCGGCCAGGTGGGCTATGGGCAAGGAGTCCACCTTCTGGCCGGGTGAACGACGGGCAAGACCTCCAGGCAGATCAATCTGACATTGGGCACGGTCCGCGTGGACTCAAGTTATTATTTCAACACTATCAATATCATTTACATAGTGAATGTACTAACTTTGTTGTAATTGCCTACTGCTTCAGGATAAATCGATCTCTGATCAGCCTGTCGCTAGTTCAGTTGATACATCCCTTAGTTTGGGTTTGGGCCCCTGTTCTCATGCGGCTGAAGATCAGAAAGGTAGCTTTCATTCCTCAAAGAATTATTACATGTTAAATGATTTGGGGAGAAGATCTGCAACATGACACTGATATAACCTTACCCATTCAAATTCAACCTTGGTTTGTCCTAAAAGATGAGTTTTGTAGTAATCTTTGTTTAGACAATGGCATATTGCTAAGCTGGAGGTGACTAAAGAGATGAGAGTTTTTCTTTGCTTGCGAGATCGCTTTCTCGATGCTTCGTCAATAATATTGCATTTATATATGCATCGTATTACTATTGTAGATGGCATTAAGTCTAGAACTAGAACTGCTGCTATTTCCAAAGAAGCACTTCTTGTGTATTGGGATATATTGGGCTAAAATGGGCTCTCTCTCTCTCTCAACTGATCCATAGTTAATAAATGGGTTGACCGAGTGATTTCGTTTATGGTGAAGAAAGGAACTGACTTTGGCTTTCTGTTTTCAAGTCGTCTACTTTGATAAGTGTAGCTGTATTATCATGAAATGTGTTCGACAAATTGTGGAAAAAAAGTTTTTCATATCCCGGGGCAGATTATGAATAATGATTGTGCCTTTGCCTCATGAATTTTTTTTTCTATACAGAACTCGAGACGTTCTTGGAATGGCTTCACACAGAGCCAGGATATGTCACGAACAAAGGATCATTGCTGAGTGTTCTGAAAGAAGAAGAAAATGCAACGGTGTCAAGTGAAGCAGAAAACTAGTAGTCATGCAGAAGCAAAGAGCAGAAAGTGATTTTGTGCCAATGCAAAGCACTCGAGATACAGAGACTGAACTATTTCCCTGTTCTCATGCTGCTGAAGTTCAGCAAGGTAGCATTTATTCTTTAAAGATTTGTTACATTTTAAATAATTTGGGGAGAAGATTTGCAACAGGGCACTAATATAACCTTAAGCCCATTCAATTTCAAACTTGCTTTGTCCTAAAAGATGAGTTTTCAGTACTTTTGTTTAGACAATAGCATATTGCTAAGCTCAAGAGCAGTAAAGAGACGAGAGCTTTTCTGTGCTTGCGAGATTGCCATCTCGATGCTTCTATCAATAATATCGCAATTATATATGCTTCAAATAACTATTATAGATAGCATAAAGTCCAGAAGTGCTGCTATTTCCAAAGGAGCACTTCTTGTGCATCGGGATTTATTTTGGGCTAAAACGGCCTCTTTCTCTCTGAACTGATCAAAAGTCAATAAATAGGGAGACCAAGCGATTTTGTTTATAGTAAAGAAAGGCACTGATTTTTTTTTTTTCTGTTTTCAACTTGTCCACTTAGATCAGTGTAGCTGCATTATCATGGAATGTGTTTGACAAATTGTGGAAAGAAAAGTTTATATATCGCGGGGTAGATTATGATAATGATTGTGCCTTTTCCTCATGGATTTATTTCTATACAGAACTCAAGCCGTTGTTTGGGATTGATTTGCTTCACACAAAGGCAGGCTATGTCACGAACGATGGATCTCTGCTGAGTGATCTGAAAGAAGAAGAAAATGTGACCGTGTCAAGTGAAGCGGAAAAACTAGTAGCCATGCAAAAGCAAAGAGCAGAAAGTGATTTTGTGCCAATGCAAAGCACTCGAGATACAGAGACTGAACTATTTCCCTGGATAATGAAAAAGGATGCTGATCCTCATGCTACTTTGGGAAAAGTTCATTCTTATTCATCACACTCAGAGTCGAAAGTTGGTTCACATTACTCAGAATTGGAAGTTGGTTCACATTGCTCAGAATCAGAATCTGAAGACACTGATGAGAAGATGAAAATTCGAGCAAGTCGAGAATATCATAGGAGAGAAACATTGGAAAGTGCAGTTTTGCAAATGCGGAACACTGCAGAGCCAGAGGTTGAACCCTTTTCCTCGGAAGTAAACGAAGACATTGCTTCTGACGAAGTTCATTCATATTCCTCAGAACAAGAATCTGAAGTTGATTCATATTGCTCGGGACCGGAATATGAAGTTGGGGATAAAAAGGAAAGTTCTTCACATGCTACTTTGGATGACGCCGATGCCTTAATTGATATGTTAGGTGGCGGTGGAAAACAAGAAGGAGACCATCAGAAGGATGGGGTGCAATTAAATGACTCTATAGTCGACCATCTCATTAAGTCAATAAAAAAATCTAACATTGAAAAAATTGGAATATATGGCAGAAACGAGGTTGCAAAAGCTATTGTCATTGAAGCTTTGAAGGAATCTGCAATTTTGAGAAATCTATTTGATAGAGTCATCTGTGTTACTGTTCCTCTGAACTGCAACATGGAAAAGGTGGAAAGGGAGATTGCTAGACAAATATCTTCTGATTTAACTGAAGCCAATGCAGTTGATATGCCACATTCGGTGGTGAATGCATTGGAAGGCCTCAAGTTTTTGCTCATTCTTGTTGGCGTTAACCAACACATGAAGCTAGAGACATTGAGGATTCCTGAAGCAACACCACCAGTTGGTAGCAAGATAGTCTTTGTGACTGGATCAGGACAATTGTGCGATGAAATCGAAGTGGATAAGAAAATATGCTTGGATGATCTATTGCTGTATGAATTATTTCGTCAGAATGTGGGTGAAGTTGTTTATTATTCTAAAAAAGCCCTAGCTAGAGAAATAGTTAGGATGTGCAGGCCATATTCACATGCTGTTATTCTAGTGGCAAGGGCACTACAAAATGTTGATGACATTTTAATCTGGAAACATGCGCTTGAAAGACTGAATGTTCGACCTACAAGTCATGAAGTAGGTATAGAAGCTCTTATGGTTAATGTATTAAGATTCTGCATTGACCAACTAGAAGATGATAAAACTAGAAGATGCTTGAAAAATCTTGCTCTTTGTAACAATTACCATGAGATTGCATCTGAGTCTGCCATAGGCCTATGGGTCAGCGATGGTATCGTAGACGCCCATGATGAAGGCCAAAAAGTCCTAAAAAATCTTGTCAATGCTAGCCTGCTCGAAGTTGATGAGAATCAGCAATTTGTGAAGTTTCAAGACCAGGATCAGGATATATTAGTGAACTTAATATTTCAGCGAGGAAAATCGTGTGTTTCGATGCGGGGTGGCTTGGATTTGATAGAGCCACCAGAGGTTGAGGAATGGGAGAGTGCAAAAGAGATATGTTTGATGCATACCGGAATTTCGAGCTACCGAAGGAACCAAGGTGCCCTTCACTTTCATCGTTATATCTCGCAAAGAAATCACAAGCTGAGAAAGCTTTCTTCTTCATTTTTCAATCAAATGCCTGCTCTAGAAGTATTGAATCTGTCTAGAACCCGCATTCGGTGCTTGCCGGAGTCCATATCTCAACTTGTCAGCCTCAAAAGACTCTTCTTGAATGATTGTGTCCTTTTGAGATCAATATCACCAACAATTGCAAGGCTCAAGCGGTTGGAGGTATTTGATCTTGAGGGGACGAAGATCAAGAATCTTCCCAAGGAAATTGAATGTTTAATTAATCTAACTTGTTTGGGGATCTCAATTTCTAGAACTGAACTTTTTAGTGACTCTAAAACAGTCATTCCTCATGGGGTAATATCTTCTCTATTACACTTGGAAGAACTGAATCTCAATGTGGATGCCAATGTTGAATGGTGGGATACATGTCTTGAAGGTGTTTTATCGAAGTTTGCAACTTGAAAAGGTTAAGCACTTTCAAGTTTTCCTTTCCTACATTGGAACTTTTGAGGCGTTTTAATCAGCTAAGGAAATCAATGGAGCATCCATCTTTAGCTCAATTTAGACTTTGTGTTGGTAATCATGCTAGCCGCATCATGAATCGGCTACCTTCAGATATTGAATTCGAGCTGGAACAGTGCAACCGATTCTTGAGGTACACAAATGGTGATGGTGTCTTCATGGATATTAAGGACATCCCTGCAACAATCGATGCTTTTTTTCTTAGAAAGGCATGCTAATCTTAAGAAGCTATCGAACTAGGGATAGATAGCATGGACCAACTCAAGTGGTGTGTTCGGGGGAGTGTAATGAGCTTGAAGTGCTCGTGGATGCATCGATACCCTTCATCAAGAGGCTTTAATCGAATCTCACCGCAAAAGCAGACTGTCTTAAATCGCTAGAGTTTTTGTATGTGTATTACATGAGAAACTTGAGAAACATTTGGAAAGGCTCAATGCGAAGGGATGTTTATCTTCTCTCAAGTTGTTGAAATTGTGTAAATGCCCCGAGTTGACGGTTATTTTCTCAAGCGAGATGCTTGATAATCTCAACAACTTGGAAGAGGTCACGATTGAGGATCGCCCAGCCATCAAAAGCCTAATTACCTGCCAAACTTTTACCGGCAAAGACTGTGAGACGTCTTATTTCCTCCCTATTTTGAAGAAGTTGTCTCTCCATTACGTACCTAAACTTTCCAATATATCCCGTGGGCTACGAGATCGCACCGAGGTTAGAAAGATTGAGTTTTTATGACTGCCCGAGTCTCAAGTCTCTTTCGACCGATGAAGTTTCCAGTGAGCATTTGAAGAAAATCAGGGGGAGAGGAGCTGGTGGGAGGACTTGAAATGGCGCGGCCATAAGCCGATCACTTGGACAGTATTTTCGTCCCAATTGACACATGTGACATCCCTTAACTCGGCGTGTGCGCGGGTGCGATTCCCCCGTTGGAATTGCCTGAAAAGTTAGTGGGAACTTCTGTTATTTGATGACTATTGTATGGAAAATATCGTTAATTAAACTTTGACAACTCCCGCCTACCTAATGGCAGGCTTTACTTGCCGGCTTTTTGTGGTCTATAAGTTTCTTCTTGCCCCTGTTCCCTTTCTCTCGCCGTTCAAAGAGATGACCGTGAGATAAAGAATGACTGGGCAGGGCTTGAATGGCCATCTTCAGGTCGGTTGATGTAATGATAAATAGTGGAATAGGAGATCTGCACTTGAAGAATTTCGTTCCCGTGGGTTTGATTTTGCTAAAAGCAATCGACATGGACATTAGAATGCCGGCACGGACAAGAAGGAACTTTCGCCCGCTTTCCCAGCAGAATTGATTAGAAGCTAGCTTCCCATTTACCAAGTATTGTCCCTCGCTGTTATTAGAACGGTGAGTTGAGTCTCTTAGAGAAGCTAGCCGCGTTGCTAAATAAGCAACAGCCACAGAAGAATCTTTTTCATCGGCAACCCATAGCCTTATCGGCTATAAAACATGTGATTAGTAACTTACTGCAAGGGGAAAAAAAGCAACTGGTACCTCTTATATGAAAAATATAAGTATCAATTACCTAGTTATTTCCTGCATGTGGTCAATCATTCTCCAAGATAGAATTACTTAATTTATCCGTAGATGTGGATCATCTTTATATGGATAAGTAATAATCGTTATATCGACTAATGACCTAGAAAGCACCGATACTCTTTGGGAGTTTTCATATCATGTCCGATATTTCGACACGTGTTCGATATTTTCGGACACTCTTTGGAGACTCTCCGACACTTGGTCAATTTTCCCAACACGCTTGGACACTCAAGTCAGCAATTCGACACTCGAGTTTGGAATTCCAACCCATGATTCTGACATGTATGGGGCCATCTAAAAAATTCCAATAAATGAGGGGTCAAAATGTGAAAATATGTAAAAAAAAAATAATAAAAAAATTATAAATAGGAAAAAAAAAAAAAAAACCTAATTTGCTCTTCTCACTCTCACCTCTCGTAACACACAATTCTCTCCCAAATTTTTTTTTTCCTCTTTTTTCCAACACGCTCCGACACACAAGTCCGAGCGTGAATTGCTTCTTCTTTTTTTCCTCCAAGTTTTATGAATTATTGGAATTGAGTTGACTTTGTCAAATTGAAATAATGAGTGATATTAACAAATGGTAAATTAATATTTTTAGTATAAATTCATTCTAGGCTTTTTTTAATTATTTATTTATTTATAAATTTGAATCAAATAATTAAATTGATATAATCATATAAAAACATACATTTAATAGAAAACATGTTTCAACGTGTCAAAATTCTCTCTCTTTTTTTTTTTCGTAAACAACATGACGGTGTCATATCACGCCGTCGTGTTGCGTGTCACATGTCGGTGTCGGTCTTCTTAAGAATGATGATAAACCTTGAGAGTAAGGAAGTTGTGTACATAGTTATTACTAGTTGTTGGAATAGCTGAGTTCTAGTTGTGTATGTTCTTTTTGGTATATTATAGAAACTCTTATGTTGTAACCAACTTATTGGTTTATATGATATATATATATGGTTTGAGATATATATATTAATATCCGGTCATTGTTTATGTTTGAGACTACATCTTTCATGTGAAAAGATGGCCGTGTCATCTCTATTTTTTTATAATTTTGGGATGTGACAAATTTAGGCACTTAATGACATTGCCAGAGATTAACCATATTGCCAGAGATTTGACCATATGAATATTAGTGACTCATATATTTTCCTCTCGGTGGTTGTCATTGAATGTCACACGAGCACAGAGCTAAAAGTCACAACACAGAGTGATTCAATTATTATTCAGCAACCAAGGAAAACGATAGTAATCATGCTCAAAAGTTAATGAGAAGTCTCAATTATATAAGACATGTGGAAACACAATCAAGGTAATAAAAAGATTGAGACAAGTTGATACAAATCTGATTTTGGCATTTCATCAAGCATTTTGCGTGCAGCTTAGTGGTTTAGTCTACAAAGATGTTTTAAAGCAACAATTCATTTCAAACTATCACGACGATATTAAAATGAACCTAAATTATCAGCTCAGTCTTAATGATAGCAGACTTCCAAATCAATATCACTCATAACCTCAAGTCTGGTTTTCACTCAAAAGATATTGAGAACAAATCATGTAGTTCTTAACTTTGCAAAGCTGGACTTCTAACTCCGGTCAGCAAGAAAATTAGAGCATGGATATTTTGAAAATGTCACCAACGAGGGTCGAAAGCATTAGTGAAGGATCGAATGTGAAATAATCTCTATGAATATCTTGGTCATGAAACAAGGGAGAAGAGAGCTTTGAAGGCGTGGCTTCGGAAAAACCAAAAAATGGTGAAGGTGATAGCTAAGGACGTTGGAAAGACAATTGAAATAATTTGAAACGATGACACAAACTCAAATCAACAAGAAAAATAGTGACAACTGCCAATCCGAATCTCTAGTAGCCATATCCCGTAACAGAGCTACAACTTCTAATAATGGAGATGATTCTCAGCCACAATTAATCTAGAGAGAAAATGAAGAGAAATAGAGAATAAATAAGAGAGAATTTTCTAACAAGAAATCTCAGGGTTTGAGCTCGTGACGGTTTTCCACAGCAAATTTACACTGCCCCATTATAAAAAAATGAAAACGAGGGCCCAAACTACATAATTACTCATAGGAAGCAACGGTGCGGTCATGATAGCATAGTACTTTCTCCCTCAACTTTAGATTTAATTCCAATGGCAATATGAACATTTTTTATCAAAAAAAAAAAAAAAGAAAAATCCCCAACTTTTATTTTAGTCTCAAATATGCTCACACCTTCACTAGTTTCTTCAAGATTACCAACATCAAGAGACATCAAATTTCGTCAATATGTCTTTTGATACTCCTACAAATGATATTTTCCAATATTATACATATATTGACACCTAAATTTTAGCAAACCAACCATCCATTTATTGCATAACAATTAGGGATTAACTTTTAATCCCTAAACAAAAATATTAAAATTAAATTGTATATTATATAATTTTAGTAGCATTTATTATTTAGTTTATATTTTTTATTATTACATTTGCATTAAACCAATAACAAATGGGTTTAAATTGATAGTCCCACGCTTTAATTTAACGAGTTAGACTAAGCGTGCAGCAAGGAAGAATTTGGCGAAGTTAGTCATTCTTTAATGGTCGAAAATTAATTTATGAGAAATGATGAATTGGAAGATTTGTTTATTTCGGAAAGGATTGATATTATTCTTTCAATATTTGTTCAAGAGCATAGAAGGAAAATTTGGCCAACGAAATGAAACAAAAAGAAAGAATGAAGTGGTGGTAAATATTGTTTTATCTCTTCCGTATATTCATGCAATATAAAGGAAATAAAAATAGAAATAAACATGAGCATATATTTGATGTTATTCTTTGAGCAGTATATATTTTGGTATAATAAAAGAAACATCAGTACAAGAAAAGAGATCTTCGATCGTCAAAGCGCGAGAGTAGAAAGGAAAAAAAGGTGAAGAAGGAAATATAATTCTTTTGAAGTGCTCATAATAGCAAAAGCCCAGCGCCGCTACCGCCAACCACCCCCCACCCCAAAAAAAAAAAAAAAAAAAAAAAAAAAAAGACATAGAAGAAAAGACGACGAGAGAGGAGAAAATATTGGGTGCGCCGAGAAAATATTAGGTGGGTTATACACTCCACGTAGGCGAAATGTACCACCATACAAAAATCGACACGTGGCAAATTTGGGCCCACTCGTCGGGCCTTAATTTCTCCGTTAAGACTCCGTCTCTCTCCCCTTACTCTCTCTCCTCCCTCCGTTTCTGCCCACACCTCTGACACACGCAAGGGAAACGACAAGAAAAGCAGAGAGAGAGAGGTGGGAAAGAAGAAAAGAAAGCGAGGAGGAAGTCTTCTTCTTCGGTCGTTCCACCATCGACGACGCTATCGTTGTTCTCGCCACCGACGATGCCAACGACGACTAGGTCGCTGTCTCGTTTGTCCGAGCAGCTGCCCACGACGTCTTCCTCGGCTCCTGCCCTGCGGCGGCCGCGGCAGAGCCGCCTCGACTTGTCCGCGCTCCTCCTCCCGCTCTTCCTCGCGGCCTCCATCGCCTTCGTCCTCTTCGCCGTCCCGCCCTTTCTCGCCTCACTTCCAGATCTTCCCCCCCGCTCCGTGAAGAGAGCTGGGACTATCTCAACCTGCCCGTCCTCGCCCTCTTCGCCATCGCTCGCGGGTTCCTCGGCGAGATCCAACGGGGCGGGGACGGGGTCGGCGGGTCGTACCCGACATCGGACTCCCCGGAAGTCGTCGTCGTCGTCGAACCCGGGCGATTGTAATGCTGCGCCGAGGAAGTGGAAGTTCCGCTCACGCTCCGCCGTCTCGCGCTCCGCGCCCCTCGCCTCGCTTCCCCCGCCGCGAGGTGGGCACTGGAAATGATCGGAAGCCGAGGAAGAGGTATGAGACGTTGCTCACACGGCTAAGGATGAGGTTAAAAAACCGTCCGGCGCTCCACCACCTCCGCCATCTCCGCCTGCCGCCAAAGCCCATGTTTCCCTCGATGGAGGAAAGAAAAGAGAAGTGGAGAGAGAAGAGGGGGAGAGAGAGTTGTGGGCAGAAACGGGAGGAGGAGAGAGAGTAAATGGGAGAGAGACGGAGTTAACCGAGAGAGTGGGCGCCGACAGGTGGGCCCGATTTGCCATGTGTCAAATTTTGTATGGTGATACATTTCGCCACGCGTGGAGTGTATAACCCACTCAATATTTTCTCAGGGTGCGCCGGGCGCTCCACGTCACCGTGCGCCCACCCACAAGGATGCGACATGTGTCGCCACCTGGAACCGGGTCCCACTTTTATTTTTAGCCAAATTTTTGCCGATTCCTTCTCTCTCTTCATTAATGGCCGCGTCCTTCTCCCGCCCTTCGCATTTGAAGCTTCTCCTGCACGAAGTCTCTCTCTCACAAAAATCTTTCTCCTGTCTTCTCCCGCACAAAGTCACGACACCTCCGCTGTCCTCGAGACACTCCTCTGCACAAAGAGGCGCCATTTTGAAAAATTTCAGTCGGAGCCGAGGAGCAACCGATGGAAGTGGGAGGTGAGCGGCTTCGAGCCGCGGAAGTAGTCGTCGACCTCCACCTCCTTCGACGCCGACGACCAGCACCGGCCGAGCGCGCCCTTCATCCGGCGGTACTCGATCTCCGCCGCCGCCGCCGCCTCCTCGCCGCCCTCGCAGCTCCCGCTGGCCTCCAAGGTCCAGCGGCTCGCGGACAATGTCCAGGTTTTTCCGAAACGCTCCGATCGTCTCGCGCTTTGTTTTGGCTCCCGATTGAGTTGGGGATTTGCCGGTTTCGAATTTTTTGCTTCTTGCTTCGGTTGATTCCTTCTCTGTTGCCGAGCTCTGAGAAGAGCGATTTCCGGATGCAGCTTGCAAGGCAGGATTACTTGGAGCTGAGACAAGAGGCGAGCGAACTGCAGGAGTTTCCAACGCGAAGCTCGATCGAGTGACGCGCTACCTCGGCGTTCTCGCCGACAAGACGCGGAAACTAGGTGAGGCGGTGCGGCGTCTGTTGTGCCTCGATGCACGTTTGCTTCTCATTTCGGTTTTTGACAGGTTCTGTGCTTTGTGTCAGATCAAGTCGCCCTTGAAGGTGAGGCTAGGTTAGCACTGCTCGTCAGTGAGAAGAGGAAGTTGTTCAATGAGTTGTTGACATACAAAGGTCAGTCTTTGGTTTCTAATTGAGTTCTCCCACTTTCCACACGAAGCACGTGGAGCGGAAGTACTTAGATACATGAGCCGATAATTCAGAAAACTTCTACTTTGAATTGCAATTCATTTTCGGAATGATGTTCCTGTTGGATGGATGGGTAGAGATAGCGTGTTTGTATGGCAATTTTGCAGTGTGTAGTAGGAGGACAAAACTTGAGTTTAACGAGTAAGATCGAGTTGCAATATGACTGATAGAGTTTTAGCATGAAGTGCAGATTAACTTGAGATAACAGCTGCCAGTTGTGATGCATTTTTCTGATCATTGTTAGTTTGAAAATTGAGCTGTTTGTTAGTTCAGGACTGATTATGCCTCAGAGATACTAGATATCAAGAACAGAAATGATTTTTTACTCTGTGTATCTTCTTCCTCCTCCGTTAGGATCCGTCTGATACTTTGATTGATGGTTACATAGAAATTGAATCTCTTGGATTAAACTAATGGAAGAACTCCCAAGAAATATGATTTTCAGACAAGAGTCCAGTCACCTGTGATATAATTTCCATTTGGACTCCTTTCACGTCATCAATTCACCATTGATTGCCCAATCACTAGATTGGTTGACCTAAGTTATACTAATAGTGTTTAACTTCATGCTATGTTTCTGTCCTAAAGGAATGCCTGTCAGTTACATTTTATGACAGATCTAATGGACAAGAATATGTCATGCTGACATTGCATTTTTATGTTATTCTTTTTGGCATGTACGTGACTCTTTTGCAAAAGATGTGAGATAAATGGAGTCAGCCAGTCAGTAGTATACTCAATTGGAAATTCTTTGTGCTTGCTATTGAACAAATTATGAATGTATCGCTCTTAATTCTCTGCAGTTGTAACTGCCACCGTACATTTGTGGGAGGCAATGGTGATGCCTAACACCTCATACTTTATGATTCTGTGGACGAACCAGTTGTGTGGAGGGATTGCACTTTGTTTTGAATAAGAATCTTATCTTGATATTGGGTGATGATGATAGCACTTCCACCTCTGGAATTGCTCCTGTGCAAAGATGAAGAGATGTCGAATAGTTGAACGATAATTCTTCTCTTTGACTATTTGGCATACAACAATAGGAGCACATGATTGATGCCTGAAAGGAGTTCCATCTTTGCTTCTCCTTCTTTGTACGGCAGCTCTGTTTCGACACTCTTAGTTTACAGATTTCATGAAAATTGTGAACATAACTCCATATATTGTTTAAAGCATTTGGGCTCAATGGGTCTATTTGTTGGCCCATCCTCAATGGACCTCATTTTAGTTAGAAAACAAGAGGAGAGTTGTCTTTCTGCAGAGTTGCTAAATAGTGAGGATGTTGAGCTCCAGCAGCCTCTGCTCGGCCACCATTTTCTCCTCTCTCTCTCTCTCTCTCTCTCTCTCTCTCTATGTGTTGTTGTCACCAAGTCTCTTGTTCCTTTTAAGCCCAGCCTTAGTAAAAGTGAGTACCGGCACTCGGTGGACAGGCTATCCACCCTAAAGTGGTATTGCCAGCCATTATGGAGGAGCAGTTGATTCAGCATTTCTAGTCTTTAGGAGTGATATGTAGCTTGAGCAAAGATTGGATTAGTCTACATTGCGATATGTCTAGGCTTTAGCAAAGTACTTGCCCATTTGATCTTTCAATATAAATGTCAATACCCACATGTGCTTCTGGAGTATCTGCGATCGAATTATTGGGCGTAGTTTGTAGTTGTCATTTATATATTTATGGTGGTTGCTTGTAGGCCATTTCTTCATGGTTCCATGGATTCTGGATTATAACTACAAGTATCAAAATTGTGGGTTATTCTATTGAGAACTCATGGCTCAATGCTCTTGCCTATTGTGCGTTTGACTATCTTTACCTGGGACTATTTTCTTTGGTTTTTGGTATTTTGTGATGGACTCATGATCATCATCAACATAGTTTCCATGTTTGCCTCTTTCATTAGTTTGATGGGAAGGATTAATAATTGCTGTTTCCTTTTGATAACAGTTGTTTTTCTTAAGTTAAGTTTTGCTTACTAGAGGTCTTTCCATATTACAGAAATGTCCCTAATTGTCTTCTTGTGCAATATGCAGAGTAATTATGATAGAAAAGCATCACCTTTTCTGGCAAAAGAATTACTAAGAATTTATACAAAGGAGAAAAGTTGAGGGAGCAACTCTGGAAAAATGGCATTGTAAAATCATCTCCAATGCCACCACGGACACGTCCTGAATGCGTGGGGACTGAGGAGGTACTGACCTTTCATGTTTAACTCTTGCTTTCTGATGACTTTGTCAATATGATGCTAGTTGATGAATTTGTTTTGGTTTTTTTGTAGGATCCTAAGTGCATTATATGTCAGCAATATCTTTATCTTTCTGCAGTTGTATGTGATTGTAGGCCATCTGCTTTTGTTTGTCTTGAGGTATGTGGAAACTGTGTTCTGGTTTATTATCCTGTCAAATTAGTTGATTTGTAGTGCAAATACAAGCCTAGTACATGTGCCATACTGCAATGTCAAAAACATTTGCCCCTGAAGGGGGATCTTGAACTCATGGAACTTGGATTATTCCACTTAGCCGGGCACAATGAGTGAAAGCATTCATGACAAGGGCAGGCTATGGGTGGGTTTGGGAACCACTTTTGGGGAAAGTCTTTAGGAAAATGCAAAGATCTTTGAGTTAAAGGTGTTTTTCAAAATGCAACCGTGTTTGGTAAATTGTACTTTGAAAGCCCTTTGTGAAGTACTTTAAATAAAATGGTGTTTGGGGAATTACACTTACAAAGGACTTTTGTGTTAAAAAAAAAAAATTATCAAAAGAAAATTAAAAAAATTGACCTAAGAAGGGCAGCGCCGCCGACCTCCGCGAGCCGGCGACCTCGGATCGGGCGGTGAGGTCGCGCGCGACGCCGTCGCCGCGAGCTCCGGCGACCCCGGACTGGGCGGCGAGGTCGCGCGACGCCGCCGACCTCGGCGACCTCGGATTTGGGGCGGCGAGGTCCCGCGACGCCGCCGACGTCCGGCGACCTAGATCCGGGCGTCGAGGTCGCGGGGAGGACCTCGCCGCCTGGACTGGTCGCGGTGGGGTCGCGCACCCGATCCGGGCGGCGGGTTGCACGACCTGCATCCGGGTCGCCGCCGAGCTCGGGCACTGACCCGGGGTCGCGACTGCACTCGCAACGATGGGTCGCGCGGCCCGCGAGCCAGGCGAAGGTCGCAGCGCGGCAGCGACGGCCGCCGGCGACCGCATCCGGGTCGCAACTGCATCTACGACTCGCGGAGCTCTCCGACGACGAGCGCCGCGTCGCGGCATCCCTCTACGCCCCGAGAAAATGAACAAGTGCTCGTACAAGGGCACACACTGGAAAAACGAAAAATTGGTGAGGACAATTTTGGAAAAAAAAAAATATGAACAGTCTTGCCCGCGTGGGCATGCCGAAAAGCCGAAAGCCAAGGCACCCCCAAGGCAGCCTTGGGCTTTCGGGCTTGAAAATGCTGGCTTTGCAAGTAAGAGACTTGCAAAGTTTTTCCCAAACGCTCCCCATTGGCCCAAGGGGCTTTCCATGGCCAAAGCCCCTTCCAAAGCTGATTCCAAACGGACCCTATGTCATGAATGAAGGATCACTATTGAGTGATCTGAAAAATGAAGAAAACGCGATGGGGTCAAGTGATTTTGTGCCAATGCAAAGCACTCGAGATGTAGATACTGAACTATTTCCCTGGATGATGAAAAGGACATCGATCCTCATGCTGCTTTGGGAAAACTTCATTGGCATTCATCACACTCAGAATTGGAATTTGGTTCACATTGCTCAGAGTCAGAATCGGAATTTGGTTCACATTGCTCAGAGTCAGAATCTGAAGACACTGATGAGAAGATGAAGATTGGAGCAAGTCCAGAATATCATTGGAGAGAAACATCGGAAAGTGCAGTTTTGCAAATGCGGAACACTGTAGAGCCAAAGGCTGAACCCTTTTTCTTGGAAGTAAACGAAGACACTGCTTCTGACGAAGTTCATTCATATTCCTCAGAACAAGAATCTGAAGTTGATTCATATTGCTCAAGACCGGAATATGAAGTTGGGGATAAAAAGGCGAGGATAGAAGCCAGTCCAGAATATAATGATATGATACACATACCAAAGATGAAAAGGAAAGTTCTTCACATGCTACTTTGATGATGCCGATACCTTAATTGATATGTTAGAAGCACTTCTTGTGTATTGGGATTTATTTTGGGCTAAAATAAGCTCTTTCTCTCTAAACTGATCCAATGTCGATAAATGGGGTGACCAAGTGATTTTGTTTATAGTGAAGAAAGGAACTGACTTTGGCTTGCTGTTTTCAAGTTGTCCACTTAGATCAGTCTAGCTGCATTATCATGGATTGTGTTTGATAAATTGCGGAAAGAAAAGTTTTATATATTATGGGGTACATTATGATAATGATTGTGCCTTTGTCTCGTGAATTTGTTTCTATACAGAACTCAAGCAGTTATTTGGACTTGATTCGTTTCACACAAAGACAGGCTATGTCACGAATGAAGGATCTCTGTCGAGTGACCTGACAGAACAAGAAAATGCGACTATGTCAAGTGAAGCGGAAAAACTAGTAGCCAAGCAGAAGCAAAGAGCAGAAAGTGATTTTGTGCCAATGCAAAGCACTCAAGATAAAAAGACTGAACTATTTACCACTTCTCATACTGCTGAAAGTGATTTTGTGCCGATGCAAAGCACTCGAGATATAAAGACTGAACTATTTACCTTTTCTCAAGTTGCTGAAAGTGATTTTGTGCCAATGCAAAGCCCTCGAGATACAAAGACCGAACTATTTCCATGTTCTCATGCTGCTGAAGATCAAAAGGTAGCTTTTATTCTTCAAAGATTCGTTACATTTTAAATGATTTGGGAGAAGATTTGCAACATGACACTGATATAACCTTAAGCCCATTCAATTTCAACCTTGCTTTGTCCTAAATGATGAGTTTTCTGGTATTCCTGGTTAAGAAAATAGCATATTGCTAAGCTGAAGGTGACTAAAGGAATGAGAGTTTTTCTGTGCTTGCGAGATTGCTATCTTGATCATTCTGTCAATAATATTGCATTTATATATGCATCAAATTACTATTGTAGATAGCATGAAGTCTAGAAGTGCTGCTATTTCCAAAGGAGCACTTCTTGTGTATTGGGTTTATTTTGGGCTAAAACGGGCTCTTCTCTCTGAACTGATCCGAAGTAGATAAATGGGGTGACCAAGTGATTTTGTTTATAGTCGAAAGGAACTGACTTTGGCTTTCTGTTTTCAAATTGTCCCCTTAGATCAATGTAGCTACATTATCATGGAATTTGTGTTGACAAATTGCAGAAAGAAAAGTTTATATATCTCAGGGTAGATTATGATGATGATTATACCTTTGCCTCATGAATGTGTTTCTGTACAGAATTCGAGCGATTATTTGGAATTGATTTGCTTCACACAAAGGCAAGCTATGTCACGAATGATGGATCTCTGCTGAGTGATCTGAAAGAAGAAGAAAATGTGACGGTGTCAAGTGAAGTGGAAAAACTAGTAGCCATGCAGAAGCATAGAGCAGAGAGTGATTTTGTGCCAATGCAAAGCACTCCAGATACAGAGATTGAACTATTTCCCTGTTCTCATGCTGCTGAAGATCAGAAAGGTAACTTTTATTCTTCAAAGAATCGTTACATGTTAAATGATCTAGGAAGAAGATTTGCAACCTGACATTGATATAACCTTAGCCCATTCAATTTCAACCTTTATTTATCCTAAAAGATGAGTTTTCTAGTACCCTTTGTTCGGACAATAGCATATTGCTAAGCTGAAGGAGAATAAAGAGATGAGAGTTTTTCTGTGCTTGCAAGATTGCTATCTCAATCCTTTTGTCAATAATATAAATGCAATATTATTGACAGAAGGATCGAGATAGCAATCTCGCAAGCACAGAAAAAGCTCTCACCAGCTCCTCTCCCCCTGATTTTCTTCAAATGCTCTTGTAAACTTCATCGTGGAAAGAGACTTGAGACTCGGACGGTGATAAAAACTCAATCTTTCTAACCTCGGTGCAGATCCGTAGCCCACAGGATATATTGGAAAGTTTAGGTACGTAATGGAGAGACAACTTCTTCAAAACAGGAGGAAATAAGACGTCTCACAGACTTTGCCAGTAAAAATTTGGTAGGTAATTAGGCTTTTGATGGCTGGGCAGTCCTCAACCGTGGACCTCTTCCAAGTTGTTGAGATTATCAAGCATCTCGCTTGAGAAAATAACTGTCAACTCGGAGCATTTACACAATGTCAACAACTTGAGAGAAGATACACATCCCTTCTGCATTGAGTCTTTCCAAATGTTTCTCAAGTTTCTCATGTAATACACATACAAAAACTCTAGCGATTCAAGACAGATGCTTTTGCAAAGAAATTCAGTTAAAGCCTCTTGATGAAGGGTATCAGATGCATCCATAAGCACTTCAAGCTCATTACACTCCCTCAGAACACATCACTTGAGTTGGTCCATGCTATCTATCCCTAGTTCAGACAGCTTCTTAAGATTAGCATGCCTTTCTAAGAAAAAAGCATCTGATTGTTGTAGGATGTCGTTAATATCCATGAAAACACCATCACCATTTGTGTACCTCAAGAATCGGTTGCACTATTCCAGCTCGAATTCAATATCGAAGGTAGCCGATTCATGATGCGGCTAGCATGATTACCAACACAAAGTCTAAATTGAGCTAAAGATGGATGCTCCATTGATTTCCTTAGCCGATTAAATTGCCTCAAAAGTTTCAATGTAGGAAAGGAGAACTTGAAAGTACTTAACCTTTTCAAGTTGCAAACTTCACATAAAACACCTTCAGCACATGTATCCCACCATTCAGCATTGGCATACACATCGAGATTCAGTTCTTCCAAGTGTAATAGAGAAGATATTACCCCATGAGGAATCACTGTTTTAGAGTCACTAAAAGGTTCAGTTCTAGAAATTGAGATCCCCAAACAAGTCAAATTAATTAAACATTCAATTTCCCTGGGAAGATTCTTGATCTTCGTCCCCTCAAGATCAAATACCTCTAGCCGCTTGAGCCCTGCAATTGCTGGTGATATCGATCTCAAAAGGACGCAATCATTCAAGAAGAGTCTTTTGAGGCTAACAAGTTGAGATATGGACTCGGGCAAGCACCGAATGTGGGTTCTAGACAGATTCAATACTTCTAGAGCAGGCATCTGATTGAGAAATGAAGAAAAAGCTTTCTCAGCCTTGTGATTTCTTTGCAGATATAACGACGAAAGTGAAGGGCACCTTGGTTCCTCCGGGAGTTGGTTCACATTACTCAGAATTGGAAGTTGGTTCACATTGCTCAGAATCAGAATCTGAAGACACTGATGAGAAGATGAAGATTTGAGCAAGTCCAGAATATAGAGAAACGTCAGAAAGTGCAGTTTTGCAAATGCGGAACACTGCAAAGCCAGAGGCTGAACCCTTTTCCTTGGAAGTAAACGAAGACACTGCTTCTAACTAAGTTCATTCATATTCCTCAGAACAAGAATCTGAAGTTGATTCATATTTTTCGGGACCGGAATATGAAGTTGGGGATAAAAAGGCGAGGATAGAAGCTAGTCCAGAATATAATGATATTATACACATACCAAAGATGAAAAAGGAAAGTTCTTCACATGCTACTTTGATGATGCCGATGCCAATGCCTTAATTGATATGTTAGGTGGTGGTGGAAAACAAGAAGGGAGACCATCAGAAGGATGGGGTGCAATTAAATATGACTCTATTGTCGACCATCTCATTAAGTCCATAAAAAAATCTAACATTGAAAAAATTGGAATATATGGCAGAAATGAGGTTGCAAAAGCTATTGTCATTGAAGCTTTGAAGGAATCTGCAATTTTGAGAAATCTATTTGATAGAGTCATCTGTGTTACTGTTCCTCTGAACTGCGACATGGAAAAGGTGCAAAAGGAGATTGCTGGACAAATATCTTTTGATTTAACTGAAGCCAATGCAGTTGATATGCCACATTCGGTGGTGAATGCATTGGAAGGCCTCAAGTTTTTGCTCATTCTTGTTGGCGTTAACCAACACATGAAGCTAGAGACATTGAGGATTCCTGAAGCAACACCACCAGTTGGTAGCAAGATAGTCTTTGTGACTGGATCGGGACAATTGTGCGATGAAATCGAAGTGGATAAGAAAATATGCTTGATGATCTGTTGCTGTACGAATTATTTCGTCAGAATGTGGGTGAAGTTGTTTATTATTCTAAAAAGCCCTAGCTAGAGAAATAGTTAGGATGTGCAGGCCTTATTCACATGCTGTTATTCTAGTGGCAAGGGCACTGCAAAATGTTGATGACATTTTAATCTGGAAACATGCGCTTGAAAGACTGAATGTTCGACCTACAAGTCATGAAGCAGGTATAGAAGCTCTTATGGTTAATGTACTAAGATTCTGCATTGACCAACTAGAAGATGATAAAACTAGAAGATGCTTGAAAAATCTTGCTCTTTGTAACAATTACCATGAGATTGCATCTGAGTCTGCCATAGGCCTATGGGTCAGGGATGGTATCGTAGACGCCCATGATGATGGCCAAAAAGTCCTAAAAAATCTTGTCAATGCTAGCCTGCTCAAAGTTGATGAGAATCAGCAATTTGTGAAGTTTCAAGACCAGATTAGGATATATTAGTGAACTTAATATTTCAGCCCGAGGAAAATCGTGTGTTTCGATGCGGGGTGGCTTGGATTTGATAGAGCCACCAGAGGTTGAGGAATGGGAGAGTGCAAAAGAGATATGTTTGATGCATACCGGAATTTGAGCTACCGAAGGAACCAAGGTGCCCTTCACTTTCGTCGTTATATCCGCAAAGAAATCACAAGCCGAGAAAGCTTTCTTCTTCATTTTTCAATTAGATGCCTGCTCTAGAAGTATTGAATCTGTCTAGAACCCGCATTCGGTGCTTGCCGAGTCCATATCTCAACTTGTCGACCTCAAAAGACTCTTCTTGAATGATTGTGTCCTTTTGGGATCGATATCACCAACAATTGCGGGGGCTCAAGCGGCTGGAGGTATTTGATCTTGAGGGGACGAAGATCAAGAATCTTCCCAAGGAAATTGAATGTTTAATTAATCGATTTGTTTGGGGATCTCACTGGAACTAAACCTTTTAGTGACTCTAAAACAAAGTGATTCCTCATGGGGTAATATCTTCTCTATTACACTTGGAAGAACTGAATCTCAATGTGGATGCCAATGCTGAATGGTGGGATACATGTGCTAAAGGTGTTTTATGTGAAGTTTGCAATTTAAAAGGTTAAGCACTTTCAAGTTCTCCTTTCCTACATTGGAACTTTTGAGGCGTTTAATCGGCTAAGGAAATCAATGGAGTATCCATCTTTAGCTCAATTCAGACTTTGTGTTGGTAATCATGCTAGCCGCATCATGAATCGGCTACCTTCAGATATTGAATTCGAGCTGGAACAGTGCAACCGATTCTTGAGGTACACAAATGGTGATGGTGTTTTCATGGATATTAACGACATCCCGCAACAATCGATGCTTTTTTTCTTAGAAAGGCATGCTAATCTTAAGAAGCTATCTGAACTAGGGATAGATAGCATGGACCAACTCAAGTGGTGTGTTTTAGGGGAGTGTAATGAGCTTGAAGTGCTCGTGGATGCATCTGATACCCTTCATCAAGAGGCTTTAACTGAATCTCACTACAAAAGCATCTGTCTTGAATCGTTAGAGTTTCTGTATGTGTATTACATGAGAAACTTGAGAAACATTTGGAAAGGCTTAATGCAGAAGGGATGTTTATCTTCTCTCAAGTTGTTGACATTGTGTAAATGTCCCGAGTTGACAGTTATTTTCTCAAGCGAGATGCTTTATAATCTCAACAACTTGAAAGAGGTCACGTTGAGGACTGCCCAGCCATCAAAAGCCTAATTACCTGCCAAACTTTTAATTGCAAAGTCTATGAGACGTCGTATTTCCTCCCTATTTTGAAGAAGTTGTCTCTCCATTACGTACCTAAACTTTCCAATATATCCTGTGGGCTACGGCTGGCACCGAGGTTAGAAAGATTGAGTTTTTATGACTGCCTCGAGTCTCAAGTCTCTTTCCACCTGATGAAGTTTCCAGTGAGCATTTGAAGAAAATTGGGGAAGAGGAGCTGGTGGGAGGACTTGAAATGGCACGGCCATATGCCGATCACTTGGACAGTATTTTCGTCCCAATTGACACATGTGACATCCCTTAACTCGCGTGTGTGCGCGGGTGCGATCCTACTGTTGGAACTGCCTAACAAGTCAGTGGGAACTTCTGTTATTTGATGACTATTGTATGGAAAATATCGTTAATTAAACTTTGACAACTCCCGCCTACCTAATGGCAGGCTTGCTTTTCTCGTGGTCTATAAGTTTCTTCTTGCCCCCTGTTCCTTTTCTGCCGTTCAAAGAGATGATCGTGAGATAAAGAATGACTGGGCAGGGCTTGAATGGCCATCTTCAGGTCGGTTGATGTAATGATAAATAGTGGAATAGGAGATTTGCACTTGAAGAATTTCGTCCCCGTGGGATTGATTTTGCTAAAAGCAATCGACATGGACATTAGAATGCCGGCACGGACAAGAAGGAACTTTCAGTTCTGCTTTCCTAGCAGAATTGATTAGAAGCTAGCTTCCCATTTACCAAGTATTGTCCCTCTGTTATTAGAACGGTGAGTTGAGTCTCTTAGAGAAGCTAGCCGCGCTGCTAAATAAGCAACAGCCACAGAAGAATCTTTTCATCGGCAACCCATAGCCTTATCGGCTATAAAACATGTGATTAGTAACTTACGCAAGAGAAAAAAAAAAAAAGCAACTGGTACCTCTTTATATGAAAAATATTAGTATCAATGGACAAGTAACTAGTTATTTCCTGCATGTGGTCAATCATTCCCCAAGACAGAATTACTTAATTTATCTATAGGTGTGGATGATCTTTATATGGATAAGTAATAATCGTTATATTGACTAATGACCTAGGAAACATCGATACTCTTTGGGAGTCTTCGTGTCATGCCGGATGCTAAAGATTTTATTGGAGATGTCATACTTATAAACAACTTTCATTATTTCAGCGGTTACATTTCAAGAATCATGCGGGAATATTTACTTCTTAAATGCAAGAGTTCGGTGACATAATTCCATTCATCATTGATCCAGTGGCCGGTGATGACACAATACACATAATTCAAGTACATAAATCAAAAGTTAGAGAGACTCGAAAGTTAGCAGTCGACAGCAGATGCACTAACACCACCATTTTCTATTCGTATCGTATTTTGTAGTTTTTGGCATTTGTTGTCCGCAGAATGGGTCTGAACTGAGGTTGTAGAGTTGTATGCACGTAGTGCACGAAGTGAGAGATCTTCAATGAAGCCAAAGGGTTGCTTGGCGACAAGATAATAATATGCAAGCTCTCGCCAATTCCCTGCCTCGTCATGATAATGGGTATCCTGTATGCAACGCCGCACTTGAAGAGCTTCCCCAACCTTGGACATCTCTTCCTCATATCGACGCCGATGTGTCCTCAAGTGACCCGTCCCACTCAACCGTTCACCTTTTAATATGCTGCCACCTATCGTGCAGATGGCCTTCTTGACATCATTGCATCAATCTCGAGCCAAAATGTCTTCCAAACACGGAAAAGTGCCAAAAAGTCCTAAACTTTTTGTCTTTGTGCGATTTAGTCCTAAATATTTTTATGTTGTGTCAATTCAATCCTTCCGACCAATTTTGACCGCATTTTGTTGACTGGACGCCTGGCGCTGACGTGAACAACTTTGAATAATATTTCAATATTTTTGAATTTTTGCATTTTTTTTTCTTTTTTTTTCTTTTTTTTTCTTTTTCTTTTTTTCTTTTCATTTGGTCGCTGGGACCTTGGCAACCGGCTAGAGGCGACGGCCGACGAGATCGAGGTCACCTCGCCCATGGCCAACGAGGGCAAGCCCCGCCGCTTGGTGCAAGGAGGTGGCCTCTAGCTAGCCTCGCGCCGGGCCACCGAAAGCTTCCAACCAGAGGACCAAAAGCATCTCGCATCGTTGGAGACGCAAGGGATGCAGAGAACAAGAGGATCGCGAAGCAAAGGGAAATCTTGATGGTTGCGAGAGAGAGAGAGAGAGAGAGAGAGAGAGAGAGAGAGATCTTCGACGGCACGTGGAGCTCGTTGTCCGGTCGGAAGCTTCTTGCCCTCGCCGGCCATGGGTGAGGCTCAACCCTCGCGATCCAGCGAGGCGAGCCTAGCCACCCGGTGTCTTGAGGGTGGCCTCGCGCCGGGCGGGCAATGGCGAGGCTCGACCTCGCCGCCTAGCGCGAGGCCGCCCTCACGGCCACCGGCGAGGTGGCCGGCTAGGTCGACCTCGACCTCGCCTGGCCTGTCACCTTCGGCCGGTCGCCGAGGTCAGCGACCGGTGGAGGAAGAAGAGAAGAAAAAAATTAAAAAAATTAAAATATTATTAAAAGTTATTCACGTCAACACCGATCAAGCCACGTCTCCAGTCAACAAAATCCGGCCAAAATTGGTCAGAAATGACTGAATTGGCACAACGTAAAAATATTTAGGACTAAATCGGCACCAAAAAAAAATGTTTATGACTAAATTGGCACAAAGACAAAAGGTTTATGGCTTTTTTTGGCACTTTTCCCTCCAAACACTAAACATTCTTCTCCACAAATCGGTGCCATAGTTACTGGGGGGTTTTCTTGGGGGTATAGGTATCGTCCGGGGAAGCTTCTTGGCAAGGAGCTTCGCCGTTCGCCCTTGCAATTCTTCCCAATCGTCAAGTCATTTTGTCTCGTCATCGTTAAATTCGACTTCTTGTGGGGACGGGGCCGGCTTGTATATTTTGTTGTCATGGAACTTAATGAACAGTTCCCACGTTAATTACATGGTGAATACCACATTGAGTTGGAATGATTGGACAATGTTGTAGTTACTGTTCACCATTGCAATATTTAGAACGCGATTAAATCGTAACAAGAAAGGAAATATATGAAATTGACAAATGATTTTAGAAAGCTCAGCGTTTGGAAGTTGGGAAATTGTAGTGAAACGTGCGAGGAAAAAACCCAATTTATAGAGTTCCGAATTTTTTGTTGTTGGCCACAACGATCGCTGATCAGCCCATAAACAAAAATGAGGCCCGACCCACCACCCAAAAGCCTGTGCCTAGCATGGCCCAATGTGGCCAATTCTATGTTATCTGTAATATTCGTTATAAAAATGCCGAAACGGCAACAACCTATAATTTGGAAGATTGGTCATTAGCAACAAAATCTTCAATTTTATCTTGTTTTCATTATATTTAAAGATCAATGGTCATAAGCCTTCGAAACAAATACTAATTCAAGGAGCCAGCCGGCAACTTATTAGTGCGTTAACACAAGGCCCAACTCAAACCTAAGTATAAAGAAGCTAAAAGCCCAAGTCATGCCATAACAATATGGTTAACCCATCAGGCCCACTCAATAGAATGTCTAAAGAAGCTTCTCGATCGTAAAGGTCGTAACAACACAATTGACCCATGAGACCCATTGATAGAATGTTTAAAAAGCTTATTGATTGTGAATTTCCAATGAAAATAGTTTAAGTGGCGCATAACATGTATCGATAATTGATTAACTCGAAACACAAAAGAAAGTCGAAGTATGAGTAAGGAAGGATCTATTGACCAAAGGATAATTAGATCTAAAGGATCAGGTGCGGTTACAAGTTCACCATGGCATAGTGCACACAAAGGTAGATAGAAATTCTTGTGGAGGAAGATCACCATGCATAATGGAATGACTCATGACAAGACATTTTGCAGGAAAATAGACTTTGAACAAGAATCATACAGCATCGCGAAGGAGCCCACCGGATTTTGGAAGAACATCTATTCATATAAGATTTTGCTGAAGTTTTGAATTTCAAATTCAAAGTAGATTAGATTTTCTATATTCAGTATTTGTCTTTAATTATACAAGCTTTCCAATCGAGTCTTGTAAGCCTCTTACTTTTCTATGAACTTCATTAAATTCCATTGAGAAAATTATTGTTGAAATATAATCATCAAATAAGCATGTATCCAAGAATTTAAGCCATATGTGCCTAATTCAATAAAAGTACGTTGCAATTTCCTTATTTGTTTTCAGTTATTTGTCCACCCGTTTCTCTTTAGTAATTCGAATCCAGAGAAAACGAGTTATAGTAGACTTTAATCATCAAAACCATTGAGTTTCTAACGATCACAACTTGACAAAAACGAATATAACACGTCTTTTAGGATGCGTTTGGTAAATTTCTGTTTAAAAATTGTTCCAAGGAATAGAAATAAAAAATGTTTTTGTTCCGAGAACAATTTTTTGAACAAAAAACGCGTTTGGTAAACTTGTTCCGGGAATAAAAAATGAATAGAAACACGTTTGGTAAATTTGTATTCTTTTTTATTTCTTTTAATTTTTTAATATTTTTATTTTTATTTTATTTTATTTCTTTCTTCTTTCTTTTTTTCTTTTTTTCTTCTTTTTAGCCGGTCGCCGGCCTTGGCCAAGGCCAGCGACCATTCGACGAGGGCGGCGGCTCGCCCAGCCCATGGCAAGGCTCGCCGGGCCCCCGGCGAGGCCGAGCCTCGCCGTGGTTGGGCGAGGCTTAGCCTCGCTTGGCTAGGGCCTGCGGATCCAACGACTCGCCTAGGGCCGGCGACACTCCAGCGAGGTCGCCGGCCCTCGACGGCGTCCCCGGCCCTCTTTGGCTAGTTGCCGGCCATGGCCGAGGCCGGTGACCGGCCAAAGAAAAAAGAGAAAGAAAAAAAAGAGAAGAAAAAAGAGAGAGAGAGAGAAAATCTGTTTTTAATTTTTGTTTAAAACAAGAAACAAGTTTTTCTTGTTTCGTTCCAAAAGTGTTCCGGAAACAAAAAATAGATTTGGAACAAAAATGCAAACAAACGCATTTATGTTCTTTTTTTGTTCCCTGGAATAAAAAAATAGAAATTTTGTTTATAAACAAAAAAAAAAAAAAAACGTTAACAAACAGCCCCTTAGTGACCACAGTGGAAGAATACGATGACTCACTGAACTCCTAGGAGCGTGTCTAGGCTTATGGATTCTGAAGCTAATGACTTCCATAATTAGGAGTCGAGAGCGGTTCAAGAGCCTTTGAGGCTAGGGATGGTCCTCAGGATGGAAAACCACCACCCAATCCATTGCTGAATATGTACAAGAAGATCACTTTTTCAATTGACTCGGATTATCTTTAAAAAAGATCAGGAGAAAACCTTGAAGTGCTAACCAATTCGAGCACAAATCTCAAATGAATCTACACTCAGGCAATGTGGTAAAAGAAACAAAGGAAATCATATCATTCGCCATGTCGATGCGCAAACTGAGAAGGTAATAATCAGGGTTCACAAAGGTGACCTCCTTTTTGTGAACGCCCATAATCAAGGAGACCACGAGGTCACGCTTCACTATTAGTGTCGTTTTGTCGAATGTCTTTTCATCTCGATACTCTCTGTGCTCGCCTGATGTGCGCTTGTCATACTCGTAATGTGTGGTTTTAGTTTGATTTTTCCTTTCTTTTCTTGTTTTATAAAAATGGCAACGAGAATGGAAAACAACATAAAGCAATTGGAACAATATCGTTTACGCAGGTTTTGGTCTGCTGCATATTGATAACATGTATATTCTGGGAGGGGGAGGATGAAAATCTGTGCTTCACATTGATCTGGCAAGAGTAATCAGGATAAATAACAGTTTACTAATCCAACCGCGATGGCCGGGCTCTTGCTCCATCCGAGGGGCTTAATCTGTTGACAACATTCGATCATCCGCATGTCTCACTTGATTATGAGCCCCAATTGAGCTCGGCATCTAGAGGATCCTTTTCAATCTCAATCTTTTGTTTACCCTTCCCTATGATTATACAAGCGAATAACTCTTTCTCTGATTTTTCCATATGAAAAGCTAGTTCTTAGCAAAAAGGTAACGAAAGCAAGTTGGACACAGATCGGAATCCCACAAGGAAGAGGATAATTAGGAGGACCTACAGACCAGTAGGACTTGCAAACTGGGAAGGAAAGGAAATAGCAGCAAAAAGCTTATCTACATTCCACAAGGGCACGAGCAAAGTGACTCATGCGCTGCTTCGCATGAGACAGGGACGTCTATTAAGACAAGTCATTTGGTCTGACAAACAAAATGAGAGACCGTCACAGGGCCGCAACGTTCCTAATATCATGACATAATACTTATTATGGAGGACATTAGACGTATGGATATTGGAAATTTTGGAATTCATGGAAATGACAGGATAGAGAAGCCTACTGTGATCAAACAATTGAACGATTGTGGAGCAAATGTCATTTGATTTAGTTAAAGCCTTTGAAAGCTGACATCTCAGACTTGGTGAAAAGAGTGCTGGAGCGTGATAAATTCTTACTTGTTCTCAATGACATTCGTCAACTCCTAAATCTGGTGTCAATGGGGATTCCTGAGCCAACGCCACAGTATGGCAGCAGCGCATTCTTGGTGACTAAATCAGAACAAGTTTGCAGCGAAATGGCAGTGGACAGGATGCTAAGTTTGGATGATCATCTTTCTTGGGAGCTATTTTACCACTGTGCAGGTGGAATAGTTCACTCTTCAGAAATATAAGCTATAGCCAGAGAAACAGTTAGAAAGTGCACTCATGAATCCAGAGCAATTGTTCTCATGGTACTCTGAAGGATGTGCATGACTCTTCCATATGGAAACATGCCCTTGAAACATTGAGCCTGCAACGTGCAATTTATGGAGAAGATATTGAAGCCCTAATGATTATTGTGTTGAGGCTCAGCACTGAAGGTCCAGATGACAAGAATAGTAAAAAATATTTTGAAGGACCTGTTACTTCATAGCAAATACAAAGAGATAGAAACGGAGTGTCTGATAGGCAGATGGATAAGGGAAGGTATGGTAGACGCCCAGAATGGAGGCTAGAAAGTCAAAGAATTTAGTCAATGCTAACTACCCCTAAATTGATGAGAATGAAAGATTTGTCAAGTTTCAAACTCTGGATCAGCATGTGTTGGCGAACATAATTATTCATATAGAGGAAAGTCACTTGTTTCTGATCGGAGTTTGTTTGGACTTGACGGAGCCACTAAGGTTGAGGAATGGGAGAGTGCTGAAGAGATATCCTCAATGCATAGATCGTTGAACTACAAGAGGAACTTCCTCAAGTACAAGCTAAGATTGATACCTCCTTCATCTTCAATTGCATGACTGCCCTAGAAGTTCTGAACTTATCAAGGACTCGCATCAGGTCTTTTGTCAGAGTCAATATCACAATTAGTCAGCCTCAAAAGGTTCTTCTTAAACCATGGTGTTCTATTGAGGATTATTGCTATGGCAATTGGTGGGCTCATTCGCCTTGAGGTGCTTGATCTTGATCTCGAGGGAATAAAACCATGTATCTACCAAAAGCAGTAGAAAGATAAACTAATCTCACTTGCCTACAAGTGTCAATATCAGGAAGTGCATCTCAGAAAGCAAATGCTCAAGTTTTGAACCCAATGATTCCTTGTGGAGTTATACCAGCTCTATCAAAGTTGGAAGAACTAAATTTACATGTGGATTTTGATGCTGAATGGCGGAACAAGTGTGCTAAGGGTATTCTTTCCAGAGTCTGCACCTTACCAAAATTAAATACCCTGAGATCCTACTTTCCAAACTTGGAATTTCTTAGGAAGTTCAATCAGCTCCGACAATCAATTAGCGCATCCATTCTTAAATCAGTTTAGATTTGTTGGTAATCAGGTTGACCGCATGATGAATCAACTACCATCTGGTGTTGAATTTGAATTAGATCAACATGACGGATACTTGAGGTAGGTAACATGGTGTTCCCATGAAATCAAGGACATACTGGAACCGCCTTTTATTTAGACAGGCATGCAGATCTTAAGAAGCTCTCTAAGTTCAGTTTGGAAACATGGAGCGACTCAAATGTTGTATTCTTGGGGAGTGTAATGAGCATAAATTATTCATAGATGAAGCTGACATCATCCATGAAGTGGACGAAAACAAATCAATTAGTCACTAAACGAGCTACTATCATTGTGATGTTCATTTATCCCCGCATCTTGCAATTTATATGAAGGGCCGGTTTTTACACAGGAATAATAACAAGTAGAAAACCGATTCAAGCCATATAACTGAATTAAACCAAACTGAAACAAATAACAATTCTCACTTGGATTTCTTTCATACAACCTATTAAGAAAAGGCGGTTGAAAGACCGCACAAATTGGTTGAGACCAAACCAAAACCAAATACAACAGTATTGTAGGTTTTACTTTCTTTTTTTTTTTTTTGTTGGGGGAGGGGGGTTTAAGTAGGTAAGTATGATCTACTTGAGTGAAATATAGTTACAGGGCGGTTATAGAGGACATGATCCTCTTCTTGCAACTGAGTTTTGTGTACTTTGAGGATCACCAAATCGATGTTATGACAGAACCAACTATGTTTCTTTTTCTTTATCCCTTGGTAGTGTAGACATTTGTATACACTTACCACACTAGACATTCGATGAATGCATCGAATTATCAACAACAGAATGCATAACAAGGAGATTCGCTTAGACTAATATTCATTTTTAGTTTGACCTCGTTTAAAAATTGATCCAGTGGTTGTTTCCGTCTCCAACATCAGCCAAGATAAAATTACAGTGGAAAACTCTTATTGCATATGCTCTAGCCTTAAACCCGCTTGGGCAGGCAGATTAGTTGAGATATTTCCAACACATTAGTTTTAAAAAGGAGATGGTCAATTCTTTTCCTGTAAAGAATTTGATATAACATGGCGACTTTTTCCTTTGAGAGAACTTTGTGTTGGCTGCTGACTAAATTATATGAGAAATATGATATGCAGGGAAAAGGGAATGCTCAACTCTAGCAATTACCGAAAATAAACAAAGACTAATTAAATTCCATTTGTTTCCTGCTAATTGGTTTGGTTTCAAAATTCTTGAGCTGAAATAGTGTGGCAGTCAAACTACACCTCCACTCTTGGAGGGATAATGTTAACAAGCATGCTTGATATGCTTTTGGGGGATTTGTTTCCAGACAACATCCTAGTCAGAGCTATGAAAGGAACCAGCCCATTGACCTGAAAGTCTAATGTGGGCAAATTCTTCGAGCTCAAGATCATTCTTCTTTTTTGGGCATATACCGGGCTAAAAGGCCTAAAAATCCTAATGTAAAAACCAACCTAGAGACTTCTTTAACAACTAGAAAGATATACATAAATCCATTCAAATGAGAAAATGGCATATTTCTAAAAACACTATTAAAGTCATAAACCAAATTAATCAGCAAATGGCCGAGAACGAGGACCATACTCGAAAACTGGCCCCAAAGATGCTGAAACTGTAGATTTCACTTTAAATAGACGATAGGAACTTATCCAGGGAATTACTCAAACATTAGTTCTTTAATTTTCTACAATTATTGTCATGCCAAGTAATCATGGCATGGATGCGCATACATACATTTTGTAGATAGAACGGATAGTTCATTTGCTATAGTACCAGAGCATATGTCAAAGGTTCGTATCTATTTGAAATGACTTTTATGTTTTACATTTTGCCTAACTTTTATTTTTGCGGCTCACTGACATTTTTGTAATATGAAACACTTAAAACCTTCACAAGATATAATTTTAGTAGATTGATTCACAAATATTTTTTCATAATTTTTTTAAATTTGTATAGTATTTGAAAAGTTGGCGTGATAAAAAAGCGGGGCCCGACAATATACGGTTAATATTGTTTTACTATTCTATATTCTTATTTTTTGTGCTCCCTGTAGTTGTCTATTTGATGTAATTAGATCCACATCCACAGCGCGTTTCCGTGAAAAAGGCTCAATGTACACATTCAGCTCAGAAGCAAATGATTCGTCTAACAATTGGTTAATTACACAAACCAGAAAACAGTTGACTCAGTTCTCAAGTCGCAGCACTACAACATACAATTGTTTGATAATCGAAGACAAATTATGTAAACTGACCTTAGTTCTCAGCAAACTAAGCTCTGCAATCAGCTAAAAGCTCCTTCAACGATAGATATGTGAGCAAAGGCAAACTCAAGTTCTCTGCGACCCTTCTAGTAACAGATGCTGTTCATTAAACAAAATTATACCCAAAGATTTCAAATCAATAGAGCTCAGTTTACTATTGAGAAGAAACTAACAATCACAAAGTACAGATCTCTAGTCAACAAAGCATGATACTACTATATAATCAAACACTTGAGACAGCAAGGTACTATGATCCCAGCATTAAATTGCAACATCAAACTACTAGAAATTGAACTTCTTACCTGTCATAAAATTGGCTAATTACTGGCTGAATATGCATATAGGTCGTAATCTTTGTTCAACTTCAGCTTCCTGCCAGGATAGCTGCCTCCACCACACTCTTTGAGTTTCAATATGTCTCAGTTTGGCTGCATTATGGTTGCCGAAGGGCAAACTCCGTAGAGATTTGCACATGTCTATTGTAATGCCCTCTAATGACGGCCACACCAATGAGTTATCAGTCCAAATGCTTCTCAACTTAGAAAGATCAATAAGTATTAGAGTCTTCAGACCTGGAAGTGCACTAGGGTCTAAATTGTTGTTCTCAGCTTTCATGATGATCTCTGTAATCTCATGACACTCTTCAACTCTCAAATACTGAAGCTTAGAAAGTAGTTGCATCATACCACTGGAGAATATTTTCGTCAGTTTTGGACATTTACATATACTTAGCGAAGTTAGTTGGGCTAGGCTTCCAGATTGGACGGGACCATTCCAAAGGCATGTCAATTTTGGGGCATTGTTTATAACTATCTTCTCCATGCATTCCAATGCACCTGCTGTGGAATGGTTGCCATCAACCATGGCTTCGATGTCAGAGCACCCTTCAATCAGGCAACCCCGCACCTTGTTGATGTTGGCGTTGCCAAAGTCTGATATGCTTGAAATTCCCTTGTGGCATAAAAGTTCGAATGCATCAGTTTCAGCAAGTACAGCAGAAATTGCATGATCCACACCGACCCCATTTGCATATTTCAAGCATCTGCAGATTTCATACTCAAAATGATCAAGGATTCGGTATTTGGTAGACTCATGGTAACCAACAGAGAATCGGAAGGTGAAGCAAATATTCTTCAAGAGTGAGCTGCTAGTGACAAAAATTTTCAGATACTCGACAGAAGGAAAACAAAATGATAGGGAAGTTAAGCGCGTCAAGGTGGCCACTTCTTGGGTAATAGCCTTTACAACCACATCCCACCATTGGTTATTAGGATGCACATCGATGCTAAGCTCTTCCAACAAAGAGAGCCTTGAGATGACATTGTGACCAATGTCCATGACTCTTGACTGTCCCTCAATCACCCGTCTCATGCATGATTTGGATAAGGAAATCCGCAAGCATCTCAAATTAAGCAAGTCCCCAATCTGAACCGGCAAATAGTCAATTCCAGTGCTTCGGATATCAAGAACCTCAAGATGTGCCAATGCTTTCATGTCAATGGGAAGTTCAGTTAAAAGGCTGCAAGAATTTAGATAAAGTGCTCTTAGAGCTGTCGGGGACAACAACAGTGATAAGGGCAAGGATGTTATCCGAGTGCCATGCAAGTCCAGAACTCGGAGCTTTTCCATAGATCTGAAGAACGAGTTTGGAATTAATGCCAGCTCATAATTTCTCTGCAGCATCAGAGTAAGGAGAGAAGTGCAATCTACTGTTTCTGGTAATGTGCACAGTTGGTTATCCATCAGAGATATGCGGTTTGCCATTTTCCAATCTTCTTCAATAGGGGCCGCATTCAGCCTCTCACAAGCTTTCACCAAGAATTTAGAATTCTTGCCTTCAGACGAAATTTTGAGTGCCATGTTCCGAAGCACTTTATTCATTCTGACATGCTTAATTTTTTCACTTCTTTCTAGCAAGGAAACATCAATGAGATCATGCAATATGGCATGCCCTCGATCACGAGCCGGTAAAATCAACTGCATCACTCAGAAAGCCTTCTGCTCTCCAGCACTCCAATAAATAATCTATATAGACGTCAGAATCCTCCGGAAACAGTGCGCCATAAAGGAAACAAATCTTTTGTCCTTCATCATCTAACTCGTCATAACAGAATTTCAAAAATTCAAGAACTTCGTCCATGCCTTGGACTTTGACATTAGGCCATCTCCGCAAGCTTCTTAATCCATCCCTCCAGAGATTAATGTTACCCTTCTTTCTGAAATATCTTGCAACTCTGTCAATCAGAAGGGGTAAACCAGCACATTCAGTTACCACTAGACGGGCAAGTGGTTCAACACCAGGCAGATTAATATTCCTACCCACTTTCTCCCGGAACATTTTCCATGCATCTGCTTCAGACAGCCTTTTCACATTGACCAACTCATCAACTTCCATATCCCAACAAACATGTTCGTATCTACTTGCTAACACAACCTTACCATCCTGGCTGTTATCATGTAATCCTACTGCCTGTAAATCAAAAACATTCCAAACTTCATCCAGAAGAAGCAAGTATCTTTTGTTCTCCAATTCTTTTGATATTCTCCACGATATTTCATGTGGATCACTGATCCCTTCAGTTTTCAATTTTTAGCCTCTGTGCAATTGCCTTTTGCAACTTCTCTATGCTACTCTCTTTGGAAACTGACGCTGAAATTACAATGTCAAACATTTTGCTGATCTCTACATCATCGTTCAAATTATGCATGATTGTGGTCTTCCCTATTCCCACTGTCCCCCAAAGCCCAATTCTTTTCACATTGTCGTCCCGCAAGTAACCAAGGACCTCTTCAACAGCACAATGGATTGATGGCTTGCTTTCTGTTTTCGGAGCATGCATCGTTCTGACACGCTCAGGTGGTCTCTCGACAACTGCTTCTGGTTCAAGTCTTCCTTCTGCCCACAGACTATGCAATTCATCGCACTTCTCAGCCAAACGTTTACTGAAATTGGAAGCTGACCAAATGCGACGCCCTTTCCATGGACGTTTTCTTCCTTTTCTAAATTCATTTTCTAGTTCTTGAACCTCATTCTCAACATTTTTAACCCTACCAATCCAGGCTTCACACGCTTTAGTTTTTTTCTTTGTCTTGTCTTTGTTTACTTCAGCTTCCACGTCATCCCTCCTAGCAAAGAGTTTCTCTACTTCCTCTTTGAGCCTTCTAAAATTCTTTTTCAAGATCATTCGCATAATCAATTTTGCGACCAACATAAGCTATTAAGCTTTTCCCATCCCTGTATGCCTCAACAGCTGCTGCCGTAGCTGCTGCCTCAACCATACTGTACAAGCAACCAGCTAGAGTTTATAATCTTAACATAAATCGTAATGGAAATTCTCACTAGAAGTAGTAGTTGCAAGAACAAGAAATGTCTAGTCTTTACCAGAAAAAGGGAACAAATTTATTATTTACAATAAAAAGATGCCAAAATTTAAATCCAAACGAAGAGGGTGCCAAAGTTAACCCAAAATCTTGATCTGCTCTTCATTTTCTTAAATCCGTTCCATACAACTGCAAGAATTGGAAGGAGCTGATTGAAACACATGTTTACTTGACAGTCCTTTACTTAACATTTGGACGCCAAGAAACATAGAACCCTGATAAACATTATTGCCAGCAAATTAAAAATATTTCATTTCAAGGAGACAGATAAATTATAGACTCCTCTAATTGTGGCATCACAGCTGTTTATTGTTCCTCTAATGATTTCTAAGAGTAGTTTTGTATTCAACATATGAAAGGAATGGATGAAAAGTTACTAAAGAAAAATTAGGTCTAGGTGTTGACTAACTTCAATTTTGGAGACGCCGGGTCAAATACTGAAGAAACAGCTCAGATTGAGGATAACACGACTACTCGAGATGTCCATATGACCTGCAACCGAAACTACTGTCACAATTTGAAGAGCATAGTCAGACATTTGAGTAGGGTGCAAGAGCTAAAAAAATACCTATTTAAGCCATAAGAACCAGAAATCTACACATTAAATGCCTACTTAATTAGAATAGTCTCGCAAAAGAAGAATAGAAATAACACATAGACCAACAGGTCAGATCTACTGGGCATGCTGAACATGCACCGACCACCTTGCTTGTATGCATTGATTTTCATTCTCCGATCAACTCAAAGATAGGAGTGTGGAAAAGCTGGAGAACATTGAACATTCACAATAAAATTGGAAAACTACAGATACAAGGAAGATTATGAATTTCAATGTCGTCAAGATGAAATCGCCGTGCCATTTTAACACTGACCTAAGGTTTTTAGCATGTAGTCTGAAATTTTGCAATTTTAGAAGGCAACTTTACTTTTAAGTGCAATCTTAGATGCATCATGAATTCATCTTTCTAGCACAAGCACCAATGGCACATGCGTCGACTCCTAAACATGAAACTGTAAATACTTGGACATTTTCAGCAAGCAAAGCTGATTCACCTCAATTCAGCTATTGGTAAACTACTTTCCAATGGAAAAAGAGAGGAGAGGGAGAGAACAGTTCTATTGGTGACAGAGTTCGAATAGACAAAAAGATGTTGCGAAAACAGAAAATCATTAGATGGTGATGGTGGAATGACTCCTCCAGTTAGGAAAGACAGAACAGAGGAGAAGATTATACAAGAAGAAGAACTGCTACAAGTGAAAGAATATAAACTTCTTAGCCAGATGCTTGCAAGATCCCCCATCACAAAAATAGTCCATAAAAAATGTCAATAAGGAACACCACATCGAAACTCAACTTCCATATCAGCTCAACAGCTCATCTTCCTCTTAGCATCACAGAAGAAGCACAAAAGCAGTTCATACATAAGAATAGACCAATACACGAATACATACTGCCTATTTCTAACCAAACGAGAGAAACATTTCAATCGGTTTTTTATTTCTGTTCTTTCTACCCAATTCGGTCAAACCCAGAATTTTTCAGGCAAAACCAGTGGATCGAAAGAAGAACGAAGCAACATACATCCGACCCATCACCCCATGCAACAAGCAGCGCTGATCAGAACCATATAATCAAATTCAATCCTCAGAACGGATGAACAACATGGTCAACCATTGGAAAGAGCGAAAGAGTTCAGAAGGAAGGCGCTCTACTCACATGTAATTCAACGAAGCATTACTGATTAGCTCCAATGCTCCATGGAAAGAAAGAGAGGGATTTAGCAGATGCTTGAGAGTTTAAGTCAACGATCTCCAAGCTGGAGGTCTTTGCACCTCTTCGCGCGTTGCAATACGCACGCGTAACAAGTCGCTCCCCGCGTGTTTGGGCGGGGTCCATGGAGTAAAGAGTCCATCGAATTCAATATTGTTAATGGATCCAAATTGCATGTGCTCACCCATCAAATTTCAATAGGGAATGTAATAGAATAACCCATGCACTTAGTACTACCTTCAGCTAACGTTGAATAAGATCCTTAAAACTCTAATTTTGTTCGATCCAGTCTTTATGTTCCTGGAATCAAACCAATTCCTCTATCTAGTTAATTTGGCCTTGTTGACATCTGACGTGAATTGATGGGGCAATCCAACCAGTTATGGAATCCACGTTTGTTGTTGTGAGTGGTGCCAATATACAATCGGGTTATCGTTGCATAGCAATCCGATTGACCATGGATTTGACTTCCGAGAATCATGTTTTTTACGGCAACTAAGGAAAGACTTTAACTGGATTTTCTCAATGAAAATAGTATTTTCATCCATTGGTTTCAACATATTTGATAAGAATTTCTGCAGGTGAAATTGTCTCGTACAATTGGTTTCGATAAATTGCAGATACATGAATGCATTAGTTTATCAGTACACTCGTCAAGTTCTAGTCGAATGTTAAGCATCATTATTTCCACATTCGTAGTGTTGTGTTGAATATGTTGATTCGCAGTGACTAAGTCGAGAGCTTAATTTGATTCAGGGTACCGTGCGTGCCTTAGGCCCAAAAAAAATTGTCTTCAGCATAGACTTCTAAATCTTTTTCTATACTCTTGAAAATACTGCTACATCCCATCAATCTCTCTCTCCATCTCTCCATTTCTTTCTTCAAGGGGGCAGGACAGAGCACTTCCTTTAACCACCTTTCCTTCTATCTCCTGCGATTTCTCACAGTTGCATCTTCGGCAAAGCCCCGTACCCCTGATCCCCAACTTCAAAACAGGTTCCACCTCCCTTTTGAAAAATTACCATTCCAAATTTTAACTAAAAACCGGTTTGACTTCCAGTTTGTAAAATTATCGGTCCTACTCATTTCCCTCTTCGTTGCGTTCCAAGTTCTAACCCAGAAGTTGAACTCACGAAGCTCTCTACTCAGAAGATGAACTCAACTCCTCCTTGGCAACGCTCCTTGCTTCATGCAAACCTTAGGATCCGGGTAAATTGCTGACCTAGGGTTTCACTTCTTACACATTCGAGTTTTGTCTTACCGCATGCCTTTTGTTTGAGAACGTACACAGGAAATGAAACTAAAAATGGCAATACTAGGATGTGTTTTTCATCAGCATTTTGATCGAGCAATTGTTATGTCTGTGGGGAACGATGGATTCATTCCCATGGTGTATACGGGTTGCGTTACGGCACTGTTGTTTTTGAGCGACTATTGTGTCTATTGTTTGACAATGTATTTCGTTCTAGAATGGTCTAGGTAGTGTCCGACTTGCTGTCCTTTTCGTTTGTCTATCTATGTTATATATTTAATTTGGTTTTTCTTGGCTATTGAAAAATACACAACTATTCGATATTGGGATCCTAGCGCACAAGAGAAGTGGCGAGTGTCTGAAAACTTTTGTCACTAGCAACTCATTCTTGAAGATCGTCTACTTCACTTTCTGATTTGTGTTGATCATAAATCTACCAAAGAGGCCGCCACACATATGATCAAGTTAATTTTTCTCATTTTTGTCTTTTCCCTTAATTTTTCATTCGCGTTTTGTATTTTTATATATTTTCATTATATATTAAGTAAATAAAATCATTAAAAAAATCAATGAGGGCCAATGGGCCGCTAGGCTTGAAATGAAGTTTATTTTTTCTCAATTTTTTGCTCCTCTTCAAATTTTTATTAGTTTTCTTTGATTAATTCAATCTTATATTTTTATGATAATACAAAGTGTTTTGCTTTTTCAATAAATATCAACTTTCACATTTTTCATTTGTGATTTTGATTAATTAGTTCTTTCGAGGTTATTTTGGCCAATTCAAAATTGTCTTTAACTAATCAATTTTCGTGTTATATGCCACGTTCAATAAGAAGCCAAAATTGTCTTTAACTAATCTACATGACACGGTTAACCTTGACCGGACAATTTTTAATAATATTATATCTTTTTCTCGAATTTATTATTATTATTTTTAATTTTTCTTTTCTTATATTTTCATTCTTTGTTATTTTTATTACGTGACTAACGAGGGTCATCGGGCCCTTGTCAATTACGGACGAAGGCAACAAGGCTTGCTCGTGGCTGCGATGGCCTCACTTAAATTTGGACGAGGGTGCTGTAGCCCATGCTGGCCACGATAAATAAATAAAAGAACAAAAAGAGAAGAAATGAAGAAAATAAACTTTTAAAAATAATTAAAAAATCACAAAAAAATATTATTAAAAAGTATTCGACCTCCACGTTAGTCAACGTTTACGTCAGTGATTTGCAGCCAAAATTGATTAGATGAACTCAATTGACAAAATGTAAAAATATTTTGAATTTAATTAACACAATTAAAATATTTATAACTGAATTAATAAAAATACGATAGGTTTAAAAAAATTGTAATTATTCTATTTTTATATCACCGCCGTTTCCGGTCTGAATAATAAAATTGAGATTCAAGTTCCAAACAAGAACCCTCTTTAGGTGGACAAAATGAGATTTATTAAAATCCAAGTTATGGTTTGAAATGAAACTTTCTTTTCCCATTAATTTTTGGGGACCCACATGTGCCCTAAACAAATGCCACGTCGTTTGATCATTCGTTTAAGAAACGATCTGTCACTGTCAAAGTAAGCAAAGGTTCCAAGCCGGCGTCAATATGATTTCTTCCCCATTTCTTTAATGCTCCCTCATTCTATCTCAAGCATTCATATATTAATTTGTCTAGCTTTCCTGTTTGATTATTTTATGAATGGATGCGAGAAATTCTAGCTTTGCTTGGAAGTTGGGAGCAGTGGGGGTAGTAACGACGCAGAACAAGGTTTGAAGCTTCTTGGTCATCACCATCTCATCTCTCTCTCTCTCTCTCTCTCTCTCCCATTTCCATCTTCCATCGGGAATAGCCCCAATCTTTGACTGCTTTTCAAAATTGTATATACCTTTCACACACCATCACCATCATCCTCGCTATAACCCTCCATATCTAAGAATAATATAATATTAGATCCGCTAAGAGTAATTCACAAAGCCAATTCATAAAATAGCACATCAAATTATCACATTAAGCTATTAAATATGGTCCACTCACTCGAACTTACGATTTATTGCAACCACTTGTGATTGTAAGCCCGAAAATTTCTATGCTTTTCAAAAGGGTGTTAGAAAAGAGATTAATATGGGATCCACTATTTTGGTGCAACTCTTGAAGAAGAGATACGGTCAGCCATTGGACTGTCCCTGCTAGTTGTGTTAAACTGGGAATGATAATCCTATGTAGGGGTGTGCAAAGAAATTGGGAATAGCCCGTGATCGGATCAAACTAGACTAGAACCGGTGGGTACCAATCTGGTTCATGGTTCCAAGCATGAAATCGCCCACTCAGACAAGAACAGTTATATTATATTATATTATATTATATTATATATATATAATTTTTAAGAAAAATATTTGACAAATTTTTTTAAGAAAGATGAAAACCCTAAAATTCATAATTCGAAGCTCATCACCTATTGACTGAGTGTCGTATCGTCTCACTCTCACCTCATCTAAGTCATTTGTCTATCTCTTAATCATGGACTTGACTCTCAATTTACAATATGAGCTCAATATTTTTATTGATCTTGCAATTAAAAATAGGGATTTTTTTTTATTTTTTTTATTTTTTTTCTTTACTTTAGATTGTTGGAAAATGTTGTTTTGAATGTGTAAAGCTTGATGGGACTGGTTCCATGAATTTACTCAGTGATTTCCAATTCCAAGATGGAATCTATCCACCCGGACCGTGCTCACCTTGACTCTTGTGGTTATGACCAAAGACTGATCTACTAAGAAAATCCTTCTCGGCCTTTTCATTTCTCAGTCTAACTTCCTCTCCCTCTCTTTCCTTTTGCCTTCATTTAAAATCGAAAGGATGGACTTCCCAAAAATTTGACCACCCACGGCCACTATCTCCCTCCCTTCCTTGGGGTCTCACTTGTAATATTTGAGCATTTGACCATTTGAATGGTGAACGAGTCAAAAGGGCAAAAAAAAAGACAAGAAAGGTTGACCAGGTCAACAAACGAGAGAAGGGACGCCCACGGCTCAAATGAAAGCACAGTGCACGCAGGAAGAAGAAAAAAGAAAAGAATAAAAGAAAGAAAGAAGGAAGAGAGAAAAGGAAAGAGAAAGGAAAGAGTTCACACATACACGCTTCGGAGAGCTCTCCAAGTTGGATCTATTTCAATTCGTAACGCCCGATAAGTGCTTATAGCCTTTGTTCATCTAATCGAAGAGATTTTTGAAATTACTTAATTTCAGATTATTGTCATTTCTGAGCTAGTTGGTTAAATTTAGGGTAACCTTTTGTAGTAGCTCCTATCTTTGACTGCTTTTCAAAATTGTATATACATTTCACAAGCATTTGTATATTAATTTGTCTAGCTTTCCTGTTTGATTATTTTATGGATGGGTGAAATTCTAGCTTTGCTTGGAAGTTGGGGGCAATGGGGTAGCAACAACGCGGAACAAGGTTTGAAGCTTCTTGGTCGTCACCATCTCTCTCTCTCTCTCTCTCTCTCTTCCATCTTCCATCGCCAATAGCTCCAATTTTTGACTGCTTTTATTTACAATTTCACATATCATCACTATCATCCTCGCAATAACCCTCCATATCTAAGAACAATATAATATTAGATCCCCTAAGAATAATTAACAAACCCGATCCATAAATTAGTGCATCGGATTATGATATCAAGCAATTAAATATGATCCGCTCTCTTGAACTTATGATTTATTGCATCGACTTGTGGATCAATCTCGTAAGTTGGATGGAGTTTCCTGGACATTTCTATACTTTTCAAAAGGGTGTTAGGAAAAGAGCTTAACATGGGATCCACTGTTTCGGTGCAACTCTCGAAGAAGAGGAACAGTCAGCCATTGGACTGTCCTTGCTAGGTGTGTTGAACTGGGAATAGCGATCCGATCAAGGACCGGTCTTGACTGAGAAAATCCTATTCGGCTTTTCCAATTCTCAGTCAAACTTCCTCTTTCTCTCTTTCATTTTTCCCTTCATTTAAAATCGAAAGGATGGACTTCCCATAAATATGACCACCCACGGTCACTTTCTCCTCCTATCTGCGCCCCTTCCCCAAAGCTTCACTTGTAGTATTTGAGCGTTTGACCATTTGACTGGTCAACAACCCAAAAGCAAAAGAAAGTTGACCAGGTCAACAAAGGAGAGAAGGGACGCCCACTGCTCAAATAAAAGTTCTGTGCATGCACGAAGGAAAAAAGGGAAAAGAATAAAAGAAAGAAAGAAGAAAGAAGGGAGATGGAAAAGGAAAGAGAAAGGAAGAAGTTCATGCATAGATGCCTCGGAGAGTTCACCAAATCGAATTTTCTTCGATTCATAACTTTCGGTAAGTCTTTTATTCATCTAATCGGACGGATTTTTTGAACACCAGCCCGAATTTCAGATTATTGTGATTTCTAAGCTGCTAGGTTAAATTTAAAAGTTGTTAAACTGAATGGAGTTTTGATAGTTTAAAGTATTGTAAAGTTGTAAAATTTTACAAAAGTCGATTTGGACTAATAATTCGTCTAAAATGAATTTTCGAAAATACGTGCGCGTGATGAGCTATACTTGACCAACAGCTTTCGGGTGGAATTTTTTCGATTGTCGAATAAATTTGGGTCAGCCAAGTTATGGGCCTTCTAGTAATTCGAAAGGTCTTTCTTTTGACTATAAACTCTCTTGAAACCGAGTTCGATGGAAAGGTTTATGGGGCAAGAAAGTTTGTTGTGCGAGTGGTCATTTGTATTACTAGTGGTTGTTCTATGCGTTAGCAGTTTTTCGCTATGATTGGCTGTCCTTGAGGTTTTTGTTCAACCCGTAGTGAGCATTCGTAGTTTAGTTGAGTCGATTTCAAGTAATGATTTAATCCGAATGAAATTCTAAAATTTCACGCTCAAACTCCGCATTAAGGATAGTTTTGAATATTTACTTTGGACAATAGTTTTATTAGTGCATAGAAGTCATTTTGTTAGCGAGTAAGCTTAGTTTAGCCGATTCGTAGTTAAGGTAACCTTTTACTTAACTTTAACGTTACTTTTCGTTTATTTGATAGGATTACAACTTCAATGGTCTGAGTAATCTTTGTTATTTGGTTGTAAGCGTTCCCTGGTAAGTGATGCTTTTTTGATTTTTCGAGTTTGTAAACTCGTATTTCTAAAGCAATATGGATTAAATATAGTATGAGTTATGAAATGACATTTTGGTTGCATACAAATTTGGATCGAGCATTTACTACTCTTTGATTATGTTAACATCTAAATTTTGACGACCCAATTAGTTATTTATTACTTATAAAAATTAGGATTGACCCTAATCCTTATACAAAAATATATTAGTTAAATTGCATATAGTTTTTAGGAGCATTTAACATATAGCTTAGCTCATATATTGCATTGAACCGGTGATGGATGAGTTTAAATTGATGATTCTGAATTTTAATTTAACAAGTTGGTCTAAGCTCGTGGTGAGAAATAATTTGGTCAAGCCTGTCATTCTGTAATGGCTGGAAATTTACTTATGAGGAGTGACGAGTTGGAAGATTGGTTTATTTTGAAAAAGATTGGTATTTTTCTTCCAATTTTCGTTCAAGAGCTATTTCACAAGTTCTAATTCTTGTGAATAACCTTTCACCAAACACTGCATTTTGGTTTTATTATGAGAGACTTAGGTTCTCGTGTTGAGTTTGGGCAAAAAATGTCAAATGGAAAATGGAGTTTTATTCTCAACTTGTATATACAGCCCTAACAACTTATGCCCAAATGACTTAAAGACAAACAAACTTCTCGAGCACAAATTACGCCTTTAATTTAATCAATGACATAATATGAGTGCAAATAGTTAGACAACCTATGTTCTGGACTCAAACTATGATGGAATTTAATCAATGTCACAGCTTGTTTTAGGTGTAAAGTTGGAACCTGTTGGATAAATTCTCCTCAGAAGTTTTGAAGTTGACAAAACATTTCTCTCGCCCAGTCGAAGACTTGCGGACTCTACCGGCAAAGTCTGAAGATCAAAGTCTCGACGTCAACAAGACTCAAGTTTCAAAGTCTACTCTCATGGACGTTTCAGCACCAACAAGATAAAAGTTTCTATTCGATTCTATATAGTCTTTATCTCAATGGCTGAGGATTATCTTTCGACTGAATTCAGCAATACACGATCTTACATTCGTATCCGAATTGATATAGATTCTCTAAGATTCGCAACTTATTTGGAAAGTTCAACTTATGGAAACCAAGATCCCGATTGTATGGGCGAGCGGGATTGATGGGCTATCTACACTTACCTTAAAGAGTTCGAGATCTCTCCAAATTGATTCTGTCCAACGGGTTGATTGGAAGAACTTCTTTGGAAGGTGCCAACGGTAATGAAGGCATGAAGAAGCGTATAAAGAGAGACGCTCGAATTGTTGAAGGGTGCTGGATAGAAGAATTCCAAAGTCTGAACCTCTATATTTCGTTTGTGATCTTATTCTTCGAGCAATACATGTAATCAAAAGAGTGATCATAGAGTTGTGAGACCTTGAGGAAGTGTAGTAGAAGTTCTACATTGTGGACTCAAGAGCGTGAGACTGTAACTCTTTTTGATTCTTAGTGAAATCCAGCCGAAGGGCTGTCCGTGCGGGAGAGTGGACGTAGGCTTGATATAAGCCGAACCACTATAAATCTAGAGTCTTGATTCTCTATCCCTTATCCTTTTATCTTTCATCATTTTCAATTGCTGCGATTGCTGTTTTTAATTCATTAATTTCATATTCGGATTTGATTGTTAAAATTGCTTTAATCACCTATTCACCCCCCTCTAGGTGCTAATTCTAGTACTAACAATTGGTATCAGAGCTTGTGTACTCGTTTATAAGAAGTGTCTTTACTTCGAGTAAAAGATCTATGGCTAGTATGTTACCTACGGGGTTGGTCGAAGGTCAAAGCAATACTGCACTCCATACTTTGATGGAAAAGACTACAAGCATATGGAAGAACAAGATGAAAGCATTCCTAAGATCGAAAGATCCTTTGGAATGGGAAGTGGTAGACAAAGGAATCATTCCCGCTGCAAAGATCGGGATCGAGAGAGGAAAAGAAATTACCGATCCCACTCAAATGACTCAAGAAGAAATCACCAAGAGACAGACTCTTGACGCTAAAGCCATTTACTCCTTATATTGTGCTTTATCTCCTACCGAGTATAACAGAATATCTTCTTGTGATACAAAGCAAAGAAGTCCGGGATAGGCTTCACATTACCTATGAAGGAACAGATCGAGTGAAAGAGACGAGGATCAACATTCTTTGGGACAATATGAAGTCTTTAAGATGAGATCGGGAGAATCAATAACCGACATGTTTAGTCGCTTTTTACTGAAATTGTGAATGGTCTTGAATTTCGGGGACATCCAATCTCGGGACATATGAAGGTCAACAAACTCCTACGAGGACTCTCTAAAGACCGGAATGACATAAAAACCTCAATAAGAGAGACACAGAGGATTGCTCCACTCTCTGTAGACGAATTGGTTGGGACTCTTCAATCTTATGAAGTAGAGCAAACCAACGAAGAGGAAGAATCAAAAGGTAAGAAATCTATTGCCTTAAAGTCTAATGACTATTCTGATGCTACAGATTCTGAAGAAGATCTAGATGATGAAGAGCTGGCACTTATGATAAAAAGATTCAGAAAGTTGAATAGAAAAGGAAGAAGATTCAACTGGAAGAAACAGAGCTCACAAAGGTTTCAGAACAAATCAACAGAGGAAGATGATTCTAACAAAGAAGTGACTTGCTTTGAATGCAAGAAAAGGGACACATCGACCCAATTGTCCTCGTTAAAGAAGAGAAAAGGAAAGACCGAGAAATACGTAAAAGCACTCAAAGCAGAGACTGGAGTGATACCGAATGTGAAGAAAGTGATGACGACTATGCCAATATCTGTCTAATGGCAAAATCTGATTCGACTCTGCACCCGATTCGATACGCACTGCAGACAAAGTGAACTCGAGGTTAGTAATCCTAATTCCTATCAAAGTTTGAAATACATTGATGAACTTTGTCTTAGTCTAAAAACTTCTCTTAAAAGGATCTCCGAATTGAAAAAGGAAAATTCTACATTGAAGCAACAGGAAAAACTTTGGAAAGAAAAGTTTGAAAAGTTAGAAAACAACTTTACTGTCTTGAAAGAAAACTCGACTGTTTCCAAAGAAAATGATCTTTTGAAAAATGATATTTCAAATATATCAAAAAGATTTTCAAATGGTTCTGAAAAGTTGGATAAGATTCTTTCGATACAAAGACCCTACTTTGATAAGTTAGGTCTTGGTATGACTTCTGAAATTATTCCTCTAATTGATTTTCCAAAAGTGAAGGAAAGAATCGACAAAGACCAACCAGAATTGCTTACAAAAATCATTTTCGTAAAGTCTTTGTAAAACCTCGTTGGCAGAAATGCTTTGAAATGTTCCAAGTGTCAAAGCTCGTAACATTTTGAGAAAGAATGTCCTTTGGTTTGGAGACCTGTTAAAAGGAATTGGGCAAAGATCGTTTATTGCTCTAACTTTTCTGGACCCAAGATGATGTGGGTACCAAAGAAAGTTTGAATTCTTTTTAATTGCAGGTCACTATCAAAAGAAGATTAAATGGTATCTAGATAGTGGCTGCTCAAGACATATGACAGAGACTCAAGTTGCTTCATAACACTTGACCAGAAAGACGGAGGAAAAGTTTCCTTTGGAGGTAACAACAAAGGAAGAATCATTGGTCGTGGAAAGCCAAGATTGGAAGTCTGTCAATCAAGAATGTTTCTTTAGTTGAAGGACTAAATTACAACTTGCTTAGCATAAGCCGCTTGTGTGATACCGGATTCAAGATCAACTTCCAGAAAGAAAGTGCTCGGGAATCGCAAAGACTCTACTCAATCCTTTACCGGACGAAGACATGGAAATATCTATCTTCCGGATGTAAATCATGAAAGATCACGGTGCTTGATATCGTACAAGATGAAGCTAATTTATGGCACGTAGAAAACTTGGTCATATCAATATGAAGCAAATTAGCAAGATCTCCTCCAAGAAACTTGTTCGAGGATTGCCTCGTTCTCAATTATTCAAAGTCTCGATCTATGCACACCATGCGTATCGGGTAAAAAAGTTAGAAACTCCTACAAACCAATAAGTAAAGTTTCTACTAACCGTGTATTGCAGCCTTCGCATATGGATTTATTTGGACCTACTAGAACACGAAGCATTGGTGGAAAAAGGTTCTGCCTAGTAATAGTGGATGATTATTCACGATTTACTTGGGTCTACTTCCTTTCAAGTAAGTCTCGAAACTTTCACTCTCTTTTCAAAGTTTGCTAAGAAGGTGCAGAATGAGAAAGGTTATACTATCTCAAGTATTCGTACGACCATGGAGGTGAGTTTGAAAATCAAGACTTTACTAAATTATGTGATGATTCTGGTCTTCAGCATAAATTCTCCTCTCCATACACACCAGAGCAGAATGGGGTTGTGGAAAGGAAGAATAGGTCTTTACAAGAAATGGCAAGAACTCTTTTAATTGAAAGTAATATTTCTTCAAGGTTTTGGGCTGAAGTCTGTTTCAACGCTGCTATATTATTAACAGTAGTATTTTTAAGACCAATTCTTGAGAAAACTCCTTATGAAATTTTCAAAGAAAAGAAACCAACTGTTTTCTTATTTTCAAGTATTTGGTTGTAAATGCTTTATTCGAAGAATGCAAATGATCGAGTTGGTAAGTTTGAAGAAAATCGATGAAGGATTCTTTCTTGGTTACTCAACCGCGAGCAAAGCCTATAGAGTATTCAACAAGAAGACTCGCACTGTGGAAGAATCAATGAACGTCAAATTTCAAGACTCTCCACAAGTTCAGCCAATACAGCATCGAAGAATCGATTCTGTTCCTGACATAATCGCTAGATCTATCTCCCATAAAGCGGCCCAAAATCCAGATGCAATACAACAAGTTGTCGATGGAGATTCAACTCAAGAAAATGATCAACAATCCATCAACCATCCAAGAATCGGAAACACAAGTCCAAATATCCCGAAGAACTCATTATTGGGAACATTAATGAGGGAATTCGTACAAGATCCAAAAGGCGAGAAGAGTCTAGTGCGCTTGCACTTATTTCTGAAATAGAACCCAAAAACATTGAAGAAGCCTTAGCCGATGAAAGCGGATTGAAGCAATGCAAGAAGAGCTCGACAATTCGGTATCAATGATGTTTGGGAATTAACTCCTAAACCAAAAGGTAAATCGTTATTGAACTAAATGGGTTTTCGAAACAAAGTTGATGAAAAAGGAAAAGTGACAAGAAACAAAGCAAGACTCGTGGCTAAAGGATACACGCAAGAAGAAGGGATAGACTATGATGAGACTTATGCTCCGGTAGCAAGGTTAGAAGCAATCGATTACTACTTGCTTTTGCATGTTATAAGAATTTCAGGTTATTTCAAATGGACGTCAAAAGCGCATTCCCGAATGGATTTATTCAAGAAGAAGTCTATGTGGAACAACCTCCTGGATTTGAAGACTCAAAGAAGCCGACTCGGTGTTCGGGACCGAAGAAAGCTTTATATGGATTAAAACAAGCTCCTCGAGCTTGGTATGAAAGGTTAAGTAATTTTTTAATTCAAAATGGTTTCTCTAAAGGAAAGGTAGACACTACTCTATTTGTTAAAAAGGAAGGCAAAAGCTTTCTACTTGTTCAGATTTATGTTGATGACATTATATTCGGATCATCTAATGAGACTTTGTGCAAGAAATTTTCTAAGTCTATGCAGGATGAATTTGAGATGAGCATGATGGGTGAACTATCCTTCTTCCTTGGTCTACAAGTGAAACAACTCAAAGAAGGAATCTTCATTCATCAAGAGAAATATGCAAAAGAACTTGTGAAAAAGTTCGGTCTGGAGAATTGCAAAAAGATCGACATACCAATGTCAAGTTCTTTGAAGATAGACAAAGACGAAGCGGGGGGAAGAAAGTCGACCAAAAATTATACGGGAGTATCATTGGGTCACTTCTTTATCTTACCGCATCTAGACCCGACATTTTATTTAGTGTTTGCATATGTGCTAGGTTTCAATCGATCCTAAGGAATCACATTTAAGTGCTGCTAAACGTATCATTAAATACGTTGCAACTACCGCTAAGATTGGTCTATGGTATCCCAAAGAAGGAGACTTTACCCTTCTTGGTTATTCGACGCAGATCTTGCGGGTTGTAGAGTTGAAAGAAAAATCACTTGTGTACTTGTCAATTACTTGGCAACGGGGTGGTATCTTGGTTTTCAAGAAAACAAGGTACCGTGGCTCTTTTCACCGAAGCCGAATACGTAGCACTTGGAAGTTGCTGTTCTCAAATACTTTGGATCAAACAACAACTACGAGACTTTGGTATTGAAGACTCTTGCACGTAGATCGATGTGACAATACCAAAGCGCAATCAATCTTACAAAGAATCCTATCCTACATTCAAGAGCCAAACATATTGAGATTCGACATCATTTTATAAGAGATCATGTTCGAGAACAAAGAAGTCTTGATACAATTCATTGATTCGAAGAATCAAGGCGTACATCTTCACAAAGCCACTTTGGATAAAGCTTATTTGAGTCTATTCGATCAAGACTCAATATTGTATCTCTTGAAGATTGTTGAAGCTCGGACTCAATCTTAAAGTCCGACGAAGTATCGACTCAAAAGGGTATAGACAAAGAATACCAATCGACACGACTGTAAGTACATCTACTTAATCTTTTATCTCGAAAAGGTAAGTTTGCCTGTTTATTTATGGTTAATCATGTTTATTAAGGCAGTTTAATTTTTTAAAGGGTGGTTATCGATTTATTAAGGCAGTTATTTTTCGAAAAGGAATTTATTTTGCGTCGATTCAGATACCCCGATTCGATTTTCCTTTTATACTTCTTCTTCTTCTTCGTTTTATACTTTACCCGAAACCCTAGTTCAAAGCTTTTCACTCGGAATTTCTCTCCTCGATTTCTACTTGCTCAAGTTTTTAACTTTCTTGCGACACAAGTTAGAAAGTTTCTCCAAAGACAACGACAATGTCTCACCAAAGAAAATCATCAAGGCTTGCAAAGGGAGACCACGGGGCTCGGAGAGGGGCCTACGCACTTCGATCTTACTGAAGAAAGCGACTTTCCAACAGACGGAGTCTCCTCAACGATCTCAAAGCGTTCCTCCTCAACTAGACCTCATGATAGTCGCCCTCAACAAGCGTAAGAAGTGCTTGAAAATGTTGAACCGGTAAGATCACTCAAGCCTCGCTTTTGTTTATAGGCTTTACTCGCATTGAAGGAAGGAGGGTGCGATGACCTTTATCGATGAATTTCGAAGGAAAAAGGTTATAGAAACGAAACGCATTTTCTCACCGTGATGGAAAGATCGGGCGTTGTTCCCGAGGGAACAAAGCGGCAAGAGTTTTTGCAAACTTTCCCGGTGACCCTAGGTTTGGTAGTTTTAATCAACCGAGGGAAAGGACGATGATGAGAAAATGTATTTACATTTTAAACCTTGGATGGGTGTGGCTGCAAACCTTCGAGGAAAGAAGGATGAACTGTTTCGACCGAAAGAACTCGACAGAAGAAGCCGGAGCGGTTCAAAGAAAAGACCCCCGTGAAAATCAAACCAGACTCTTCGCGGCAAAAAAGGAAAGGAAAGGAACCTCATCCTTTGGTCCTATCAAGAAAAGCGGGCAATCATCTTGGAAGATGAAGATGATGAGGATGATATGCCCATCTCGGCCTTTGTCTCTCGGCATTCTCGCTCCCCGTATCACTGTTCCCTGCAACAACGGTTTGCGTAAGAAACCGAGAAAGGAAACCAGAAGAGGAATCCTTGCAAAAGGAAGAAGAGACAGAAAGAAGCAGAGAAAGAAGAGAAAGAAGAAGAGAAAGAAGAGAAAGAAGAAGAGGAAGAGAAAGAAAAAGAGGAAGAACAGAAAGAGGAAGAGGAAGAGAAAGAGAAAGAAGAGAAAGAGGAAGAGAAAGATGAAGAGGAAGAGTCAGCCAGAACAGACTCTCAGCATGAACCAGCAGACTCACAAGCAAAGACAGATTCTCCAGCAGAAAAGGAGGATCGGCACAAACTTGTCACCGAGGAGACTCCTCGTAAAAGAAGAGTTCTTCTCCCCTTCGTAAGGCATGGAAACGGGGGAGATATCCAAAGAGAAAGCAATCCTCTTCTACCGACATTTACAAGTGCAAGTGTGAGCGGATCGCCACCCGATGCCGAAGATGTTTATGCTGCTCATCATCCCGAGGGAGAGGCTTCATCTCCAAACATCGATCTTCCTTCCGACATTCACACCGGCTTGACTCCACCATCGACCCGAGTTGACGCAAGCACCCGGACGATAACTCAGAGATTTCAGAAGGTTGCTTGACATCATGTTGGAGCTAAAAGGTCAAGTATATGCTATGGGGTGTGACTTTCGGACTATCCGAGAATGAAAATCATGCTATGTTCATCTCCTTACATGATCAGCTGAAAGATGTTCAAAGTAAGGTTCAAGACACAGCAAAAGGAACTGCTATCGCTGAACTTCAAGAAGACTTAAGGAAGTTGGAAGGAACTGTCAAGTCTATGGAGGACTTTCAACTTGTTCGCGTTCCTCGTGCTCCTTGATTTTCTTACTTTTTTAATGCTGACAAAAAGGGGAGAAGACTTTGCGGGCGGGCAGATTTTCACTCTATTCAAACCCAAACCCAAACCTTAAACTTTCATTTCTATTTTGGATTTATTGGTTTGTTTATGTTTGACATTTTGACTTTATCTTGAGTTGTTGAATGATTGCTTACTACCGCATTACTTTAAGTCTGTCAAAATTAGATATAGATAGTAAAGTCTGCATTGACTAATGAGGTTTCGTGGATGCAGATCAGTCGTGTATGGGTAAGTCGTATACGAGGACATCCGCGTATGGGACATCTTATACTATTCTTATTCTAATGATATCTTTGCAAGCTTAAAAGTTGTTTTATGTGGCAATAATGTTCAAATCTGCGGGAAAGTTTTGTCACCATCAAAAAGGGGAGATTGTTGGATAAATTCTCCTCGAAGTTTTGAAGTTGACAAAACATTTCTCTCAGCTCCGGGGTTCGAAGACTTGCGACTCTACCGGCAAAAATCGAAGATCAAAGTCCGACGTCAACAAGACTCAAGTTTCAAAGTCTACTCTCATTGACAGGTTTCCAGACCAACAAGATAAAAGTTTCTATTCGATTCTATATAGTCTTTATCTCAATGGCGAGGATTATCTTTCGACTGAATTCAGCAATACACGATCTTACATTCGTATCCGAATTGATATAGATTCTCTAAGATTCGCAACTTATTTGGAAAGTTCAACTTATGGAAACCAAGATCCCGATTGTATGGGCGAGCGGGATTGATGGGCTATCTACACTTACCTTAAAGAGTTCGAGATCTCTCCAAATTGATTCTGTCCAACGGGTTGATTGGAAGAACTTCTTTGGAAGGTGCCAACGGTAATGAAGGCATGAAGAAGCGTATAAAGAGAGACGCTCGAATTGTTGAAGGGTGCTGGATAGAAGAATTCCAAAGTCTCGAACCTCTATATTTCGTTTGTGATCTTATTCTTCGAGCAATACATGTAATCAAAAGAGTGATCATAGAGTTGTGAGACCTTGAGGAAGTGTAGTAGAAGTTCTACATTGTGGACTCAAGAGCGTGAGACTCGTAACTCTTTTTGATTCTTAGTGAAATCCAGCCGTAAGGGCTGTCCGTGCGGGAGAGTGGACGTAGGCTTGATATAAGCCGAACCACTATAAATCTAGAGTCTTGATTCTCTATCCCTTATCCTTTTATCTTTCATCATTTTCAATTGCTGCGATTGCTGTTTTTAATTCATTAATTTCATATTCGGATTTGATTGTTAAAATTGCTTTAATCACCTATTCACCCCCTCTAGGTGCTAATTCTAGTACTAACAGAACCAAATCAACAACAATACTTCTGGATATAAGCACAATGCTGGAATATAATCAACGACGCTGAACTTTGTGGAACAAGATTGGAATTTAATCAACGATGCTGGACCGAATGGAGATACACGTCGGAATCTAATCAACGACGGGAATCTTGAAAGCTATAACTAAGATGTGATAAAGTAAAGATAAAATAAAGACAATTGTTGTGTTTTTCGCGCGAGGGCCTTGCCTTCTCGGTGGACTGTGGTATTTAAAGGGAGCTGATATTCCTTAGTCGGTTGTTCCTTCTGGGCATTACTCTTTGCAATCTTCACATGTTTCTTTCCCCATAGACGTCCTTATCCTTTAGCAACTGCTCAATGACCTATCGATGATGCTCGTGTAGCTTGCCCTTCAAGCAAATAACCATTTCCTATTAATGCAACTCGCATGTTAGGAGCAATTTAAAATCAATGCAACTTGCCTGCAAAACATTTTTTTTTTTAAATAAAAGAGAAAATGTATCGAAATGGCATTGGAGAAATCTAGGGTAATCAAGTTCCCAAACTCATTTAATCTCTAGTTTGTAGAAGTGAAGTAATTCTCTCGTTTACTTTATTTGGGTTTCTAGTCGACCCACAAAAAATATGTTAGCAGCAACTCCTAACTGAAAAATCATTTGCATGTTAAGAAGCCAAACCTTAAGTCGTGAGTTGATATGGGTTTGGAAGAGTCTGAATTAAGTTTAAGCTTAATAATCTATTAGCCAAATCCCTAGGTGGTTTAATTGGGTTTATGAAATGGGTTCTAAAGTAATTCAAGAAATACTTTACAAAGAGTATTTCTAGCGATTGAGCTGAGTTGCAAAAGACTATTTATTTGGTATTGAGAAAACAATTTGCAATACATATTCTAAATTGGTTTTGTGGGAAGAATTGATTTATGGAATGCTATATGTTTTGGTTTGCAAAACCAATTGTGATATGGATTGATCAAGGATTAAGTGCTACACAATGACACGAGTCTCGTGAGAACCACCTCTAGGATCTTGTAGTTAAGAGCCAAGTACTACACAGTGACACAAGTCTCATGAAAGCCACATTTAGGGCCTTGTACAATTGACATGTGTTGGTCAAAGATTAAGTGTCACACAGTAACGCGAGTCTCATAGGAGCTACCTCTAGCGTCTTATACTCTTGATATGCATTAGTCAAGAGATAAGTGCTACACGATATGATGTTGATCTCTTTGAAGCCACCTCTAGAGCCTTGTACTCTTGATATGCGTTGGTCAAAGATTAAGTGTTACACGATAATATAAGTTTCTTGGAAGCCACCTCTAAAGGCTTAAATTGGATGTTGAGCATGAAATTGATCATTGATGTGTGATTTGAGATTGGTTAATGAAATGTACCATTGACATGTGAATTGATGAGATTGATCAATAGACTTCACCATTGATACTTGAATCATGGTGGTAGATTAAATGAGTAATTATGATTTGTATAAAGCTTTGTTGAAACGAAATAACTTATATTTGTTTTGATATGTATATTATATCTTGGGATTGAAGTTTTGAGTTTCTAGTATTACTTATGTATTTATGTATAGTAGATGCTCGATTTGCTTAGAAGAGTTATACTAATCACTAATCTACGGTAGCTCATCTCATTCGTCTTAAATGCTTTCAAGTTCCTTAGTTAGTGACAAGTTGGGCAAAAGTACTATTGATGAGGAACTTTTGGTATAAGGATTTTGGGTATGACTTTAGCTAGATGCATTGTTTCTAAGTAGATACTTGTTGGATTGGCTGAATTCTAAGCTAAACATATTCCTTTTTTAATGGATGATAGAAACTTTGATATTATAATCAACCCGTTCTGTTATTATATATGTGTAGAGGAAAATATATATTTTTTGATACAGATTATTTGTTGTATTTGAGGCTACATCTTTCATATAAAAGGATGGTTGTACCATTCTCCATTCTTGTTAGATTCGGGTGTGACATCACTCAGGATACTTCCTTGGATCTTTCTTCTTTTAAACTATGTAGCACGGACACGCGACACGACACGATACGATACGCAACATGTCATTTTTCAAAAAAGTAGATAATTTCGACACGTTCCGACACGTTAAATATTAAATAAATATTTTTATTTTTAATTAATTTGATTCAAATTCATAAATAAATAAATAAAGAGTTTACAATGAATTTATACTAATAATATTAATAAATCTTACACTTTTTTTATTTCATTATCCAAAATTTACATTTATTTTTCGAAATTCCTCCCACCCTCAAATTTACTTTTATTTTTCGAAACCAACAACCCCAAACCTGCGCCCAAACTTCCCTCGTTCCCCCCAAATTTTTTTTTTCACTTTTTCCCTCCCCACCGCCCGACAGCCCATCACTTCCCCCTCCCTCCTGTCACTTTCCCTCCCTCCAACACGCCAAGTCCTTTTTATTCTTTCCAAAACCCTAGGGCACGGCGCCTTCTTCTCCCTCCTCCTCTCGTTCTTTTTATTATTTTCCTTCTCAAAAGTTCAAAACCCTAGCAGCGCGGTGCCTTCTTCTCCTCCTCCTCGCCTCCTCCTCCTCGCTGCACGACGCCTATCTCCGAAAGCATTGAAGACTCGATCAAAAAAGCACCAGCATTCGCCGAAAGAGCGAAAAAGGGAGTAACCCAGAAAAAGTTTAAGTGAAAAGAATCGGAAAAGAAGGCGGAACACGCGGTCCCTGTGCGCCGAGAGATTGCCCACCGCCGTGAACTCCTCCTCCCCCTTGCCGCTGCCGCCGCCGCCCCACTCGACGACGCCGCCCTCCCCCACGCGCACCTCCCTCCTAAAGTTTCTCCTCACGGCCCTCGCCCTTTTCTCTGGCCGTCTCTCTTGCCGTCACGGGCTCGCCTTCGCTCGCGGTCTCATCTCTACTCCCTCGCCCTCGCCTCCACTCTCCATTCTCTTTCGGACACGCGTGTCAACAAAGTTGACCACCGGTCAACGCGTGTCCGAGCGTGTCGACGTGTCCGACACGCTCCGACACAACACGGAGGCACGTGTAACGTGTCCGTGCAGTTTAGAAGTTCTAAACCCATTCAAGGCACGAAAGTTCTGTCTTACGAATCCTTATTCAGATCTGTTTAGACCGACCCGGTTCTGATTTAAGCTCCCACCAATCTCAGAGTCTTAAACTTTAGAGAAACCCATCCCCAGTTTTTGCTTTTTAACCGCTTCTCTGGAACCTTCTTCCTGGTCTTTTTTTGGCATTGTTGTTGCTCGAGGTCTCGATCTCTGATACAACTGGCTTTTGTGTAACAGAAACAGCTCAAAAACCAAGTCATCTTTTAAGTTCTCATTAAGATTTTGAAGTCGTGGAGACTATGGAAGATTGGGAAAAAAATGAACTTGCCGAATGAGCTAATACAGAGCAGAGAGCTGACCGAGCAACTCCAACGCCAACTCCATTTTGCTGTTTCATCATCTTCTTCTTCATCACACGATCAAACCGAAGAAATGCTCATCCGCAGGATCCTAACCGCATATTATGATGTGCTGTCCACGCTCAACGCAGAGCCCCTGGTTGGAGGGAGTCCGCGCCGATTGTCTGTGTTGCCCCCTTCACTCGGCCGGAGCCCGATGAGCAGAGGAGACTCACACCGGGATCTTGATGATGGTTCTACCCCTAGGAAGAGGTAATGTAATCATCTGATATTTTTTCCCTGTTGTTGCATGCATGACTCTGCCCTTGATTTTTGCATGTGGACATGATTGTTGCATGATTTTGTGACGGAAACCAATTGTGTTGCAGAAAGGTGATGCAGAGGTGGACAGAGAGGGTCAGAGGCCCCCAGCTGCGAACCCCGATATACCACCTGACGATGGGTTCTGTTGGAGGAAGTACGGCCAGAAGGAAATTCTTGGATCCATTTATCCGAGGTGAGTCTAGAGACGATCAGTTCTCTAATTCTCAAGTCTTGAAGCTCCATCACCACAAAGATTCACTAGAACATTATTCCTTTGTTCAAAGTAAAGCCCCTTTAATGATCTTGCCTTTCTCACTCCTAGTCCAAATTCATCCCCAGCATGTTACATCGGTGGACTTGAGATAAGCCACGTCCTTGAAAACGCTAAAAGGAAGGAACTCGATACTTGTCCTGTGTTATGTGATAGAAGTAGAGACAGATTTATTAAGTTAGCTAGTCTGAAGAAGACTCGATGAAAGACATCATCATTGAGCAGCATAATCATTTTCGCAACGTCGATCATCATCCTAAACTTGATGGGTTGTTTCATGGTCAACCATTTTTTTCTCATGTCGTGATCGCCTAAAAACAATTTCAGTTATTAACAGCTAGTTCAGTTTGGCAGCTTTTTCCGTTACTATCACATTTGTTGCCCTTAATCTACTATAGTTTGACGTATAATTGAGCACTTTTGAAGTAGCTCATCTATGAGTGAACCCAAGTTTCATTATGTTTCCTTTGGCCTCTATGTCTAGCTTTCATTGATAATTTTCCCAAACTTCATTTTCAGGGGCTACTATAGGTGCACTCATAGGAATGTCCGAGGTTGTCTGGCTACCAAGCAAAGTGCAAAGATCCGACGACGATCCCACTGTCTTCGAGATCAGGAACCGCGGAAGGCACACGTGCATTGACCACCCTGCCGCTGTCGTCCCTCCTTCTCCGCTGCCTGAAAATCAAACTGATTCCAATGCCTCCATCGATGATGCCCCTTTCCAAATCAGGGAACTCCCTGTGTATGTCTCGGCTGCAACTTCAGGGAACAACTCTCAAGCAACAGTACGTTCTAATTCAGATCTTCTGTTTCTCTGCATGGAGTTTGCTAACGAGAACATTTCCTTTGCAGAAAAATTACCAAAAAAGTCTTCAACCTATTGCATTTGTGCTGCATTAGTTCGCAACCTTTCAATTATGTCAATTTAGTTTCTAAATTTTTTAATAATTTACTAATTTAGTCATTTCGACCATCATTGATCAGAAATTACTAACATGAATGCTAACCGTCTTATATAACAGCAGTGTACAGAGCGGGTCCAATTGGACCCATCCTCGAACCTCGTATCTCCACTTGACGATGGGTTCAGTTGGAGAAAGTATGGTCAGAGGGGTATTCTTGGAGCCAAGTACCCAAGGTGAGTTCAGAGACGATCATTTTCTAATTCTCAAGTCTAGAAGCTTCAAGAACATTATTCCTTTGTTCAAAGTAAACCCCTTAACGATCTTGCCTTTCTCACTCCTAGTCCAAATTCATCCCCAGCATGTTACATTGGTGGACTTGAGAATTGAGATAAGCCACGTCCTTGAAAATGCTAAAAGGAAGGAACTCAATACTTGTCGGTGTTATTTGATAGGAGTAGACAGATATGTTTTCTTTCATTTCTCCTCTTATGGAAAGTTAGTCTCAAGAAGACTCGATGAAAGACGTCATCACTTAGCAGCATAATGATTTTCATCGTGTCAGTCGTAATCCTATACTTGATGGATTGTTTCATGGTCAGCCATCTTTTTCTCATGTTACAATCATCTGAAAACGATTTCAGTTATTAATGGCTAGTTTAATTTGGCAGCTATTTACGTTGCTATCATATTCCTCTTCCTTAACCTACTATAGTTTGACATATAATTGAGTACTTTCGAAGTAGCTCAGCTATGACTGCACCCAAGTTTTACATGTTTCCTTTGGCCTCTGTGTCTAGCTTTCATTGATAATTTTCCCAAACTTCATTTTCAGGGTATACTATAGGTGCACTCATAGGAATGTCCGAAATTGTTGGGCTACCAAGCAAGTTCAAAGATCCGACGACGACCCCACTGTCTGCGAGATCACGTACCGTGGAAGGCACACGTGCATTGACCACCCTGCCGCTGTCGTCCCTCCTTCTCCGCTGCCTGAAAATCAAACTGATTCTAATGCCTCCACCGATGATGTCCCTCTCCAAATCAGGGAACTCCCTGTGTATGTCTCGGCCGCAACTTCAGGGAACAACTCTCAAGCTACGGTACGTTCGAATTTAGATAATCTGCTTTGTGGCGTGGAATTTGCTCACGAGAACATTCCCTTTGAGAAAATTATCAAAAAAGTTATTGTATTTGTGCTAATTTAATCATAAACTTTTCAATGATGTCAATTCAATTTTAAATATTTTAACAATTTAGTCCTTCCATCCAACTTAGGCCGGAAATTGCAGATGTAGACATTATGTCTTATGTGACACAGTTGACGTTAATGTGGACAATTTTTATAATTTGTGAAAAAATTCTAATTTTTAAATTTTCTTTCTTTCTTCCTACACCAATCGCGAGGCTTTGGCAACGGCTAGCAACCGGCCACAAGTGAGGTGGAGCCTTGTTGGCCCTACGCAAGGCTTGTGCTTGCTAGGGCTAGGTGAGGCTGATGTAGATAATTTTTACAATTTTTTAAAAAATTCTAATTTTTAGATATATTTTTATTTTTATATTTTCTTTCCTTTTCTTGTTTTTTTCCCTTCCCTCCGCCGATTGCCAGGTCTGGCAATGATCAACGATCGACCACAAGTGAGGTGGAGCCTCACTAGCCTAGAGTGAGGCCTGACCTTGCCGAATCTAACAAGGTGGAGCCTCTCATCAAGCAAGGCATGCGCTTGTTGGGATCGGGCGAGGCTCGAGCTGCCAAATACCAACGAGGTCCGCCTCCCTCGATATTGACAAGCTCGAGCCTCGAGCGAGGCTAGATCTTGCCGGCCCTCTTCTATAGCGGTCGCGGCCTACCGGTGAAGGAAGAAAGAAAAGGAAAAGGAAAGAAAAGAAGAAAAAAGAAAATACAAAGAAGAATAATTCATATTTTCAATTTTTAAATAAATATATATATCCATGTTAGCGTCAACCGTGCCATATAAGATGGCTAATGTCCACATAAGCAACTTCAAACCAAAATTGGCTGGAATGACTAAATTGTCAAAATGTGAAAAAGTTTAGGACTCAATTGGTACAATTAAAAAGTTTATAACTGAATTTGCATAAATGTAATAGGTTTAGAATTATTTTGTAATTTTCCATAAATATCAAATTATTATTAAGAGATGGTAAAGAAATAAATCATCTCTCTCAAGAAATCATTTGCATTGTACTTTCTCAATCCATGGCAAATAACTTGGTTTCTCTTTTGTTCTTGTAATCTGTTATCGTCGTACATGATTAAGCAATGCGTCTCAAAATGATCTTTTTTATTTTTGCTGGCTGCAAATATTTAGAGGTTAACAAGATTGGTGATGTTCTTTGTTCCAGGGACACCGGAGACGATTACCAGAGTTGAAGGTAGTTTATCACGGAAGAAAGTCGGATGACAATGAGATGCAACGACTTGTTGAGGTCAACATACCTTTCTTTCTCCCTCTTACGTCATTATGAGTTTCTAGCCTATGTTTGCCTCCAATAGGTTACAAGTTATGAGTGAGGCCTAGAGATTCTAGCCTAGAGTGAGGCCTGACCTTGCCGAATCTAACAAGGTGGAGCCTCTCATCAAGCAAGGCATGCGCTTGTTGGGATCGGGCGAGGCTCGAGCTGCCAAATACCAACGAGGTCCGCCTCCCTCGATATTGACAAGCTCGAGCCTCGAGCGAGGCTAGATCTTGCCGGCCCTCTTCTATAGCCAGTCGCGGCCTACCGGTGAAGGAAGAAAGAAAAGGAAAAGGAAAGAAAAGAAGAAAAAAAGAAAATACAAAGAAGAATAATTCATATTTTCAATTTTTAAATAAATATATATATCCATGTTAGCGTCAACCGTGCCATATAAGATGGCTAATGTCCACATAAGCAACTTCAAACCAAAATTGGCTGGAATGACTAAATTGTCAAAATGTGAAAAAGTTTAGGACTCAATTGGTACAATTAAAAAGTTTGTAACTGAATTTGCATAAATGTAATAGGTTTAGAATTATTTTGTAATTTTCCATAAATATCAAATTATTATTAAGAGATGGTAAAGAAATAAATCATCTCTCTCAAGAAATCATTTGCATTGTACTTTCTCAATCCATGGCAAATAACTTGGTTTCTCTTTTGTTCTTGTAATCTGTTATCGTCGTACATGATTAAGCAATGCGTCTCAAAATGATCTTTTTATTTTTGCTGGCTGCAAATATTTAGAGGTTAACAAGATTGGTGATGTTCTTTGTTCCAGGGACACCGGAGACGATTACCAGAGTTGAAGGTAGTTTATCACGGAAGAAAGTCGGATGACAATGAGATGCAACGACTTGTTGAGGTCAACATACCTTTCTTTCTCCCTCTTACGTCATTATGAGTTTCTAGCCTATGTTTGCCTCCAATAGGTTACAAGTTATGAGTGAGGCCTAGAGATTCTAGCCTAGAGTGAGGCCTGACCTTGCCGAATCTAACAAGGTGGAGCCTCTCATCAAGCAAGGCATGCGCTTGTTGGGATCGGGCGAGGCTCGAGCTGCCAAATACCAACGAGGTCCGCCTCCCTCGATATTGACAAGCTCGAGCCTCGAGCGAGGCTAGATCTTGCCGGCCCTCTTCTATAGCCAGTCGCGGCCTACCGGTGAAGGAAGAAAGAAAAGGAAAAGGAAAGAAAAGAAGAAAAAAGAAAATACAAAGAAGAATAATTCATATTTTCAATTTTTAAATAAATATATATATCCATGTTAGCGTCAACCGTGCCATATAAGATGGCTAATGTCCACATAAGCAACTTCAAACCAAAATTGGCTGGAATGACTAAATTGTCAAAATGTGAAAAAGTTTAGGACTCAATTGGTACAATTAAAAAGTTTATAACTGAATTTGCATAAATGTAATAGGTTTAGAATTATTTTGTAATTTTCCATAAATATCAAATTATTATTAAGAGATGGTAAAGAAATAAATCATCTCTCTCAAGAAATCATTTGCATTGTACTTTCTCAATCCATGGCAAATAACTTGGTTTCTCTTTTGTTCTTGTAATCTGTTATCGTCGTACATGATTAAGCAATGCGTCTCAAAATGATCTTTTTATTTTTGCTGGCTGCAAATATTTAGAGGTTAACAAGATTGGTGATGTTCTTTGTTCCAGGGACACCGGAGACGATTACCAGAGTTGAAGGTAGTTTATCACGGAAGAAAGTCGGATGACAATGAGATGCAACGACTTGTTGAGGTCAACATACCTTTCTTTCTCCCTCTTACGTCATTATGAGTTTCTAGCCTATGTTTGCCTCCAATAGGTTACAAGTTATGATTATTGGACATGCAAACTTAACTAAATATAATTATGAAGGTTTATGTCGAGGAGGTTCAATCACATATTGAATGTACTAACATTGCTGTAATTGCCTACTATTTCAGGAAAAATTGATCTCTGATGAGCCCGTCGCTAGTTCAGTTGATACATCCATTAGTTTGGGTTCGGCCCTCTATTCTCATACTGCTGACGATCAGAAAGGTAGCTTCCATTCCTCAAAGAATCGTTATATGTTAAATGATTTGGGGAGAAGATTTGCAACATGACACTGATATAACCTTAGCCCATACAATTTCAACCTTGCTTTGCCCTAAAAAATGAGTTTTCTAGTACTATTTATTTAGACAATAGCAAATTTCTAAGCTGAAGGTGACTAAAGAGATGAGAGTTTTTATGTGCTTGCGAGATCGCTATCTCAATGCTTCTGTCAATAATATTGCATTTATACATGCATCAAATTGCTATTGTTTGCTATTGTTAATAGCATAAAGTCTAGAAGTGCTGCTATTTCTAAGGGAGCACATCTTGTGATCGGGATTTATTTTGGGCTAAAATGGGCTCTTTCTCTTTGAACTGATCCAAAGTCGATAAGTGGGGTGACCAAGTGATTTTGTTTATGGTGAAAAAGGAACTGACTTTGGCTTTCTGTTTTCAAGCTATCCACTTAGATAAGTGTAGACGTATTATCATGAAATGTGTTTGATAAGTCGCGGAAAGAAAAGTTTTATATATCCCAGGGCAGATTATGATAATGCCTCATGAATTTGGTTCTATATAGAGCTCAAGCCATTATTGGGGATTGATTTGCGTCATCCAAGAGCAGGCTATGTCACGAACGAAGGATCGCTATTGAGTTGTCTGAAAAAAAAAGAAGAAAATGCCATAGTGTCAAGTGCAGCGGAAAAACCAGTAGCCATGCAGAAGCAAAGAGCGGAAAGTGATTTTGTGCCAATGCAAAGCAGTCGAGATAAAGAGACTGAACTATTTCCCTGGATAATGAAAAAGGACGCCAATCCTCATGCTGCTTTGGGCAAAGTTCATTCATATTCATCACACTCAGAGTCAGAAATTGGTTCACATTACTCAGAATCGGAAGTCGGTTCACATTGCTCAGAATCAGTATCCGAAGACACTGATGAGGAGATGAAGATTGGAGCAAGCCCAGAATATCATAGGAGAGAAACATCGGAAAGTGCAGTTTTGCAAATGCGGAACACTGCAGAGCCAGAGGTTGAACCCTTTTCCTTGAAGTAAACGAAGACACTGCTTCTGACGAAGTTCATTCATATTCCTCAGAACAAGAATCTGAAGTTGATTCATATTGCTCAGGACCGGAATATGAAGTTGGGGATAAAAAGGCGAGGATAGAAGCTAGTTCAGAATATAATGAAATCATACACATATCAAAGATGAAAAAGGAAAGTTCTTCACATGCTACTTTGGATGATGCTGATGCCTTAATTGATATGTTAGGTGGCGGTGGAAAACAAGAAGGAGACCGTCAGAAGGATGGGGTGCAATTAAATATGACTCTATAGTTGACCATCTCATTAAGTCCATAAAAAAATCTAACATTGAAAAAATTGGAATATATGGCAGAAACGAGGTTGCAAAAGCTATTGTCATTGAAGCTTTGAAGGAATCTGCAATTTTGAGAAATCTATTTGATAGAGTCATCTGTGTTACTGTTCCTCTGAACTGCGACATGGAAAAGGTGCAAAAGGAGATTGCTGGACAAATATCTTCTGATTTAATTGAAGCCAATGCAGTTGATATGCCACATTCGGTGGTGAATGCATTGGAAGGCCTCAAGTTTTTGCTCATTCTTGTTGGCGTTAACCAACACATGAAGCTAGAGACATTGAGAATTCCTGAAGCAACACCACCAGTTAGTAGCAAGATAGTCTTTGTGACTGGATCAGGACAATTGTGTGATGAAATCGAAGTAGATAAGAAAATATGCTTGGATGATCTGTTGCTGTGCGAATTATTTCGTCAGAATGTGGGTGAAGTTGTTTATTATCCTAAAAAAGCCCTAGCTAGAGAAATAGTTAGGATGTGCAGGCCATATTCACATGCTGTTATTCTAATGGCAAGGGCACTGCAAAATGTTGATGACATTTTAATCTGGAAACGTGCGCTTGAAAGACTGAATGTTCGACCCACAAGTCATGAAGCAGGTATAGAAGCTCTTATGGTTAATGTGTTAAGATTCTGCATTGACCAACTAGAAGATGATAAAACTAGAAGATGCTTGAAAAATCTTGCTCTTTGTAACAATTACGATGAGATTGCATCTGAGTCTGCCATAGGCCTATGGGTCAGGGACGGTATCTTAGACGCCCATGATGAAGGCCAAAAGTCCTTAAAAATCTTGTCAATGCTAGCCTGCTCGAAGTTAATGAGAATCGGCAATTTGTGAAGTTTCAAGACCAGGATCAGGATATATTAGTGAACTTAATATTTCAGCCCGAGGAAAATCGTGTGTTTCTGATGCGGGGTGGCTTGGATTTGACAGAGCCACCAGAGGTTGAGGAATGGGAGAGTGCAAAAGAGATATGTTTGATGCATACCGGAATTTCTGAGCTACCGAAGGAGCCAAGGTGCCCTTCACTTTCGTCGTTATATCTGCAAAGAAATTACAAGCTGAGAAAGCTTTCTTCTTCATTTTTCAATCAGATGCCTGCCCTAGAAGTATTGAATCTGTCTAGAACCCGCATTCGGTGCTTGCCGGAGTCCATATCTCAACTTGTCAGCCTCAAAAGACTCTTCTTGAATGATTGTGTCCTTTTGAGATCGATATCGCCAGCAATTAGTGGGCTCAAGCGGCTAGAGGTATTTGATCTTGAGGGGACAAAGATTAAGAATCTTCCCAGGGAAATTGAATGTTTAATTAATCTGACTTGTTTGGGGATCTCAATTTCTGGAACTGAACCTTTTAGTGACTCTAAAACAGTGATTCCTCATGGGGTAATATCTTCTCTATTACACTTGGAAGAACTGAATCTCGATGTGGATGCCAATGCTGAATGGTGGGATACATGTGCTGAAGGGGTTTTATCTGAAGTTTGCAACTTGAAAATGTTAAGCACTTTCAAATTCTCCTTTCCTACATTGGAACTTTTGAGGCAGTTTAATCAGCTAAGGAAATCAATGGAGCATCCATCTTTAGCTCAATTCAGACTTCGTGTTGGTAATCATGCTACCCGCATCATGAATCGACTACCTTCAGATATTGAATTCGAGTTGGAACAGTGCAACCGATTCTTGAGGTACACAAATGGTGATGGTGTCTTCATGGATATTAAGGACATCCTACAACAATCAGATGCTTTTTTCTTAGAAAGGCATGCTAATCTTAAGAAGCTATCTGAACTAGGGATAGATAGCATGGACCAACTCAAGTGGTGTGTTCTGGGGGAGTGTAATGAGCTTGAAGTGCTCGTGGATGCATCTGATACCCTTCATGAAGAGGCTTTAACTGAATCTCCTTTGCAAAAGCGTCTGTCTTGAATCGCTAGAGTTTTTGTATGTGTATTACATGAGAAACTTGAGAAACATTTGGAAAGGCTCAATGCAAAAGGGATGTTTATCTTCTCTCAAGTTGTTGACATTGTGTAAATGTCCCGAGTTGACAGTTATTTTCTCAAGCGAGATGCTTGATAATCTCAACAACTTGGAAGAGGTCACAGTTGAGGACTGCCCAGTCATCAAAAGCCTAATTACCTGCCAAACTTTTACTGGCAAAGTCTGTGAGACGTCTTATTTCCTCCCTATTTTGAAGAAGTTGTCTCTCCATTACGTACCTAAACTTTCCAATATATCTTGTGGGCTACGGATCGCACCAAGGTTAGAAAGATTGAGTTTTTATGACTGCCCGAGTCTCAAGTCTCTTTCAACTGATGAAGTTTCCAGTGAGCATTTGAAGAAAATCAGGGGGGAGAGGAGCTGGTGGGAGGACTTGAAATGGCACGGCCATAAGCCAGATCACTTGGACAGTATTTTCGTCCCAATTGACACATGTGACATCCCTTAACTCGCGCGTGTGCACGGGTGCGATTCCTACTGTTGGAACTGCCTGACAAGTCAGTGGGAACTTCTGTTATTTGATGACTATTGTATGGAAAATATCGTTGATTAAACTTTTACAACTCCTGCCTCCCTAATGGCAGGCTTTACTTGCCGGCTTTTCTGTGGTCTATAAGTTTCTTCTTGCCCCTGTTCCTTTTCTGCCATTCAAAGAGATGACCGTGAGATAAAGAATGACTGGGCAGGGCTTGAATGGCCATCTTCAGGTCGGTCGATGTAATGATAAATAGTGGAATAGGAGATCTACACTTGAAGAATTTCGTCCCCGTGGGATTGATTTTGCTAAAAGCAATCGACATGGACATTAGAATGCCGGCACGGACAAGAAGGAACTTTCGGTTCTGCTTTCCCAGCAGAATTGATTAGAAGCTAGCTTCCCATTTACCAAGCATTGTCCCTCGCTGTTATTAGAACGGTGAGTTGAGTCTCTTAGAGAAGCTAGCCGCGCTGCTAAATAAGCAACAGCCACGGAAGAATCTTTTTCATTGGCAACCCATAGCCTTATCGGCTATAAAACATGTGATTAGTAACTTACTGCAAGAGAAAAAAAAAAAGCAACTGGTACCTCTTTATATGAAAAATATTAGTATCAATGGACAAGTAACTAGTTATTTCCTGCATGTGGTCAATCATTCCCCAAGACAGAATTACTTAATTTATCTGTAGATGTGGATGATCTTTATATGGATAAGTAATAATCGTTATATCGACTAATGACTTAGGAAGCACCGATACTCTTTGAGAGTTTTCGTGTCGTGCTGGATACTTTGACACGTATTCGACAATCTCGGACACATTTTGACACTTTCCGACACTCAGTCAACAAGTATCGGAAAATCCGACATTTGGTTAACTTTCTCGACACGCTTTGACACTCAAGTCCGAAATTCCGACACTTGAGTTTGAAATTTCAACGTGTGATTTTGACACGTATAGCGTCAATTTTAAAAAATTTCAATAAATGAGAAGTCAAAATGTGAAAATATGTATAAAATAATATTAATAAAATAATAAAAATAATAAATGGGGAAAAGAAGGAAAAAAAAAACTAATCTTCTCTTCTCACTCTCACCTCTCATAACACACAATTCACTCCCAAAAAAAAAAAAAATTTCCTCCTCTTCCAATGCATGCTCTGACAAACAAGTCCAAAATGTGAATTGCTTGTTTTTTTTCCTCCAAGTTTTATGGATTATTGGAATTGAGTTGAATTTGTGAAATTGAAATAATGAATGATATTAACAAATGATGAATTAATATTTTTAGTGCAAATTCATTCTACTCTTTTTTTTATTATTTATTTATTTGTGAATTTGAATCAAATTAATTAAATTGAAATAATCATAACAAAGATAATTTATTTTACATATATATATCAACATGTCAGAATTCTATTTTTTTTTTTTTTCAGAAATAATGTGTCGGTGTATCATATTATGTTGTGTCGCATGTTGCGTATCAATATCGGTGCTACTTAAGTAATGACAATAAATGTTTTTGTTGTAACTGCAATATTTTATATTAGAACATTAAGTTTAAGGGTATCAACTATCACTCATAGTATTTTTTTTTTTTCCATAGAAAAATAACTTTGAAACTATTAGCAATTTTGATATGAGATCTATAGGAGTGGTCTTGGGCCGTGCTTGGGCCGGCATATTATCGTCTGGGGCCTTGGATTGTCCGGCACGGGCCCATTTTTTCGTAAATTAATTTAGAATTTTTAATGAAAAATTCAATAAAGTCAAACTAATTTATTTTTCAAAATACTAAAATGGTAAAAAAAAATTAATTGAGCAAAACCTTCAACGAGTCTCTCATTTGTTGTGTCAACGGTAGGAGATCGCACGTTGGTCACAAATATGTAAAACTAGCGAAACCATCTTGCATGCACAAGTTAACGCAGTAACATATACACCGTATGTGCATGAAAATCCAGAGCAAACCGAATTTTGTTAGTTGGACGAAACTCCAAATTAGGGAGGTGTTCACAATGGCATTATCTAGCACAATGCTAAAGATTTTATTGGAGATGTCATACTCCTTAACAATTTTCATTATTTCAGCAGTCACATTTCAAGAATCATACGAGAATATTTACTTCTTAAATGCAAGAGTTCGGTGACATAATTCCATTCATCATTGACCCAGTGGCCGGTGATGACACAATACACATAATTCAAGTACATAAAAGTTAGAGAGACTCGAAAGTTAGCAGTCGATAGCAGATGCAGTAACACCATTTTCTATTCAGGAAAATTATCAAAAAAGTAACATATTGCAATTGTGCCAGTTCATTCCTAAACTTATTTTTTTGACCAATTGAGTCCTAAACCTTTTATAATTATTCTCGATCAATCCATTCGGTCAAAATTAGCCCATCATTGCTAACGTGGTAGCCGGCCGATGCCAACGACCTTTTTTAATAATATTTTATTTTTTGAAATATTTTATTTTTTTTTTATTTTTTTCCCTCTCTCTCTCGGCGCGAGGGCTCGCCTCACCCGGGCAACAGCGAGGGGAGCCCTCACCACCCGCGGGGGCTCGCCCTGCCGTCATTAGGGCGCGAGCTAGCCCGACCGCCTCAATCCGGCGACCAGCTAGCCCTCCACTCTAGCCGGTCCGGAGCCAAAGAAGGGAGGAGGGAGGAGGAGGAAGGAGGGAGAGGGAGAAGAAAAAAAATCAATAAAATATTTCAAAACATATTATTAAAAAAAAGGTCACCGGGCGCTACGTCAGCACCAACCGGCCATTTTGGCTAGATGGACTGATCGGCTAATTGTAAAAGGTTTAGGACTCAATTGGTTAAAAAAAATAAGTTTATGACTGAATTGGCACAATTACAATAGGTTTATGACTTTTTTGGTAATTTTTCCTATTCAATTCGTATAGTATTTTGTAGTTTTTGGCATTTGTTGTCCGCAGAATGGGTCTGAACTGAGGTTCTAGAGTTGTATGCACGTAGTGCACAAAGTGAGAGATCTTCAATGAAGCCAAAAGGGCTGCTTGGCAACAACATAATAATATGCAACTCTCGCCAATTCCTGCCTCGTCATAATAATGGGTATCCTAATGCAGCGCCGCACTTGAAGAGCTTCCCCCAACCTTGGACATCTCTTCCTCATATCGACGCCGATGCGTCCTCAAGTGACCCGTCCCACTCGACTGTTCACCTTTTAATATGCCGCCACATATCGTGCAGATGACCTTCTTGACATCATTGCATCGATCTTGAGCCAAAATGTCTTCCAAACACGGGAAAAGTGCCAAAAAAATCCTAAACTTTTTGTCTTTGTGTCAATTTAGTCATAAACATTTTTACGTTTTGTCAATTCAGTCCTTTCCAACCAATTTTGACCGGATTTTGCTGACTGGACGCTGGCCGGCTGACGTGGATAATTTTTAATAATATTTTAATATTTTTGGATTTTTGAATTTCTTTTTTCTTTTTCTTTTTTTCTTCCAGTCGGTCGCCGTCACCTCGGCCGGTTGACCTCGGCAACCGGCCAGAGGTGACGGCCGACGAGATCGAGGTCGACCTTGCCCATGGCCAACGAGGGTGAGCCCTGTCTGCTCGGCGCGAGGAGGTGGCCTCTAGCTAGCCTCGCGCCGAGCCACCGGAAGCTTCTGACTAGAGGACCGGAAGCATCTCGCATTGTTGGAGACGCGAGGGACACAGAGAACAAGAGGATCGTGAAGCAAAGGGAATCTTGACGGTCGAGAGAGAGAGAGAGAGAGAGAGAGAGAGAGAGAGAGAGAGATCTTTGACGGCATGTGGAGCTCGTCGTCTGGTCGGAAGCTTCTTGCCCTCACCAGCCATGGGCGAGGCTCGACCCTCGCCAAATCCCGGTGAGGACGAGCCTAGCCACCCAGGCCTTGAGGGTGGCCTTGCGCCGGGCGGGCGATGGGCGAGGCTCGAAATATTAAAATATTATTAAAAGTTGTCCACGTCAACACCGATCAGGTCACGTCAGCCGGCCGGCGTCCAGTCAATAAAATCCGGCCAAAATTGGCCAGAAAGGACTGAATTGGCACAACGTAAAAAGGTTTAGGACTAAATCGGCACCAAAAAAAGGTTTATGACTAAATCGGCACAAAGACAAAAGGTTTAGGACTTTTTTTGGCACTTTTCCCTCCAAACACTAAACATTCTTCTCCACGAAATGGTGCCATAGTTACTGGGGGGTTTTCTTGGGGGTATAGGTATCGTCCGGGGAAGCTTCTTGGCAAAGAGCTTCTGCCGTTCGCCCTTGCAATTCTTCCCAATCGTCAAGTCATTGTGTCTCGTCATCGTTAAATTCGACTTCTTGTGGGGACGGGCCGGCTTGTATATTTTGTTGTCATGGAACTTAATGAACAGTTCCCACGTTAATTACATGGTGAATACCACATTGAGTTGGAATGATTGGACAATGTTGTAGTTATTGTTCACCATTGCAATATTTAGAACGCGATTAAATCGTAACAAGAAAGGAAATATATGGAATTGACAAATGATTTTAGAAAGTTCAGCGTTTTTTTTTTTTTTTTTTGGTCGAAAAGGAAATATTTATATTAATCTAAGGCGGATAGAACGTACAACCCTTCACTAGGGCATCCATACATATGATATCCAACATGGGTTGAGGAGGAAAAGAAGCCCAGTCGGACGCAAGAAGGCCTCGTTCATGGGCTTTCGAAACCCAATTAGCCAGGGCATTTGCCTCGCGTCGAACGTGCTGCACGGAGAGATTGGGGAAACAGGGGATTAGGGTTTGATATTCAGCGATTAGGGCACGATACTCCCAAGGTGGCAGACGCTTGCGGTTGATGGTTTCGACCAGGATCAAATTATCGGATTCAATCTGCAGGTAAGCGTCCGTGTTTCCCTTCTTCAGTAAGTCCTTCAGCGTATATAAAAGTGCGTGAATCTCCATCTCGAGCGCTGTCGAAGCTCGAACGCTTCGTGTGAAGCCATCGGTCATTCGTCCTGTATGATCGCGTGTGATGCTTGCGATCACCCCGGTCTGTGTTGAACTGCGAAAAGCACCATCCAAATTTACCTTTTTTACTCCTCTCGCCGGTGGTTGCCAGATGTTGTTGGGATTCTGCTGATCGAGCTCTGTGGAAACCCGCGACTAGTGAGACTTGAGGCACAGATGAGCTTGAGTCAGTGCTGAGTCAATGGTGATTTCCGGATGGGTCCGCTTATGATGAAAGAGGAGATGATTTCTAGCCTTCCAGATTTGCTACAGCAGAGCGGAGATGATCTCCAACCCTGGTATGTGCCCCTTCTGTTCAATGATATGTGTAAGCTAGATCTCTATGCGATGTGTTGGTTGATTTGCAATGTTAAGCTGAACTTTAGGATGATTCCAAATAGGAAGTGTTGAAGGGCAGTGTAGAAATAAGTGTTCGGGGTTTCGGGTATTAGAAGAGCAGAGGTTGCAAAAAGGATCCTGGATTATCTTTCGTTTAAATAGGTTAGCCTTTGTAGGTAAAGCATTTTGGCATAAGGCCCAGAGAAAATTGCGAATCTTTGGTGCTGTCTTGGTCTTCTAGAGGTGTTGCCAAAGTTTTTTTTTTGGGGGGGTATAAGAGGATGAAGCCTGAAATTGTAGCGTGCTGTTTGCTAAATTGTTGAGTCGATGGTATCCACTCTTGACAGTATAGAGTCCATCTTGTGTGGCTGTCCAGCATAGTTTGTCTTCGAGATGATGTTGTCCATAATTTAATAGCTAGAATTTCCTCTACAATGCAAGGTGAAATGTCTGATTTAGAAGCTGTACATTCCATGCATTCTGGTCATGTAGGATATACCCTTCGACCATCTTAGGTTCCTCCCTATTGATAGGTCCACCGAGAATACCAATGCTCAGCCATCTGTCCTCTCTTGCGTTAATCGATTTACCATTACCAATAAACCACTTGAGTCCATCTAAAATAGAATTCCTACCCATAATAAGACTTCTCCATCCCCAAGAAGGTCTAGTTCCCGGTTCCGCTTGCCATAGAGTGGTAGATTGAAATTATATAGCTTTGAATACTCTACTCCATAAGGATTCAGGATCATTATAGAGTCGCCATGCTTGCTTCCCCAATAGAGCCTTGTTAAAGGATAGTAAGTCTCTAAAGCCCATTCCTCCCTTCTCCTTGCTCTCTTTAATAAAATCCCAACTTTTCCAGTGAATTCCAGTTCTATTACTGTTATTTTTCCACCAAAAACGATCGATCTTTTTCTCCACAGCTTTACAGAGAGAAACAGGAACTTTAAAAATCATCATAGCATACTGAGGTAAAGCTCGAATAACAGATTTCAATAGAATTTCTTTCCCTCCCTTCGAACGAAGTTTTTCTTTCCAGCCCTCTAGCTTAGCATGAACTCTACTGAGAATCCAGGCAAACATTTCTCGTTTAGATGGTCCCCAATCAGAAGGCAGCCCTAAGTATTTGCCAATTTTATCCATCAAAGGTACTCGAAGTTCACTGGCCAGATTAGTCTTTAAGGTAGGAGGGCAGTATTTAGTGAGGAACAAACCGGATTTATTCCTATTTATAGCTTGACCTGTGGCGAGGCAATACTGATTTAGAATACCTGCTAGATTTTGACATTCTCGAGTCGTTCCATCAATGAAAAAGATCACGTCGTCAGCAAAGAATAAGTGGGATAATGTAGGACAGCAACGATTTAGTTTAATCCCTCGTAGAGTACCCATAGCCACACTTTGATGGATAACGTTGGATAAGAGATTAGCCAACATAATAAACAAATAAGGAGAGAGTGGATCACCTTGCCCGAGTCCTCTTGAGGGTTGAAAATAGGGTAGGAATTCTCCGTTGAACTTAACGCATAGAGAGGTTGTTGTAACACATTGCATCAGCCAGTTTGTCCAGCGACTATGAAAGCCCATTTGATCAAGATAAGCTTATAAAAATCCCATTCCACCCTATCATATGCTTTCTGCATATCCAATTTAAGAATCCCCGATAATGTTTCTTTCTTTTCGCACTTTTAACCGATGGATGACCTCCGTACAATGAGGACATTGTCTTGTATTTGTCTCCCAGATACGAAGGCACTTTGTTCTGTGTGAATTAAATCTGGCAGCCAAGGCTTTAAACGATTGGCCAAAACTTTTGAAATGATCTTATAGATGAAGTTGCATAAGCTAATAGGGCGAAATTGATCTAACATTTTTGGATTTGGGACTTTCAAAATAATAGATAGGGCTGTTCTGTTTAGATCTGGAGGCATTTTCCCTGTATTGAAGAAATCCTGGACTGTGTGAAACACATCATCTTGAATTAGATCCCAATAAGTATGATAGAATAAACCATTTAAACCATCAGGTCCGGGGGCTTTAGATGCACCCAATTGAAATGTTGCACGCTAAACTTCCTCCCTTGTTACAGCAGCTGTAAGGGTCGTATTCATAACTTCTATCACCACCTTAGGGCACTACAATAAAGTTGGTTCAAAGACTCTCGGACCACAGGAAGTATAAAGCTGTGTGAAATAAGAAAGTGTCATATTCTTCAATTGAGCTGGGTCTCTAATCCATTCTTCATTTTCAGCTTTCAGCATACTAATTCTATTGCGTTTCCTTCGTTGTACTGTTGTGGCATGAAAGAATTTTGTGTTTCTGTCTCCCCATCTCATCCATTTAATTCGGGAACGCATCCCCCAATATTGTTCCTCCTGTGACCAAAGCTGCTGAATTTGGTTTTTCAAATGACTGACCTGCTGCTCATCATAAATATGTGCAAGTTGATTGGTGAAATATTGAAGTTGCTGTTGTAGAAGATGAAGTTTGCGATGACCCCCTTTGAAAGTGGAAGTACTCCATGTAGTCAAAGCTGTTTTCATTGCATGGATCTTTTGAGAAATTGAAGAATGGCTGAGTGATGATGCAGACCAAGTGCTCCCCACCACTTGACGACACTCCTCATGTTCAGTCCAAAAGGCTTCAAAGGTAAAGGTTCTATTGCCTTGCCTTGTTTTGAGGTGTGTAGTTAATAGAATCGGGCTATGATCCGAACCTATGGCTGGTAAAGCCACTACTTCAACTTCTGGATAATCTATGAGCCATTCAATATTAGATACTGCTCTGTCCAATCGCTCCCTAACTAATTCTTGCCCACTTCTATTGTTGGTCCAAGTGTAGGTACACCCCTTTGCTTCCAAATCCATCAAGGCACAATCGTGTAGGAGATCGCGAAAGGATTGCATACAGTAAGGTTCAGCAGGTCTCTTACTAAGTTTCTCCCAGCTGTATAAAATTTCATTGAAATCGCCAAGGCACACCCAAGGTTGAGTGTTTAAGTGGCTAAGCCGTCTCAGCTCTGCCCATAAGCACTGCTGTTGAGTAAAGGTTGCTGGAGCATGTAAAACAGTAAGAGACATGGAAGTGAAACCACTATTTTCAAAGCAAACAGTGTCAATAAAATAGGGAGTATAATCCATGACAGTAAGGGAAATTTGATGAGTCCAAAAGAGCACCATTCCTCTAGCCAATCCCTGAGGATTAACCACAAAACTGTTGTCATAGTGTATTTTTCGTTGTACTTTCTGAATAACTGGTTGCTGGTTTCCATCAAAAATATTACGTCGAGCTTATCTTGAGCCACTATGGCCCTAAGAGCTCGAACTGTCATGGGATTGCCCAGTCCCTAACAATTCCAGCTTAAAATCTTCATTTTGCTATTGGTGGCTTATTCGGGCAAGCCACCACAGCCCCATCAAAGGCCTTTTCAGCCTGTAGAACAGGAGTTTCCAGCAACGTACTTTCATCTAGAGAGTTAGGCAGAATGGAACGTTTCTTAGCTTTCTTCAAGGGAGTCATTTTTGGTTGTAATCGAGGGTGTTTGAGTTTTTTCAATGAAGATGCATCACTATGATAGTTATTAACCTCTGAAAGCTTGGCGGGTGTAGGGGGAAGGAAGCACTTCCATCTGTCGAAGCATTACTTCTTGGGAGGTGGCTGTCACAGAATAATTGGCCATAGCTTTGGCCTTCAACTTGTGTTGATGCTGACTTGTGGAATTCTCCAGAATAGTTGGCTGTAAGGTAAGCTCAGGTGGTGCAGCAGGTAATGGCAAGAGCCCAGCTGATGATGTTTGGTACACATTCTTCTAATGCCGTTTTTGTCGACTATCAAAGTCATAAAAAGTCTGCCAAAACGGACTATGTTCTCGTACCTCCGCTCTTAACCACTGTCCATGATACATCTTCTCCATTCCTTCGAACTTGGCCTCCTCATAAGGAATAGATTTGCAGTAGGATGCATAGTGGCCCAAAACACCGCAAGAGTAGCAATAATGGGGCAAACGTTCATAACGAAAGTCGAGCCAAATATGTTTGCCTTCCATTCGTATGAGTTTTCCGAGTTGTAGAGGCTCTGTGAGCTAGAGTTCGACCTTTACTCTAACTGCCTTAATAGGTGACCCCTCTTTTGTATCGATACTAACTTCCAAAGGCTGACCAACACCCCTAACTAGCTTTCTGATGAACTGCTCTGAGCTGCGTTCTAGAGGCAAACCAAAATTTGCATCCAAAACACACATGTAGTGAAGCTATAGCAATGCAAAGGTGTATTAGGGACCCAAGGTTTGAGCATAAGCAGGTTATTAGAAAAGGACCATGGTCCATTCTCGAGAACTCGCCGCTTTGCCTCCTCCGAAGTGAATTTGAAAACATACATGCTTTCTTCTCGCTGAGAAATATCCACAGCTTTCTAGGCGCCAAGCTTTTTCATTGTCCTGTTGAATGCTGAGAAATTAACAGGGGTATTGGCAAGAAGTTTTCCAACCAGAATCAACTTACATTCTGCAATGTTCTCTTCGTGTGGTGCTTCATCCCATTCTTCGATTTGCTGGGGAGACCAAAGGTGGCCCAGTCTACTGCGTAGGGCGGAGACACGAGCGTCGTCAATTGATTCCGCATGTTCCATCAGGCCACTGCTGTAGCAAGAAACCCAGTTGATGTGGGTTACGAGAGGTGTTGCATGCAAAATTGAGAAGAAGCTTAGGGGGAATCCGGTGTCAAAAACGTGCGAGAGTCATCTTCAACCAGCGAAGAAGTTGGGAAATTGTAGTGAAACGTGCGAGGAAAAAACCCAATTTATAGAGTTCCGAATTTTTGTTGTTGGCCACAACGATCACTGATCAGCCCATAAACAAAATGAGGCCTGACCCACCACCCAAAAGCTTGTGCCTAGCATGGCCCAGTGGCCAATTCTATGTTATTTGTAATATTCGTTATAAAAATGCCGAAACGGCAACAACCTACAATTTGGAAGATTGGTCATTAGCAACAAAATCTTCAATTTTATCTTGTTTTCATTATATTTAAAGATCAATGGTCATAAGCCTCGAAACAAATACTAATTCAAGGAGCCAGCCGGCAACTTATTAGTGCGTTAACACAAGGCCCAACTCAAACCTAAGTATAAAGAAGCTAAAAGCCCAAGTCATGCCATAACAATATGGTTAACCCATCAGGCCCACTCAATAGAATGTCTAAAGAAGCTTCTCGATTGTAAAGGTCGTAACAACACAATTGACCCATGAGACCCATTGATAGAATGTTTAAAAAGCTCATTGATTGTGAATTTCCAATGAAAATAGTTTAAGTGGCGCATAACACGTATCGATAATTGATTAACTCGAAACACAAAAGAAAGTCGAAGCATGAGTAAGGAAGGTCGATAGATCAAAGGATAATTAGATCTAAAGGATCAGGTGCGGTTACAAGTTCACCATGGCATAGTGCACACAAAAGGTAGATAGAAATTCTTGTGGAGGAAGATCACCATGCATAATGGAATGACTCATGACAAGACATTTTGCAGGGAAAATAGACTTTGAACAAGAATCATACAGCATCGCGAAGGAGCCCCCCAGATTTTGGAAGAACATCTCTTCAGATAAGATTTTGCTAAAGTTTTGAATTTCAAATTCGAAGTAGATTAGATTTTCTATATTCAGTATTTGTCTTTAATTATACAGGCTTTCCAATCGAGTCTTGTAAGCCTTTTACTTTTTCTATGAACTTCATTAAATTCCATTGAGAAAATTATTGTTCAAATATAATCATCAAATAAGCATGTATCCAAGAATTTAAGCCATATGTGCCTAATTCAATAAAAAGTACGTTCCAATTTCCTTATTTGTTTTCAGTTATTTGTCCACCCGTTTCTCTTTAGTAATTCGAATCCAGAGAAAACGAGTTATAGTAGACTTTAATCATCAAAACCATTGAGTTTCTAACGATCATAACTTGACAAAAACGTATATAACACGTCATTTACTGACCACAATGGAAGAATACGATGACTCACTGAACTCCTACGAGCGTGTCTGGGCTTATGGATTCTGAAGCTAATGACTTCCATAATTAGGAGTTGAGAGCGGTTCAAGAGCCTCTGATGCTATGGATGGTCCTCAGGATGGAAAACCACCACCCAATCCATTGCTGAATATGTACAAGAAGATCACTTTTTCAATTGACTCGATTATCTTTAAAAAAGATCAGGAGAAAACCTTGAAGTGTTAACCAATTCGAGCACAAATCTCAAATGAATCTACACTCAGGCAATGTGGTAAAAGAAACAAAGGAAATCATATCATTCGCCATGTCGATGCGCAAACTGAGAAGGTAATAATCAGGGTTCACAAAGGTGACCTCCTTTTGTGAACGCCCATAATCAAGGAGACCACGGGGTCACGCTTCACTAGTAATGTCGTTTTGTCGAATGTCTTTTTATCTCTATACTCTCTGTGCTCGCCTGACGTGCGCTTGTCATACTCGTAATGTGTGGTTTTAGTTTGATTTTTCCTTTCTTTTCTTGTTTCGTTAAAATGGCAACGAGAATGGGAAAACAACATAAAGCAATTGGAACAATATCGTTTACGCAGGATTTGGTCTGCTGCATATTGATAACATGTATATTCTGGGTGGGGGAGGATGAAAAATCTGTACTTCACATTGATCTGGCAAGAGTAATCAGGATAAAGAACAGTTTACTAATCCAACCGCAATGGCCGGGCTCTTGCTCCATCCGAGGGGCTTAATCTGTTGACAACATTCGATCATACGCATGTCTCACTTGATTATGAGCCCCAATTGAGCTCGGCATCTAGAGGATCCTTTTCAATCTCAATCTTTTGTTTACCCTTCCCTATGATTATACAAGCGAATAACTCTTTCTCTGATTTTTCATATGAAAAGCTAGTTCTTAGCAAAAAGGTAACGAAAGCAAGTTGGACACAGATCGGAATCCCACAAGGAAGAGGATAATTAGGGAGGACCTACAGACCAGTAGGACTTGCAAACTGGGAAGGAAATAGCAGCAAAAAGCTTGTCTACATTCCACAAGGGCACGAGCTAAGTGACTCATGCGCGCTTCGCATGAGACAGGGACTTCTATTAAGACAAGTCATTTGGTCTGATAAACAAAATGAGAGACCGTCACAGGGCCGCACGTTCCTAATATCATGACATAATACTTATTATGGAGGACATTAGACGTATGGATATTGGAAAATTTGGAATTCATGGAAATGATGGGATAGAGAAACCTACTGTGATCAAACAATTGAACGATTGTTCAATTTTGACAACTTGGATTACTTTTCCTGAGAACACGACATGAAAGAGGTGCCTGAGGAGATTATGGAACATATGTCATCTGATTTAGTTAAAGCCTTTGAAAGCTGACATCTCAGACTTGGTGAAAAGAGTGCTGGAGCACGATAAATTCTTACTTGTTCTCAATGACATTCGTCAACTCCTAAATCCAAGGCCAATGGGGATTCCTGAGCCAAAGCCACAGTATGGTAGCAACGCATTCTTGGTGACTAAATCAGAACAAGTTTGCAGCGAAATGGCAGCGGACAGGATGCTAAGTTTGGATGATCATCTTTCTTGGGAGCTATTTTACCACTGTGCAGGTGGAATAGTTCACTCTTCAGAAATTCAAGCTATAGCCAGAGAAACAATTAGAAAGTGCACTCATGAATCCAGAGCAATTGTTCTCATGGTACGAGCACTGAAGGATGTGCATGACTCTTCCATATGGAAAGATGCCCTTGAAACACTGAGCCTGCAACGTGCAATTTATGGAGAAGATATTGAAGCCCTAATGATTATTGTGTTGAGGCTCAGCACTGAAGGTCCAGATGACAAGAATAGTAAAAAATGTTTTGAAGGATCTGTTACTTCATAGCAAATACCAAGAGATAGAAACGGAGTGTCTGATAGGCAGATGGATAAGGGATGGTATGGTAGACACCCAGAATGGTGGCTAGAAAGTCAAAGAATTTAGTCAATGCTAACTACCCCTAAATTGATGAGAATGAAAGATTTGTCAAGTTTCAAACTCTGGATCAGCATGTGTTGGCGAACATAATTATTCAAATAGAGGAAAGTCACTTGTTTCTGATCGGAGTTTGTTTGGACTTGACAGAGCCACTAAGGTTGAGGAATGGGAGAGTGCTGAAGAGATATCCTCAATGCATAGATCGTTGAACTACCAGAGGAACCTAGGTGCCCTTTACTCACAGCATTGTTTCCTCAAAGGAAGTACAAGCTAAGATTGATACCTCCTTCATCTTCAATTGCATGACTGCCCTAGAAGTTCTAAACTTATGAAGGACTTGCATCAGCTCTTTGTCAGAGTCAACAATACAATTAGTCAGCCTCAAAAGGTTCTTCTTAAACCATGGTGTTCTATTGAGGACTGATGCCGTGGCAATTGGTGGGCTCATTCGAGGTGCTTGATCTTGATCTCAAGGGAACAAAACCATGTACCTACCAAAAGCAGTAGAAAGATAAACTAATCTCACTTGCCTGCAAGTGTCAATATCAGGAAGTGCATCTCAGAAAGCATATGCTCCAGTTTTGAACCCAATGATTCCTTGTGGAGTTATATCGGCTCTATCAAAGTTAGAAGAACCAAATTTATATGTGGATTCTGATGCTGAATGGCGGAACAAGTGTGCCAAGGATATTCTTTCCAGAGTCTGCAGCTTACCAAAATTAAATATCCTGAAATCCTACTTTCCAAACTTGGAATTTCTTAGGAAGTTCAATCAGCTCCGACAATGAATTAGTGCATCTATTCTTAAATCAGTTTAGACTGTTGGTAATCAGGCTACTGCATGATGAATCAACTACCATCTGGTGTTGAATTTGAATTAGATCAATGTGACGGATACTTGAGTTATGTAACATGGTGTTCCCATGAAATCAAGGACATACTAGAACAGTCAGACGCCTTTTATTTAGACAGGCATGCCAAATGCTTTGATATCTAAATGGTTTTGTCTCAGCTATGCATCTGCTGCTCTCTTAGAGTGTTCAACTCGGGTATGTGTCATTTCCAACACATTAGTTTTTGAAAGGAGATGGTCAATTCTTTTCCTGTAAAGAATTTGATATAACATGGCGACTTTTTCCTTTGAGAGAACTTTGTGTTGGCTGCTGACTAAATAATATGAGGAATATGATATGCAGGGAAAAGTGAATGCTCAACTCTAGCAACTACAGAAAATAAACAAAGACTGATTAAATTTAGTTTGTTTCCTGCTAATTGGTTTGGTTTCAAAATTCTTGAGCTGAAATAGTGTGGCAGTCAAACTACACCTCCACTCTTGGAGGGATAATGTTAACAAGCATGCTTGAATGCTTTTGGGGGTTTGTTTCCAGACAACATCCTAGTCAGAGCTGTGAAAGTAACCAGCCCATTGACCTGAAAGTCTAATGTGGGCAAATTCTTCGAGCTCAAGATCATTCTTCTTTTTGGGCATATACCAGGGCTAAAAGGCCCAAAAATCCTAATATGTGTAAACCAACCTAGAGACTTCTTTAACAACTAGAAAAATATACATAAAGTCCATTCAAATGAGAAAATGGCATATTTCTAAAAACACTATTAAAGTCATAAACCAAATTAATCAGCAAATGGCCCGAGAATGAGGACCATACTCAAAAACTGGCCCCAAAGATGCTGAAACTGTAGATTTCACTTTAAATAGACAATAGGAACTTATCCGGGAAATTACTCAACAGATAGTTCGTTTACTATAGTATGAGAGCATATGTCAAAGGTTCAAATCTATTTGAAATGACTTTTATGTTTCACATTTTGCCTAATTTTTATTTTTCGCGGCTCACTGACATTTTTGTAATATGAAACACTTAAAACCTTCACAAGATATAATTCTGGTAGATTGATTCACGAATAACTTTTCATAATTTTTTGAAATCTATATAGTATTTTAAAAGTTGGCGTGACAACAATTAAACAAGCGGGCCCCGACAATTTACAGTTAATATTGTTTTACTATTCTATATTCTTATTTTTTGTGCTCCCTGCTGTTGTCTATTTGATGTAATTAGATTCACATCCACAGCATGTTTCCGTGAAAAAGGCTCAATATGCACATTCAGCTTAGAAGCAAATGATTCGTCTAACAATTGGTTAATTACACAAACTAGACAACAGTTGACTCAGTTCTCAAGTCGCAGTACTACAACATACAATTGTTTGATAATACACGATACGAAAATGGAAGACAAATTATGTAAACTGACCTTAGTTCTCAGCAAACTAAGCTCTGCAATCAGCTAAAAGCTCCTTCTACTAGCAGACGCTCTTCATTAAACAAAATTATACCCTAAGATTTCAAATCACTAGAGCTCAGTTTACTATTGAGAAGAAACTAAGAATCACAAAGTACAGATCTCTCGTCAACAAAGCATGATACTACTATATAATCAAACACTTGAGACAGCAAGGTACTATGATCCCAGCATTAAATTGCAATGTCAAACGCCTAGAAATTGAACTTCTTACCTGTCATAAAATGGGCCAATTACTGGCTGAATATGCATAGAGGTCGTAATCTTTGTTCAACTTCAGCTTCCTGCCAGGATAGCTGCCTCCACCACACTCTTTGAGTTTCAATATGTCTCAGTTTGGCTGCATTATGGTTGCCGAAGGGCAAACTCCGCAGAGATTTGCACGTGTCTATTGTAATGCCCTCTAATGACGGCCACACCAATGAGTTATCAGTCCAAATGCTTCTCAACTTAGGCAGATCAATAAGTATTAGAGTCTTCAGACCTGGAAGTGCACTAGGGTCTAAATTGTTGTTTTCAGCTTTCATGATGATCTCTGTAATCTCATGACACTCTTCAACTCTCAAATAGTGAAGCTTAGAAAGTAGTTGAATCATGCCATAGGAGAATATTTTCGTCAGTTTTGGACATTTATATATACTTAGCGAAGTTAGTTGGGCTAGGCTTCCGGATCGGATGGGACCATTACAAAGGCATGTCAATTTTGGGGCATTGTTTATAACTATCTTCTCCATGCATTCCAATGCACCTGCTGTGGAATGGTTGCCATCAACCATGGCTTCGATATCAGAGCACCCTTCAATCAGGCAACCCCGCACCTTGTTGATATTGGCGTTGCCAAAGTCTGATATGCTTGAAATTCCCTTGTGGCATAAAAGTTCAAATGCATCAGTTTCAGCAAGTACAGCAGAAATTGCATGATCCACACCGACCCCATTTGCATATTTCAAGCATCTGCAGATTTCATACTCAAAATGATCAAGGATTCGGTATTTGGTAGACTCATGGTAACCAACAGAGAATCGGAAGGTGAAGCAATTATTCTTCAAGAGTGAGCTGCTAGTGACAAAAATTTTCAGATACTCGACAGAAGGAAAACAAAATGATAGGGAAGTTAAGTGCGTCAAGGTAGCCACTTCTTGGGTAATAGCCTTTACAACCACATCCCACCATTGGTTATTAGGATGCACATCGATGCTAAGGTCTTCCATCAAAGAGAGCCTTGAGATGATATTGTGACCAATGTCCATGACTCTTGACCGTCCCTCAATCACCCGTCTCATACATGAATTGGATAAGGAAATCCGCAAGCATCTCAAATTAAGCAAGTCCCCAATCTGAACCGGCAAATAGTCAATTCCAGTGCCTCGGATATCAAGAACCTCAAGATGTGCCAATGCTTTCATGTCAATGGGAAGTTCAGTTAAAAGGCTGCAAGAATTTAGATAAAGTGCTCTTAGAGCTGTCAGGGACAACAGTGATAATGGCAAGGATGTTATCCGAGTGCCATGCAAGTCCAGAACTCGGAGCTTTTCCATAGATCTGAAGAACGAGTTTGGAATTAATGCCAGCTCATAATTTCTCTGCAGCATCAGAGTAAGCAGAGAAGTGCAATCACTGTTTCTGGCAATGTGCACAGTTGGTTATCCATCGAGATATGCGGTTTGCCATTTTCCAATCTTCTTCATTAGGGGCCGCATTCAGCCTCTCACAAGCTTTCACCAAGAATTTAGAATTCTTGCCTTCAGACGAAATTTTGAGTGCCATGTTCCGAAGCACTTTATTCATTCTGACGTGCTTAACTTTTTCACTTCTTTCTAGCAAGGAAACATCAATGAGATCATGCAATATGCCATGCCCTCGATCACGAGCTTCGGTAAAATCAACTGCATCACTCAAAAAGCCTTCTGCTCTCCAGCACTCCAATAAATAATCTATATAGACGTCATAATCCTCCGGAAACAGTGCGCCATAAAGGAAACAAATCTTTTGTCCTTCATCATCTAACTCGTCATAACAGAATTTCAAAAATTCAAGAACTTCGTCCATGCCTTGGACTTTGACATTAGGCCATCTCCGCAAGCTTCTTAATCCATCCCTCCAGAGATTAATGTTACCCTTCTTTCTGAAATATCTTGCAACTCTGTCAATCAGAAGGGGTAAACCAGCACATTCAGTTACCCCTAGACGGGCAAGTGGTTCAACACCAGGCAGATTAATATTCCTACCCACTTTCTCCCGGAACATTTTCCATGCATCTGCTTCAGACAGCCTTTTCACATTGACCAACTCATCAACTTCCATATCCCAACAAACATGTTCGTATCTACTGGCTAACACAACCTTACCATCCTGGCTGTTATCATGTAATCCTACTGCCTGTAAATCAAAACATTCCAAACTTCATCCAGAAGAAGCAAGTATCTTTTGTTCTCCAATTCTTTTGATATTCTCCACGATATTTCATGTGGATCACTGATCCCTTCGGTATTCAATTTTAGCCTCTGTGCAATTGCCTTTTGCAACTTCTCTATGCTACTCTCTTTGGAAACTGACGCTGAAATTACAATGTCAAACATTTTGCTGATCTCTACATCATCGTTCAAATTATGCATGATTGTGGTCTTCCCTATTCCCACTGTCCCCAAAGCCCGATTCTTTTCACATTGTCGTCCCGCAAGTAACCAAGGACCTCTTCAACAGCACAATGGATTGATGGCTTGCTTTCTGTTTTCGGAGCATGCATCGTTCTGACACGCTCAGGTGGTCTCTCGACAACTGCTTCTGTTTCAAGTCTTCCTTCTGCCCACAGACTATGCAATTCATCGCACTTCTCAGCCAAACGTTTACTGAAATTGGAAGCTGACCAAATGCGACGCCCTTTCCATGGACGTTTTCTTCCTTTTCTAAATTCATTTTCTAGTTCTTGAACCTCATTCTCAACATTTTTAACCCTACCAATCCAGGCTTCACACGCTTTAGTTTTTTTTTTTCTTTGTCTTGTCTTTGTTTGCTTCAGCTTCCACGTCATCCCTCCTAGCAAAGAGTTTCTCTACTTCCTCTTTGAGCCTTCTAAAATTCTTTTCAAGATCATTCGCATAATCGATTTTGCGATCAACATAAGCTATTAAGCTTTTCCCATCCCTGTATGCCTCAACAGCTGCTGCCGTAGCTGCTGCCTCAACCATACTGTACAAGCAATCAGCTAGAGTTTATAATCTTAACATAAATCGTAATGGAAATTCTCACTAGAAGTAGTAGTTGCAAGAACAAGAAATGTCTAGTCTTTACCAGAAAAAGGGAACAAATTTATTATGCACAATAAAAAGATGCCAAAATTTAAATCCAAACGAAGAGGGTGCCAAAGTTAACCCAAAATCTTGATCTGCTCTTCATTTTCTTAAATCTGTTCCATACAACTGCAAGAATTGGAAGGAGCTGATTGAAACACACGTTTACTTGACAGTCCTTTGCTTAACATTTGGTCGCCAAGAAACATAGAACCCTGATAAACATTATCGCCAGCAAATTAAATATATTTCATTTCAAGGAGACAGATAAATTATACTCCTCTAATTGTGGCATCACAGCTGTTTATTGTTCCTCTAACGATTTCTAAGAGTAGTTTTGCATTCAACATATGAAAGGAATAGATGAAAAGTTGCTAAAGAAAAATAAGGTCTAGGTGTTGACTAACTTCAATTTTGGAGACGCCGGGTCAAATACTGAAGAAACAGCTCAGATTGAGGATGACATGACCACTCGAGATGTTCATATGACCTGCAACCGAAACTACTGTCACAATTTGAAGAGCATAGTCAGACATTTGAGTAGGGTGCAAGAGCTAAAAACAAATACCTATTTAAGCCATAAGAACCAGAAATCTACACATTAAATGCCTACTTAATTAGAATAGTCTCGCAAAAGAAGAATAGAAATAACACATAGACCAACAGGTCAGATCTACTGGGCATGCTGAACATGCACCGACCACCTTGCTTGTATGCATTGATTTTCATTCTCCGATCAACTCAAAGATAGGAGTGTGGAAAAGCTGGAGAACATTGAACATTCACAATAAAATTGGAAAACTACAGATACAAGGAAGATTATGAATTTCAATGTCGTCAAGATGAAATAGCCGTGCCATTTTAACACTGACCTAAGGTTTTTAGCATGTAGCCTGAAATTTTGCAATTTTAGAAGGCAACTTTACTTTTAAGTGCAATCTTAGATGCGTCATGAATTCATCTTTCTAGCACACGCACCAATGGCACATGCATCGACTCCAAAACATGAAACTGTAAATACTTGGACATTTTCGGCAAGCAAAGCTGATTCACCTCAATTCAGCTATTGGTAAACTACTTTCCAATGGAAAAAGAGAGGAGAGGGAGAGAACAGTTCTATTGGTGACAGAGTTCGAACCGACAAAAAGATGTTGCGAAAACAGAAAATCATTAGATGGTGATGGTGGAATGACTCCTCCAGTTAGGAAAGACAGAACAGAGGAGAAGATTATATAAGAAGAAGAACTGCTACAAGTAATATAAACTTCTTAGCCAGATGGTTGCAAGATCCCCCGTTCACATAAGAGTTCACAAAAATAGTCCATAAAAAATGTCAATAAAGAGCATCACATCGAAAATCAACTTCCATATCAGCTCAACAGCTCATCTTCCTCTTAGCATCATAGAAGAAGCACAAAAGCAGTTCATACATAAGATTAGACCAATACACGAACACGTACTGCCTATTTCTTTCTAACCAAACGAGAGAAACATTTCAATCGGTTTTTTATTTCTGTTCTTTCTACCCAATTCGATCAAACCCAGAATTTTTCAGGCAAAATCAGTGGATCGAAAGAAGAACAAAGCAACATACATCCGACCCATCACCCCATGCAACAAGCAGCGCTGATCAGAACCATATAATCAAATTCAATCCTCAGAACGGATGAACAACATGGTCAACCACTTTACCAAAAAAAAAACAACATGGTCAACCATTGGAAAGAGCGAAAGAGTTCAGAAGGAAGACGCTCTACTCACCTGCAATTCAACGAAGCATCACTGATTAGCTCCAATGCTCCATGGAAAGAAAGAGAGGAATCTAGCAGATGCTTGAGAGTTGAAGTCAACGATCTCCAAGCTGGAGGTCTTTGCACCTCTTCGCGCGTTGCAGCACGCACGCGTAATGAATCGCTCCCCGCGTGTTTGGGCGGGGTCCATGGAGTGAAGAGTCCCAGCCAAAACCGCTTCTTCTCAGCAGGCCTCGTCGAATTCACCATTGTTAATGGAACCAAATTGCACGTTCTCAATCCATCAAATTTCAATAGGGCAATGTAATAGAACAACCCATGCACTAACGTTGAATAAGATCCTTAAAACTCTAATTTTGTTCGATCCAGTCTATATGTTCTTGGAATCAAATCGATTCCTCCATCTAGTTAATTTGGTCTTGTTGACATCTAACGTGAATTGATGGGGCAATCCAACTACTTATGGAATCCACTTTTGTTGTTGTGAGTGGCGCCAATGTGCAATCGGGTTATCGTTGCATGGCAATCCAATTGACCATGGATTTGACTACTAAGAATCATGTTTTTTACAGCAACTGAGGAAAAACTTTAACTGGATTTTCTCGATGAAAAAAGTAGTATTTTCATCCATTGGTTTCAACATATTTGATAAGAATTTCTGCAAGTGAAATTGTCTCATATAAATGGTTTCGATAAATTGCGGATACATGAATGCATTAATTTGTCAATACACTCGTCAAGTTCTGGTCAAATGTTAAGCATCACTATTTCCACATTCGTAGTGTTTTGTTGAATCTGTTGATTCGCGGTAAGTCGAGAGCTTAATTTGACTTAGGGTACCGTGCGTGTGCTATTTGTTTTTTTTCTAAAATCTTCATTTTCTAAAATTGCCTCATTTATGGCTACGAATTTGCCCAATTGTCCATAAACAACAGCATTTTTAGGAGCTTTTCATAGCTTTTACTAAGTTCGGAGAAGCTTTTCAACATAATTTTATATTAAGGATAGGAAAAATAAATCTAAGAGTGAAATCGATATGGAATAGCTTCTACCATTGACGTGTTTTTTCATAAGGAAGAGCGATTAACTTCGGAAGTCGACAGGTGATGGCCCCATTTGGTTCAGCATTCCCAAGGGGCTTTTGGTCGAAAGCCCCTGGGAAAAAAATTTAGGTGTTTGGTTCAAAGATTTGGAGGTGTCCTTGGTCAAATGCAAGTCCACGTCTACTATTCATCCGTTGACTTTTTTTCTTTTTCTTTTTTTCTTTTTAAACCGATCATCTTTCCCACACCCCAACCGCCGTTGGTCGGCGACGGAGTTTCATCGGATTTTATTTTTATTTTTAAAAAAAATAATAAAAACCATTTGCAAATGTTGGGTTCACCTTTTTTTTTTTTTTTTGTCATTTTTATCTTTTGACAATCAATAGCCCAACTTTTATCAATACACTAGAATAATCATTAATTAATGAAGATAATTAATACTATAATAATTAAAAAAAAATTATTCAAAGTTGAAAACAAACCTAAAAGAATCCTAGGCCAAAAGTTGAGCTTTGCATCTAATCTATAATAAAATTCTTTTAATATAATTTTTAAATAAATTTACTAATAGATATCTTTTACATTACTCTCAACATGAAAATGTAAAAGGTTATATAGTCATTGTTTATTTTTTGAACTTTTAAAAATACTAAAACTAAAAACTTAATTTTTTGAGCTTTGTATCTAATCTATAATCAAATTCTTTTAATATAATTTTTAAATAAATTTACTAATATATATCTTTTACATTACTCTCAACATGAAAATGTAAAAGGTTATATAGTCATTGTTTATTTTTTGCAATTTTAAAAAGACTAAAACTAAAAAACTTAATTTTTTGAGCTTTGCATCTAATTTATAATCAAATTCTTTTAATATAATTTTTAAATAAATTTACTAATATACATCTTTTACATTACTCTCAACATGAAAATGTAAAAGGTTATATAGTCATTATTTCTTTTTGCAATTTTAAAAATACTAAAACTAAAATACTTAATTTGGTCACACTAAATGGCTTTTCAAATATATGTTTACCAAAAAGCTTCTTGCATTTCCCTAAAGCACTTTTTAATTATAGTTTACCAAACAGTCAAGATTTCGGAAAACAAATTTATCTCAAAAGTATTTGATTCTAAAAGGACATTTCCCCAAAGTTCAACCAAACGGGTCCGATGTTTGCAATTCATTTGTTTTATTAGGCCCTCCAATTGTAAGTTTCTGCACTGCAATATCACTGTATGTTTATATGACAGCCCATATTCGGCATTCTTTTATAAGCCCATATTCGGCCTTTTTACTTTTAACGCAAGGCGATTATGATTGGCCAGTTTCTTAATAACACATTACAAAATATCAACCATTTCACCAAATCTAAATTTCCATGTGGCAATATCCTGCTCATTAATCACCATAGCCCTCTTATTATAAATACAAGTGATATTTAACTGAGGGTTTTTAAGGAGAGACTTTGCCATTGAGAGCTCCAACATTGAATACTACCTAGAGATAGAGCTAAGCTCGAAGGGCTTTGGGCGGGCTTGAGCAGGACCTTTTCATTATAAAGTCCGGCCCAGCAACTTCGCACATAATTTTTTCTTTTCGTTATGTCTAGGCATGTGAGGCCTCACAGGCATCCAGCTTAAAATTTTTGGGTCATATTAATAAGCATTTTTTCCATTCAGATAGAGAAATATTCAATGATATAAAAGCACCACGTATAAGGTGGCGCACGTTTGTCCAGCTGGATCCACTTACCATTTGACAAGTGGCAATTAAATAAAAGCAAAATTTCTGACCTCCTATGGGATCATAAACGTCGAGCAGCTTTTGGGAAAATTTTAAACACCTACCCAATATCTCTCTTCAACCTTCGTTCATGGCTTTACAAGAACTCTATATTCACTTAGAACACCGCTGCCTCGAAGATCTCCATTTTTACTTTGAAGACTGCTGCCTTGATGATCTCCATTTTTAAAGAAATCCAACTGTATGTAAATCACCTTATTTTTTTCGAATCAGCTTATCGCCTCGAAAACAAATTTACACTAATGTAGTTCGGCCACACCCTCTTTTCCTTGACCTCGGCACATTACCTTGTTTTGTGCTTGCACCATGCACATGCCGTGGATATTCCGTGCACATTCTCTAGAAGGACTTCGGGTTAAAAGATTCATTGACTCAATGTGTATATGCTCAAAGCAAATACGTTAGTTTAGTGATTTTGGTGTAGTTATTTGCAAAATAGCTTTGAAGTTAAGAAAGAAAAGAAAGACAAAGGAATTGTACGGACGTCCTCTAAAGACACTATCTCCTGCGATTCCTCATAATTTCATCTTTGGTAAAGGGCTCACAAGTACTAAAGACACTATCTCCTGCGATTCGTCATGGTTGCATCTTCGGCAAAGCCCTGTACCCCTGCTCCCCAACTTCAAAATAGGTTCCACCTCCATTTTGAAAAATTATTATTCCAAATTCTAACTAAAAACCGGTTTGACTTCCAGTTTGTAAAATTATCGGTCCTACTCATTTCCCTCTTCGTTTCGTTCCAAGTTCTAACCCAGAAGTTGAACTCACGAAGCTCTCTACTCAGAAGATGAACTCAACTCCTCCTTAGCAACGCTCCTCGCTTCATGCAAAGCTTAGGATAAGGGTAAATTGCGGACCTAGGGTTTCACTTCTTACACATTCGAGTTTTGTCTTACCGCCTGCCTTTTGTTTGAGAACGTATACAGGAAATGAAACTAAAAATGGCAATACTGGGATGTGTTTTTTATCAGCATTTTGATCGAGCAATTGTTGTGACTGTGGGGAACGATGGATTCATTCTCACTGTGTCTATGGGTTGTGTTACGGCACTGTTGTGTTTGAGCGACTGTTGTGTCTATTGTTTGACAATGTATTTCGTTCTAGAATGGCCTAGATAGTGTCCGACGTGCTTTCCTTTTCGCTTGTCTATCTATGTTGTATATTTGATTTAGTGTTTCTTGGCTATTGAAAAATGCACGACTATTCGATATTGAGATCCTAACGCACAAGAGAAGTGGCGAGTGTCTGAAAACTTTTGTCACTAGAAACCCATTCTTGAAGATCGTCTACTTCACCTTCTGATTTGTGTTGATCATAAATCTACCAAAGGGGCCACCACACATATGATCAAGTTAATTTTTCTCGTTTTTGGTCCTTTCCCTTAATTTTTCATTCGCGTTGTGTATTTTTATATATTTTCATTATTTATTAAGTAAAAAAAAAATCATTAAAAAATCAATGTAGGCCAATGGGCCGCTAGGCTTGAAATGAAGTTTATTTTTTCTCAATTTTTTGCTCTCCTCTTCAAATTTTTTATTAGTTTTCTTTGATTAACTCAGACAGTCTTATATTTTTTATGATAATACATAGTGTTTTTCTTTTTCAATAAACATCAACTTTCACATTTTTCATTTTTGATTTTGATTAATTAGTTCTCTCGAGGTTACTTTCGCCGACTCAAAATAGTCTTTAACCAATCAATTTTCGCATTAAATGCCACGTTCATTGAGAAGCCAAAGCCCACATGCGCTCTGGACGTGGATGGCAGCAAGGTCTTAAATCCCGATGGAGTTCAAGGACGGAAAGTCGCTGAAGAACGAGCTCGTCTTCATAACCCAACAAGGTTCCGAAAGGTCTCAGCGATTCGCATTGAAGAAAGTTAGTTCGCCGCGACAAAAGACCATCCGGTATCATGATCAGCCGCGATCAAAAGAGAGCGAAAAAAATAGGAGACGAGAAAAATCCGCGAGCATGGAATTTGCACGGCGGCGTACATGATCCCCGAGAGGATCGACACGGATGTCCTTCATAGCGTCCACGATAGTTACAAAGGTGATGCTTGGAGTCTAGGCATTTGTGTTCCTGAGTTGGTATTGAAATATTAACGGGCCTCTCCTTTTGAAAGCCGAAATTACATGGATCTTTTCACTAAGACGCCTAAGGCGCGGACCATAAATCCCATGTCGGCCACGGACCAACTGAATATGATTCTTTTTTGCCTTTCTTCTTTGTTTTGGCAATGTCCCCATTTGCCTTGTTGGAAAAAGATCGATTAAGGAAGCACTCCATAGGACGAGAAAGATCCGTCGATTTGTTGAATGTAAATGGATACTCCAAGCACATGGTCTCTTGCTGAACTGGGAAACTTCCACGGTTGTAATGTGATATATCATGTGAGTGAATTTTGCACCCCAAACACGTTAAATTTTAATAAAGGCATTTGAATTTAATGAAGTCGGTCTTTTTCTTTTCTGAATAACACTTCGAGAAATTTTCCGCGAAGTAGTGAGTTTAGATTTTTTTTAAAAAATCATTATCAAATGACCGGCTGTGGAGAAACTTCATATGCCAGAGAAAACATACCTAACCTATTCAACATGGAATACGATCGTTACGTTAACCATCTGCTATAATCATACGCTGGAAATTACTCTACTGCTTCAGTGTATCGGAATGAATATTCGTGCAGATATAAGTATACGTATCCAGGGGCATAGTCATCTCCCAAGAAAAGCGATCCTACTGCTATGGCAAATGTAAACTTTCCTCCCAGTTAAAAATTAGATCGCTTGCAAGAACGACAAACCAAGGAAAGAAACTGCCACAACAACCAAGCCCCCTTCAAATTTAAGATTTTCGCGGACGCCAGTGATATTGGTGATTATTATGATACTGATCAGAGACTTAGGATGCGCATGACAAAATTTCTTGAACAGAAATTGATTTCTGGCCAGAAATTAATTTCTCATTTCTGAAATAGAAATTGAGAAGAGCTTCTGATTTTTTCTTCAAATCTATTTCTGAAATAGAAATCTGTTCCAGAAATAGAAAAATCAAATTGCGTTACCAAACGGATTTCTGTTCCAAACCTGTCATGGGGAATAGAGAAACAGAGAAATAGAGAAGTAGAAATTTTATCATGTGCGCCCTTAGCTGGACGAGTAGGTATGGTTACTTCAAACATCATTAGAAACAGACTAAGTCATTCATAAAGCAAAAGGAAAGGCCACACATCGAACTAAAGTCGCACAATCTTCAAGAGAAGTACGGTGGCAAAACATCGATCAACCCCATGTAGTCCAGCCACTTTGTTTGCATTGCGTAATAGGAGTCGCACAAAGATTTTCCAAGCTGCAATGAAGCGACACCGAACCCTGAAGTGTCGAAAATTGGCACAAAGGGACACTTAAGTACCAAAAGTTACGAAAGTAACACTTAAGTGCCAAAATTGGAGCAAAATTAATCATTTAAGTGCCAATCCGGCCAAAATACGACGTGGCAATTTTACGAGAAAGCAAGTGCAAAATGGCATCGTTTTAGTGCTAACGTGATAAAAATTAATATAAAAATTAATTAAATTAAAATTATTTAAAATATTTTTAAAAATATATTAAAAAATTAAACTAAAAAAAGAAGGAGGAGGAGGAGGAGGAGGAGGAGGCGGTGAGCCCTCCGCCACCGCCGAGAAGGACCGACAACGGAGGGGGAGGGTCGGCCGGGCTCGCGGCCCGGCCGGGGCCGACGACCCCGGCCGACCGACGGCCCTTGCCTAGATCCAGCGAGGGTCGACGGCCCTCGCCCAGCCGGGCCAAGGGCCACCTTGCCCGCTAAGGCGACCCCCAACGGGCGGCGGCTCTTGGCCCGGCCGGGCGAGGGCCACCAACCCTTGCTGGATCTCGCGCGAGGGCCGTGACCTCGCCCCAATCTAGGGCGAGGGCTCGCGAGCCCTCGCCGACGGTCACGGGGGCGCGACCCCTAGCTGTGGCCGGCAACCCAAGCCAACCCTCCCCCTTCGTCACCGCCCTTCCCGGCGGCGGTGGGGAGGCGGCGCGACTAAGGGCGGCGAGGGCTACCCCTTTTTTTAATATTTGTATTTGTATTTTTAAATATTTTTAAATAAATTTAGTTTTAAATTAAATTTAATTAATTTTTATATTAATTTATTATCACGTCAACACCAAAACGACGTCGTTTTTGCATTATTTGGCCACGTCAGCGTGCAAAACGGTGTCATTTTGCACTTAGTTCGCCGGAAATTGCGCACGTCAGCATTTTGACCAAATTTTGGCCGGAGTGGCACTTAAGTAATCTATTTCTCTTCGATTTTGGCAGTTACGTGTCACTTTCGTAACTTTTGACAATTAAATATCCCTGTGTGCCAACTTTTGGCACTTGAAGCGTACTTTTGCCAAAAAATATTACAACTAACCAAATCCATGACCATGATCACAGGGCGGGGAGTGATTTTCTCGCCGGCTAGAGCTGAACAGCTCTCCAATGTCAAGTCCAAAGCCATAGCCACGGCCTTAGACTCGGGTTATGGCAGTGCCCCTACTTGAAAGTTTGTGAAACTAGAAGGACTAGATTCGGAGTGCCGATTAGAGTCTCATGGCCTCCGTGGCTACCACGATTAGAGCTCAAAGCTTGGGCAGCCATGGTTGCCATGGTTGCCATGGCAACAAGCTCAAAGTTGTGGAAGCCGTGGGTGATCGAGGTTGAGTCGGTGGCGAGAGATGTTGGAGAGGCTGGGGTTGCTTTTAATTTTTTTTTTTAATTTTCCTTTTCTTTATGATTTGTTTTGATTTTTTTGGGGTGTAAATCTAATACACATCAGCTTTCCAATAATCAATGTGAGAACCAATTGGTCGGAAAAAAATTGAGAGATAAATCGAAGGACGATCTGCGTAACTTTTCAAATGAATTTGGGGCAACAGTTCAAAGAGTACGTATGCCTTTTCACCTTAATTTGATACTTGTATCTTGACCCTAGGATCACCAACTATATAAAGATCAAATTGCAAATTCCATTTCCTTCGATAAAATAAAACTGTTGGGATCCTTACCTTATGTAATTGCATGCTAAATTGGGAGAAAAGAAAGGAAATGAATTTTTACATTGCGTTTGGTAGTCAGGATAAAATTCATGATAGGATAAAAGTTAACCTATTATGTATTTGGTGTCTCTTCAAGACAAGATAAAGTCCAATAAAATGAGGATATAGACCAGATAAAATTATCACATGGGAGAGGTGAGATAAAGGCAGATAGAATTTTTAACATCGACATTAAAAAAGTTATTTTTCTTGAATAACAAACTTCTTAAATTGACAAAATTAACTAAATTAAAATTATTCAACCAAAAAAATTAACAAAGTTAAAACTATTTTCTAATATATAAATAATGTTTGAGTTCTAATATGATAAATTCAAAACAAAAAAATAAAAAAAATAGTTATTTTAATTTAATCCAATTTTTCTTACATTTTCGAATATAATTCTAGTTTAGAATATAAATTAAAAAAAATGAAAACGTATTTATATTTATTAGATATTTTAGGTATATTAGTATAGTTTACTATTTAATAAAATTTGATTAGAGAATGATAGAACGGGAAGAAAGGCATAAGAAAAAAATTTATTAAAAAAGAGAGGAAAAAAATAACAAAAGCAAATAAAAATAAAGTAGGCAAAAGTGTCGTCAGAGATTTTTACCATATCCATTTGTAAAATTTTTGGTTTAATACTAATATGCCATTGATACTAAACAATGCACACGATATAATAGGAATATATCCGACTGCAATTACCAAGCGTTGGATTGAATATAATAAAATTCCATGATTTCATATCATATTCTATTCAATCCTATCCTAGTTAGAAATCTGAAAGTCAATCACACTTATTAATATCATATGATTCCACGAAATTCTGAATATAATGTGCTTCTATCAATTTATCACTAAATCTACTAACTCTACACACACATATATGTATATATCAACTCTATCTATTAATAACTTGTGATGGTTACCTATAAAATAAAGTAGGCTCTATCCCAATTCTTGGTGCATATTTTATTGTTATGGTTTCGTAGTGATGCAACTCAATATTTGTACGTTACATACCAGTACTAGATGATATGAACTTTAGTGTCACAATATTTAAGGAGGATCATATTGTATGTTATGCTAAATAGAGACTCGAAAATAAGATATCTTTTTATCTGATCAGGGATTTTACTCAAATCTTGGTTATTTTGCATATTTCCTAATTTTATGCTAAGAAAAGATGATTGTGTAGAATTGAGTGTGTCTTAAGATTTGATTTTTGATTTGCCATTCAAGAATTTGGGATTTCGATTTCCAATTATGGGATCAAACGTGGATTCAATATTGGAGAGCTTGATTAGAAAGTTTGTGAAATTGGAAAGATTTAATTTGGAGTGTCGATTAGTGTCTCATGGCCTTGATGGCTACCACATCTCGAGCTCGAAGCCTGGGTGGCCATGGCTACCGTGGCCACCCGAGTTGAAGTCAAAGCCTATGGCAACAATGGGCGATCGAGCTCAAGTTGGCATTGCAAGATGGTCGTGAGCGATGTTGTGATGCTGGTATGGCTAGGGTTGCTTTTAATTTTTTTAATTTTTTTTTTTCGGGCAAGAGTCCAAAAACTACTTATACCTTTTCACCTTAATTTGATACTTATATCTTGACCCTAGGATCACCAACTATATAAGATCAAATCGCAAATTCCATTTCCTTCAATAAAATTAAACATGTCGGGATCCTTGCCTTATGTAAAAATGCACGCTCAATTTGGTGAAAAGAAAGGAAATGCCATCTTACCAATTTATTTCCTAATTGACATGAGATCAATCATACTTATTAAAGTCTTACGATTCAAGATCCAAATTATATGCGTCTTATCAGGCGATTCCATGAAATATTTGGGATTTTGATTTACAATTATGGGATTGTTTAGCATTTGATGTATCTTAGGATTTGATTTTCGATTTGCTATCCATAAATTTGGGATTTTGATTTACAATTATGGGATCAATTGCATTTATACTCATTGTCAAGTCGAAAAATAACCATGATGCGTATGTGTATATATACACATGACATCCCATTCGGCGAATTACAATTAAAGAAGAAAAAAGAAAGATGGAGTACAAGGATGTACCGTTTTATGACTTTTTTGACCCCAACGCTCGCCCGGGAAAGTGACCATCAGAGATGATGCTGCGGCTGAGAATCCTCAGAGTGCTCAAACTGAGACTCCTAAGTCTGCGTCTACTTCGACCAAAAAAAAAAAAAAAAAAAAAGTCTGCGTCTTCTTCTTCCAAGTCCAAATCTAAGTCGAAGTCCAAGGACAGTCATAAGAGGACTAGAGATGACGGAGGTAAGTGTCTCTTTGTGTTACTCTTACGATAAAATTCTTTCCTAGACCTAATCCTGAATCTCAGCCATCTAGCAATGTGGGTCGACTGAATTCTTCCTTGGCAACAAAACTTAGACATGATCAATTGGTCACATGATACAAATATATCAACTTTGTCCATTGATAATTTGTTATAGGCTTCCTATCAAATAAAGTAGGTTCTATCATAGTCCATGACGTATATTTTATTATTTCGGTTTTATAATAATAAAAATCAAAATTTGCACATTACATAACAATAATAAATTATATGGGATATAAACCTTTCATTTATGATACAAAGTCGCGATATTTAAGAAGAATAACCTACTACAGTAAGCATATGCCCCCCAAAAAGTACCGCACTCAAATTTGGTTATTTTGCATTTTTTTTCTATATTTATGTTGACAAAAAAACTGATTATTTAAATTTTATTATATCTTACCGTTTGATTTAATTTTTGATATTCAATCCATGAACTAGGGACTTTGATTCACAATTTGCATTTCGATTTTTAATTATGGGATATATTACGTATATACTTGATCGTCAAGTTGATGGATAAGTATCACATTTGTTGTGTTGTGTGTGTACGATGTCTTAATTGGTCAATTAAAGTTAAGGAAGTGAGGAATATAAATGCAGAAAATATTACATATATCCCCCAAGATTGGGAGCTTCTTCTGAAGCTCTTTCTAAATCCAAATCTAAACCTAAATCAAAATCAAAATCAGGTCCATATTACATCTTAAACTCCCTGAATGAAGGAGTACTCGATCCAGGAATGCTGCCTCAACACAACAATCCACCACCTAGACTCAGTCCTTAGTGATATTGTGTATAACTCAGCGTCCATTTTGGAACGGAATGTGATTGGGCGTATTGCCACCTTTGAAATTCGATATAACCTAGACTTTGCCCATCTTATCTTTCTTCTAGAATGTGATCGGCTGTATTGCCACCTTTGAAAATTCGTTATAACCTAGACTTTGCCCATCTTATCTTTCTTCTCTTCAACTAGACCCAAGATCATGTCTCTTTTCTCTTTTTATTTTGTTCAATCGAGTCCATATAAATCACTCACTTTATGATAAATGATTTTTCGATTGAGACCTTATGGGTATTTGGTGCCCATGTTGTGATTACAGGAAAAGGAAAAGGTAAAAGCTCACAGCAATAGCAAAGAAGCAAGCTCGAGTGAGTGATGAAGATGTGATGGGCTTTTCACTTGGATTCTTGACTTTTATTTTCCTTGTCAAGTGATGTTCTACTTTATAAATAAAAACTACCTCTTTGGTTTATAAACATCATCCTTGCCCCAATGTTCCCTTTTAATTTTTGAAGATATACTTCAGCTACGGTTATAGTTCTTAGTATGACCTTAAACTGTTTTGTTGGAGTCCTATTGCGGATCTCTGATATTAAATAACGACAGAATATTCCTTTATACTTGAAAAATAAAAACGGAACTTTAAAATAACTTAAAATATATAGGTCCTTTCGACATTTTAAGTTCCAACGGGAAGCAGCGGATGTTACCACCCCCCACCCCACAACGAGAACTGCAAGAATACCGTGGTCTTTGCCACGGAAAAAACAGGGATTTTGTACCCTGCTTGTTGCTCTGAAATTGCAGTCAAAAGTTCGCCATACGGTTAGTCTTTTGTTTTAGCTACGTCAGCTTCAGCTTTTCTAGTGACGTCATCCTCTTTTTCCTTTCCACTGGTGATTAATGAGACACTTATCTGAATTAAAAGATCAAATAGATTTTGTTTTTTTTTTACATCTGCATGGACGGTGGTTATAAACAATCCTTCTGTGTGGGATTAGCTTAGAATGGACCCTCAGAATGTAAAAATGTGCTTCAAGTAATTGTATAGACATTTTCTTTGGACTGGGTTTCTTTCTAATCTCATACTTTGGCTAGACTCTCTTAGGGTGCGTTTGGAAAGACTTTTGGGAAAAGTCCTTGAAAAAATGTGAACGCCTTTGAATTAAGGGTGTTTTTCAAAATGCAAAGTGTGTTTGGTAAATTTATTTGTGAAAGTTCATTGTGAAATATCTTTGTGCAAAATAGTGTTTGGATAAATTAAATTTGCAAAAGGCTTTTTATTATTAAAAAGAAAAAAAAAAGGAACGTTGGCCGGCCAAGGGCTTCACCGGTCACCGCCGGCCAAGGGTAGGCGATCCGACGAGGGTCGCGGCGACCCTCACCGCACCGTCGTGCGACCCACCGCGCCGCGGAGGTCGCCCGGCGACCCATCCGGTCGCACGCGAAGGTCGAAGGCCGACGACCACATCCGGTCGCGACCGGATCTGCGACCGAGATGGGTCGCGCAAAGGTCGCGACCTCCACGGAGGTCACTGAAGCATGGCCGGCGACGCAGATCCGGTCGCTACCGGATCTGCGTCACGACCTCCGCGAGGGTCACGGTCGGCAACCCATCTAGTCGCAACGCAAAGGTCGCGACCGAGATGGGTCGCGCGAAGGTCGCGACCTCCGCGGAGGTCGCTGGCACGGCCGGCGACACGGATCTGGTCGCTACTAGATTTGCGTCGCGACCTCCGCGAAGGTCGCCTAAAGGTCGCAGTCGCGACCTCCGCGGCGACCTCTCGAGTGGGGTCACGCGACCCTTGCCGAAGGGTCGCGCGGCGGCGGCGGAGGTCGTGGCACGGTGGGTCGGCGTGGCGGGCGCGACGGTCGTCGGTGACTCGCGTGCCCTTCGTCGGCAACCGCTCACGAAGAAGAAAGAAGAAGAAGATGAACAGTCAGGGTAAAAAGGGAAAAACGAAAAATCAATGAGGACAATTTGGGAATAAATTTTTTTATTTTAAGCTTAGCTCTCAACATGCCGAGAAAGGTTGAAAGCCCAAGGCACCCCCCACCTGCCTTGGGCTTTCAGCTTGGGAAGGCTTGGCATTCCCAAATGGGGCTTGAAATTTTTACCAAACACCCACCAATTAGCCCAAGGAGCTTTGGGGTTCAAAGTGGCTTCCAAATGCCACTCCCAAACGCACCCTGATAAGACTCTTTGGACCCAATTATAAAAATGGTATCCCATTTGGACTGTTGAGCATGATGAGGCTTACGGAATGTCTTGCCACCTTAGAAAATCTTCGAGTACCCCTTACATATTCATCTTTACTCTTCATACAGGGGCTCTTCTTTAACCCTCCCGATTTTGAGTAATGTAATGGCAACTCTCTCAGTTTCAGTCAAACTATTGTTTAGTCTGGTGAAGGTTATATTTGGACATGTGGACCCCTAGAGTGTCAAAAGTTGGCACAAAGGGATACTTAAATGTCAAAAGTTACAAAAGTGACACTTAAGTGTCAAAATCGGAGCAAAATGAATCACTTAAATGCTAATCCGGCCAAAATGCTGATGTGGCGATTTTCGAAGCAAGTGCAAAACGGCGTCGTTTTGGTGTTGATGTGGTAAAAATAATAATAGAAAAATTAATTTATTTAAATTTATTTAAAATATTTAAAAATAAAAATTTTTAATATTAAAAAATTTTAAATTTTTTTAAAAAAGTGAGGGGGCGTCGTCGCCACCCTTCCGACGGCGGTGGGGAGCCAGCGGCGGCTAAGGGCTCAGCCCTCAACCACCTACCCCTTTTTTATTTAATTTTTATTTAATTTTTTTAATTTTTTAATATTTGTATTTGTATTTTTATATATTGTAAATAAATTTAGTTTTAAATTAAATTTAATTCATTTTTATATTAATTTATTATCACATCAGCACCAAAACGACTTCGTTTTGCACTTACTTTGCCAGAAATTGCACACATCAGCATTTTTGTCAGATTTTGGCCGGAGTGACACTTAAGTGATTCATTTCTCTTCGATTTTGGCACTTAAGTATCACTTTCGTAACTTTTGGTAATTAAATGTTCATTTGTGTCAACTTTTGGCACTTGAAGCATACTTTTGCCGCAATGAAGCATATGAGTATAAATGAACACCCCTTGCAAGATAAGAAATTAAATGCCTGCAGTGCATCTTCATCAAATGAGGTAGAATCAGCTTGAACCTTGCACAAATTTCAGAAAAGGCTCACATGAACATGGTATTGAATGATCATTGTAATTAGCGCTCACCTACCTGATGGACAATGAAAACATAGGTGAAAGTTTTGCCGGGCGAAATGGGCCTTGGAACGACATCCGCTGTCCCATCGCTCCCCAAACTTTGAATTTGCAATTCAATCCAATCCGGACTCATCGTCGCATAAACTTCTCATTGCAATCTTCATCAAACACAGTTTGGATGGGTTTCGCTACCATACCTGTTGGATGTTGTGCCAGTGGATCGCGACATTCTCACTCAACCTATTGGAAAATGAATTATTTGAATTTTTTAAAAATGATCACTTATTTCACTTGAATTAATTAGTTGATGAAAAAGGTTTTCATTATCAACAAAAATGTATGTTTAAATATTTTTTATGGACGTTGGAAATATTTTTGGAGCATATATTTTCATAAGCTATGAAGAGATCATTTATAAGATAATGTTTTCCCAATCATTCATTTTTCACAAAATAAATAGAGTGAATTTAATAAAATTTAATCAAAGTGCAACCAATTATTGAGGTGGAACTATGTTAATCGATGGTTTTATTAACTAGAACCACGTTGAAGACTTGATTATGTTTACCTATTAATCCTCAATGTTTTTCCCCATGTATCCCGTTAAGACCATGGCCACTCATTTAACTCACTTAAAACTCTTCATATGTGTATATGGTACTTGAATAAATTTCATAACAAATTAAAACAAAAAGTAAGTGAACAAAATAAAAATATGCTGGTGAAATAACAATTAAAATGACCTAAAGATTGAAATTCTCAATAGAAAAACTAGAAAAGTACGCCAAATCATATATATGCCGGGTATACATCCTCAGCTACATATGTATTTTTTTTCCAGTATTTGCTTTACTCTTTCCAATGTCAAGAGTATTTCGATTTTTTTTTCTTGAAATTAGAATATAATAAAGCTTTCAAAGCCAAAGTAAATAAAATTACTTGGGCAGCCAGCGACCCAATTGGGTACATTGCATATGAAAAATTTTCCAGTCCATTCACCGTCAGATTTTTCTAGCTCCCTCCTGACCTTTATCGCGCTGTTTTCTTCGTTTACTTTTTGCTGGCCATGGACGACGCTCTCTCCTCCGTTACCCGCCTCTCCTCCCTCCGGCCGTCTCCCTCACCTGCACGGCGCCGACGACGACGTCACTCTCTATGCCTTTTTGTGACGATGCGATCGGCAGGGGCTCTAGGGCCTTTCTACAACTGGGAAGTGAAGCAGGAGACGATGGGCTCCTACAAGAAGCAAGTCGTCACTATAAACGGACAGACGCCCGGCCCCACTATCCAGGCGGATCAGGGAGAGAGAGTTTTCGTCAGAGTTACCAACAGGTTGAGCGAGAATGTCGCGATCCATTGGCACAACACCCAACATGTATGGTTGCGAAACCCATCGAAACTGTGTTTGATGAAGATTGTAATGAGAAGTTCATGCGACAATGAGTTCAGATTGGATTGAATTGCAGATTCAAAGTCTAGGGAGCGATGGAACTGGGGATGTCGTTCCAAGGCCCATTTCTCCTGGAGAAACTTTCACTTATTGTTTCATCGTCCATCGGGTGAGTCCTAAGTAGAATGATCATTCAATACCATGTTCATGTGAGCTTTTTCTGAAATTTGTGCGAGGTTCTGGCTGATTCCACCTCATTCGATGAATATGCACTGCGGGCATTTAATTTCTTATCTTGCAAAGGGATGTCGTTTATACTTATATGCTTCATTGCAGCTACGACTCCTATTACACAATGCAAACGGTGGCTGGACTGCATGGGTTGATTGATGTTTTGCCGCCGTGCGGCGTGGCCGAGCCATTCGCTCAAGATTATGACAAGAGCATCATCCTCGACGACCGGTACTACAAAAGCTATTATGATTGGGTGGGAGAGCCTGAGGTGATTAATTTGATTTGATTGCCTCAATTATGAAGAACTTAAACACTAGTTTCACTCATTTGTTGTGTTCGTTTCATTCTCTTTTTGTTGCTTGGATTGCAGTCCCTACTGATTCCCAGGAAGGGAAAGTTTGATTATGCTGAATCGACCACTCCAAGCTCACATCCAACAGCTCGTGATACGATCAATCCTGAATATCCCCACTGGAGGGTTGTCCCTGGTAAAACTTATCGCCTCAATATTTCAAGTGTGACTGCTCAATCTGCTCTCAGCTTTAGGATTGAGGTATACTCTCATTACAACCTACAAATTGTTCCTCTGGTTGGTTTGTTTCCTCGCTTTCTATAATGAAGTGTGCACATCTGGATTGGGCTTTTTCGATGTTTTTAAAGACTCATTAGATGGAAGAAATTTTGGAGATAGATTTGCAAGATGAAGGGACCCTTTCATTTTTTTTGTTACTCAGGACCTCAATCTTTGAATTGCAGGATCACAACCTTACCATTGTTGAAGCAGACAGGCATTATATAGAGCCAAGCTTGATCGTCTACTTGGGCAAGACATACTCTGGCAAGATCAAAGCCGATTAAGATCCGTCGAGAAATTACTCGATCACGACCAACATTGTTGGCCAGAACGCCACTACCACAACCGCTCTCGGTCTGGCCGTGCTCAGTTACTCCCCACCTGCTGGCCCGATTCAGAATGACGTCACACCGTAGTTAGTTTCTCCAGAGAATATAAATCATATTTTTGTTTTGTTTATTAGCTTTTTAACGAATTACAGGGGAACATGCTGGTTAGTGTTTTATTCGGTTGAATTTGACATTCTAATCGAGTGTTAAATTGGCTTTCAATATCCAAGTCGGAGGCGATTCTAGTCATATCTCAGCATTTCTCCTGGTGATGGCATGGGATAGTTTCTTGCATCGTTGTTGACTGATCGAGCAATTTGTCATAAGTCTCTCGGCTGTAGTCCCCTGCAAACAGAAAGATAATGTTAGAGCAGGTTGCTTCAACTTTGCAGGGTATACCCAATTTGTCATTGGGCACACATGTTGAACATTTGTTCCAATTTTAAGCATCTTCTAGGAAGAGGAGATTGCTTCTATTTTGAAGGAAGTAATTGTTCAGACAGCCATAAATCTATAGCACAACGGGCACTGACGGAGATCATCGATGATCAAAATAACATCGTCTTACAAATTTTTTTTTCTTTTTCCCCCCTTTCTCATAGTTCATCTTCCTGGAAAAAGGCCGAATCCATTTGATTTCTAGAAAGGATTACTAATCCTTAACTTTTCACGGAATTCTTCATTAGTGGTTGTGAGATTGCTGATAAGATCATTTGGAGACCTTCTACTACAGATGTGGATTCCATCGAATGGTTCAGAGATAGGATGGTGCTGCTTGTTGTTTCTGGTTGTAACTCTCCTCGCAGGTTATGCATGAACGAGCTTAAGAAGCTCATTGGGTTGTTTTCTTACAGAGTATTATATGGAATGGTCCAGGATGCTATGGTCAAGACTCGAGATTGAAGAGTGCATGAATGAACTTCGAGAGAGATTCCACTCCGTGCAGGCAATATATGTGACAACACTCATGTCTTTGCAATGGGATAGTTACGCAGTTTGGAGAAGTATATCAATTTCATCTCTCTGACAATTCTGATTACTGCTCTTGTAGTATACACATGGTCCCGTTCAGTGATGAGTATTTGTTTATTGAAATTTGCAAAAAAGGCACTTTCTCATGGTACATGCCACATTGTTTATTTCGTGGTCAGCTTTACATAACTATAATGAGACTGATATAATTTCAAACCAAACATGTTTTGCTCATATATGCGATAGTTACGCAGCTTGGAGAAGTATATCGACGTTTCTGATTACTGCTCTTGTAGTATACATATGGTCCCCTTCAGTGATGAGTGTTTGTTGAAATTTGCAAATAAGGCACTTACTCATGGTACATGCCACATTGTTTATTTCGTGGTCCGCTTTACATAACTACAATGAGATTGATATAATTTCAAACTGAACATGTTTCAGGATAAATCAGCCCGTTATAGACATTAGGAAAAAAGATATGTTCGTAGTGTTGCTGAGATTAATCACTATAGTCCTACCTAGAAGCGAAAATAAATGAAGGGGGAAGAATAGATAGACAACTATCTCATCCCCAATCCGACATGGTTGCCGATCTAAGGTGAAGGTTGTGTTTTTTTTTTTTTTTTGTCCAATTTCAATAGCATCCACAAATCACTTTCCTGTCATTCAAAGAGGGTTTAGCATCGATCCATTTGAAAACAAAAATGCAAATCATCAACCTGACCAATACCCTTGATAATTTGGGTTTTGATGATTGGAATGTGCTGTCCTAAGAAAGGCGCCGAGCGATGGTGGCGCTATCTGGACCCGCCATCCAATTCTGCCCCCGCCGACCAGGAAATCTCTTTCCGACTCGTTGTGTCATCTAGCACACTCCCCGGCCCAAATTCTTACATCAATCTAAAGGAGAATCCAATATCATTAGCGAAAAGGGTTAGGATCTTTGCATGTCTAGCTTGACTTGGACAGCTTTTTTTTTTCCTTTTTTGGTAACCGAGGACTCCACCATGAGCCCTTTGTGCCCAGATGGCACCAAAGGACCAAGCCCCTATACCTCGGGGGAGACTAACACAGGACCCCACCACCATGGCCCCCTACTTAAGACACTAGCACCTGGAGATTCAAACTTGCGACCTCGGCGATGAGGAGCAAGCCCTGAACCATCACAGCTGCCCACCGGTGAGTTTGACTTGGACAGTGTTTCATCATCGAAGCCGTGCATAAAGAATCATTCGTTGTCATTTCCGCTGGGGCTGTTGAGGTGAAATACTGCTGCTCTCGGACGCACCCCGGCGCTGCAAATTTAGCTCATAGATTCAGCAGCGCATCACGTTGTATCATCAAATCATTCGGTGCCAAGTGCGGGAAATTGCATCGGAAATAAGAAATAGGATCGCTCGGTTCGTAGTGAACCGGGTACCCTCTTGGAAAAGGGACATAAATGCACAACCACATACAAATATATGATATTGTATTGTATAGTTTTGGCCAATTAGATGGAGTTAATGAAGGAACTTGATCGCATCAATTTTACAAATTATAAAACTTGATAGCCTTTTTTGAAAGTTTTAAAAACTTAATTACACTTTCATTGCAAGTTTTAGAACTTTTTGTGCACTTATGCATTTATTAAAATATTATTCACGATACGTTTGATAAAAATAATTTGGAAAATTGATGGTAATAATGTCACAACTTTCGTGCGGTGCTCATTCGATACTAAAAATTTTCAATTAACTAGTTAAGTCTCATTGATTTTACAAAACGTTCACTTGAGTGACATTGATAATATCTCTTATAGAAAAATCCGACGTGGTATTAATTTAGCATAAAATTGTTCGACTGAGCTAGCCAAGGAAATGAAAAGCATGTCGAACGATGTTGTTTAACCCTCTCAATGCCTCAAATTGATGAATCGGGGACGAATTACGCACAATCGATAACCATAACCCCACATTTCCATCCGCAAATTAAAAAATTGTGGAAGATAAAGGCTTCGTCCTTGCCTATCCTCTAGAGCAAAAACATAAAGTTGCAACCACCGGCTCAGGTGGCTCCGCTGGGTAGGCTCTACAACGTCCTCCTCGGGGAGGGCGGGAGTTCGAAGCCCTTGCAACGCAAGTTGCAGAGAGGCTGGCGGATCATTAAGCGATTTAAGCGTGGCGTCGGGGTGGTAGTTTCCCTGCTAGCGTCACTAGGGGGTTTATAGCGCACTGTCGATGCAAGCTGGTTCCTCCTGCATCCCAAAAAAAAAAAAACATAAAGTTGCAAAATTTCTAAGGTCACCACTCTCCAACTCGGCACTTTGCTCTCCCGTGAAAAAGAACCGTTCTCGGTTCTCTAAACTTAATATTTTCTTTTCTTTTCCGACATGTAACTCAGCCCTCCTACCTTAGTTAAGTCCAACGTGACCCGTCAAGGATAATTTCTTCCTTTACATTTTTTTTTAATATTCTTGCCTCTTTTTTTTTTCTTTTATCCTTTTTCTGCTTTTTTCCATAAAAAAAAAAGACAAACAAAAAAAAAAAGATTAAAACCTAAAAAACACACAAATGAAAAAAAAAAAAAAATCCAGGCAGAGGGCTGGCCCTGGCCCTTAAAAGCATTCAAATAATCCATGTATAATATTAATAAAAATGAGAATCGTTATCTAGTTTGTACCCTAAAGTTTATCAAATGCTAAAAGCCAAAAAGACATTTCGTGCCGTCTAATTTTTGGCCCCACTTGTTTAGACTGTAAAGTGGAAAGTGCATTTTCATTCGGACATAAAAGGACGTGGGATGAGAGGAATTAATATGTGTGTATATATGGTTTTGATGTAATTTAATATGCCCAAATTCTCTCTTGTGAAACCATTGTAAATTTTCTCACTGTACCCATGGAGTTAAACTCAATGCATTAGAAGTCAAATTCTAGCAAATGCAAGGGTCCAAAACACCTACGAATGCATCAAATCAACAATTCATGGAGAATATCCATTGAAACTTAAAGTCATCTTTAGAGGATTACCAGGTTAACTCCTAAATCCGCAATTGGCCAACTCCTAGATTAGGCAAAGGAGTTACGACCCTCCCCGAGCCGGGCCCTTAGCCAAAAGAAAATAAATAAATAAATTTTAAAAAAAAATGTCCTACTCCCCAAGCCTTATTCCCAACATTCTCCGAGTCAAGACTTCTTATGCAGCTTTCGGAAACTGGTGCTTGATTGAACGAGCGCCTTCTCTAGCAACTTTTCCATTTTGTTCCGCAAATTCTTGAACGTCCTAACGAGCGTGCGTGTGCGTGTCGTTTTGGTACTCTGATTATTGTCTTTTTTATTTTTCGGTAAATGATTATTGTCTTTGGATCTACGAGTTGTAATCTAAGGATGCAAAAAATATTGTTCCATAGATCAATTTCTGATCAGAAACCGATTTTTCTATTTCTATTCCCTAAACTGACTTTCTAAGCAAAAATACATATTTGATAGCCACATAAAATTTCTTTTTTGAACAGCGCCAGTGAGGCCAGTTAATAGTGAGGACAAACGATAAGAAAGATTTTTATTTCTTATTTTTTATTTTGAAAATTGAAAAGTAGAATACTTTCACTTCTCATTTCCGTTCCAGACCTATTTCTAGACTAAAAATTTATTCCAAAAATAGATAAATGAAATTATATTATCAAATTGATTTCTGCTCCAAACATATTTTTGAAAAAAAAAAGAAATAGAAAAATAAAATGATAATCATACTTGTTCAACGTAATCTCAATAGAAAAGGAGTAAAAAATATAAATCATTTACATATTTCCTCAAACTAGATAAATATTAAAATACTTTCATGATACATTCTTTCTAAATTGATGAAAATAATATGACAAATGACATAGCACCACAAACGCATCAAGATTTCCTGTCAAAAAATGCATCAAGTTTAGAATTGCCCGGAATTTTCGGATGCTAATAAATAAGCCTAAGCCAGGCCAAGCGGGGCTATAGATGAACTTTAGGATGCACGCTGCGAAAGGAGAGTTACGGAAATCTGTCCGACCGTCGAGCTGAAAGCATTTTAGGGCCGACGTTGGTTGCAGGCTTGCAGCGAATGTTGCAGCATGAGGAGACGAGTTGAGGGCTGATCTTTTTTTTATTATTATTCGTTTTAATATTTACGGCTGAGAAATTCAAAATCGTTATCCGAAATGCAAAAAGTGAAGTTGTCAATCCCAACAATTGTCATCATCGATGGTTGGCGCCTTTGGTTAATCATGTGATCATCCAATATCCAAGCAGTGCCATTCTTGAAATTGTTCGAAAAGACTTGTCGTCTGGGAACGGGACCCCATCCCATAATTAGGTGGCTTGGGTGTGCATGGCAACGTTTCTATTCCGGGGAACTATTTCTTTTCAGAAATAGTTTTTTTTTTCTACTCTGGGAACAATTTCTGAGTAAAATAAGATGTTTGGTAATTATACAAAATTTCTATTCTTGGAATAGAAATGAGTTCGGTAAAAATTTATAATTTTTGTATTTATTTATTTTTCTTTTTACTCACGGACCACTGATCGTCGCCCGCCGCCGCACGACCGCCACACAACCGTCGCATGACTGCCGATCGCCGCCGCAAGATTGCCGCCCACAGCCCATCGGCCGCGGGAGAGGGCGATGGCTGGTGAGTTGTGGGCGGCAATCTGTGGTGGCGGTTGGCGTGACGGTCGATGGTCGTGCGGCGACAGCGCGATCATGCGGCGATTGACCACGGCAAGCCGCCCCGAACGGTGGTGGTCATCGGCCGGTGGGTTGTGGGCAGCGGTTAATGGGCTACGGGTGGCGACAACCGTTGCCGGCAGTTGGCTACCGACGGTGGCCACGGGCGGCAGGAGGTGGCCCCATCGGGCAGCAAGAGGTGGCCGACGGTTGGCGAGTGGTTGACGGTGACCGCAATAAGGAAGAACAAAAGAAAAATAGAAAAGAAAAAAAAAACTTATTTCTAGAAATTATTCCCGAGAACAAAAAGCTATTTTTTTTTCTTGTTTTTGTTCTAAATCTATTCCCCAACTACTTTTTTATTCCGGGGAATAGAAAAATAAGTTGGTATTACCAAACAAATTTCTGTATTTTTTTTTCGAGAAATAAAAGAAGAGAAATCGGGAGAAATATAAATGTTACCATGTAGGCCCTTGATTTTCTCGTTTCACAAAAGTCAAGCTGTAATTATATGGGATCGTGATGGGGACGAGATGCTTCTGAAACTCAAGTCTATGACCATATGGGCTCTCCAGTGGGAGTGGTCTTTTGTCTTATGCCTGAGTGGAAAATGATCGCTTATTTCTTTCCTTCATTTTTCGTTCAAATGCTCCGGATTTCAAAACATTATTAAGGGTGCCTGTTCATTTCAGGAAAATGGCCATTTCGAGGAAAATATTTTTCCATAAGTCATTTTCAGGAAAATGAAAATATTTTTCGGTGTTCGGCTAAAACCTCGAAAATGTTTCAGAAAATATTTTCCGGTATTGTAAGAAAAATATCTTTCGCTCACCAGATTGCAGCGCGAGCATCAAGCTCGAGGCTCACCAAATCGACGAGCGCAAGTTTGAGATCGACAAGCTTGAGGTTCACTTGGTCCGACGACTAACCAAGAAAAAAAAGAAGATAGGAAACCAAAAAAAAAATTAAAAATTAAAAATAATTCGAATTAAAAAAGAAAAAGAAAATTAAAAAATAATTCGAATGAAAAAATAAAAGAAGAAAAAGAAAGGGGAGGAGAAAGTGAGGATTTGTAGATATGTGAGATAAGAGAAATCAAGTGAGGAAAATGTTTTCAAAAGTGGAAAACATTTTCCTCTACTTAGAATATTTTTTTCCTTTTGATGGAAAACATTTCTTCAAGGGAATTCATTTTCCGTTAAACGAACGCCGGAAAATCCGGAAAACGTTTTTCCGGAAATTATTTTCCGCAAAACGAACGGACCCCGAATTGATTACGAACGCCTATTCGACGATTTCGATTTGTTTTTTTTTTTTTCCACACTTGTACTCTCGCGTACCGCACGCTAGGATTCCACGGACCCATGCTAGTAGTTTATCCGAGGCAAATTAGTGACCTGGCGACGGTAATTCTATTATCGAGTCGATAACTTTTCGAGTGCACGGCTAGTTGACACCTTTCCACGAACCGTTGCTTCCTTTCGAGGCTGACATTGCGTGTCGAGATCACTAGGGGTTGTAGAGATTCCGCACCTAATGTTTTGTACAACTTCCGGACCTCGTGCTCCAACTTGTTTGTCTATTTGGCGAGTTCCTAAATGTCCCAGGTTTTTTTTTTTTTTTGTCAAAAGAAATTCACATTCATTATTAAAATGATACATGATAAGAAATCTCAAAAATCACAATAATAAAGCGAGCCCATAGAACTTCAAAAAAAACCAATAATTAAGATATAAATCATTGGGATTTGCTCCAGTGGCCACCCTTCCAACTTGGAAGGGAGAGGTGGGGGGTCAAATCCCCACCTTCTCAGGGGTTGGGATGGGGACGCTATAGTTTCAGGAGTGGGTTTCAACTCCCACGCCCTGTAAGGAGGCAGGGCAAAAGTCTGAGAGTGGACGTTAGAATAGAAATAAAGTATAACCGACAAAAAAATATATATATCATTATAGTATAATTAATAGAGAGAATCGCAGATTTGTCCTTTAAGAATAAATGTAATTGCATCCAAGCGAATGGATCGGTAGTCGATCACTAAGTCATATAACATCATCAGTGATAAGCACAAACCAAGGTCTATTGTGCCTGTCAAGCAAACAAACTTAATTAGAGATGGAGGAAATTTACTACTTTCTTTCTTTTTTTTTCTCAATTCATGAAACGGAATGGATTATTGGAGGTTGCACTAAGTTGACTCGCAGTTTGATGAGCCAAGTGTTGAGTAATTACCGGAAAGAGGCGAAGGTAATCTGTTATATTTATAAATAAATAAATAAAAGCATCAGATTACTTTTGATTTCTCAAATGTTGTGTCGAGTTGAGTAATTATGTTCATAAACTAAAATAAAAGCAAAGATATATGCAATTTAGGCTCCTTTTGTTTCTTACAAAATGAATTATTCGATTTTTTTCTTTAAATAATTGCTTATTTCTCTCGAACTACTTGGTTGATGAAAAATATTTTCATTATTAACAAGATTTTATTTTAAAATATTTTTATGAACGATAGAAATGTCTTTGGAAGATATATTTTCGTAAATTATATAAAGTGATCATTTATGAAATAATATTTTTCCAATCATTCATTTTTCACAAAATAAATGCAGTAAATTTAATATATTTTAATTAAAGCATAATCAATTATCGAGGTGGAATTATGTTAATCGACGGTTTTATTAACTAGAACCATGTCGAAGACTTGCTCATGTTTACCTATTAATCCTTAATGCTTTCCTTTTGCCCTCTCCCTCCCCCGAGCCCGACCTTAGCGCCTCCCCACCGCCGGCGACGGCTCCACCACTGAAGTCGTCCGCCGCCCCCGCCGCCGCCCCACCGGGTCCAAGAACAAGCCCAAGTCCTCCTCGGTCGTCATCACCGGCGACCCCGAGGGCTCCCTCTCCCTCAGCCCCTGCATCCGATGTCGCCGCCTCTCTCCAGAGCTTCCGGATCTGACGAGGGCTCGACCCTCGCCGGATTTCGTGAGGTCCCGACGCTGCTCCCTCCGAGATGGCCTCCGCCGCGACCCATTCCGGATCCGAGACCGAAGACAGATCCGGCTCTCGCGGGCCCGGCTCCGGTACCGGGGGTCCGGCGAGAAGGCGGTCCGCACGCGAGGCAAAGAAACCGAAGAGATGAATTTAGGGGCGAGGTCGAATCGGGAACCGAACCGAACTGGCTGGTTCAGGTCACACGTGGAGGTGACGGTTGTTTCTTCTTTATTTTAATTTACGAGGCGGGGCGAGGACCTGCTTGTGTCTGCTTGTGACACCGTGGGGCATATCAGCCCGCATTCCTGATCTGTCCACCGCTTTTTTGGCAGTTGATACTTTAGGAGATGGCTTAAATGTACGGCAAAACGAACCAAGAGGACAACTTCTTCTGCTGCTGCTGCTGCTTCTCCTTCTTCTTCCTGGCTAAATCGACAGCGGCCGCACGAACTCCGTCTCTCCCCCATTAAAGTTCCCATCTTTCGTGCGCAGCTCGGGTTCCCGGTGAGCGCGAGAGATGGGTAGCTCGACGACGGCATTGTTTCTCTGCCTTCTCGTGATGATGGCATCAGGAGGAGCTCGAGGGCTTTTCTACAACTGGGAAGTGAAGCAAGAGATGATGGGCTCCTACAAGGAGCAGGTTGTCACCATCAATGGACGGCACCCCGGCCCCACCATCCAGGCTCATCAGGGAAACAGAGTTTTCGTCAGAGTTACCAACAGGTTGAGCCAGAATGTCGCGATCCATTGGCACAACACCCAACAGGTATGGTTGCGAAACCCATCGAAACTGTGTTTGATGAAGATTGTAATGAGAAGTTCATGCGACAATGAGTTCAGATTGGATTGAATTGCAGATGCAAAGTCTAGGGAGCGATGGAACAGGGGATGTCGTTCCAAGGCCCATTTCTCCTGTAGAAACTTTCACGTATTGTTTCATCGTCCATCGGGTGAGTCCTAAGTAGAATGATCATTCAATACCATGTTCATGTGAGCTTTTTCTGACATCTGTGGGAGGTTCGAGCTGATTCCACCTCATTTGATGAATATGTGCGGCAGGCATTTAATGTCTTATCTTGCAAAGGGATGTCATTTATACTTATATGCTTCATTGCAGCTTGGAAAATCTCAGTACGACTCCTATTACACAATGCAAATGGTGGCTGGACTGCATGGGTTGATTGATGTTTTGCCGCCGTACGGCGTGGCCGAGCCATTCGCTCAAGATTATGACAAGAGCATCATCCTCGACGACCGGTACTACAAAAGCTACTATGATTGGGTGGGAGAGCCTGAGGTGATTAATTTAATTTGATTGCCTCAATTATGAAGAACTAAAACACTAGTTTCACTCATTTGTTGTGTTCGTTTCATTCTCTTTTGTTGCTTGGATTGCAGTCCCTACTAATTCCCAGGAAGGGAAAGTTTGATTATGCTGAATCGACCACTCCAAGCTCACATCCAACAGCTCGTGATGCGATCAATCCTGAATATCCCCACTGGAGGGTTGTCCCTGGTAAAACTTATCGCCTCAATATTTCAAGTGTGACTGCTCAATCTGCTCTCAGCTTTAGGATTGAGGTATACTCTCATTACAACCTACAAATTGTTCCTCTGGTTGGTTTGTTTCCTCGCTTTCTATAATGAAGTGTGCACATCTGGATTGGGCTTTTTCGATGTTTTTAAAGACTTATTAGATGGAAGAAATTTTGGAGATAGATTTGCAAGATGAAGGGACCCTTTCATTTTTTTTGTTACTCAGGACCTCAATCTTTGAATTGCAGGATCACAACCTTACTATTGTTGAAGCAGACGGGCATTATATAGAGCCAAGCTGGATCGTCTACTCGGGCAAGACATACTCTGGCAAGATCAAAGCCGATTAAGATCCGTCGAGAAATTACTCGATCACGACCAACATTGTTGGCCAGAACGCCACTACCACAACCGCTCTCGGTCTGGCCGTGCTCAGTTACTCCCCACCTGCTGGCCCGATTCAGAATGACGTCACACCGTAGTTAGTTTCTCCAGAGAATATAAATCATATTTTTGTTTTGTTTATTAGCTTTTTAACGAATTACTGGGGAACATGCTGGTTAGTGTTTTATTCGGTTGAATTTGACATTCTAATCGAGTGTTAAATTGGCTTTCAATATCCAAGTCGGAGGCGATTCTAGTCATATCTCAGCATTTCTCCTGGTGATGGCATGGGATAGTTTCTTGCATCGTTGTTGACTGATCGAGCAATTTGTCATAAATCTCTCGGCTGTAGTCCCCTGCAAACAGAAAGATAATGTTAGAGCAGGTTGCTTCAACTTTGCAGGGTATACCCAATTTGTCATTGGGCACACATGTTGAACATTTGTTCCAATTTTAAGCATCTTCTAGGAAGAGGAGATTGCTTCTATTTTGAAGGAAGAAATTGTTCAGACGGCCATAAATCTATAGCACAATGGGCACTGACGGAGATCATCGATGATCAAAATAACATCGTCTTACAATTTTCTTTTCTTTTTCCCCCCTTTTCTTATAGTTCATCTTCCTGGAAAAGGGCCGAATCCATTTGATTTCTAGAAAGGATTACTAATCCTTAACTTTTCGCGGAATTCTTCATTAGTGGTTGTGAGATTGCTGATAAGATCATTCGGAGACCTTCTACTATAGATGTGGATTCCATCGAATGGTTCAGAGATAGGATGGTGCTGCTTGTTGTTTCTGGTTGTAACTCTCCTCGCAGGTTATGCATGAACGAGCTTAAGAAGCTCATTGGGTTGTTTTCTTACAGAGTATTATATGGAATGGTCCAGGATGCTATGGTCAAGACTCGAGATTGAAGAGTGCATGAATGAACTTCGAGGGAGATTCCACTCCGTGCAGGCAATATATGTGACAACACTCATGTCTTTGCAATGGGATAGTTACGCAGTTTGGAGAAGTCTATCAATTTCATCTCTCTGATAATTCTGATTACTGCTCTTATAGTATACACATGGTCCCGTTCAGTGATGAGTATTTGTTTGTTGAAATTTGCAGAAAAGGCACTTTCTCATGGTACATGCCACATTGTTTATTTTGTGGTCAGCTTTACATAACTATAATGAGTATAATTTCAAACTGAACATGTTTTGCTCATATATGCGATAGTTACGCAGCATGGAGAAGTATATTGACGTTTCTGATTACTGCTCTTGTAGTATACACATGGTCCCATTCAGTGATGAGTGTTTGTTGAAATTTGCAAATAAGGCACTTACTCATGGTACATGCCACATTGTTTATTTCGTGGTCCGCTTTACATAACTACAATGAGATTGATATAATTTCAAACTGAACATGTTTCGGGATAAATCAGCCCGTTATAGACATTAGGAAAAAAGATATGTCCATAGTGTTGCTGAGATTAATCACTATAGTCCTACCTAGAAGCGAAAATAAATGAAGGGGGAAGAATAGATAGACAACTCTATCATCCCCAATCCGACATGGTTGCCGATCTAAGGTGAGGTTGTGTTTTTTTTTTTTTTTTTTTTTTTTTGTCCAATTTCAACATCATCCACAAATCACTTTCCTGTCATTCAAAGAGGGTTTAGCATCGATCCATTTGAAAACAAAAATGCAAATCATCAACCTGACCAATACCCTTGATAGTTTGGGTTTTGATGATTGGAATGTGCTGTCCTAGGAAAGGCGCCGAGCGATGGTGGCGCTATCTGGACCCGCCATCCAATTCCGCCCCCGCCGACCAGGAAATCTCTTTCTGACTCGTCGTGTCATCTAGCACACTCCCCGGCCCAAATTCTTACATCAATCTAAAGGAGAATCCAATATCATTAGCGAAAAGGGTTAGGATCTTTGCATGTCTAGCTTGACTTGGACAGCTTTTTTTTTTTTTTTTTTTTTTTTTGGTAACTAAGGACTCCACCACAAGCCCCTTGTGCCCAGATGGCACCGAAGGACCGGGCCCCTATACTTGGGGAGAAGACAAGCCTCTGTGTGGCCCCCCTAAGACGTTAGCGCACAGAGATTCGAACTTTGCAGCCTCGGCGATGAGGAGCAAGCCTTGAACCATCACAGCTGCCCCCGGTGAGTTTGACTTGGACAGTGTTTCATCATCGAAGCCGCGCATAAAGAATCATTCGTTGTCGTTTCCGCTGGGGCTGTTGAGGCGAAATACTGCTGCTCTCGGATGCACCCAGCGCTGCAAATTTAGCTCATAGATTCAGCAGCGCATCACGTCGTCTCATCAAATCATTCGGTGCCAAGTGCAAGAAATTGCATCGGAAATAAGAAATAGGATCGCTCGGTTGGTAGTGAACTGGGTACCCTCTTGGAAAAGGGACATAAATGCACAACCACATACAAATATATGATATTGTATTGTATAGTTTTGGCCAATTAGATGGAGTTAATGAAGGAATTTGATCGCATCAATTTTACAAATTATAAAACTTGATAGCCTTTTTTGAAAGTTTTAAAAACTCAATTACACTTTCATTACAAGTTTTAGAACTTTTTTGTGCACTTATGCATTTATTAAAATATTATTCACGATACGTTTGATAAAAATAATTTGAAAATTGATAGTAATAATGTCACAACTTTCATGCGGTGCTCATTCGATACTAAAAATTTTCAATTAACTAGTTAAGTCTCATTGATTTTACAAAACATTCACTTGAGTGACATCGATAATCTCTTATAGAAAAATCCGACGTGGTATTAATTTAGCATAAAATTGTTCGACTGAGCTAGCCAAGGAAATGAAAAGCATGTCGAACGATGTTGTTTAACCCTTTCAAGGCCTCAAATTGATGAATAGGGGACTAATTATGCACAATCGATAACCATGACCCCACATTTCCATCTGCAAATTAAAAAATTGCGGAAGATAAAGGCTTCGTCCCTGCATATCCTCTAGAGCAAAAACATAAAGTTGCAAAATTTGTAAGGTCACCACTCTCCAACTCGGCACTTTGCTCTCCCGTGAAAAAGAACCGTTCTCGGTTCTCTGAACTTAATATTTTCTTTTATTTTCCGACATGTAACTCAGCCCTCCTGCCTTAGTTAAGTCCAACGTGACCCGTCAAGGATAATTTCTTCCTTTACATTTTTTTTTAATATTCTTGCCTCTCTTTTTTTTCTTTTATCCTTTTTCTGCTTTTTTCCATAAAAAAGACAAAACAAAAAAAAAGATTAAAACCTAAAAACACACAAATAAATAAATAAATAATCCAGGCAGAGGGCTGGCCCTAGCCCTTAAAAGCATTCAAATAATCCACGTATAATATTAATAAAAATGAGAATCGTTATCTAGTTTGTACCCTAAAGTTTATCAAATGCTAAGAGCCAAAAAGACATTTCATGCCGTCTAATTTTTGGCCCCAGTTGTTTAGACTGTAAAGTGGAAAGTGCATTTTCATTCGGACATAAAAGGACGTGGGATGAGAGAAATTAATATGTGTGTAAATATATGGTTTTGATGTAATATAATATGCCCAAATTCTCTCTTGTGAAACCATTGTAAATTTTCTCACTGTACCCATGGAGTCAAACTCAATGCATTAGAAGTCAAATTCTAGCAAATGCAAGGGTCCAAAACACCTATGAATGCATCAAATCAACAATTCATGGAGAACATCCATTGAAACTTAAAGTCGTCTTTAGAGGATTACCAGGTTAACTCCTAAATCCGCAATTGGCCAACTCCTAGATCAGGCAAAGGAGTTACGACCCTCCCGAGCCGGGCCCTTAGCCAAAAGAAAAATAATAATAATAATAATAATAATAATAATAATAATAAATAAATAAATAAATAAATAAACCAAAAATGTCCTACTCCCCAACCCTTATTCCCAACATTCTCCGAGTCAAGACTTTTTATGCAGCTTTCGGAAACTGGTGCTTGATTGAACGAGCGCCTTCTCTAGCAACTTTTCCATTTTGTTCCGCAAATTCTTGAACGTCCTAACGAGCGTGCGTGCGCATGTCGTTTTGGTACTCTGATTATTGTCTTTTTTATTTTTCGGTAAATGATTATTGTCTTTGGATCTACGAGTTGTAATCTAAGGATGCAAAAATATTGTTCCACAAATCAATTTCGATCGAAACCGATTTTTCTATTTCTATTCCCTAAACCGACTTTCTAAGCAAAAATACATATTTGATAGCCACATAAAATTTTTTTTTGAACAACGCCGGTGAGGCCAGTTAATAGTGAGGACAAACGATAAGAAAGATTTTTATTTCTTATTTTTTATTTTGAAAATTGAAAAGTAGAATACTTTCACTTCTCATTTCCGTTCAGACCTATTTCTAGACTAAAAATTTATTCCAAAAATAGATAAATGAAATTATATTATCAAATTGATTTCTACTCCAAACATATTTTTGAAAAAAAAAAAAAAATAGAAAAATAAAATGATAATCATACTTGTTCAACGTAATCTCAATAGAAAAAGAGTAGAAAATATAAATCATTTACATATTTCCTCAAACTAGATAAATATTAAAATACTTTCATGATACATTCTTTCTAAATTGATGAAAATAATATGACAAATGACATAGCACCACAAACGCATCAAGATTTCCTGTCAAAAAATGCATCAAGTTTAGAATTGCCCGGAATTTTCGGATGCTAATAAATAAGCCTAAGCCAGGCCAAGCGGGGCTATAGATGAACTTTAGGATGCACGCTGCGAAAGGAGAGTTACGGAAATCTGTCCGACCGTCGAGCTGAAAGCATTTTAGGGCCGACGTTGGTTGCAGGCTTGCAGCGAATGTTGCAGCATGAGGAGACGAGTTGAGGGCTGATCTTTTTTTTATTATTATTCGTTTTAATATTTACGGCTGAGAAATTCAAAATCGTTATCCGAAATGCAAAAAGTGAAGTTGTCAATCCCAACAATTGTCATCATCGATGGTTGGCGCCTTTGGTTAATCATGTGATCATCCAATATCCAAGCAGTGCCATTCTTGAAATTGTTCGAAAAGACTTGTCGTCTGGGAACGGGACCCCATCCCAAAATTAGGTGGCTTGGGTGTGCGTAGCGACGTTTATTAGGGGAATTATTTCTTTTCAAAAATAGTTTTTTTTTTTTACTCCGGAAACAATTTCTGAGTAAAATAAGATGTTTGGTAATTATACAAAATTTCTATTCTTGGAATAGAAATGAGTTCGGTAAAAATTTATAATTTTTGTATTTATTTATTTTTCTTTTTACTCACAGACCACCGATCGTCGCCCGCCGCCGCACGACCGCCACACAACCGTCGCATGATCGCCGATCGCCGCCGCAAGATTGCCGCCCTGACCCATCGGCGCGGGAGAGGGCGATGGCTGGTGAGTTGTGGGCGGCAATCCTGTGGTGGCAGTTGGCAGTGACGATCGATGGTCGTGCGGCGACAGACAGCGATCATGCGGCAGTTGACCACGGCAAGCTGCCAGCGAACGGTGGTGGTCATCGGCCGGTGGGTTGTGGGCGGCGGTTAATGGGCTACGGGTGGCGACAACCGTTGCCGGCGGTTTACCGACGGTGGCCACGGGCGGCGAGAGGTGGCCCCATCGGGCAGCAAGAGGTGGCCGAGGGGTTGGCGAGGTGGTTGACGGTGACCGCAATAAGGAAGAACAAAAGAAAAATAGAAAAGAAAAAAAAAACTTATTTCTAGAAATTATTCCCGAGAACAAAAAAGCTATTTTTTTTTGTTTTTGTTCTAAATCTATTCCCCAACTACTTTTCTATTCCGGGGAATAGAAAAATAAGTTGGTATTACCAAACAAATTTCGTATTTTTTTTCGAGAAATAAAAGAAGAGAAATCGGGAGAAATATAAATGTTACCATGTAGGCCCTTGATTTTCTCGTTTCACAAAAGTCAAGCTGTAATTATATGGGATCGTGATGGGGACGAGATGCTTCTGAAACTCAAGTCTATGACCATATGGGCTCTCCAGTGGGAGTGGTCTTTTGTCTTATGCCTGAGTGGAAAATGAGCGCTTATTTCTTTCCTTCATTTTTCGTTCAAATGCTCCGGATTTCAAAACATTATTAAAGTGCATTCATTTCACGGAAAATGAGCCATTTCCGGAAAATATTTTTCCATAAGTCATTTTCCAGGAAAATGAAAATATTTTCTGGTGTTCGGCTAAAACCTGAAAATGTTTCGGAAAATATTTTCCGGTATTCGGTAAGAAAAATATTTTTCGCTCACCAGATTGGCAAGCGCGAGCATCAAGCTTGAGGCTTACCAGATCGACGAGCGCAAGTTTGAGATCGACGAGCTTGAGATTCACTTGATTTGACGACTAACCAAAGAAAAAAGATAGGAAACAAAATAAAAAAGGAAATTAAAAATAATTCGAATTAAAAAAAGAAAAAGAAAATTAAAAAATAATTCGAATGAAAAAAATAAAAGAAGAAAAAGAAAGGGGAGGAGGAAGTGAGGATTTGTAGATATGTGAGATAAGAGAGATTAAGTGAGGAAAATGTTTTCCACTTTTCAAAAGTGGAAAACATTTCCCCTACTTAGAAGATTTTTTTCCTTCGATGGAAAACATTCTCCTCAAGGAATTCATTTTCCGTGAAACGAACCTAGGAAAATCCGGAAAACGTTTTTCCGGAAATTATTTTTCGCGAAATGAACGGACCCTAAATTGATTATGAACGCCTATTCGACAATTTCGGATTTGTTTTTTTTTCCACACTGTACTCTCGCGTACCGCACGCTAGGATTCCACGGACCCATGCTAGTAGTTTATCCGAGGCAAATTAGTGACCTGGCGACGGTAATTCTATTATCGAGTCGATAACTTTTCAAGTGCACGGCTCGTTGACACCTTTCCACGAACCTTTGCTTCCTTTCGAGGCTGACATTGCGTGTCGAGATCACTAGGGGTTGCAGAGATTCCGCACCTAATGTTTTGTGCAACTTCTGGACCTTGTGCTCCAATTTGTTTGTCTATTTGGCGTGTTCCTAAATGTCCTAGGTTTTTTTTTTTTTTTGTCAAAAGAAATTCACATTCATTATTAAAATGATACATGATAAGAAATCTCACAAATCACAATAATAAAGTGAGCCCATAGAGCTTAAAAAAAAAACCAAAAAACCAATAATTAAGATATATCATTATAGTATAACTGATAGAGAGAATTGTAGATTTGTCCTTTAAGAATAAATTTGTGATTGCATCCAAGCGAATGGATCGGTAGTCGATCACTAAGTCATATAACATCATCAGTGATAAGCACAAACCAAAGTCTATTGTGCCTGTCAAACAAACAAACTTAATTAGAGATGGAGGAAATTTACTACTTTCTTTCTTTTTTTTCTCAATTCACAAAACGGAATGGATTATTGGAGGTTGAGCTAAGTTGACTCGCAGTTTGATGAGCCAAGTGTTGAGTAATTACCGGAAAGATGCAAAGGTAATCTGTTATATTTAAAAAAAAAAAAAAAAAAGAGCATAAGTTTACTTTTGATTTCTCAAATGTTGTGTCGAGTTGAGTAATTATGTTCATAAACTAAAATAAAAGCAAAGATATATGCGATTTAGGCTCCGTTTGTTTCTTACAAAATGAATTATTCGATTTTTTTTAAAAATAATTGCTTATTTCTCTCGAACTATTTGGTTGATGAAAAATATTTTCATTATTAACAAATTTTATTTTAAAATATTTTTATGGACGATGGAAATGTCTTTGGAGCATATATTTTCGTAGTATACGAGTGATCATTTATGGAATAATATTTTTCCAATCATTCATTTTTTACAAAATAAATGCAGTAAATTTAATATATTCTAATTAAAGCATAATCAATTATCGAGGTGGAATTATGTCAATCGATGGTTTTATTAACTAGAACCATGTCGAAGACTTGCTTATGTTTACCTATTAATCCTTAATGCTTTCCTTTTGCCCTCTCCCTCCCCCGAGCCCGACCTTAGCGCCTCCCCCACCGCCGGCGACGGCTCCACCACTGAAGTCGTCCGCCGCCCCCGCCGCCGCCCCACCGGGTCCAAGAACAAGCCCAAGTCCTCCTCGGTCGTCATCACCCGCGACCCCGAGGGCTCGCTCTCCCTCAGCCCCTGCATCCGATGTCGCCGCCTCTCTCCAGAGCTTCCGGATCTGACGAGGGCTCGACCCTCGCCGGATTTCGTGAGGTCCCGACGCTGCTCGTGATGATGGCATCAGGAGGAGCTCGAGGGCTTTTCTACAACTGGGAAGTGAAGCAAGAGATGATGGGCTCCTACAAGGAGCAGGTTGTCACCATCAATGGACGGCACCCCGGCCCCACCATCCAGGCTCATCAGGGAAACAGAGTTTTCGTCAGAGTTACCAACAGGTTGAGCCAGAATGTCGCGATCCATTGGCACAACACCCAACAGGTATGGTAGCGAAACCCATCGAAACTGTGTTTGCCGAAGATTGTAATGAGAAGTTCATGCGACGATGAGTTCAGATTGGATTGAATTGCAGATTCAAAGTCTAGGGAACGATGGAACTGGGGATGTCGTTCCAAGGCCCATTTCCCCGGAAAAACTTTCACCTATATTTTCATCGTCCATCAGGTGAGCCCAAAGTACAATGATCATTCAATACCATGTTCATGTGAGCTTTTTCTGACATCCGTGGGAGGTTCGAGCTGATTCCACCTCATTTGATGAATATGTGCGGCAGGCATTTAATGTCTTATATTGCAAAGGGATGTCATTTATACTTATATGCTTCATTGCAGCTTGTAAAATCTCAGTGCGACTCCTATTACACAATGCAAATGGTGGCTGGACTGCATGGGTTGATCGATGTTTTGCCACCGTACGGCATGGCTGAGCCATTCGCTCAAGACTATGACAACAGCATCATCCTCAATGACCGGTACTGCAAAAGCCGTCATGATTGGGCGGCAGAGCCTGAGGTGATTAATTTAATTTGATTGCCTCAATTATGAAGAACTTAAACACCAGTTTCGCTCATTTGTCGTGTTTGTTTCGTTCTCTTTTTGTTGCTTGGATTGCAGTCCCTGCTTATTCCCAGGAAGGGAAAGTTTGATTACGCTGAATCGACCACTCCAAGTTCACATCCAACAGCTCGTGATGCGATCAATCCTGAATATCCCCACTGGAGGGTTGTCCCTGGTAAAACTTCTCGCCTCAATATTTCAAGTGTGACCGCTCAATCTACTCTCAGCTTTCAGATTGAGGTATACTTTCATTGCAACCTACAAATTGTTCCTCTGGTTTGTTTATTTCCTCCCTTTCTATGATGAAGTGTCCACGCCTGAATTGGGCCTTTTCTATGTTTTTAACGACCATTAGAACGAAGAAATTTTGGATAGAGATTTGCAAGATGAAGCATCATTTTCTTCTTGCTTAAGACCTCAATCTTAGATTTGCAGCGTCCCAACCTCACCGTTGTTGAAGCGGATGGGCACTATGTGGAGCCATTTGTGAACCAAAGCCTGATTGTGTACTCGGGCAAGACATACTTCATCAACATCAAAGCCAATCAAGATCCTTCGAGAAAATACTCGATCACGATCAACATTGTTGGCCAGAACGCCACTGCCACAACCCCTCTCGGTCTGGCCGTGCTCAGTCACTCCCCACCCGCCGGCCCAATTCGGAACGGCGTCACACCGCAGTTAGTTCAGAGCCTGGGCAACAAAGCCGCCCAAGGTAATATATACGAAGGACTGATGTCTCAGTTAGAGAGGCTGTTTACGGGTTACGTAGCGGGCCCCAGTTGGGGAGTTGATTGTGTTCCCATGGGGCCAAGTAAGGCACGCATTTCGTTTTCAGTTGCACTTCAGGAGATTACTATAAGGGTAATAACTCCAAAACGGACCGCGGGCGACATCTGATGCTTTTGCTGCTGCTGTTTCTCCTTCTTCTTCCTTGCTGAATCGACAGCGGCCGCACGAACTCCGTCTCTCCCCATTAAAGTTCCCCATCTTTCGTGCGCAGCTTGGTTCCCGGTGAGCGCGAGAGATGGGTAGCTCGACGACGGCGTTGTTTCTCTGCCTTCTCGTGATGATGGCATCAGGAGGAGCTCGAGGGCTTTTCTACAACTGGGAAGTGAAGCAAGAGATGATGGGCTCCTACAAGGAGCAGGTTGTCACCATCGATGGACGGCACCCCGGCCCCACCATCCAGGCTCATCAGGGAAACAGAGTTTTCGTCAGAGTTACCACAGGTTGAGCCAGAATGTAGCGATCCATTGGCACAACACCCAACAGGTATGGTAGCGAAACCCATCGAAACTGTGTTTGCCGAAGATTGTAATGAGAAGTTCATGCGATGATGAGTTCGGATTGGATTGAATTGCAGATTCAAAGTCTAGGGAGCGATGGAACAGGTGATATCGTTTCAAGGCCCATTTTGGAAAAACTTTCACCTATATTTTCATCTTCCATCAGGTGAGCCCTAAGTACAATGATCATTCAATACCATGCTCATGTGAGCTTTTTCTGAAATTTGTGCAAGGTTCAAGCTGATTCCACCTCATTTGATGAATATGTGTGGCAGGCATTTAATGTCTTATCTTGCAAGGGGTGTTCATTTATACTCATATGCTTCATTGCAGCTTGTAAAATCTCAGTGCGACTCCTATTACACAATGCAAATGGTGGCTGGACTGCATGGGTTGATCGATGTTTTGCCACCGTACGGCAACAGCATCATCCTCGATGACCGGTACTACAAAAGCTATCATGATTGGGCGGCAGAGCCTGAGGTGATTAATTTAATTTGATTGCCTCAATTATGAAGAACTTAAACACTAGTTTCACTCATTTGTTGTGTTCGTTTCATTCTCTTTTTGTTGCTTGGATTGCACTCCCTACTAATTCCCAGGAAGGGAAAGTTTGATTATGCTGAATCGACCACTCCAAGCTCACATCCAACAGCTCGTGATGCGATCAATTCTGAATATCCCCACTGGAGGGTTGTCCCTGGTAAAACTTATCGCCTCAATATTTCAAGTGTGACTGCTCAATCTGCTCTCAGCTTTAGGATTGAGGTATACTCTCATTACAACCTACAAATTGTTCCTCTGGTTGGTTTGTTTCCTCGCTTTCTATAATGAAGTGTGCACATCTGGATTGGGCTTTTCGATGTTTTTAAAGACTTATTAGATGGAAGAAATTTTGGAGATAGATTTGCAAGATGAAGGGACCCTTTCATTTTTTTTGTTACTCAGGACCTCAATCTTTGAATTGCAGGATCACAACCTTACCATTGTTGAAGCAGACAGCATTATATAGAGCCAAGCTTGATCGTCTACTCGGGCAAGACATACTCTGGCAAGATCAAAGCCGATTAAGATCCGTCGAGAAATTACTCGATCACGACCAACATTGTTGGCCAGAACGCCACTACTACAACCGCTCTCGGTCTGGCCGTGCTCAGTTACTCCCCACCTGCTGGCCCGATTCAGAATGACGTCACACCGTAGTTAGTTTCTCCAGAGAATATAAATCATATTTTTGTTTTGTTTATTAGCTTTTTAACGAATTACTGGGGAACATGCTGGTTAGTGTTTTATTCGGTTGAATTTGACATTCTAATCGAGTGTTAAATTGGCTTTCAATATCCAAGTCGGAGGCGATTCTAGTCATATCTCAGCATTTCTCCTGGTGATGGCATGGGATAGTTTCTTGCATCGTTGTTGACTGATCGAGCAATTTGTCATAAGTCTCTCGGCTGTAGTCCCCTGCAAACAGAAAGATAATGTTAAGAGCAGGTTGCTTCAACTTTGCAGGGTATACCCAATTTGTCATTGGGCACACATGTTGAACATTTGTTCCAATTTTAAGCATCTTCTAGGAAGAGGAGATTGCTTCTATTTTGAAGGAAGAAATTGTTCAGACGGCCATAAATCTATAGCACAACGGGCACTGATGGAGATCATCGATGATCAAAATAACATCGTCTTACAATTTTTTTTTCTTTTTTCCCACCTTTTCTTATAGTTCATCTTCCTGGAAAAAGGCCGAATCCATTTGATTTCTAGAAAGGATTACTAATCCTTAACTTTTCGCGGAATTCTTCATTAGTGGTTGTGAGATTGCTGATAAGATCATTTGGAGACCTTCTACTATTGATGTGGATTCCATCGAATGGTTCAGAGATAGGATGGTGCTGCTTGTTGTTTCCGGTTGTAACTCTCCTCGCAGGTTATGCATGAACGAGCTTAAGAAGCTCATTGGGTTGTTTTCTTACAGAGTATTATATGGAATGGTCCAGGATGCTATGGTCAAGACTCGAGATTGAAGAGTGCATGAATGAACTTCGAGAGAGATTCCACTCCGTGCAGGCAATATATGTGACAACACTCATGTCTTTGCAATGGGATAGTTACGCAGTTTGGAGAAGTATATCAATTTCATCTCTGACAATTCTGATTACTGCTCTTGTAGTATACACATGGTCCCGTTCAGTGATGAGTATTTGTTTGTTGAAATTTGCAAAAAAGGCACTTTCTCATGGTACATGCCACATTGTTTATTTCGTGGTCCGCTTTACATAACTATAATGAGATTGATATAATTTCAAACTGAACATGCCACATTGTTTATTTCGTGGTCCGCTTTACATAACTATAATGAGATTGATATAATTTCAAACTGAACATGTTTTGGGATAAATCAGCCCGTTGTAGACATTAGGAAAAAAGATATGTTCGTAGTGTTGCTGAGATTAATCACTATAGTCCTACCTAGAAGCGAAAATAAACGAATCCATTCGAATAGCAATACGTCACAGTATTGCTATTCTCTGACCTTCCAAGCTGTGAACACATGCATGCATGGCACCGGTACTAGGATTAATTCCATCTATAGAGAAGAACATTAACTGGATTAAATGAAGATAAACAGCCTTTAAGTTCGAATGCCAACTAAAAATGCTAGTTGAGCATGTAAAAACAAAAATGAAAGCATGACAAGAAGCTACTTCCACCAACTCATGACGACTTAGCTAGTTCAGAAAGACATAGCAGCAATTTCTTTACAAAAAGCATGTTCTGACAAAAAGAATAAACTTTTGTAAATCATCCCCAATCGATATCTCACAATCCTCTCATGTCTTGCTTGATCAATGTGCATCACAAAACTTTGGAAAGTTGACACATAACTAATATACCGATTGAACAGCAAGACTTTCCCAATGCATTGGGAAAAAAGTTCACTAAGGAAAAAGTTGGCAACCAATCCGAATACCTTTAGCAACTTTCATTAATGTCCTATCGAATTCAGCCAAAGAAATGCTCCCTTATAAGTTCAGAGAATGCAGATAAAATTTGGTTACAAAATGGTACAAAAAGGAAAATGAAGATATACTTCCATGAGGCAAAACCATTATATCTAAAACAGAAAACAAACGGAGAACAAATAAAAACCTTATTAAAAGCTAAACCCTTTACAATCAGTTGTCATCACCACAAAATTGATTTTCACGAGTGCTTGAAGGTCCCTGAACCTGTGGAGATGCACGCATTGGCCAGCCAAGTAGCGGAGGTGAAGCAGGGGGGGTTGCATCTCGACTAGGAGAGAAGAGACTTAGCTCTACAAAAGTTGCCGTTGATGGGCCATCCTTTCCATAAGTCCGAAAAGAAATTGATCCACGCTTGGTTGAAGAGTCAGAATTTCTGCAAGGGCTCATTCTACCACTTTCCTCAAGATGGCTCAGATTAGCAATGAGTGAAACAGTCTCGTTCTGATCATCACTAAATCTTCTTCTCACATCCAAGTCATTAAGCTTCCCCAACGCTAGAGAATCCGCCACTGGGCAGTACACCAGCAAGAAAATACACACCCCAGCACAACAGAAAAGGGAAAGAAATGCCATGAACACAAGAGCTTCAAAAAGAACATGTTCTGGCTTAGACAAAACCGATAAACCAAGTAATAGGATCCTTAATGGAAGGAAACCCGAAACTGAGAATATCAGCGCGTATACTCTTTTCTGCAGACCCTTATTAATGACTAATTTTAGGATCCGCCTTCCAAGCCAAAATAAGTAGGCAGTTAGGAGTAAAGCAAGAACCCCAAGAATAATGGTACTCATTAAAGGGTAAGTGCAAAGCGCAGCACCTTCAGTGCTCTTCTTCATAGCACTCGTGAAGTAATGCGGCAATGTCCGTCCCGTGCTTTTAACCTTGCTTAACCTTGGTCCAACTAGAATGATGATGAGCTGAAGAACAAAAACTGGGAAGCAGTAGAGAAGAATATAACCAATTGTTTTTCCATTCCAGTTTCTGCTTAAGATTCCTGAGTCCATCTTCTGCAAAGGTGCCCGAAGGAGAAACACAAGAGTGAGGAACAAGCAAGGTTCTGCAAAACCAAGATTTGAGACGACATAACCTTCGCAAAAAGTTTCTTGCCATTTGTAACTAACGGAGCTCAACACTTTCCCGTTCTGTCTGAGCAAGCTTAAACGGACAATCTCACCAAAACCCCACACGATCGTGAACACGATGAATATGATCCGGATGACCCAAGGACCCGTAAAGTAACTGAGTTGGATGAAGTCCTGGCTACGAGTGCGAGACCTGAAGTAAAACGAGTAGATGGTGCATAGCAAACCCAGGAGAACCAAGAGAGCAACCAGACAAATGGTCACCACACCGAATGCTTCGGCAACAAATCTTGTCAGGTGCATCACCCGAAGCAAAGATTCCACGCATGCTCTCTGCCAGCATGGATGCACGAAACTTCTCTGATCGGACTACACTTCCTTCCACGATTAAACGACAAAAGAAGCAGCCCCCGACACAATGCTGGACGACACCACAGACCCCGATTCCACCATGTACAATTGGTCGAAGCCACCATACACAAACATGGCCCGAATCACGCCATTAATCCATTCAAACCCCAGTTCGCCACAAAAACATTATCCCAAGAGGAACAGTGTTCACGTTCAGGTTCCAGATCTGCACGCACACAGCAAAATTCATCAGCCCAAATCCATCTTCCCTGCGTCGCCAGTCACAACACAATCGAGAGGCACGCCAGCAGAGCAAAACACGACGATAACAACTACAGGCTTCTAACGACAATGTCCAGCGATATAACCTCCCTCCTATTCGCTTAACATCAGTACATCACAGAACCTTAACCCAAATCAAAATCCGCGCAACATCAGTACATCACAACTACAGGCTTCCAACGACAATGTCCGGTGATATAACCTCGTAATCGCGCAACAACAGTACATCACAAAACCAGAACCCAAATCAAAATCCAGACGCATACGGCACAAAAGATCACACAACCTGCAGCTCCATCACATTCCCGCCCCTAATCCGCACCTAACCACGAAGGAACGCCACAACAACCTAACAAAAGCCCCAAAAAAATCCAAAAAAAAAAATCGAAAAAAATCTCGAAAAAATCCGAAAAAATCTTTAAAAAAGAAAAAGACAACAAAAAACCACGAGTGCGACTTCACACCGCAAAAAACGAACGAACAAACGCACGCAGCGAGCGACGGAAAAGGCCGCGACGGAAAGCGGAGAAAGGCGGATCGATCGAGAGCTCACAATGCAGAGGGCCTCGATCTGGCGGGCTCCGGCCGGCGAGGGGCTCCGAATCGCGAGCAAGCGGCGCTGCCAAAACCCTAATCGCCGGTGCGCAGGGGAAGAGAGGTAGAGAGAGAAAGAAGAGAGAGAGAGAGAGAGAGAGAGAGAGAGAGCAAAGGCGATGGAATGGAAGGGAAGCGAAGGGCGAAGGAAGAAGAGCAAGTCCAGAGAGAGAATGAAACAAGAGAGAGAGAGAAAGAGAAGGGAGTTAGAGGGGGAGAGGGGAATAGGTGAGTGGGACTTTGTTGGAGACAGGCTGTCTCCAGCTGTTTCTGAGAACCCGAGCCTGCAGGCTCGGGTCGTGGCTCGGGTGCTTCGGGGGGGCGGGGCCCGCGGCCCGATCCTACGTGGCGCTGCGGTGGCGGCGTCTGCGTTGAGTGGAGACACGAGAGCGAGGAGGCGGGATGTCCTTGGAAGATCGAGTCATCGCATCCTCATTGAAAGACAGGCTTGAGAGGGGGAAGCAAATAATTTTTTTTTCTTTCTCCCCCCGTCGTATTTATTACCCGAAAATGCATATTTTCATTAATGGGCGATTAATGGCCCCGATTGTATAACCGCTCCATTAATTTGCAAGTGTGTATTTATATATATATATATATGTAGATATATTTATTAATTTGGTGATTTTGGATTGTGAATGGAAACGGAAGCGGAGCAAGAACAATTAATATAAGTAATATAACGGCATGAATATGACAGAAAAAGAAGATAGCCAAATCAGAGATAATAAATTCCTTAGCTTGCACTTTCAGCGGGCATGTTTATTTTGCACAGAGTTTAATTGCCAGTAAGCCAATAATACAATATGTGATGTAAGAAAAATAATGGAAAAATTACCAAAGCACCTTTGTGAAATCTATTGTAATTTTTTCAATTCAGTCATAATTTTTTTTTAGGAAATTCAATTTTAAACATTTTACATTTATACCAATTTAGTTCGTCCGATCAATTTTGGTTGACCAACGCTGAGTGATGATATTTTAATACTTTTTCTTTTCTTCTTCCGCCAAAGGCTGGGCTGGCGAGGTTTGACCTCTCCAGCCACTGTGGAGACTCGCCTTGCTAGCCTAGCCTCTAGCCAGACAACCGGCCAAGAGAAGGAGAGTGAAAAAAAAAAGATAAATAATAAATAAAATCTAAAAAATTGACATGTCAACATCATTTGGACGTCCAGGATGAACTGAATTAGCAAAAAAAAATATTTTAAATTAAATTGAAAAAATTACAATAGGTTTAGGATTCTTTTCGTAATTTTCCCAAAATAATGAGATTCATCTAATATTTACATATTTATATAGTTTTTAGAAAAAAAAAATCGTGGAGGTGAACTTTTTTTTTTTTTCGGTCGGTCACGCTAATCCTACTCTAATACTCACCCAATCCCCCCTGAGAATGTGGGGATTTGAACCCCAACCTCCCCCTTCCAAGATGGAAGGATGGCCACTGGGGCGAACCCCCGGTAGTTAGGGCTGAACTTAACAAGTGGCAGAAAAAGTTGAACCCAATTTAATTTTGATAGTTACAAAACTCACTCAAATATGCCACTGATTATTTGGAAATTAAATAGTTGAATTGAATGTCTTTTTTTTTTTTTTTTAAGGATTTGGAAAGACTAAAAAGACTGTCCTAGCCTTGAAGAACAAAAGGCTGGGTACGTAGCCAAGTAATGGCAAACGGACAAGCATTTGTTGGACACCCGAAATTCCTATAAGCATCGAATTTCTAACATTTGTAACGGTGTGTAACGGCTAGTTGAGATTGTCTTTCTGTACATAAGGTTGCCAATTGCCTTAAGAAATTCGAGAGCGGTACATACTCAAAACTTACGATCTAAACTCTCAAAAAGATTGAACTTGTATAAAAAGCATATTGCAAAAGAGTGCGCCCATTAGGTCATTGTAATTTTTACTGAATTAAATCAAATTACTCTAAATAAATTATTTATGCTTTAATCAGGAATAAGATATCACGTATTTAACATGTGTCTTAAAGTGGAATCTGTTCAATTGATGCTATAAGCTATACTAAAATTACTATAAATGTATTTTTTTCTATTTGCCATAATAAATATATATTGTAACTTGTAACTTATTCTATAACTGATCTAATTCAAAATTATTAAATGAAGTGAAATTTTTTCGTGTAGTGAAATAATATATACTACAAATTGTAAATTGTAATGTTTAAACTAAACGTATTTTTTAGTTAAGCGACACTTATTATGTAATAAATTAGGCTATACTCGAAATCCTACGTGTATAAATGAGGGCACGACATTGCAACTTTTATGATTTATTGAATCCGCAGTTTTATTCTTTCAAAATAAATTATATCATGTCAAAACATATTTAAGGATATTTCTATAATTTTTTTCTAAATTAAACTCAAATGTCTTAATTGTTTAAAAAAAAAGATAAAAGTTGTATTACAAATGTCACGACCTCTTTTTTCCGTTCGGGGGAAAAGAAAGAATGGTTTAGGGGTATTTGCCTAAAGAGGTGGACCAATGGCCTAACTAAATTGGCGCGGGGCTCTCCGGCCCCATACCTCGCGCAACGTTGGATTTTGTTTTTTTAGTTCTAACAACCTATGTATTTTAGGAGTCGCCACTAGCCTGTGGGGTCGGCTAGAAACCAATCAAGACACGGGAGTGTTGTCTCAATTCCTACGCAACCAGAGATTTCTAGGAACGGGGGACTTGTTTACGCCAATGTTTCTATTAGCGCCCTTGCGGTACCACTAACTTGGAAGGCTTTAATCTAAATGGTCACACAATCTTGATTACCAATTATAATTCTTATAAAACCGCTAAGTGTCCATGCAAATGTTTTTGTAAGGTTGCTTTCCTTAATGTCTAGACTAATCCTAACATAATCTAGAAAAGAAATTTACACTCAAATTAATGAAAAGCGGTGCATAAGTAAACATCCAAGAAATTGAAATAACTTGAAAATAAATGCGGAAAATGAAAACCCGATACAAGTCGGGCAAATAATATTACATGGCCTTGTTATCACGCCCGGGACGGGACCCCCGTGAGCAAAATGAGAATTTAAATATGCATAAAATTATTCTAAATGCATGAAATTACTCTAGATAATTTTAATCCATGCAAAATGGATTATTTACAAAAATGATCATAAAATACCAGAATAGCATTAAATTAGGAAAATGACCTTTTAAAATTAAGAAAATCTCCTAGATGTCATTTTTTGGCTTAATTTAATAACATCCAACATTTTTTGATATTTTTGAAATTTTCATATTTTTCTTTTTTATTATTTTTTTAAAAAAAATATTAATAATAATTCCTTAAACCGATCTATGCTAACATGGAGTAACACATCACATGAATATCACAATAACCGAGCTCAAATCGACCGTTTCAAGATCGAAACTTGGTTTGTGCACTTCATCGAACACTTGGCGTGCATTAAATCACCCCAAAACAGCTTTGCGGGCCATGTTTGCGGCCTTCAATCTTCACCCATGAGCAATATTATGTGGAACTAAAGCATCAAGATTATACTACCACATGCAAGGAGCAATATTAGATAGAAATAATAGCTTAAAACACAAAAGAACTAAGCTAAAATCATCATCAAATATGCGGGTTTGATCTGATTTCACAAATCTGGGTTTGAACCCAAGTCAAACAAACAGGTTATATGCCCATATTCAAGCCCCGACACTCACCACATGCAAGATCTACGGAAAACACTACTTGGTCCGAGTGAAAGTAGGTAACATGAGCTTTCAAAGGCAACAAACATCACAGAGAATGACCAACCGAACACATCAAAAACGACCTCTCCAAGAAGCACACTTGCAAAACTCTTGAAGAGATTCCAACACTTAGAAAAATTTCCGCCTCGAAAATCAGTCCTCCGGACTAGTTTTCCTCTTGATTTTCGTGATCAAACCATGTTCAAAATTAAACCAAAATACATCTAGGATGCTTACCTTGCTTCCTAGTTTCCATTTCCAGTGACTCTTGGCCAAGGAAACCAAGAAATTGTCCTCTGGGAGCACGTGGAAGTTGGTTCCTTCAAACTGAAAGTGAGATCTGCAGAAGAAAAAATGACAACGAAGGTTTTTGTCGACCTCTAAAATTAGACTTCAAGACCTCTTTTGTTGGAAAAATTAACACCAAACCAAACTAAATATATTATAGTTTGGGGTAAAAGTCAAGTTTTTCCTCATTTGTCTCTCAGTTTTCTCAAAAACACCCGCTTTCTCTCACTCGTGACCAACCGGGCTCAACACTTAGAAAAAATTCAGACTCTTTGGCCCGCCGGGAGGGTAGTTTTTCGGGGGGCTTTAGGTGGCCTTCCCGATCTCCATTTGGGACGTGCGACCTATGGTTGGAAAGATCTTTGAGTGAAGTTTCACTCTCTAGTTGAAGGTTTTGGCTAATTTTGGCTGCAAGTTTGTGAAAAGGGCACTTTTCTCTCTCAAGGTCGGTCTGGAATTTCTGGGTTTGCTTTTCTGGAGTTGCTTCTGAGGGCCTCTTTGGGGGACGACCGTGAGCTCTCTCCTCTCCCTCTCGTCTTCTCTCTCTCATCTCCTCAAAGAGCTTGCTTCCGTGATCTTATCCACCGAATTAGAGGAGTTTTGGTCGGTCTTTTGTCCACCTACCAAGCCTGTCAACAGGGCTACTTCAACAACTTTCTGACTTAGCCAAATTTCCACTCTTGCAGCTGTTGAGTGTCCGGACTTTGCTGCGACTTTCCCGTGCTTTCAGCAGCTTATCCCTGGCCATTTCTTGTCCACTTGCACTACTAATTATGGCCTTCCATCACGTGCAAAGATCGGGCTGGTTGGGCAGGTGAGGAGGATATGGTGGGGCCACCAAGTTGCTTACTCAGCAACTCCGAAATGAGACCAATTCGTGGACTAGGTTTTGGTAGCTCGTTTGAGTGCTTTAATCCATCAATTTGGCTGCGGTTTTTGATCAATTAGCAAGCTCATGTATAGTAGTTTAAGATTTTGGCCATTTTCACAATTGTACTCACTCAATTTTGCAAGAAAGTCCCTCAAAGTTGGCCATTTGCTTATCCAAAAATACCCATTTCAATACAAACTTCGTCTTTTTGGCCCGATTTAATTGATTCAAGTTGGCCCAAGTTCAATTTCAACTTAATTGGTGACCAAGATGATGATTTAAGGGTTCGGGCAAAATTTTGCAAAATTTGCTAATTGGTCCCTCAATTTTTGGAAATTGCATTTTGGCCCCATTTGCCATTTTAATTCAATCTGACCTCCCGGCTTGGCTAGTCACATTTAGATCATTGGCCCCAACTTTTTTCTTCTTTTTTTTTTAAATCTTTTTTTTTAATCTTTTTATATATTTAATTTAATTTTTTTGTAAATTTTGTTTTTGAAGGAAAAACATATTCCATTTAAAACACTATATTAAATGCCTAGATAATCTATATGGAAGAATTTAACTTGAAATATTTTTGTGGAAAAACAAGTTCCCATTTTTTTGGAAATGATTTTTGGGCAAAAATTTAGGTGTCAACAACAAATATTAAAACTCACTAACTTTGTCCTTATCAAAAAATTTCAAGATATTAAAGAAATGAATTTCTTTAGCACAATAATTTTCTATGGAGGTACTCAATCTAATCGCTCGAATAAAAAAATTATACATTAAATTAACAATACTTTATTTATCAAGAACGTAAGTCCAACAGCTTGTTCTAATCTTTAGATTTCCAATTAGATGTTTACTATTGTAATATTTTTTAAAAGGAAATGATATCATTAATGAATAGATTATATATTGTTCTCTCTTTATCTATTTTTTCAAATTTAAATTAACAATTTGAAATGTAGAAAAGAAAGATAAAAAGTTATATTACAAAAAAAAAAAAAATTCGCGTTGTTGTTGTGTTTCAAAAATTAAAGCTCACGGACTCTGTCCTTGCCCATACTTTTTCCGTTTTTTTTTTTTCAAAGCATGAAATAAAATCTTAATATATTTTCATTTTATCCACTTTCTAATATTCAAACATAATAAGAGATAGAAATAAGGAGATGAGAAATCATTAAGTTGAAAGTTCATTGGTCGAATGTGACCCATGTTGTAAAACCATAACATGTATCAGTGAAGTGCCACACAACGTCCACAAGAGCCACAAGAGCGACTAATCTGTCATTTCTAACTTGAATTATAATAGAACCACATCGGAGTTTTGCCCTATAAATTTTAATGGACCGTAAGTCTAGAACCACGCCGCAAAGGGTTTCTATAAACCTCCGGGGATTGACTCTTCAAGGACCACAGTCGAAATGTCAATTCATAGTGGTCCAGCTCTCCCGTCCCATGTTCACTTAACTCTTCAAGTGATATCGAGATTGCGGACCACGTCCATGGGAAGGGCAAAGGACACAAAGTTTTGAGCACGCTTCTGAATGCTCCTGTCGAGTGGCACGCTCCCGGGGTTCATCATGTCTTGTAAGTACAACGTTGCAATAAAATATGCGTAATTGAAGCTCGGATGTCATGCCCCCGAGAGCATTCACTGAACTTGACGTTAACCTCGAGCTGTGAAACGTCCCTATTCAAGCTCCATCGTCAACTTCGAAAACCAAATTTTGCTCTCGGGACCTTTTTCTATCGTCAGTTTACATCCTTGCCCCATTGTTACGGGCTTTGCAACTCTCTTTAGACATTCCTAATTGGAAGGCTTGTGCAGCAAACGGGCTTCTTCGGTTAGTAAATATGATCTATGGCCAACGCTAGCCTTGATGCATGCAAAGTTATGGAGGCTACAGGTCCCTCGACATTGCGAAGCAAGCAAATAAATTGGAACAAAGTTATGAAGGAAGATGAAGATGGAAGTGGAAGAGAGCATGTCGAGAAGAGGAGAAGTGGGAGGTAGGGTCGCCACATGGGTGGGTTGGGTCGGGCCAGGTTGAGTAAAAAATGATTCGATCTAAATTAACCCATTCATATGTTATGCAAATTTTATGACTCATTAACAGCACAAACTGACTCGACTTATTTACTTATATATTTTATATTTAATCCAACCCATGAAATTCCGTATTTACCAAGTTAACCTACTTTAAGCTCTACTTGTGTGTATGTCATTTAAATAAAATCGCTATTTAGACTATAAGATGATAAAGAATTGTCTTTCAACATTGCATAGAATTTTCAATTTTTTTATTGATTCTCAATGAAAAATAAGAGAAAGTTAGTACTTGATAGTGAATTTATAAAATTACAGCTATAAATAATGAATTGAAATTTTAATTAAATTGAAAGTAAGATATTGAAGAAGATAATTTATGTTGACTATGAATTGCACTAACAAGAATTAAGACAAGAATATTATGGAAAAATAACAATGCCAAATGCAACCAAGGAAATATATACTCAATAACTAGCAAGCGAAACTTGCAAGATTAATAGAATTAAAATAATGGTTAGTGGAACTTATTCAATTAATGCTTTGAGCTATAAATAATCTATTAATAAATATAATTATCTCTATTCCATTATGATAAATATGTATTTTAACATTTTGTAAACTAATTTGACTCATTATATTAAAATAAAGTGAAATTGTTCACGTAATGAAATAATAAAAACTCCAAATTATAAACAGTAATGTCTAAAAATATATTTTTAACTAAGTGAAACTTATTATGCAATAAAACAGGCGATACCTAAAATCCTGTATTTTAAATGAGGGCACAAAATTGTAAATTAAATGGACTTCCTTAAATTCACGATTTCATTGTTTTCAGAATAAGTCATACCATTGTAAAATATACTTGAAAATACTTTCTATTTATTTATTTCTCAAATTTAAACTCAAATACTTGAATTGTTGAAGAAAAGACAAAAAAGCTGAATTACAAAAACTGAAGCTCGTAAAATTTGTCCTTATCCAAATTTTTTAAAAGTTAAACAAAATGAATTTCGCTAGCCCAATAATATTTATTTTGATGTATGGAATCTAATTATTTGAATAAAACGAGTAATGATTTAAATCAACGATACTTTATTCGTCAAGAACACATGTCCGTAATTTGTGCTAATTTTTTTTTAGATTTATATTGACAAGTTATCTGTATGTTCACTATTTTGATATTTTCAAAGGTGAACCATATCATCTATGAATAAACTAAAGATTATTATTTCTTTATCTATTTAAATTATAGATTAAAAAAGACAAGAGTTACGTTACAAAAGTATTTTTGCTTGGTAATTGTGTTTCAAAAATTAAAGCTCATGGACTCTATCCTTGCCCATACTTTTTTTCTAATTTATCCCTTTATTTCAAGTTTATATTCAGGTAATACAAAAAAAAAAATATTGATATACTTTCATTTTTACTAATTTTTTGAAATTTAAACATAATAAGAGATAGAAATTGAGCAATAAGAAATCATTAAGCTAAAAAGCTTATCCCTTGAATATGCCCCACGTGGGGAACCATACCACATGTCTAGCTACACAACATTAGTATGGGCAAAAGTGAAGTGCCAAGTGGCATACATGGAAACGAGCACTTGCGAATCGGACTTTTATTATAGATAACAAAATCACATAGAATTTATTTACTAGATAGTGTTTTATCAACAGTGACTTCTACAAATCTTTGGAGAATAATTAATTCTTCGGGGATTGCGATGGACAATTATCTACATGCAAACACATATGTCAATTTATGGTGGTCCGACTCTTTGGTTCAAGAACCTTCATTGAACTTGACGTGACCTTGGGCCATAAAACGTCCCTATTCAAGTTCCATTGTCAATTTCAATTAGCAAAATTGGCACTTAGGTCCTTGATTTAAGAAATTTCCGGGATAATTTCATTTTACATCTTTGCCCAATTTAATGTGATCTTAAGCATATTATAATTTATATGTGTGAGAGCTTATGTCAAAATCAAATATCAGTATATAAATAAATCCCGGTCTCCCTTCTGTTTTTTCGAGGGGGATTTATAGCTATCTTTGTACATGGGCCTGGGCTTTCTCCAATCGGTAACGATTTGTGGGCCGGTTGAAAACGAGCTCCCAAGTTGCATCCAGTTAGGCACCCAATTGCGTGCTCTCAAAGAAGAGATCGGATAAAAACAAAAAAAGAGATCGGATATCGAATTTTAATTATTGATGACATATGATTTAAGGGTATTTTGATTATATGATAAGTGGATATCCAATTTAAAAGCTCTCTTTATATAATATAAATAAATAGATAAAAACTCCATTTGAAGATGACACCTTAGCTATTTACCTGCATTATTATATAAATTGAAAATTTTGATTAATTGCACCCAAAAATTCGAAAAAAAAATATACGGAAATATTTATTTTTTAATTCAAACCATGCTTTTAATTTTCAGCTCATTATTGGTATTTTCTTTCGAATTTCTTTTTATCAGAATGGATTTCATATGTTACCAAGATAGATCAAGTGCGTTTGACGCATGTCATTTTTGTCTGGTTTAAAATGCCACTATTTATATTAAAATTACAACTATACCCTTGAGGGAGAAAAAAAATCCTCCAGCTTGAGCTGCTTTTTATTAATTATATAATTTAGTATTTGTTGTCGTAAGTCAATATTAAAAGATTTCCGCATAATTTTGATTGTCCAAGTAAAAAAACAAATAGTCGAGAAAAATTGTTTTTAATATTAGACTTCCCCTAAATTCTTGTATTAATCAAATTGTATATCGTATAAATGAAAAACATGCACGGATGTATTTAATTCGTTAGCTGAGTTACTCCACATCCTTGGGCACTGAAGAAGTAAGAACGCGAAACTAATTAGCAAAAGTAACGAACTTTCCATACGTTCATTCTAATTTTTTTTTTTATATAATCTTGAAACCCAAATTACATCAATATTTAAAAGACCTTTTTTTCTTTTAATTATTTTGAAACTCAAATTACATTAATATTAATTTCGACGACATATACTTGAATCTTTTACTATATAGTCCAAGACACTATATATATGGTCATAATTATATGTTGCCACAAGCAACACCACTTCTTCAAGCACCACAAGTGGTGCAGGTGCATTGCGGCCCGCACCGGCAGTAGAACCGCCCGTTCTCAGCAGCAGCCGCAGCCGTAGCCGCCGGTGGCCCGCAACTGCAGGGTCTGCAGCCGCAGTTGTTCCCGGACAAGCACTCCTTGTGGCCCGCCCCTCCTCCGGCCGCCAGGGCCGCGCACCTGTTGCAAAACAAACCAGCATCAAAATCGCTCAGACAACGTGAGAAACTCGAGTAGCTAGCCGGCGCCATAGAATCCTCGGGATCGACTCCGCCACCTCACCTGCACAGGGCTCCGCCGGGGCAAGGGTAAGGGCAGCCGCAGCTGCTGTCGCAGGTGACGGTGACGCGAGTGCCGGTCAGATCCGCCATGAGAACTCCTCCTTCAGCTCTGAAGCTCGCTTTTTTTACTGTGACTGGAAGAGTTTGAAGATGAACGACGGCATCAGAAGGAAAGCGGCTTTTATAAGCAGGGTGAAGATGGAGGGCCATGCATGGAGGATGGCACATGGTGGCACGAGCGATGCATGGAGGACACGTGGCTCTTTCTCGCCATTGCATTCCTTCGTTACAACTTTGACCGACGGCCATGGAAGCCCGCCTCCTTTTGCTGAGGCTCCGTCAACGGTCGCCAAATTTTAGTATTTTTAAATACTGATTTCAATTATAGACGCTCACCGCACTTAACTTCAAAACGTTCTGATGAATAACTTCCAACCACTTGCGTATAATTGTGAAGATTGATGGAGTCAAAAAAGGTTCGAATAAAGCCCGACCATAATCGGAAGGCCTGTCCATGGCAATCCGACCATCTAGATCATGCAATATTAAAAATTGGCATTGACACTTTAGAGCAAATATCTGAGGGACTAACTTTCCATCTCGATATGGGGTAGGGGTGGGCAATAATCCAGTTCAATCCGGGAACCGAACAAAACCGGCCCAAATCAATTGCTTTAAGGTTGAAATTAAGAAAACTAGTTGGGTTCCTAATCCGTGAACCTAGAACCAACCTAGGATTCATTTGGTTTCAATTCCAAGGCCAAACCGCTAGTTCTACCTCGGAATCATATGATTCCCTGATTAAATCATTTTTAAATTGAAGCATTGTCTTCGACACGAAGAAACAATTGCATAGCTACTTGGCCAAACAAATATTTTTATAGTGAAATGGTACTACTTTCACATTTGATTATAAGAATATGATTTTTTACCATAATATAAAGTGGTGTGTTCTTGGTTCTGACGATTTAGGAATTGGCGATTCCAAAGTAGATCGGTTTGATTCTCGATTCTTAACACAAACCGGAGTTTGGCTCACAATGGAACCAATCACCCATAATTTGGAATTGTTAAGAACAACGGTATGGATGGTGATGGATAAGTGAATAAAATCTTATAGTACATTACCAAATTATTCTCATTGTAACTCATTTACCTCAAACTCTTTTTGTGATAGAAAAGACTCTGACTGACATATTTACCCTCCTACGAAAACACCATAAAAATATTAGAAAAAAATTAAGATGAAACAAAAACTAAAAAAAGAATCTAGAAGCTTCATGGCCGTTACTATTCAACATCTTCAAGCGCACATCCGGCCTGCTTAGAGCCGCCTGGACATCCGGCTGTGTGCAATCCCTCTTTCTTTTCTTTCCCTTTTTTATTTTATTTATTTATTTATTTTTGTTGTAATATTCTTTCTTGTTCCTTTAGTGTTCATCTTTCTAAGAGAACTCCTCCATTTCCGTCTCCTTTTTTTTTGGTCCTACATTTTTCCTCTACTTTCATCAGTCAAATACTAGCAAAATCAATCCATGGACTTTGCCACCTTGATCACTGCTTCTCCAAACCTTGGAAATCTCTCTATAGGAAGATTGGCATATCGTAGTTGATATTTGCCCTACCATGACTCTTCAAGGCATATTTCATAATATCACGAAATCCTATGGCTTCGAGAAAAAAAAAGGGAAAAAGTTCAATGGTGCATGGACAATGAACAGCGCATGGAAGGTGCTGAACATTATTTGTGATAACCGTGCTTCGATTTTTTTTCTTTTCTAGTTTTTATTTAACTTTATTTTTCCTAACACGGCACCAAGTGTCATGTCGAAGCCACGTTAGATTTTTAATGGTGATTTCTAAATAGAATCTTAACGACGGGTAATTGTGTCATTTGGATATTAGTTAGTGGTTTTTGTGTCGCAAAAAAAAAATTGAAGCAAATGTGACATGGTGGGCATAATTTGGGGTTCTTAGTGGTTTTTCCTTCTTCTTTTTTGAAGATAATTGTATTTGAAGTTCTAAAATTTATCATGAAAATCTAATTAAATTTTAAAACTTACAAAAAGTGCAATCAAATTTTAAAATTTATCAAATTGGTTCAATCGAATTCTTCCGTTGATTTCGTCCAATTTAGCTAATGAAAAATGCTGACAGTTTTTTTTAATAGTATTTTCTCTCTCCTACAAGGTGATGGCGTGGTTAAATCGACATTATTTTGATCCAAATCTGACTTTTAATACAAATTTAAATAATAAAATATAAAAAAAAAAAAAAAAGCTTTTTTTTTTTTTTAAATGACAAATTAGCGGTGAGAGTTCAACACCGCAGCCTCACTATCGCTGAGAAGGGCTGTTCAGGGTGGGGGATGACCAGTGTTAAGGGCTCACTAGTTTGTCCTTTTTCTTCTTTCTTTTTTATTTATTAATTTAGCTTATTTTTAGATTTTATATTTGTACAAAAATCAGATTTGGGCCACAAAAACATTGTTCTAATTTAGCTGTGAAACGTCCCTATTCAAGCTCCATCGTCAACTTCGAAAAGCAAATTTTGCTCTAGGGACCTTTTTCTGTCGTCGATTTACATCTTTGCACCATTGTTACGGGCTTCGTAACTATCTATAGTTATTCCTAATTGGAAGGCTCGTGCGGCAAACGGGCTTCTTCAGTTAGTAAATATGATTTATGGCCAACACTAGCCTCGATGCATGCAAAGTTATGCAGGCTACAGGTCTATTGACATTGCCAAGCAAGCAAAGAGATTGGAACAGGGTTATGGAGGGAGATGAAGATGGAAGTGGAAGATAAGATGTCGAGAAGAGGGGAAGTGGGAGGTAGGGTTACCAAATGGGCGGGCTGGATCGGGTCGAAAAGGATTCAATCCAAATTGATCCATTCGTATGTTATACAAATTTAATGACTCATTAATGGCACAACCTGACTCAACTTATTTACTTACGTATTTTATATTTAATCGAACTTATGATAATTTGTATTTACCAAATTAACCCACTTTAAGCTCTTACTGTGTATATGTCATTTAAATAAAATCTCTAATTAGACTATAAGATGATAAGGAATTGTCTTTTAACATTGCATAGAATTTTTAATTTTTGTATTGATTCTCAATGAAGAATAAGATAAAAATTAGTACTTGATAGTAAATTTATGAAATTACAGCAATAAATAACATAGAAGAATTGAAATTTTAATTAAATTGAATGTAAGATATTGAAGAAGATAATTTATGTTGATTGTGAATTGCACCGACAAGAATTAAGATTAGGATATTACGGAAAACTAACAATGCCAAATGCAACCAAGGAAATATATACTCAATAACTAGGAGGCAAAACTTGCAAGATTAATAGAATTAAAATAATGGGTAAAAAAGAATAACATATACCTTAAAAGTGGAACTTATTCAATTAATGCTTTGAGCTATTAATAATCTATTAATAAATGTAATTATCTCTATTCCATTATGATATATATTTTAAAATTTTGTAAACTAATTTGACTCATTCTATTAAAATAAAGTGAAATTGTTCACGTGATGAAATAGTAAATACTTCAAATTATAAATAGTAAGGTCTAAACGATATATTTTTAACTAAGTGAAACTTATTATGCAATAAAACAGGTGATACCTAAAATCCTGTATTTTAAATGAGGGCACAAAATTGTAAATTAAATGGACTTTCCTTAAATTCACAATTTCATTGTTTTCAGAATAAGTTATACCATTGTAAAATATACTTGAAAATACTTTCTGTATATTTATTTCTCAAATTTAAACTCAAATACTTGAATTGTTGAAGAAAAGACAAAAAAGCTGAATTACAAAAACCGAAGCTCGTGAAATTTGTCCTTATCCAAAATTTTTAAAAAATTAAACAAATTGAATTTCGCTAGCCCAATAATATTTATTTTGATGTACGGAATCTAATTATTTGAATAAACGAGTAATGATTTAAATCAACGATACTTTATTCATCAAGAGCACATCCGTAATTTGTGCTAATTTTCTTTAGATTTATATTGACAGGTCATCTGTATGTTCACTATTGTGATATTTTCAAAGGTGAATCATAGCATTTTCCGTTAACTAAATTAGATAGAATTAATGGAAAAGTCTCGATTGCACCAATGTGACAATTTTTAGAATTTAATAAATTTTAGGACTCAATCGGACTTTCATGACAAGTTTTATGACTTATGCTATGCTTATCCCTAATTTTTGAATTGCAACTACATGCTATTGTGGGAAAATTCCAATTAAGAGTCTCAAATGTCCTCATTTTTTTTTTCAAATAAATGCCTGAAATAAATATTATTTCAAATAAGAGTTTTTGCTATGTCAGTCTAAAAGAAGGGTTGGCCTTATCGGCTCGTCATGGCCATTTTTGTCATTTGCTTATTTATTTATTTTCTTTCTTTTTTCTTTCCTTTCTGCTAGTGGCTAGTCTTAGGCGATGGCTGGCCATCAGCAACATCTAGAGAGAGCAAGGCATTGTCGAAAGCCACAAGTGAGGGCCGCCTTCGCTAGCCAGAGCCAAGACGCGCCCTTGCTAAATCTAGGTGGGACTTGACTAACATTGTGTAATATGACTAGCGAAAAATACTAATGTGGTTTTTTATTTATATTTTATCTTTCCCATGTGGCGTTTTATGTGGCGTTAAGGTTAACTAAAATACTAAGACGACGTTGTTTTGATCCAAATCCTAATTTTTACACAATATCTTAATTAAATTAGGTTTAAAAATCCAAATTTTATTTCATAAAAAAGACAAACTCAAAAGAGAAAAAAAAGGTTAAAATTTAAAAAAACACACGCACACAAAAAAAAAACCAGGGCCTCCGCATGTGGTTGCAGCCCCATCACCGATGGGGTGCTAGCGACCCGACTGGCCATTGCTAATGCCTTACTGGGGATGGGGTGGCGGCCATGGGCGGGAGGACCTACATTTTCTTTCTTTTTCAAATATTTTTAGCTTTATTAATTTTTAATCTATTTTGAATAAAATTTAGGTTAAAATTTCCTTTGGATGAAATTGCTTTGATCGGTTGGAATATTTAGTTGGCTGGTAAGGTCAGGCTCTTATTTAAAACTTTCTATAGCTACTTTAGAACATTTTGGAATTAAGATTTAACTTAGGCCCTCATTTGAGAAAATAATAACACTTCACATCTTTAATCGAATTCTTTTAATTTTTATTTTACCTTGCGCACATGCAAGTTGGTTCCAACAAAACGGGACACAATATTCAATAATTTTGAGGACCGATCCGGTTCTTTCCTTTTGCCACAAAATATCAAGATATTTTCCATGTAAACCGTTTCAAATTTAGGGTAAATGTGTGATCCGACGGCGAATCGTCGAGTTCAATAGATTTCGCTTGGCCCGATCTCCTTGAAAATTGATAAATTTACAAATACCCTTAGCTAGATAATTCCCCTTTCGTATGTAATAAGCTCGTATATTGTAAGAGGTAAATGAAACGCACGAATTAGACACGCACACCTAATGTGAAATAGAAAAGAATCATATGATTTTAAAATTAAGCGCTACATAAAATGACTACTATGTGATATCCCTAAGCGCTACTTCTCCTGCAAGGAAAACTTGCTCAAACGTAGCCCTTCACTCCTCTCTCTCTCTCTCTCTTTTGCTTGTACAGGAGGGAAAAGTTGGTCCAGAAAGAGAGATCTTTTCGATCGCTTCGTGGAAGCGAAATCCCGTGGCACTGGATTAGCGAGTTGACGCAACACTCTGTCCCAACCCTCTGTCTCTCACATCCATCGGCTCTTCGCCTTTTCAGGGTCCAAGCTTGATCCGCAATTCTCTCCCTCTCTTTGCCTCTCTCTCTCTCTTTCTCCTTTCTTGCTCCTCCCGCCTCACATTTCGAAGCAAAAACCAACTTGGAAGACGTTATGGTTTTTAGACATTTCCCATCTAGAATTTTCCGCCGTGGCGTCGAACCGGAGCTAGGAAGTTCGAACGTTTGGTTGCCATCCTTGTTCTTGTTCCAAGGTAATTGCAATGCCCGTGCGCTTTCGTGATCTGGGTTTTTCGTGTTTGTTGGCGTTTGTGATTCGGCGTCTGATTCGGGGTTTCTTCCTTCATGAGCTTTTCAGGCATTGGGGTTTCTCAGCATAGGAGGGAAGTAGTGACGGTCATTTGCCACCACGCAGTTGATTTGGCTTGCAAATAAGGACAGGGAGAACTTTGGTTGATTTTCTGGATCAGGGTTTTTCCTCATTCGTTTTTGCCGTAGTGTTAAGCATTTTTTGGTTTTCACATTGAAGCAATTCACCAAGGGAAAGTTGTAGAAATTGATAAGAATTGAGACCCTTTGGTTTCTTTTGGGAATGCTGATCGATGACAGTCTCAATTTTAGAAAAGAGGGGTTTCTCTCGGAACCGGTACTTTGATTTGACGAAGAGGGCAAATTTGAAGTGGGATAATGGGTTGCATTTGCACCAAAGGAATTCTTCCCGCCCATTACAGGATTAAAGACGGGGGTTTGAAGCTTAGCAAATCTTCAAAAAGGTCTGTTGCATCCTTAAGGAGAGATGAACTGGCGGTTTCAGCCAATGGTGGAGGCAACGATGCTGCAGATCGACTGATACCAAGCCCACATGAGGTTGAGAATGAAGTGGAGGATAGGAAAAACGTTGATTTCAATGAGAAACTGTCAAAACCCCTTCAAAGACGAGCTACGGTGGACGTGGCAAGTGGGGGACACACACAAGTACAGTTGAAAGTGGGTATAGTAGGTGGCTTTCCCCTTGGTGAGAGAGGAGCACAAGTGGTAGCCGGATGGCCTTCTTGGCTGACAGCAGTGGCCGGAGAAGCTATTAACGGATGGGTGCCTCGAAGGGCCGATTCATTTGAGAAGCTAGAAAAGGTCATTTCTCTGCCTTTATCTTTTATGGTGAATCTCCTATATGAGGAAAAAGATGCACATTTCTTTTAACCCAAGTGTATATTCTTTAGCTAGTATTGAATCTTTTTGTTTACTATTTGCTAAGTTGTGGACATAAACTACTACCTTTCTTGAAAAATTTTGATGCTGCGTAGATCCATGTTAGCTAGACATTAATTGAAGGCACGTTTGAACTACTTGGCTCGCATTTTAGCTCTCACCCTAGTCATTTTTTTTTTTTTTTTTTTTTAATTTGACAAGTTTCAGGTGAATGGAAAAATTTGTGATGTTCATTTCTGGAGAGGCATAAACAGTTTTTATTCTCGCAAGTGTTAAATAGGACGCTGGGACCATACTATGTTGAATGATGGATGTATCTGGTCTTAAACTTGTAATCACCGCATGTTTCCTAGAGAAAACTTTCAACCATATTAAGCCTTTTAAGCCGGCATGCTATGTGAACCCCAAGGGGTTGCTCAAGTGGTGAGCATAGTTGTCATTCTCGCTTAAGGCTTGGGCTTAAATCACCATGCTTGTGCATTCTCTTGGAGTCACCCCAGGAGCACTAACTTACGTGTTTATGGCAATTACTTGGTGTGCATGTGACAGAGGGTCTGTCACATCTGATGGGGACTAATTGGGTGCTCAAGTAGCCTGGACACCATTGACATTCATCAAACAAAAAGCTGGGATGCTATGCGGGACGATGTTAGAGTGAGAGGTTTTGGTTGATAATTGGTCAGTTCAGTTAGACACCACTCCATTGATAAGCGGTTGATCAATAAAACATTGTCAACGTCTCATATGATTGAAAGGTCATTGTTACCATTTGGATAGTTTCTTGAGATGTTAGTGATGGAATAACTACATGAATTTTTGGGATTAAGAGAGCCTTGATTTCGAATGTACACGTTCTATCCTCATTCAGAGAATTCTAAGGCACATAACTCGTTGATTTGACATTCCAGTAAAAGGAAGAGTCCTTCCATGAATTGATAGAGACAGAGTTAGTAGACATCTTAAATGTATTTTGTTTAACTCTGGATACTGTAGTATTTTTCCCTTTTGTGCATTTGAGCATTTATTCTCAGCTCTCTCAGGGATATTTATAGCTAAGAGATAGTTCATGAGTATAGACACTTAATGTTTTTGTTGTCTACCTGTGAAAAGAATCTACATTCTAAAATCCTTCCCAATGATACAGATTGGGCAAGGTACTTACAGCAGTGTATATAGAGCACGTGACCTGGAAACGAATACAATTGTAGCCTTGAAAAAGGTTCGATTTGCTAATATGGACCCAGAGAGTGTTCGATTCATGGCAAGGGAGATAATTATCTTGCGAAAGCTTGACCATCCAAATGTCATGAAGCTGGAGGGTTTGATAACTTCAAGGGTTTCTGGCAGTCTGTATCTTGTGTTTGAATATATGGACCATGATCTTGCTGGCCTCGCTGCCACTCCAGTATAAAGTTCACTGAATCTCAGGTACACACTTGTTGTGTTTAATACTTCCTTGGTTGAATTGAATGTTATTCATGTGACCAACAAGTTGGGTAGAGTATGGATAAGGTGGAGTTGTTCTAAGAGGCTACTGCATCAATTGGACAGCAGAACAAAAGTTTGTAGGTTTATGTAGCTTCCCAGGTTTTCTCACAATTGATGCTTGAGTTTCTATCTTCATTCCTTAGATCTGCTCATTTACCATTTGACGCTGCATCTTCACATTTACCGTTTGCTATATAGTCTTGAATATAAAAGGGAGAATGTGGACATTTAATTTTAGATCAAAACTCTTTCTTCAATATAAGGTCTTCATTCTTAAGCATTGTCTGTAATTGTGATTCACCACTTTCTACTTGCTGTAGTTTCTTACTAAACTATAAAGATGATATAGACTTTCTTTGACTGACTTATTTTTTTAATTTCTTCCTCTAGATCAAATGTTACATGCAACAACTACTTCGTGGACTTGAATATTGCCACAGCCATGGTGTTCTACACCGTGACATAAAAGGCCCTAACTTGTTAGTCGACAACAATGGCAATCTCAAAATTGGAGATTTTGGATTGGCAACTTTTTCCGGACCAATCAAAAGCAGCCTCTAACGAGTCGTGTAGTCACTCTCTGGTACCGACCTCCTGAGCTGTTGCTTGGTTCTTCAGATTATGGAGCTTCTGTGGATTTGTGGAGTTCTGGTTGCATCCTAGCTGAATTGTTTGCTGGGAAGCCCATAATGCCTGGAAGAACAGAGGTGCCATTCCTTATGTAGTGCCTAATTTGTTTACAATATTAGAACATTGGGAAAAACATTGTTTCAGTCGTATAGTGTTTCGAAAATTCTATACCCAATGTTTACTCGAGCATTTTTGCCTTGTGTACAACAGCTTGATGTCTATACTTTCGGTTACATAAAATCTAATCTAAGAGTCTTGAAGAGCATTCCATAGTCTACTTATTCATGACATAAATTATAATCAGCATCAATTTCATAGAAAATGGCAAGAGAATTTGATTTTACAAGCTTCTATTTCAGGGGTTTGTTTATTCATTTATATTGGCAGGTATTTTCTGTAAGAGGGTGGATGTGTCATATCTACCTTAATATGTAGTGTTGTGTAAAGCTAATGTCAAAATGCAATCGTAAATATTTCCGAGTCTATAATAAATATTTAAGCACTTCTGAGTCTATAATAAATAATTGTCTATGCGATTCACCAATTCTTATCTGATCATGAAATATTTGCAGGTGGAGCAATTGCACAAAATTTTCAAACTTTGTGGGTCTCCTTCAGAAGAATATTGGAAGAAGTCAAAATTGCCACATGCAACCATTTTCAAGCCTCAGCAACCTTACAAGCGCTGTCTCCTGGAGACATTTAAGGATTTTCCTTCATCCGCATTGGGCCTGCTAGATGTTCTTCTTGCAGTTGAACCAGAATGCCGTGGAACGGCTTCCTCAGCCCTTCGGAATGAGGTAGGTCCTAAGTTTTTCCTTTTCAGCTTTCTTGATGTCATGTATGGTTTGTTCCTCCCTAGCGTGTCTACTTTTAAATATTTTACATTTTGTGTGCCAATTTTCTTATTGTTATTGCAACTTTGAATAATTCAGCAGATTTCTTTGAAGACATTAAAGAGTGCAATCATGTAATTTGATATGACATGATAGCTTTGCCAGAAATACTAACCTTCAAACTACATCCTTTTTCATGAAATAATGTGATAACTTTTTAATAGGATATTGAATCAAGTGGGGCCTGTGTTTTTAATATTGACTTACTACTCAGTAAACAAATTTTAGGAAGAAATTTTTTCTATCTATGACGCTGCAAGCTGATCTTTTGCTTTTTATCTTCCTTTTAGTTACAACTGCTAATATCCTATACTTTGATTTACTATCCCAGTTCTTCACATCCAATCCTCTTCCAAGTGATCCGTCAAGTTTGCCAAAGTATCCATCAAGCAAGGAGTTTGATGCCAGACTTCGAGATGAGGAAGCCAGAAAGTGAGTCATCTTCTGTGTTGTTTTACTAAAAGAAATCTCCACTTTCGGCCATTAATGTGGCTGTGGGTTTGTGCTGATTAGAGAAACAGTCTTTAGCACTAATTTAAAATCTTATCACAGATGGCTAGCCGAAATAGAATTAAAAAAAAAAAAAAAAAAATCCCAAATGAAAGAACACCTCTACAGAAAGTTTGAAGTCTTGTCAAAATCTAGCTATATAGAAACCGATAGAAAAAAGGACTTTCTGTTAATTACTTGCTGCAAATGAACTATCAACCAGTTCATCCTTGTACAAACAAAAACGTTTCATCAAGTTTCCACTTTTCTACTGTAAAATAAATATGACCACTGTTAATGCAGTTACTTTTCCCTTTTTCCAAAATGTGTAATGGCGGAGGAGTTGGATTGATGTATTATGGGAAAGGAAAAACTTGCTTATGTAGCCACTTAGAATTGCTTCATGAGAAGTGTTTCCTACACTCCGCATCATGCTACTAACCCTACAATTGGTTGATTTTTATTCCAGGCGTAAAGCTACTGCCGGTAAGGCTCGTGGTCTTGAATCAATTAGAAAGGGTTTGAAAGAGTCTAAAGTTGTGCCTACGTCAAGTGCCAATGCTGATTTAAAGGCATCCATCCAGGTAACTTGACCTTCTAATCATATCTCATACATATATGTAAGTTGAAGGGTTGGATGTGAGTGCCTTAACACAAATTCAGTGTAGGCATACATATATTGCAGAGGGACCCATTTTTTCATAGCTTAACTGCATTTATTATTATTTTTATTACCTTCTTTAGAAGCGACAAGAGCAATCGAATCCCAGAAGTACCGGTGAGAAACCAGGAGGAACGACCCAGAACAATTTCATTCTATCTGGACGATCAGCACAACCCAGTCTTAATGGATCAACACAAATTGGAAATGCAAATGAGGTTGAGGCTTCGATTGTGCCAGACCGAGAACTCGATTCTCCAAGGGGTGGTGCCGAGTTGACTAGGCAGAGATCTTTCATGCAAAGAAGAGCATCACAGTTATCCAGGTTTTCTAATTCTGTTGCAGTGGGAGGTGATTCACATCTCGATTGTAGTAGGGAGAAGGGTGCTAACACCCAATGGAGGGATGAGGCTTTTGTTGCCAGGTGTAATCATCCAGATGGTGGTGAATTAGCGGGAAAGCATGACTGGTCACATCATTTGTTACATAGGCCGATATCTTTGTTTAAGAACGGGGGAGATCACTCCCGGAGGGAGTCCATCGCGGTAATTGCATTATAACTTAAACAAGCTATTTAACTTTGTCTTTGCTAGGGATTTCTTTTCCCTTTTTCCGGTTCCCTTTCCACTTAGTTGAAGGTGAAATAATCTGACTCAACCATTTTCCTTTTATATATATAGCTTTGGTAATGCTGTTTAGTTTTTCTTGGCATTCTCTGTATTTGTTTTGTTTTAATTACTAGCATGAATAAAATGCTTGGAACAAATTGGTGTGGCATATGGAGTCGAAAAAAGCAATGGACGTCATTATGTCCATGTGGTCGTTGGAAGTTAAGTTGTGCTAAGTGCATCTTTATCTCTGCATTTTTTGTACTTTAAAACAAACTTATTATTTGGTAACTTTTAAGGCTTCCGTTGGAATGACTTGCTATGACAATTGGTATCGAATGTCTTTGCTCATATAATATTGAGAGATCAATCGAAAGTATCTGAAAAATCATAAAAAATTGCTTTGGAGAATAATTTTTGTGGTAGCTTCATGTCAAATGTCAAAGAATGACATCAACTAATTGTGAAGTATAGATGAGGATCATATTTTTTCTCTTGCCTTCGGTGTGGTGATTCGCGAGCTATGATCTGAAAAGCTGATCGTCTTCTCTTGCTTGTGTTTGCAGAGTTATTCTCCCAAAAAGAGCCGAATCCAGTATTCTGGACCTTTGCTTCCCTCGGGAGATAACCTGGATGAAATGCTCAAGGAGCATGAGCGGCAAATACAAAATGCCGTCCGGAAAGCTCGCCTTGATAAGGTCAAGACAAAGAGAGAGTATGCCGATCATGGGCAGACAGAGTCCCTTCTCTATTGGGCAAATGGTAGGTGATTATAAGGATGACAAGGAGTAAGTGCATTTCTCTCTTGAAGCAAGGAGGCCCATGAGATGGGAACAATGTCGACAGGAAGCAGAATTCCTATCCAGAAGCGGTAAAAGATATGATCCACACAAGCATTTTGTCTAGGAGCGTCAGCTGATTGTATGTCATCGAGTACTTTTTCAAAGCACTTGATGATGCTCCTTGTGTCGTATCAAATCTGAAGCAATCGGATTTGGTAAAATCAGGTGGCGGTCTTGTTTGGTGCTCCAACAATGGAAAGGGCTGTATATTGTCAATGTTTACTCTGATTGTTGGAAGCATTCTCTGTACAGTGATGGCCCATCTCTATCTCTTCATTGATTGTTCCCTGATTATGGAAATGTTACTACATAATTCGAAATAGTATGGCTGAAATCTGGTAATATGAGGCACGGTATACTATATAGTCCCCCTCCAGCTTCAATCCCTCTCTTGCTCACTCTAGCTCCCTCTTTGTTCGCTCCCTTCTCTTCAGCTCCCTCTCTCGCTCAATTCGCTCCAGTTCCCTCTCTCTCGCACTTGCGCCCTCACTAAACAGACGGAATGATGAGTTTTTCTACTCATAAGATAATTTGTTTTGCTGGTTCTCCTTGCTTAGTCATGCAATGCCTGCCATATGTAAACTAAAAGAAACGCAAGCCTAACATTGAAAAAAATAGGAAAATGGTGAAAGCAGTTGGTAGTGGTCATTAGATGAGTTCAGAAAGGCAAACCTACAGATGAGTTCATAAAGGCAAACCTAACATAAAAAAAGAAAGAAAAGGATAATAGTAAAAACAGTTTGATAGTGGTCGCTAGATGAGTTTTCTTTGTCAAGAACGCATCTCTAGTGGCAGCCGCCACCGCCCTTCTTTGTAGTCACTCTTGAGTACTTGTTGCTGCGGGGTCTGGATGGCAAGATTAGGAGCTAACGACCAATGTCTCTAAATTAGGGCACATCCACCTCAAGCTTTCCGTTAGTCGAGAATTGATATCAACATCTCCAGAAGTGTTGCACAGGATCTGAAGTCTCAGATGCTTGACATTTCGCAATGGAGGAAGCATTTCACTTCTAATTTCTTCTGGAAGAACCAATGCCTATGTATATAAAAAGAAGAATAGTAAGATTCCAACGCTTAGTTCACATTAGCATACAAATACTCGATACAAAATACTGATTTGGAAAACTTTTACTTACCTCGACTTCCTTACAAATCAGTGTTAACGAGTCGCAACGGCCGAAATAGCTCAGGAACTTGGCCGCCTTGAGATAGCTCCTCCTCTTGTTGCGGACTCCGAAATCCACCTCCAGTCTCGCATTGGCCAATGTTGTTGAATCTCGTGGACCGATGACCAGGATGTTGGGGCCGTCATATTGGAACGACACGAGATTAGGAGTTTGGGTCTTTACTCTTATCAGAGACTTGAATCCAATCAAGGCAAGGTGCTTGAATCCGGTCAAGGCGAGGTGCTTGAGATTCTTGTGAGTTATCCCGATGCGCTCGGCGGACGGGCTCCCCTTGAGCCTCAAGGTCTCTAGGAGGTGAAGCGAGAGACCGCTTTTCGATGGTCCCGATTCCGACCACGCATAGATCCGAGCAAGCTCCCTCGGATTTCTAGTGCCATGTACTTGGGAGGCGACAACTCCTCATCCGGAAGGCCACGGTGTACCTCGATGTGTAGCTGAAGGATATGAGGTTTGGGGCTGATATTGAAATCGAAAGGCTTTCCTTGTTAGACATGACCGATGCCTCAAAAGTCTCGAGCTTCGGTCCACAGATGAGGAGGTCCTTGGAGCGGGAGCAGTCGATCAGCTCCACGTGCCGGAGTGCCGGGCAACTTAGCATCAGCTCGTTCGAGAATTCGTCGCCCTTTTCGACTACGTAGGCCAGGACCAGTTCTTCCAAGCGAGGCAGCCTCGTCTTGACGCCCTGCATTGAGAGATGGCTCATGTGGAGGACAGAGATGGTGTCAGACACCAAGTCGGGGCATATTTGCATGTACCATCTTCTGTTGGGATAGTTGACAATGCGGCCAAGACTAAGGTGTCGGAGATTGAGACTTGAGGCGATATCTATCCACTTGGGCACTATGGGAATCAACTTATAGTCTCTCGAGAAGACCATCAAGCTCATCGAGTCGATGCTGAGGTTGAGCTCATGGCGCTGGGTGATGTAACGATCGATATATTCTAGAAAAGTATCGTGCCCACCAACGTCTTTGCTCCTTCCGAAGGTTTTTCATCGAATTCTAGAGTGGGAAGAGTGTTAAAGGCGTGATTCCAATCCTTGGAGAGGATGCACATTTGTGTTGCGTCCCTCGGAGACAATCTTGACATGATTTCTTGAATTATCGATCGGGGCAAATAAAGAGCGCGGCCTTCGGAGATCTCCGCCATCATTGTCAACAAAACTTTCTGCAACAAAACAAAGAACGGGAATCGTTGTTCAAAGTTCCTGTAAATGTTGGATTTATGTGACAGCAAAACCGTACACAGTGAAATCCTAAAGCGCAACAAGAATAGGCCAAAAGAAACACTAGCGTCACCCTTGATCGTACACTAATAACAATGACAGGATGCCCGGGAAGAGCCGTTAAATTTATTGAAAACCAACGAATTACGAACTGATTTATCGAGACTACAGAGCACCGCACGCCTCTTATAGAAAAATACCGAAAAGATTTCCAATGACAAGATCAGTCAACTTCTTCCGGAGGCTAACTTTATAGGAACAATAAACCAAGTCACCTTCAACGGGGTTGCTTTCCTTTTTCTCTTCAATTGAACCGAGAACGCGTCACGAATCAATGAACAGATGATCCTCGTCTCTGAGGCGCGCCAAGACAATGGCTCTTCTACTCCTCCTTGGCGCTTCGAGAGGCTATCTTTGTGTAAGCACAGGGGAAGAGCGGGGACTGTATAGCTGTTGTAATGCCGGATTAGCAAACGTGGAGATTAGTAAATCCGAATTGTGTTCTCGTTGGAAACAATTGTTGGAAAACTATATCCTCCTCAAGTTGAACAACTAATACAAGTATACCACCTCCTTAATAAATTATTTTCTATAACTTCACCATAACATTGTTTCATTCAGCAGTTGCTTTTATAAATTAAATTCTCACTCAAATTAAAAATCAGGATAAAACCGACAATAAAAAACTAAGAAGATATATCTAGTTTTAAATATGGCCTATCCAGTGCTTAGTTTAAATATAGTTTACGGAAAAAGGTATCTAACAATATATCTGATCATCAGATTACTTACTTGTGAGTTACAAATTATGGATATTACTTGCATATCAACTTAGTTAAAGATAAATACTTATGATTTTCAGATTTGTTCCTCTGATTAGGGATGACCCAAAACATAACCGAATCAAATCAAATGTGGCAAGAACCGAAGAAAATAAGAACCGAGAAACCCTCGGCATCTCATTCTATGGATGCTTTCCAAACCACTCATCAATCACTTTTCCTCCTGAGATCTCGCTTATGCAACTCAATTTACAGCTTGCACTAAAAGAGACATTAATCTGGATATTAATAGTGTCACGAACAATGCCTGCTTCTACGGACACAATGCTAGCTCTCAGTGAAGAAGAAGGTAGAATGGTACGTGAGACTAGCGTGAGATGGTACCACGGCCGAAACTTCATCTGCTTCAGGGAATTTCGAAAGACAATTCTCAAAGTACGAGAAATCCGCCTAATCTGGCTAAGCCAAACTGATGGGCAAAGTTCCTGGCTAAACCTCGATGTCCCGGGGACATTCTATCCGGATCATGCATGTAGCCAACACGAAAACTTCACATATAGTCATTGACTGACAAATTAAACGAGGCCTTGCGTTGCTACTCAAATCAACAGGCAATAGAGAGTTGGTTACAGGAAATATAGGCGCATTTAAATGCATGTAGCTGTATTTTCAAACTCTTGCACCATATTTGTAGATCAAGAACTTATCCTTTTGCTACTGTCAGTTTTAAGCAGGCACAACGCATTAACACTTGTGGGTTGGCTTTTTTTGGAATTGGTGATTACCCTTTTTAGTTCCCTTCTCAAATGCTTATGGGTTGGTTTTCGGTTTTGATCCAGATTGCATTTGCTATCACTGTTGAAATAGCTATTTGGAGAGTGTAGTATTGTTTGGATGGAATTTTTGTACTTGAATTGGGTTTCTTTGATAACGTGAAGTTGTGGATTTGGGTATCGGGGAAGCCTGAGGGCGATGTCGTGGTCATCGGAAGTGGTATCGCTGGTCTCTGTTGTGCTGGGCTTCTTGCCAGATACAACCAAGACGTGCTTGTGCTGGAGAGCCACGAGCAACCAGGAGGTGCCGCTCACGCATTCGACATTGAGGGGTACAAGTTCGACTCTGGTCCTTCGCTGTTTTCTGGCTTCCAATCTCACGATCCTCAGGCGAATCCTCTTGCACAGGTAATCTGATTTCCATCACTCTAAGTTGCCCCATTTTGTCTTTAGCATGAATCAAGTGCAGATTGTTTATGTTTATATGGCCGCTTTTCAATTGGTATACTCCTGCGTTGTTTTCGCCTCTGGATGATATTAATAGATAACGACATTTTCTATGTATCAGGTGTTAGATGCATTAGGAGAGCCCGTTCCGTGTGCTAACTATGACTCCTGGATGGTGTACATACCAGAAGGTGAAATTTTGTCACGTATTGGTCCGACAGAGTTTTTCAAGGTGGATCCTTCTTTTCCCTGTGGTTTTGTATATCTATAGCATCATCCCTTGGACTTAGCTTTAGCGCATCTATGAATATATGAATGTCGTTCAGTTTTAAAAATGTTACCGGACCAATTGCCAAATTCATCTGTCTAATTGAAGATTGGACGGAATGGTCATTTAGGGTGCGTTTGGTAACATTTCTGTTTAAAAATTGTTCCAGGAACGAGAAATAGAAAAAAGTGTTTGTTCAGGGGGAACAATTTTTGAACAAAAAGGGGTTTGGTAAACTTGTTTAGGAAATAAAAATGAACGAAACAAGTTTGGTAAATTTGTATTTTTTTTTATTTCTTTCAATTTTTTAATGTTTTTATTTTTATTTTCTTTCTTTTTTTTTTTTTTTTTTTTTTTTCTTTTTTTCTTCTTTTGGCGGCGGCCTCGCCCGACCACGGCGAGGCTCGCCAGGCCCCCGGCGAGGCCGAGCCTCGCCGTGGTTGGGCGAGGCTCGGCCTCGCCTTGGGCGGGCGAGCTCGAGCTCGCCCGGATCGGCGGCCCGAGCTCGCCCAGCCCGGCGAGGCTCGGCCTCGCCGGGCCACCGCCGAGCGACGCCGGCTGGAGGTGGCCCGGCGAGGCCGAGCATCGCGGTGGCCGGGCGAGCTCGGGCTCGCCGGACTGGCGAGCTCGAGCTCGCCCAGCCTGCCTCAGCTGGGCGAGCTCGAGCTCGCCATCCAGCGAGCCCGGCTCGCCCGCCACCCGGCGAGGCTCGGCCTCGCCGGGCCACCGCCGGCGACGCCGGCCGGAGGTGGCCGGCGGCCGAGCCTCGCCGGTGGTCGGGCGAGCTCGAGCTCGCCGGATGCGGGCGAGCTCGAGCTCGCCTGCCTAAGGCGAGGCCGAGCCTCGCCGGGGGCTGGCGACGCTCCGGCGAGGTCGCCGACCCTCGACGGCGTCGCCGACCCTCGGACGGCCGGTCGCCGGCCATCGGCCAAGGCCGGCGACCGGCCAAAGAAAAAAGAAAGAAAAAAGAAGAAGAAAAAAGAGAGAAGTGTTTCTGAATTTTGTTCCAGAAACAAGAAACAACTTTTTTTTGTTTCTTGTTTCTGTTCCAGATGTGTTTCTGGGAACAAAAAAATAATTTTGGAACAAAAACGCACCCAAACGCGTTTCTGTTCCTTTTTTGTTCCCAGGAACAAAAAAACAGAAAAGTTGTTCAAAAACAGAAAAAAAGAATGAAAACAAACGGGCCCTTATCATGTTCTGCTTAATATGAAACAGATATGCCGATAGCCATACAGCTGACCCCAAGTTAGTTTAAATCTAATGGTGCTCAGTTGTTGAGGATATGGATGCTAACGTGGAAAAAGCTGGTCATCCCTTTTTGATAGACAATAAGGCAGCTTAATACAGAGTCCTTAATGCCAAAATGATTTATGATGCGAGGCATTGTGGTGCGAATATCAAGGGGAAAGAATGTCTTTACATAAATTTCCCAGATGACGCTAAGTGTTTGGCGTCGGCTGAACAAAATTAACTTAAACAACGGAAATGGTTGCTGTGGCAAAAGACGATTTCCAAGCTGTTATGACGAAAGCATTCATTGAGCAGACTGCCATGGCCGAGAATGTGAAGATTGTCATTTATTTTAGGTACACTGAAGAAATGGACATGCATAACCTAGATAACTTATGGAGGAACTTTTAGATACATGTAGTGGTAGGAAAACTTTTTGTTTGAGGTAGAGAAGTCTTGTCTGGATTGAACATTACCTCATGAAAGTCTTGACAGATCTCCAGTCAAATTCAGGGAGCGTCATAATCTTCCTCCTAGGCTGAATTGGATATATTACAAACTCAGGGAACGTTCAAAAGAGACTGCTGTATACATAGAATTGACTACTATTCTAAAGAGAAAAACATTATTATTGCCTCATATGTTCTTGTAAGAATTTATGTGGGTCAACTGATGGCAATTTGTGAGGCTGGTAATATTGTCTCTGTTGTTCTTCAGTCAATGGCCATGATGTTTTAAATTTTATTGTATGTTTCTGCTTATGCTTTTAATTAAATCTTAATCCAGGACCTCGAGAAGTATGCAAGTCAAAATGCCGTGCAAGAAGGGAAAAGCTCATGGTATCTCCTGTTCTATTCTGTCTCATTTGTAAAGAAAGAACAAGATGGCTTTGTAGATTTAAACAGCAAAAGAAGATTTTACAATGGCTTATAAGCAAAAGTACTCATTATTGACGTTGACCCCACTATGAGAAGTCAAAGTAAATTGGAACCTCTGAATTTAGTGCTCGTTTTACAATTTATCAGTGACCATTATGATATAACGGTACTCTTACTCTACATTTTATTTGTAATGAACGTGTTTGTTTAAATTTGAAGTATGGGCATCTTTTTCTGTTGGTTTGCTGCACTTCATCTTTTCTTACATAATATGAATTTGCAGGATGCAGTGCTTCCAATGTCTGCAGCTGTGATGGCTCTACCTCCTCTATCTGCTTGTGGTGATTTGGGTGTCCTTTACACAACTGTTGCTAGATGTGCTCCTTTCTTGTTGAAATCTTTATCCATATGGGACCTCAGGGTGCTATTGGTGCGACAAAGCTTCTTAGACCCTTCTCAGAAGTCATTGACTCACTGGAACTAAAAGATCCTTTTATAAGGAATTGGGTGGACCTTCTTGCCTTTCTTCTTGCAGGGGTGAAATCTAATGATATACTCTCAGCAGAGATGGTAACTATGATGTTTTTAAATATTGAAAAGCTCCTAAGATTGGTAATTGTTATCCTTGGGATGTCCATATTCTCTTTCACGAACTTATTTGATACAGGTTCAGCTTGCGTAACTAATTCCGTGTGAATGACTGATTCCTGTTGTAACAGTATATGAAATGATTAGCCCAACTCCTCTTTTGAGAGTATTTTCTGGTATTTATATAGATTATGGTCGATTGATTTGCAAACTTTAAAACCTTAAAGCATGCACCATGTTGCTCAGTAGTTAAATCTTTAGCCACTTGATAAAATTTTAGAAGTTCAGTATCTGTTAGTGAATAATTTAGGAGGATAGTTAATCTATCGTAGATTTTATATTCTACCACATTATGCAATGTTGTGAGTTGCTTTTAGGTCTTGTTTAATATCTTGTAGAAACTACAACTCTAGCAACTTCTTTAATAAGTAAACGATGGGGGTGGTGATCAAATGGTTATGTTGAATCCTGATGTTAACAAGAGAGATTTTCTCCTTTCTATGCAGTTATTCCTGCTGTCCTTAACTGATTAATTTTTGAGTTCTTGCATGTGACCTCTACTATTTGAAGTTGCTAGCTGGCTGGTGGTTTATCAACAAATTACTTGGATGCCTGAAATATGTATCTAACTTTTGTTTTACCTTACATCACCCTTCTGAGGAGGTGACACCTTTTATCTGCACTTTTCAGGTATACATGTTTGCTTAGTGGTACAAACCTGGTTGCAGTCTTGAGTACCCTCTTCATGGAAGTGGAGCTATTGTTGATGCCCTCACGGATTTCTCTCGGGAGTCACGTGGAAAAGATTGTTGTTGAAAACGGTCGAACCAGGAGTCAAGTTAAGAAGTGGTTAAGTGAGTGGACTTTTTAGGGAGACTTCAAGGGTTAAAAATTATTTTAATTGGATTTTAACATAAGATCAACACAAATTAAAGAACTGCTTCTTTGGATGTTGCAGTTCGTGCTTGCTAAGAAAGCTATTGTCAGCAATGCATCTATGTGGGACACTATAGGTTTGTTACTTGAGGATGTTTTCCCGAAGTCATATTCAGATAGGGTTAAGAGGACTCCAAAGTGCGAATCTTTCATGCATCTTCATCTTGGTTTTGATGCTGAGGTGAGCATTGCAAATATTCTAGGGGACAGTTTTCTCAGTTCCACTCGGTCGTCTACTTTATAATTTTGCAAGATGCTGGATGTCTTTTTTTTCTTTTTGTACTTGCTCAAGCATTAAACAATAGAGGGAAAAAGGTTTTGGCAAACATTATATAGCCTCCCTACACTTCATACACCGTAGGTAACCACGCTACAACATGTTGCACACTTTACCGAGTACTCTAATTCTGCATCCACTTAATGTCTTGATGATGCATAAGTTTCCAATCCAAATCTCTCGAGGGCTTTACTTTATGAGCTTTTGTTGTCGTTAGGTTTGTTGTGCTTCTTCACTCTAACACACTGAAGCGCAGTGGAATTAGTGTGCACGTGCGCAGTGAGAGAGACAGAGAGAGGCAACGTACTGGAGATGTTTCTGGCAACAACACCTCACGTTCCTTGCTATCTTAGGGTCTAATTATGAGTTTCTTGTCCTGCTTAATGTTTGGATTATTTTTTTATTAGAGGCTAGTCGCTTTATTTTGTCTCTGTCATTTCAACATTTAATTTGTCTGTGAAGTTTTTTCAGAAATTTGTTCCTTCTCAGGGTGTGTGTAAGGATTTAGGAATTCATCACATAGTTGTGAAAAAACATGAGATCAAATAGATCTTGTTTTGCGATTTCACACTCCATAATCTTTCTCCCTTTGGTTTTTTTTGGGCTTTCTCGCTAATTTTACACAATCACGAGTGTTGCCAAAATCTAGTTCGGATAAATATATTAGAAGTCTTTAAATTTATTACGAAAGTGCTATTAGGTTCAGAAAATTAGAAAAAAATGCAATTAGGTTTTAAAAATTATCAAATTAGTGTAATCAAGTAGTTTCGTTATTTCGACCAAAGAAAAAAATGTACTTTCGTTAATTCCCTTCAACTTTGTTAATGGAAAATACTAACACGGATTTTTTTTATACTATTTTCTCTCTTCTACATGGTGATTATGTCGCTACAACGATGTTGTTTTGATTCAAATTTAATTTTTTAATACAAGTTTAAAGACTTGATTTCTCTTTTTGTAGGTTTTAAATTTAATTATAAATACGTAATAAGTTTTAGAACTTTTAGCATATCTATTTCAATCTAATCTAAAAGGGAGTCAATAAGAACTTGATTAGTCTAGAGCAATTCACAAGAAATATGTTATAGTTCGTGGAGTCCGAGTCAGTTTTTTTTTTTTTTTTTTTTGGAGACAGAGAGAAGACGACAGTGCCGCATCGTAAACCCCTGGTGATCTAAAGACACGACCCATCATGTGGCGTCGCAGCCACTTATCTTTACACTTAAAGCCTTCACAGGGATCGAACCTCCTCCTTTCTTACGAAGGATCACCGGTTTCTGCCAAGGCGGAGCCACCACGGTCGGTGGTGAGTCCGAGTAAGTTGTTTTTCCTATGAATTCATACATAAATAATCATCCTTTCATTTTCTCTCAATACATGGAACGTGAAGATGCTAAGTACAGAATTTGCCCGTCCTTTGCTGGTGTACCCACCTCACAAAGTCGCTTAAATCTATATCCGAGCTCCCTCCTTTGATTGCGTTCCCAGCCGCACTTCTCATCTCCTTGTCTCGAACCTCTTGGGGCAGATCCCCGCTCAATGGCTCGGCCAAAACCGGAGACATCTCCGCTGCCTCCGGTGTATTCTCCGATTCCCATGCCCTATTCGTCCACCAGCAGTTTAGCTTTCACGAACTGCTCTGCGCCCATCGGCCACGTCGGCATAACCATCCCGATTCCGATTTTGAGCCCCTCTAACGTCATGTTCCGCCCGCGGTGAGTTAGGAACAAGGGGCCCAACCCTTGTTCACGAGGCCTCTCCCGGTTTGTGGAAATCCCTTTGGCTGAACGTCCCCTCTCTCTTTTAAAGACCACCGCAGGCGCGCATTGGCTTTTGCCACCGCCAGTTTGCCGTGGCCGGCTGATCCCCCGACCCTAGGATTGTGCCGCGGCCTGCTCTGCCTCTGTTCCTACTAATTTGCTTCCGTACGTCGCTGCGTTGCAGAGGTGTGCGCGACGTGAAGGAAGAAGAAGACCAACGCACAGGCCGGGCTGGAGGGTGCAGGAGATGGGCCGGCCTGCGCGGGGTAAAAGAAAGAGAAAAAGGGGTGGGCCGGGTCTAGCCGAGAAAAGAAATAAGGGGCCGGGTCGACCAGGCCCGAATCCGGCTCTGTCTTTTCTAAATTTTTTTATTTTTATTTTTATAACTATGACTCTTTTTCATTAATTTTTTTAATTAATCTATTTTTTATATTTACTATAAATTCTAGTTCTATTAATGCAAATGCTCCAAATGCCTATGTGCTATGCAATTTTAATGATTTGAATTGTTTTAGGAATTAAAAATTAATCCCTAAACTTTTCATGCAATTAAACCCTAAAATGATAGCTAAAACTTATGTGCCAACAAACGATTATTTTTAAAAATAATTTTCAAATAATTCATTTTCTGCGAAACAAATGAACTATTAATATTGTGTACAATATGATAACTAGTAGCTACACGTGTGATTTGTTTGTTTTGCATTATATATAGAGGTGTCAAAATGGGTCTTAAACTAATATATGACCCATTTAAATCGTAAATGTATCATGTATGGGTCATTTATATTATTATGAGACTAGTTAAATGGGTTTAAAATTTAAAAATTTCAGATAAACGGATCTTCAATGGGTGGGACGTAAAAGCTAGAACCCATTTCCAGTCCAAGCCTTGCACTCTCTCTTTCCCTCTTTAACTTTATAAAACTAATTTTATAAAAATTGAAATTATAATATGGACCCAGAGAGTGTTCGATTCATGGCAAGGGAGATAATTACCTTGCGAAAGCTTGACCATCCAAATGTCATGAAGCTGGAGGGTTTGATAACTTCAAGGGTTTCTGGCAGTCTGTATCTTGTGTTTGAATATATGGACCATGATCTTGCTGGCCTCGCTGCCACTCCGAGTATAAAGTTCACTGAATCTCAGGTACACACTTGTTGTGTTTCATACGTCCTTGGTTGGATTAAATGTTATTCATGTGACCAACAAGTTGGGTAGAGTATGGATAAGGTGGAGTTGTTCTAAGAGGCTACTGCATCAGTTGGACAGCAGAACAAAAGTTTGTAGGTTTATGTAGCTTCCCAGGTTTTCTCACAATTGATGCTTGAGTTTCTATCTTCATTCCTTAGATCTGCTCATTTACCATTTGACGCTGCATCTTCACATTTACCGTTTGCTATATAGTCTTGAATATAAAAGGAGAATGTGGACATTTAATTTTAGATCAAAACTCTTTCTTCAATATAAGGTCTTCATTCTTAAGCATTGTCTGTAATTGTGATTCACCACTTTCTACTTGCTGTAGTTTCTTACTAAACTATAAAGATGATATAGACTTTCTTTGACTGACTTATTTTTTTAATTTCTTCCTCTAGATCAAATGTTACATGCAACAACTACTTCGTGGACTTGAATATTGCCACAGCCATGGTGTTCTACACCGTGACATAAAAGGCCCTAACTTGTTAGTCGACAACAATGGCAATCTCAAAATTGGAGATTTTGGATTGGCAACTTTTTTCCGGACCAATCAAAAGCAGCCTCTAATGAGTCGTGTAGTCACTCTCTGGTACCGACCTCTTGAGCTGTTGCTTGGTTCTTCATTATGGAGCTTCTGTGGATTTGTGGAGTTCTGGTTGCATCCTAGCTGAATTGTTTGCTGGGAAGCCCATAATGCCTGGAAGAACATAGGTGCCATTCCTTATGTTGTGCCTAATTTGTTTACAATCCTGAACATTGGGAAAAACATTGTTTCAGTCGTATAGTGTTTCGAAAATTCTATACCCAATGTTTACTCGAGCATTTTTGCCTTGTGTACAACAGCTTGATGTCTATACTTTCGGTTACATAAAATCTAATCTAAGAGTCTTGAAGAGCATTCCATAGTCTACTTATGCATGACATAAATTATAATCAGCATCAATTTCATAGAAAATGGCAACATAATTTGATTTTACAAGCTTCTATTTCAGGGTTTTGTTTATTCATTTATATTGGCAGGTATTTTCTGTAAGAGGGAATTCACAAGAAATATGTTATACTTCGTGGAGTCCGAGTCAGCTGTTGTTCCTAAGAATTCACACATAAATAATCATTGTTTCGTTTTCTCTCAACACTGTTCTTGGCGTCGATGCTAAGTACAGAATTTGCCGTCCTTTGCTGGTGTACCCACCTCACAAAGTCGCTTAAATCTATATCCGAGCTCCCTCCTTTGATTGCGTTCCCAGCCGCACTTCTCATCTCCTTGTCTCGAACCTCTTGGGGCAGATCCCCGCTCGATGGCTCGGCCAAAACCCGAGACATCTCCGCTGCCTCCGGTGTATTCTCCGATTCCCATGCCCTATTCGTCCACCAGCAGTTTAGCTTTCACGAACTGCTCTGCCCCCATCGGCCACGTCGGCATAACCATCCCGATTCTGAGCCCCTCCAACGTCATGTTCCGCCCGCGGTGAGTTAGGAACGCGGGGCCCAACCCTTGTTCACGAGGCCTCTCCCGGCTTGTGGAAATCCCTTTGGCTGAACGTCCCCTCTCTCTTTTAAAGACCACCGCAGGCGCGCATTGGCTTTTGCCACCGCCAGTTTGCCGTGGCCGGCTGATCCCCCGACCCTAGGATTGTGCCGCGGCCTGCTCTGCCTCTGTTCCTACTAATTTGCTTCCGTACGTCGCTGCGTTGCAGAGGTGTGCGCGACGTGAAGGAAGAAGAAGACCAACGCACAGGCCGGGCTGGAGGGTGCAGGAGATGGGCCGGCCTGCGCGGGGTAAAAGAAAGAGAAAAAGGGGTGGGCCGGGTCTAGCCGAGAAAAGAAATAAGGGGCCGGGTCGACCAGGCCCGAATCCGGCTATGTCTTTTCTAAATTTTTTTATTTTTTATTTTTATAACTATGACTCTTTTTTTTTTAAAATTTTTTTAATTAATCTATTTTTTATATTTACTATAAATTCTAGTTCTATTAATGCAAATGCTCCAAATGCCTATGTGCTATGCAATTTTAATGATTTGAATTGTTTTAGGAATTAAAAATTAATCCCTAAACTTTTCATGCAATTAAACCCTAAAATGATAGCTAAAACTTATGTGCCAACAAACGATTATTTTTAAAAAATAATTTTCAAATAATTCATTTTCTGCGAAACAAATGAACTATTAATATTGTGTACAATATGATAACTAGTAGCTACACGTGTGATTTGTTTGTTTTGCATTATATATAGAGGTGTCAAAATGGGTCTTAAACTAATATATGACCCATTTAAATCGTAAATGTATCATGTATGGGTCATTTATATTATTATGAGACTAGTTAAATGGGTTTAAAATTTAAAAATTTCAGATAAACGGATCTTCAATGGGTGGGACTTAAAAGCTAGAACCCATTTCCAGTCCAAGCCTTGCACTCTCTCTTTCCCTCTTTAACTTTATAAAAATAATTTTATAAAAATTGAAATTATAATATGGACCCAGAGAGTGTTCGATTCATGGCAAGGGAGATAATTACCCTGCTAAAGCTTGACCATCCAAATGTCATGAAGCTGGAGGGTTTGATAACTTCAAGGGTTTCTGGCAGTCTGTATCTTGTGTTTGAATATATGGACCATGATCTTGCTGGCCTCGCTGCCACTCCGAGTATAAAGTTCACTGAATCTCAGGTACACACTTGTTGTGTTTCATACTTCCTTGGTTGGATTAAATGTTATTCATGTGACCAACAAGTTGGGTAGAGTATGGATAAGGTGGAGTTGTTCTAAGAGGCTACTGCATCAGTTGGACAGCAGAACAAAAGTTTGTAGGTTTATGTAGCTTCCCAGGTTTTCTCACAATTGATGCTTGAGTTTCTATCTTCATTCCTTAGATCTGCTCATTTACCATTTGACGCTGCATCTTCACATTTACCGTTTGCTATATAGTCTTGAATATAAAAGGGAGAATGTGGACATTTAATTTTAGATCAAAACTCTTTCTTCAATATAAGGTCTTCATTCTTAAGCATTGTCTGTAATTGTGATTCACCACTTTCTACTTGCTGTAGTTTCTTACTAAACTATAAAGATGATATAGACTTTCTTTGACTGACTTATTTTTTTAATTTCTTCCTCTAGATCAAATGTTACATGCAACAACTACTTCGTGGACTTGAATATTGCCACAGCCATGGTGTTCTACACCGTGACATAAAAGGCCCTAACTTGTTAGTCGACAACAATGGCAATCTCAAAATTGGAGATTTTGGATTGGCAACTTTTTCCGGACCAATCAAAAGCAGCCTCTAACGAGTCGTGTAGTCACTCTCTGGTACCGACCTCCTGAGCTGTTGCTTGGTTCTTCAGATTATGGAGCTTCTGTGGATTTGTGGAGTTCTGGTTGCATCCTAGCTGAATTGTTTGCTGGGAAGCCCATAATGCCTGGAAGAACAGAGGTGCCATTCCTTATGTAGTGCCTAATTTGTTTACAATATTAGAACATTGGGAAAAACATTGTTTCAGTCGTATAGTGTTTCGAAAATTCTATACCCAATGTTTACTCGAGCATTTTTGCCTTGTGTACAACAGCTTGTTGTCTATACTTTCGGTTACATACAATCTAATCTAAGAGTCTTGAAGAGCATTCCATAGTCTACTTATTCATGACATAAATTATAATCAGCATCAATTTCATAGAAAATGGCAAGAGAATTTGATTTTACAAGCTTCTATTTCAGGGGTTTGTTTATTCATTTATATTGGCAGGTATTTTTTGTAAGAGGGTGGATGTGTCATATCTACCTTAATATGTAGTGTTGTGTAAAGCTAATGTGGAAATGCAATCTTAAATACTTCCGAGTCTATAATAAATATTTAAGCACTTCTGAGTCTATAATAAATAATTGTCTATGCGATTCAACAATTCTTATCTGATCATGAAATATTTGTAGGTGGAGCAATTGCACAAAATTTTCAAACTTTGTGGGTCTCCTTCAGAAGAATATTGGAAGAAGTCAAAATTGCCACATGCAACCATTTTCAAGCCTCAGCAACCTTACAAGCGCTGTCTCCTGGAGACATTTAAGGATTTTCCTTCATCCGCATTGGGCCTGCTAGATGTTCTTCTTGCAGTTGAACCAGAATGCCGTGGAACGGCTTCCTCAGCCCTTCGGAATGAGGTAGGTCCTAAGTTTTTCCTTTTCAGCTTTCTTGATGTCATGTATGGTTTGTTCCTCCCTAGCGTGTCTACTTTTAAATATTTTACATTTTGTGTGCCAATTTTCTTATTGTTATTGCAACTTTGAATAATTCAGCAGATTTCTTTGAAGACATTAAAGAGTGCAATCATGTAATTTGATATGACACGATAGCTTTGCCAGAAATACTAACCTTGAAACTACATCCTTTTTCATGAAATAATGTGATAACTTTTTAATAGGTTATTGAATCAAGTGGGGCCTGTGTTTTTAATATTGACTTACTACTCAGTAAACAAATTTTAGGAAGAAATTTTTTTCTATCTACGACGCTGCAAGCTGATCTTTTGCTTTTTATCTTCCTTTTAGTTACAACTGCTAATATCCTATACTTTGATTTACTATCCCAGTTCTTCACATCCAATCCTCTTCCAAGTGATCCGTCAAGTTTGCCAAAGTATCCATCAAGCAAGGAGTTTGATGCCAGACTTCGATATGAGGAAGCCAGAAAGTGAGTCATCTTCTGTGTTGTTTTACTTAAAGAAATCTCCACTTTCGGCCATTAATGTGGCTGTGGGTTTGTGCTGATTAGAGAAACAGTCTTTAGCACTAATTTAAAATCTTATCACAGATGGCTAGCCGAAATAGAAAAAAAAAAAAAAAAAATCCCAAATGAAAGAACACCTCTACAGAAAGTTTGAAGTCTTGTCAAAATCTAGCTATATAGAAACCGATAGAAAAAAGGACTTTCTGTTAATTACTTGCTGCAAATGAACTATCAACTAGTTCATCCTTGTACAAACAAAAACGTTTCATCAAGTTTCCACTTTTCTACTGTAAAATAAATATGACCACTGTTAATGCAGTTACTTTTCCCTTTTTTCCAAAATGTGTAATGGCGGAGGAGTTGGATTGACATATTATGGGAAAGGAAAAACTTTCTCATGTAGCCACTTAGAATTGCTTCATGAGAAGTGTTTCCTACACTCCGCATCATGCTAGTAATCCTACAATTGGTTGATTTTTATTCCAGGCGTAAAGCTACTGCTGGTAAGGCTCGTGGTCTTGAATCAATTAGAAAGGGTTTGAAAGAGTCTATAGTTGTGCCTACGTCAAGTGCCAATGCTGATTTAAAGGCATCCATCCAGGTAACTTGACCTTCTAATCATATCTCATACATATATTTAAGTTGAAGGGTTGGATGTGAGTGCCTTAACACAAATTCAGTGTAGGCATACATATATTGCAGAGGGACCCATTTTTTCATAGCTTAACTGCATTTATTATTATTTTTATTACCTTCTTTAGAAGCGACAAGAGCAATCGAATCCCAGAAGTACCGGTGAGAAACCAGGAGGAACGACCCAGAACAATTTCATTCTATCTGGACGATCAGCACAACCCAGTCTTAATGGATCAACACAAATTGGAAATGCAAATGAGGTTGAGGCTTCGATTGTGCCAGACTGAGAACTCGATTCTCCAAGGGGTGGTGCCGAGTTGACTAGGCAGAGATCTTTCATGCAAAGAAGAGCATCACAGTTATCCAGGTTTTCTAATTCTGTTGCAGTGGGAGGTGATTCACATCTCGATTGTAGTAGGGAGAAGGGTGCTAACACCCAATGGAGGGATGAGGCTTTTGTTGCCAGGTGTAATCATCCAGATGGTGGTGAATTAGCGGGAAAGCATGACTGGTCACATCATTTGTTACATAGGCCGATATCTTTGTTTAAGAACGGGGGAGATCACTCCCGGAGGGAGTCCATCGCGGTAATTGCATTATAACTTAAACGAGCTATTTAACTTTGTCTTTGCTAGGGATTTTTTTTCCCTTTTTCCGGTTCCCTTTCCACTTAGTTGAAGGTGAAATAATCTGACTCAACCATTTTCCTTTTATATATATAGCTTTGGTAATGCTGTTTAGTTTTTATTGGCATTCTCTGTATTTGTTTTCCTTTATTTACTAGCATGAATAAAATGCTTGGAACAAATTGGTGTGGCATATGGAGTCGAAAAAAGCAGTGGACATCATAATGTCCATGTGGTCATTGGAAGTTAAGTTGTGCTAAGTGCATCTTTATCTCTGCATTTTTTTGTACTTTAAAACAAACTTATTATTTGGTAACTTTTAAGGCTTCCGTTGGAACGACTTGCTATGACAATTGGTATCGAATGTCTTTGCTCATATAATATTGAGAGATCAATCGAAAGTATCTGAAAAATCATAAAAAATTGCTTTGGAGAATAATTTTTGTGGTAGCTTCATGTCAAATGTCAAAGAATGACATCAACTAATTGTGAAGTATAGATGAGGATCATATTTTTTCTCTTGCCTTCGGTGTGGTGATTCGCGAGCTATGATCTGAAAAGCTGATCGTCTTCTCTTGCTTGTGTTTGCAGAGTTATTCTCCCAAAAGAGCCGAATCCACTATTCTGGACCTTTGCTTCCCTCGGGAGATAACCTGGATGAAATGCTCAAGGAGCATGAGCGGCAAATACAAAATGCCGTCCGGAAAGCTCGCCTTGATAAGGTCAAGACAAAGAGAGAGTATGCCGATCATGGGCAGACAGAGTCACTTCTCTATTGGGCAAATGGGAGCTGATTATAAGGATGACAAGGAGTAAGTGCATTTCTCTCTTGAAGCAAGGAGGCCCATGAGATGGGAACAATGTCGACAGGAAGCAGAATTCCTATCCAGAAGCGGTAAAAGATATGATCCACACAAGCATTTTGTCTAGGAGCGTCAGCTGATTGTATGTCATCGAGTACTTTTTCAAAGCACTTGATGATGCTCCTTGTGTCGTATCAAATCTGAAGCAATCGGATTTGGTAAAATCAGGTGGCGGTCTTGTTTGGTGCTCCAACAATGGAAAGGGCTGTATATTGTCAATGTTTACTCTGATTGTTGGAAGCATTCTCTGTACAGTGATGGCCCATCTCTATCTCTTCATTGATTGTTCCCTGATTATGGAAATGTTACTACATAATTCGAAATAGTATGGCTGAAATCTGGTAATATGAGGCACGGTATACTATATAGTCCCCCTCCAGCTTCAAACCCTCTCTTGCTCACTCTAGCTCCCTCTTTGTTTGCTCCCTTCTCTTCAGCTCCCTCTCTCGCTCAATTCGCTCCAGTTTCTCTCTCTCGCACTTGCGCCCTCACTAAACAGACGGAATGATGAGTTTTTCTACTCATAAGATAATTTGTTTTGCTGGTTCTCCTTGCTTAGTCATGCAATGCCTGCCGTATGTAAACTAAAAGAAACGCAAGCCTAACATTGAAAAAAATAGGAAAATAGTGAAAGCAGTTGGTAGTGGTCATTAGATGAGTTCAGAAAGGCAAACCTATAGATGAGTTCAGAAAGGCAAACCTAATATAAAAAAAGAAAGAAAAGGATAATAGTAATAACAGTTTGATAGTGGTCGCTAGATGAGTTTTCTTTGTCAAGAACGCATCTCTAGTGGCAGCCACCACCGCCCTTCTTTCTAGTCACTCTTGAGTACTTGTTGCTGCGGGGTCTGGATGGCAAGATTAGGAGCTAACGACCAGTGTCTCTAAATTAGGGCACATCCACCTCAAGCTTTCCGTTAGTCGAGAATTGATATCGACATCTCCAGAAGTGTTGCACAGGATCTGAAGTCTCAGATGCTTGACATTCCGCAATGGAGGAAGCATTTCACTTCTGATTTCTTCTGGAAGAACCAATGCCTATGTATATAAAAAGAAGAATAGCAAGATTCCAAGGCTCAGTTCACATTAGCATACAAATATTCGATACAAAATATAGATTTGGAAAACATTTACTTACCTTGACTTCCTTACAAATCAGTGTTAACGAGTCGCAACGGCCGAAATAGCTCAGGAACTTGGCCGCCTTGAGATAACTCCTCCTCTTGTTGCGGACTCTGAAATCCACCTCCAGTCTCGCATTGGCCAATGTTGTCGAATCTCGTGGACCGATGACCAGGATGTTGGGGCCGTCATATTGGAACGACACGAGATTAGGAGTTTGGGTCTTTACTCTTATCAGATACTTGAATCCAGTCAAGGCGAGATGCTTGAGATTCTTGTGAGTTACCCTGATGCGCTCGGCGGACGGCGACGGGCTCCCCTTGAGCCTCAAGGTCTCTAGGAGCTGAAGCTGAGAGACCGCTTTTCTGATGGTCTTGATTCCGAGCAAGCACAAATCCAGAGCAAGCTCCCTCAAATTTCTAGTGCCATGTACTTGGAGAGCTGACAACTCCTCATCCAGGTAGGACATGGTGTCCCTCGATGTGAAGCTGAAGGACACGAGGTTTGGGGCTGATATTGAAATCGAAAGGTTTTCCTCGTTAGACATGCCCGATGCCTCAAAAGTCTCAAGCTTCGGTCCACAGATGAGGAGGTCCTTTGAGCGGGAGCAGTCGATCAGCTCCACGCGCCGGAGTGCCGGGCAACTCAGCATTAGCTCGTTCGAGAATTTGTCGCTCTTTTGGACTCTGTGTAGGACTAGTTCTTCCAAGTGAGGCAGCCTCGTCTTGACGCCCTCCATTGAGAGATGGCTCACGTGGAGGACAGAGATGGTGTCAGAGACCAAGTCGGGACACATTTGCATGTACCATCTTCTGTCGGGATAGTTGACGATGCGGTCAAGACTAAGGTGTCGGAGATTGAGACTCGAGGCGATATCTATCCACTTGGGCACGATGGGATTCAACTTGTCGCCTCTTGAGAATACCAGCAAGCTCATCGAGTTGATGCTGAGCTTGAGCTCATGGCGCCGCGTGATGTAACGATCGATATATTCTAGAAAAGTATCAAGCCCACCAACGTCTTTGCTCCCGAAGGTTTTTTCATCGAATTCTAGAGCGGGAAGAGTGTTAAAGACTTGATTCCAATCCTTGGAGAGGATGCACATTTGTGTTGCGTCCTTCGGAGACAATCTTGACATGATTTCTTGAATTATTGATCGAGACAAATAAAAAGCGCGGCCTTCGGAGATCTCTGCCACCATTGTCAACAAAACTTTCTGCAATAAAACAAAGAACGAGAATCATTGTTCAAAGTTCCTGTAAATGTTGGATTTATGTGACGGCAAAACCGTACACAGTGAAATCCTAAAGCGCAACAAGAATAGGCCAAAAGAAACACTAGCGTCACCCTTGATCGTACACTAATAACAGTGACACGATGCCCGGGAAGAGCCGTTAAATTTATTGAAAACCAACGAATTACGAACTGATTTATCGAGACTACAGAGCACCGCACGCCTCTTATACAAAACGCGGAAAAGATTTCCAACGACAAGATCAGTCAACTTCATCCGGAGGCTAACTTTATAGGAACAATAAACCATGGAGGATGGGGGTAAGCCAAGTCACCTTCAACGGGGTTGCTTTCCTTTTTCTCTTCAATTGAACCGAGAACGCGTCACGAATCAATGAACAGATGATCCTCGTCTCTGAGGCGCGCCAAGACAATGGCTCTTCTACTCCTCCTTGGCGCTTCGAGAGGCTATCTTTGTGTAAGCACAGGGGAAGAGCGGGGACTGTATAGCTGTTGTAATGCCGAGAGCAAACTCGTTAGTTTCCTAAATCTCTCACCCAATTTTGAAAGGGCTCCGGATTAGCAAACGTGGAGATTAGTAAATCCGAATTGTGTTCTCGTTGGAAACAATTGTTGGAAAACTATATCCTCCTCAAGTTGAACAACTAATACAAGTATACCACCTCCTTAATAAATTATTTTCTATAACTTCACCATAACATTGTTTCATTCAGCAGTTGCTTTTATAAATTAAATTCTCACTCAAATTAAAGATCAGGATAAAACCGACAATAAAAAACTAAGAAGATATATCTAGTTTTAAATATGGCTTATCCAGTGCTTAGTTTAAATATAGTTTACGGAAAAATGTATCTAATAATATATCTGATCATCAGATTACTTACTTGTGAGTTACAAATTATGGATATTACTTGCATATCAACTTAGTTAAAGATAGATACTTATGATTTTCAGATTTGTTCCTCTGATCAGGGATGACCCAAAACATAACCGAATCAAATCAAATGTGGCAAGAACCGAGAAACCCTCGGCATCTCATTCTATGGATGCTTTCCAAACCACTCATCAATCACTTTTCCTCCTGAGATCTCGCTTATGTAACTCAATCTACAGCTTGCACTAAAAGAGACATTAATCTGGATATTAATAGTGTCACGAACAATGCCTGCTTCTACGGACACAATGCTAGCTCTGACTGAAGAAGAAGGTAGAATGGTACGCGAGACTAGCGTGAGATGGTACCACGGCCAAAACTTCATCTGCTTCAGGGAATTTCGAAAGATGATTATCAAAGTACGAGAAATTTGCCTAATCTGGCTAAGCCAAACTGATGGTCAAAGTTCCTGGCTAAAGCTCGATGTCGCGGGGACATTCTATCCGGATCATGCATGTAACCAGCATGAAAACTTCACATATAGTCGATGACTGACAAATTAAACGAGGCCTTGCGTTGCTACTCAAATCAACAGGCAATAGAGAGTTGGTTACAGGAAATATAGGCGCATTTAAATGCATGTAGCTGTATTTTCAAACTCCTGCACCATATTTGTAGATCAAGGACTTATCGTTTTGCTACTGTCAGTTTTAAGCAGGCACAACACATTAACACTTGTGGGTTGGCTTTTTTGGAATTGGTGATTACCCTTTTAGTTCCCTTCTCAAATGCTTATGGGTTGGTTTTCGGTTTTGATCCAGATTGCATTTGCTGTCACTGTTGAAATAGCTATTTGGAGAGTGTAGTATTGTTTGGATGGAATTTTTGTACTTGAATTGGGTTTCTTTGATAACGTGAAGTCGTGGATTTGGGTATCAGGGAAGCCTGAGGCCGATGTCGTGGTCATTGGAAGTGGTATCGCTGGTCTCTGTTGTGCTGAGCTTCTTGCCAGATACAACCAAGACGTGCTCGTGCTGGAGAGCCACGACCAACCAGGAGGTGCTGCTCACGCATTCGACATTGAGAGGTACAAGTTCGACTCTGGTCCTTCGCTGTTTTCTGGCTTCCAATCTCGGGATCCTCAGGCGAATCCTCTTGCACAGGTAATCTGATTTCCATCACTCTAGGTTGCCCCATTTTGTCTTTAGCATGAATCAAGGGCAGATTGTTTATGTTTATATGGCCGCTTTTCCATTGGTATACTCCTGTGTTGTTTTCGCCTCTGGATGATATTAATAGATAACGACATTTTCTCATGTATCAGGTGCTAGATGCATTAGGAGAGCCCGTTCCGTGTGCTAACTATGACTCCTGGATGGTGTACATACCAGAAGGTGAATTTTTGTCATGTATTGGTCCGACAGAGTTTTTCAAGGTGGATCCTTCTTTTCCCTGAGGTTTTGTATATCTATAGCATCATCCCTTGGACTTAGCTTTAACGCATCGATGAATATATGAATGTCGTTTCAGTTTTAAAAATGTTACCGGACCAATTGCCAAATTCATCTGTCTAATTGAAGATTGGACAGAATGGTCATTTATCATGTTCTGCTTAATATGAAACAGATATGCCGATAGCCATACAGCTGAGCCCGAGTTAGTTTAAATCTAATGGTGCTCAGTTGTTGAGGATATGGATGCTAACGTGGAAAAAGCTGGTCATCCCTTTTTGATAGACAATAAGGCAGCTTAATACAGAGTCCTTAATGCCAAAATGATTTATGATGCGAGGCATCGTGGTGCGAATATCAAGGGGAAAGAATGTCTTTACATAGATTTCCCAGATGACGCCAAGCGTTTGGCGTCAGCTGAACAGAATTAACTTAAACAATGGAAATGCTTGCTGTGGCAAAAGACGATTACCAAGCTGTTATGACGAAAGCATTCATTGAGCAGACTGCCATGGCCGAGAATGTGAAGATTGTCATTTATTTTAGGTACACAGAAGAAATGGACATGCATAACCTAGATAACTTATGGAGGAACTTTTAGATACATGTAGTGGTAGGAAAACTTTTTGTTTGAGGTAGAGAAGTCTTGTCTGGATTGAATATTACCTCATGAAAGTCTTGACAGATCTCTAGTCAAATTCAGGGAGCGTCATAATCTTCCTCCTAGGCTGAATTGGATATATTACAAACTCAGGAAACATTCAAAAGAGACCGCTCCATGCATAGAATTGACTACTATTCTAAAGAGAAAAAACAGTATTATTGCTTCTTATGTTCTTCTAAGAATTTATGTGGGTCCACTGATGGCAATTTGTGAGGCTAGTAATATTGTCTCTGTTGTTCTTCAGTCAATGGCCATGATGTTTTAAATTTTATAGTATGTTTCTGCTTATGCTTTTAATTAAATCTTAATCTAGGACCTTGAGAAGTATGCAAGTCAAAATGCCGTGCAAGAAGGGAAAAGCTCATGGTATCTCCTGTTCTATTCTGTCTCATTTGTAAAGAAAGAACAAGATGGCTTTGTAGATTTAAACAACAAAAGAATATTTTACAATGGCTTATAAGCAAAAGTACTCATTATTGACGTTGACCCCACTATGAGAAGTGAAAGTAAATTGGAACCTCTGAATTTAGTGCTCGTTTTACAAATTATCAGTGACCATTATGAAATAACGGTACTCTTACTCTACATTTTATCTGTAATGAACGTGTTTGTTTAAATTTGAAGTATGGGCATCTTTTTCTGTTGGTTTGCTGCAATTCATCTTTTCTTACATAATATGAATTTGCAGGATGCAGTGCTTCCAATGTCTGCAGTTGTGATGGCTCTACCTCCTCTAGCTATTCATGGTGATTTGGGTGTCCTTTCCACCACTGCTGCTAGATGTGCTCCTTTTTTGTTTAAATCTTTATCCAAATGGGACCTCGGGGTGCTATTGGTGCGACAAAGCTTCTTAGACCCTTCTCAGAAGTCATTGACTCACTGGAACTAAAAGATCCTTTTATAAGGAATTGGGTGGACCTTCTTACCTTTCTTCATGCGGGGGCGAAATCTAATGATATGCTCTTAGCAGAGATGGTAACTATGATGTTTTTAAATATTGAATATCTCCTAAGATTGGTAATTGTTATCCTTGGGATGTCCATATTCTCTTTCACGAACTTATTTGATACAGGTTCAGCTTGTGTAACTAATTCCGTGTGAATCACTGATTCCTGTTGTAACAGTATATGAAATGATTGGACCTAGTCCTCTTTTGAGAGTATTTTCTGGTATTTATATAGATTATGGTCGATTGATTTGCAAACTTTAAAACCTTAAAGCATGCACCATGTTGCTCAGTAATTAAATCTTTAGCCACTTGATAAAATTTTAGAAGTTCACTATCTGTTAGTGAATTGATGGAATTCTAGTCGGCGGAAGACGACTTACTTGATTCCAATGCGCAAACAGCAAATAGCCCCGGAACGAACGTTGAATTGCGAATCAATCACGAACAACACCACCTCACGTTGGTCAGGATGCGATCACGAGGAAAGCACCCGATTTCCACGGCGTAAATGCAAACCGTTCTTGTCAAATTGAAATGGAACGCCTTCTTCCTTTGATGATGGAAATAGAGAGAGAATTTTGGTACAAATGATCTGACAACTTTTTCCAACGGTTGTGTTCGGGAGATTTTATACGTCTCCCTTCGTACCCCTCCATTGGTGACTTTCCATCATAACGCATCAAGGCGAAACGATGCGTTCCGTTCGCACCCCATCATGGACGTACCAGCTGAAAGAACTACATCTCCCACTCGGACATGATGGGCCCGATAGCGCTCTATCAAGAATATAAGGCAAGGCATTCAACATTCATCAACTTTACAACAATTCATACTAGCAAGTAAGCCGTGCGACCGGTGAGTACACCGCACTTGGGAGCTCAAATTATGCACCTGTTAGGGATGACATAATGGCTACAACCCCGAAAAGAAATAAACAACTGATGTCTCACAGTGCCCCAGACATATTTTGTTACATCAATTCAAGTATATCTATCCCTTAAAGGCTATACTTGATTATCCTCAAAAAACACCATGTATTTACAATTATATCCGCAACCACATAAGGCGATATAATTGGTCGACCAGTAAATACATGTGACAGATGTAAAACAACAATAGTCTTCCTTCGCACTCATGTCTCTCTTAATTTCAGAACAACAGCTTTCCTAGACACGTCCCATAGGCCATATCTATTCATGACCGCCCGTAACATGCTAAAGTAGCAACATTGATCTTTCACTTCGAGAACATAGTCAGAAGTAACATAGGGCACAAAATTAAGGTAAATTTTAAAATACCTCAAGGACTCACACAATGAGTAAATAGGGATAATTTTACTCACCTTCCATTGTCGGTCGAACAGTGCACATGTAGTTTGAATTACATGCTATAGTGGATTTCTCTTTCTATAAGAGCATATGTCATTTCTTAGATATATCCATTATACGAATCTTAGCCTAAACATAGTCACGTGCTTCTCACGTACTCATGTTTAACTCGAGTGCTGTATTAGCTCGCTTTCTATAGCGCCCAATTAAGTACTCGTATCCGGCATCTTACAGGCATACATGATTGTGGGACTAACATGTTCGGTCTTAAACAAATCACAGACCTCATCTTGACTCCAATCAAGGCGACATATTTTATGTACCAGACTTGCTCTTCAGCATTTATTTGTACATAACGTCTCATCTCAACGTGCTAACTATAGCACTTGAGGCGATTGCTCGTGTGAGTGAGCCAATCATTACCTGCTGACATACTTTCCAATAATATATGTGTGCTTGTGCTAGTCTCAAAATGGATTTGTACTTTTTGATAAAACATCAAGTCATTAATAAACAAACAAGTACAATACATGTATCCATAAATACATAAAACAATGATCCTCTACAATAACACATATCACATTCTACGCAAACCTAGTGACATCATGTGGGTCAAGAATATGTCTCTAGGAATGGCCTTTGTAAATGGATCAGCAACCATTCTATTGGTTGAAATGTATTGTAGAATCACTTCTTTTGCGCTATAATATCTCGATGAAGTTATTCTTTATGTCAATGTGTTTCGTCCTTCCATGATACTTGGGATCTTTCACATAGGCAATGGCTGCTTGACTATCGCAATAAACTGTCACCGGTCTTGGAATCTCAGTGACAGTGGCTAAATTTTCAAAGAAACGTTTTAGCCATACTTGCTTCTTGCACCGCAGCGAGAACACGCAATAAATTCAGCCTCCATAGTTGACAAGGTTGTGCATGTCTGTTTCTTGCTATTCCAAGAAATTGCACCTCCATTGAGCAAGAACGCATATCCATAAGTCGATTTACGCTCATCCGGTCTCCACCCCAATCAGCATCTCGAATAACCTAATAGGCGTAAATCATTCCCTTGGTAACAAAGTCGATAGTCCATGGTGCCCTTCAAGTATCTCGGGATCCTCTTCACTGCTTTCCGGTGTGCTTGACCGGGATTTGATTGAAATCGGCTCACCAATCCCACGGCATAACATATGTCGGGTCGAGTACACATCATAGCATACATCAAACTTCCGATCGCACTAGCGTAAGGAACAGTTTTCATCATTTTGATTTCTTCGGAGTCTTAGGACACATCTCGGTACTTAGGCCTTCACCTTGCATGACAGGGGTATCAATGGGATTACAATGCTGCATATTGAAACGCTCAAGAATCTTCATAATATAAGATTCTTGTGATAAAGTAAGGAGTTTCCTTGATTGATCTCTTTCGATCTTAACTCCTAATATATAAGCAGCTTCTCCCATGTCCTTCATTTCAAAATTGGAGGACAACCATTCTTTTATGGTGATTACCATAACCTTGTCATTTCCAGCCAACAGAATATCGTCCACATAAAGTGATAAAATCACAAATTTATCTTCAGACCGCTTGACATATACACAGTGATCTTCTTCGATCATCGTAAAACCAAAAGTTGTTATGGCTCGATGAAAACGAAGATACCACTGTCTAGATGATTGCTTAAGGCCATATATTGAGCGATGAAGTTTGCAAACTTTATGCTCTTGACCTTTAGCTATGAAACCTATTGGTTGTTTCATATAAATTTCCTCATCTAGTTCTCCATTGAGAAATGCCGTCTTTACATCCATTTGATGTAATTCAAGGTCCAAATGTGCAACGATGGCTAGAATAAGGCGTATTGAGGCAAACCTTACAACCGGTGAAAAGGTTTCCTCGTAGTCTATACCCTCTTGTTGAGTATAACCTTTCGCCACAAGACGAGCCTTATACTTTTCAATGGATCCATCCGCCCTTTGCTTAATCTTAAAGACCCATTTGTTTCCAATGGCCTTACGATTGGGTGGTAGATCAACCAAGTCCCAGACATGATTTGTCTTCATTGACTCCATCTCGTCTTCCAAAGCTTTTCTCCATTCTTCCTTATCGAGGATGAGAGAGCCTCTTGAACAGTCTTAGGCTCGGCATCATCTTTATGAGCAATCATAAATGCTTCCCCTTCAATCTCAAAACGACGACGAGGAATACTTTTACGATTACTTTTACGCAACTGAATTTCTCTTGAATTCAATTCGCCGAACGATGCTACACTCCCACTAGGTCTTTCATGTTGAGGTAAATCTTCATTTCCCTCCATAACATTAGTGGGTGTATTATTAGGATCTTCCATCTCATATAATTGGAAATCCTTATCAATCTCACCTCTACTAGGAAAATCGTTCTCCAAGAACGTGACATCTCGTGACTCCTTTTCGGTCACACTTCCATTAGCTTGTTCACCTATGAACACATACCCTTTGGAGTGTTCAGAATATCTTATAAAGATACATTTCTTCCCTCTAGGGCCTAATTTGCCATATTTATGGGAAGATTCATGAACATAAGCTGCACATCCCCATGGACGTAGACTACTTAAGTCTGGTTTTCTACCAGTCCATAATTCATAAGGGGTGGAAGTGACCGATTTTGAGGGCGCTCGGTTAAGTACATAGGCAGCAGTCAATAATGCATCTCCCCAAAAGGAGATAGGTAAATTTGCTTGCGCCATCATAGACCTAACCATTTCCAATAGGGTTCTATTCCTTCTCTCAGCTACCCCATTTTGTTGTGGAGTATTAGGAATAGTCAATTGTCGTACAATTCCCTTTTCATCACAAAGAGTCTTGAATTGCTCCGATAGATACTCACGTCCGCGATCGGTTCTCAATGCCTTTATTGTTTTGTTCAACCGATTCTCTACCATCGTTATATATCGTCTAAAGCATTCTAATGCTTCGGACTTATGGGAGATCGAAAGACATAACCGAAACGCGTGAAGTCATCTATGAAAGTAATGAAATATGAGGCTCCATGCCTCGCCCTCACATTCAAAGGACCACAAATGTCAGAATGTATGAGTTGCAATGGAAATTCAGCTCTAGTCCCTTTACCGAATGGTTTTCTAGTTGCTTTTCCCGCTAGACAATGTTCACATACGGGTAGATCAACATTAGTGAGTGACCCTAAAAGGCCTTCTCTAGCTAATCTTTGCATTCTTTGCAACCCAATGTGACCTAATCTAGCATGCCAAGTATTTGCATCAATTTCAACATTACTAGAAGATGCAATTAAAGAAAAACAACCATTAACATTAACATTGTACTGATCATAGTCAATGTCTAACACCATAAAACCATTCAATACATGACCTGAACCATAATAAATTGTTCCATACAAAATATCAACACAATCACCATGGAAATTCAATACATAACCTAAGCTAAGAAGAACAACTACGAGAGACCAAGTTTCGTCGAATATCGGAGCATAGAGGACATCATGTAGGAATAGGCTTCGACCACCACATAAAAGTAATTTACATGTGCCGATACCCTTCACTTCAACTCTTGAGTTATTCCCAACATATATCCATCTTCTTCCAGGCGGTATCCGACGATACTCCACAAATGCTTCTCGGTCTCTAGCTACATGGTCCATTTGCTCCCGAGTCTGAGTCCACATTGGATGAGATTCAGCAAGCATTACAAGTACTAGAAACAAAAGCATTACTCAAAGTAATGGAGTAATAGGGTACCTCTTTCGGCTCGGTGCATTCACGAGCAAAGTGACCCATTTTGCCACAATTGTAGCACTTCATCTTGGCCTTGTCCTTCTTCCCACCACGCTTCTTGCGTTGGAAGGTCTTAGCCCTTTTGGGTGCCCGATCGTCTTCTTCCCTTTGTTGTTGAATTGAGAATTCCTTTTGCGCTTGAAGCCCGAAGCTTTGCGCGAACTCGATTCAGCAACATAAGCATGAGTAGAGGATCTCGCAGCCTCTAGGCGCTCATCCTCTAATTCCAAATGACGCGCAATATCATCAAAAGAGACGATGTTCTCACTATGCGTCATATTGATCTTCATATGTTCCCAATTATCAGGAAGAGACCTTATAACAGCCTGAACTTGTTGTTCATCGGCAAGGGAGTGACGCCGACTTCAGCTCACGGATCATGTTTGACATCTCCCGAAGATGTTGCCTCATGGTTACATTTGGGCGCTTTCGGAATGTGTCAAACTTGATGGTGAGTCTCCTCGCCTTAGTGGCAGATGTACCCCCAAACTTATCCTTCAAGGCAACCCACATAGCTTGAGCTTTATCATAACTTTCAAACTCACACATGAGATCATCTTGCATACAGCTCAAGAACGTGATGCGAGCAATGCTATTCTTTTTTTTCCAAGCTTGATAAGCTTCTAGATCTCTCCCGTGTTGAGCTGAAGTTCCATGCTCAGGTTCATCCATGGTGTGGTTGAGGGTTTCCAAAACCTCTTGCTCCTCAAGGATGTATCTAAACCTTTCGGTGCCAAATATCATAATTGTCACCGTTCAGCTTCTCACCCTTATTGAGGTCAGCCACAATGGTCTTGGATGCCGATGCCATAATCAATTGCTATAACACATTGACATAATAGTCGCAGAATTAATACTAGCACATTTTTCAGAGTAACACACATATTTAATTTGCAGCAAAAACAAACTAAAATAATAATAATTCAACAAAAGACACAGAAACAAAAGTTCACTATGTTCCCAATCAACTTCTATGTACGATTGTTCAATTATCATTAATTAGTTTAATTTGCACAAATTTTGAGTTCTAGGTGAGGACTCCTTCGAATTCTACCAACCTACGAACTCCCACTAGGGAAAATAATTACATGACCTCATGTAATTTCTACATCTTTCCTTAACACAAAACCATAGCATGATAATAACCAACGTATAAACAACAATCATGCTTCAACTATAATTAAAATTGCAATTCAACACGTAATGGATTTTCTACCATTGTTCTAATTTTCTAGCAACTAGAAAATTGCAAGTATATTGAAACCATATACATCATATCATTGAACCAAACTTTACACAGCATATATAACATCATTTGCACACAAGTTAGTCACTGTATTTCCTAAACCACAAGAAAATACAAGCTACAAATGAATAAACTATGCATTAAACCCCAAAAATTACGCGTACATAGGGTTCCCTACACATTCTCATACATTTATAAAATCCAAAAATGAAAAATAATTGTACCACAGTGTAGGGGACATCCATACGAACCCAACGCCACCAACCACGCTCCAATCGGAGCCGCACGCGCCCCCACGCGCCGCCCGAGTGCGCGGCGCGGGGCGCACGCGCCAGCGAGCAAAAAGCTCTGGCCGGTCGGACGGTCCGACCGTTGACCAGTCCGACCGGCGACCGGTCCGACCGGTCCAACCGTTGACCGGTCCGACCGTTGATCGGTCAACGGTCAACGGTCAACGGGTCGGGTCACGGGTTGGGTCAACGGGTCGGGTCAACGGGCCGGGTGGTCGGGTCAACGGGCCGGGTGGTCGGGTCGGGTCAACGGGTCGGGTCACCGCCGGCCAACTACCGCCGCGGTGACGTCATCGATGACGTCATCCCAATGGTTACCGACCGTTGGATGACGTCACGGTGACGTCACCACGCACCGGTTCGCCGACCGGCGCGTGACGCGCAGCCGCCGGTTCGTGAACCGGCGCGTGCCTCACACGCGCTGGCCAAGCCAGCGCTGCAGGCGCGTGGCGCCCCACGCAGCGGCCGGCCGCGCGTGTGGGCGCGTGCGGCGTCGTATGGCGGTGATCGACCCACCGTTGGACTCGTCTCGACGAGATCTTTCACCCCGTATCTTCAAAAATTAATTTTGGCCAAAAATTATATCGAAAAATGGCCAAAACCGTACGGGTGTACGCGACCCCGAGTCCGTTCTTCGCTTTGGTTGAAATTTCGAGTTTTTCAGATGGCAATTCCGACCATTAGACATCCAAACAGTGTAGAAAACAATCTCTTGATGTCAATATCAAATTGTAGATTAGAAAACTCAATGAAAAACAAGGCAGAAATCACGATCGGGCTCGATACCAATGATGGAATTCTAGTCGGCGGAAGACGACTTACTTGATTCCAATGCGCAAACAGCAAATAGCCCGGAACGAACGTTGAATTGCGAATCAATCACGAACAACACCACCTCACGTTGGTCGGGATGCGATCACGAGGAAAGCACCCGATTTCCACGGCGTAAATGCAAACCGTTCTTGTCAAATTGAAATGGAACGCCTTCTTCCTTTGATGATGGAAATAGAGAGAGAATTTTGGTACAAATGATCTGACAACATTTTTCCAACGGTTGTGTTCGGGAGATTTTATACGTCTCCCTTCGTACCCCTCCATTGGTGACTTTCCATCATAACGCATCAAGACGAAACGGTGCGTTCCGTTTGCACCCCATCATGGACGTACCAGCTGAAAGAACTACACAGTTATTCCTGCTGTCCTTAACTGATTAATTTCTGAGTTCTTGCATGTGACCTCTACTATTTGAAGTTGCTAGCTGGCTGGTGGTTTATCAACAAATTACTTGGATGCCTGAAATATGTATCTTACTTTTGTTTTACCTTACATCACCCTTCTGAGGAGGTGACACCTTTTATCTGCACTTTTCAGGTATACATGTTTGCCGAGTGGTACAAACCTGGTTGCAGTCTTGAGTACCCTCTTCATGGAAGTGGAGCTATTGTTGATGCCCTCATGAGGGGAATGCAAAAATCTGGTGGACGGATTTCTCTCGGGAGTCACGTGGAAAAGATTGTTGTTGAAAACGGTCGAACCAGGAGTCAAGTTAAGAAGTGGTCAAGTGAGTGGACTTTTTAGGGAAACTTCAAGGGTTAAAAATTGTTTTAACTGGATTTTATCATAAGATCAACACAAAATTAAAGAACCGCATCTCTGGATATTGCAGTTCGTGCGTGCTAAGAAAGCTGTTGTCAGCAATGCATCTATGTGGGACATTATAGGTTTGTTACCTGAGGACGTTTTCCCGAAGTCATATTGAGATAGGGTTAAGAGGACTCCAAAGTGCGAATCTTTCATGCATCTTCATCTTGGTTTTGATGCTGAGGTGAGCATTGCAAATATTCTAGGGAACAGTTTTCTCAGTCCCACTTGGTCGTCTGCTTTATAATTTTGCAAGATGCTGGATGTCTTTTTTTTTTTTGTACTTGCTCAAGCATTAAACAATAAAGGGAAAAAGGTTTTGGCATAACCATCCCGATTCTGAGCACCTCCAACGTCATGTTCCGCCCGCCGTGAGTAAGGAACGCGGGGCCCAACCCTTGTTCACGAGGCCTCTCCCGGTTTGTGGAAATCCCTTTGGCTGGACGTCCCCTCTCTCTTTTAAAGACCACCGCAGGCGTGCATTGGCTTTTGCCACCGCCAGTTTGCCGTGGCCGGCTGATCCCCCGACCCTAGGATTGTGCCGCGGCCTGCTCTGCCTCTGTTCCTACCAATTTGCTTCTGTACGTCGCTCCGTTGCAGAGGTGTGCGCGACGTGGGGGAAGAAGAAGACCAACGGACGGGCCGGGCTGGAGGGTGCAGGAGATGGGCCGGCCTGCGCGGGGAAAAGAAAGAGAAAAAGGGGTGGGCCGGGTCTAGCTGAGAATGGAAATAAGGGGCCGGGTTGACCAGGCCCGAATCCGGCTATGTCTTTTCTAAATTTTTTTATTTTTTATTTTTATAACTGTGACTCTTTTTTTTTTTTTTTTTAATTTTTTTTATTAATCTATTTTTTATATTTACTATAAATTCTAGTTCTATTAATGCAAATGCTCCAAATGCCTATGTGCTATGTAATTTTAAAGATTTGAATTGTTTTAGGAATTAAAAATTAATCCCTAATTTTTTTTATGTAATTAAACCCTAAGGTGATAGCTAAAACGTATGTGCCAACAAAATATTATTTTTAAAAAATAATTTTCAAATAATTCATTTTCTACGAAACAAATGAACTATTAATATTGTGTACAATATGATAACTTGTAGCTACACGTGTGATTTGTTTGTTTTGCATTATATATAGAGGTGTCAAAATGAGTCTTAAACCAATATATGACCCATTTAAATCATAAATGTGTCATATATGGGTCATTTATATTTTTAAGAGACTAGTTAAATGGGTTTAAAATTTGAAAATTTAAGATAAACGGGTCTTAAATGGGTGGGACTTAGAAGCTAGAACCCATTTCCAATCCAAGCCTTACACTCTCTCTTTCCCTCTTTAACTTTATAAAAATAATTTTTATAAAAATTGAAATTATAATTATCTTTTATATTTCTTTTTTTTTTTCCTTTCTTCTTCCTCCTTAGTCCTTCCTTAGTCGATGGTTGGCATGGCGACAACCCACGACCAGCTATGTGAGGCTTGAGCTTGCCGGCCTCAAATGAGCCCGAGGTCGCCTATGATTGGCGAGGCTTGAGTCTCGGCGATCTAGCAAGACTCGAGTTCACCGGCATTGAGTGAGCTCGAGCTTGCCAATTTGGTGAGGTGGAGGCCTCATCGACCGGTGAGGCTTGAAAAGGCTTGAGCCTTGAGCTTGCTTATGGCTAGTTGTTGGTCGTTTGTTAGCGGTTAGCCAAAGAAGAAGAAAAAAAAAAAATAAATAAGTAAAAATTCAATTTTTTTAAAATAAAAACTAAACATTAGATTTTTTTTTTAAAATAAAATAATTTAAAATTCTTATTTTCAAATTTCAGGCAAAAACCAAAAAATATTGTAATTTTCCTAAAAATACTTCTTGGAAAATATTTAAGAAAAAAATTATATATATAAAAAAAAATTGTCCACTAAATTTGTATTGCATGAACGTGTTTTAGCAATACATTTTTAAAAAAGAAATATCATAAAAATAAGCTTTCTTAGGTTTAGTGAAATGGGTAGGGTCGGGTAGGGTCGGGTTGGGTCGGGTCAGGAATGGGTAAAAAATTTTACACTAAGATAAATGAATCATAAACGTGTTAAATAGATCAATTTGGGTTGGACTATTTGTGACCGACCCAAACCCGACCTGGCTTGATCTGCTTAATAGATCTAGTTATGTACAAAAGCAAGCATGCCACTAAGTCTATTAGTCCTTAAGGAACCATATCCCAAAAGACTTAAATCTCAATTATTCATCTAAAACTTTCGAAATTTCTACATGTGAGTGATATCATCACCCATAAAATTGAGTTTAAGGGCATTTCAATAATTACTTTAGGTTAAAGGGAGCAAATAGTCAATTTTTAAGTCTTGAGAGTATTTTGGTTATTTTTTGAGCATACGGTTATTTTGGTTACCGTCATGAGATTGGCTCGAGGTGGTCCAAGCCGGCCCTGGCGAGGGGCTTAATACATTATTTCCTATGTTAAAGATGATTATGATATTTCTTTTTGGTTATCCAAATCATTCGAGATTGTACACATATTACACGTGTATTGTACGCAAATTGCCATTTGATTGTGCATAATTTTGATTGAGATATTATCTTAAAATGGTTATCTATCAAAACTTATAAATAAGATGGTGTATATACATCAAAATATATACATTTTTTTTTTTGGGTAAAGTCAAAATATATACAAATTTCATATTTCTTTTTTCCATTTATTATTATTTTTAACTTGTTAAGGATGTTTAACACTTTCTATTAGATATTTTCATGTACTAAAGATAATTATGATATTTCGTATAAATTATTCATCTTTTAAGATTGTATGTATATTGCACATATATTGCCATTTGATTATGCATAATCTTAATTGAGATATTATCATAAAACAGTAATCTAATAAAGTCTATAAATATATTGTATTTTTCATTAGCGTATACATCGAAATATATACAAATTTCATTCGCCATCCTTCTTCCCGTGGACGTCGAGCTTTCTCGTTTCCTAGGTAAAGATCTCATCCATGGGCTAAGCACTTCCACAGGCGTTGGCCAAGCTCTTAGGAGATGGTGATAGCAACATGAGGATCGCGAGGGAAAGGGTGAGCACGCATTTGATCCCCACCGTTGAGGTCGCGAAGATTGCCTTCTTGATTGAATCGGGCGTAAGGCGATTTTTTTGTAGGAGAAGGCTGGGAGAGTTTTTGCCTTTGGATGGTGATGTTGCACGTATATTTAAAGACCAACGTTAGATGAAGAAGAAGTGGTTGGGGAATTCTCCGATGCAATTGATTTTAGTTCGACAAAAAATCGCCTTTCGCCCGATTCGGTCAAGAATGCTATCTCCGCGATGTCGATGGCTAGGATCAAGTCTGCGCTTGCCCTATTCCTTGCAATCCTCATGTTGCTGTCTTGATGTCCTAAGAGCTTGGCTAGCGCTTGTGGAAGTGCTGAGCCCCTTGATGAGATCTTTAGTCGGAAACGAAAAAGCTCGGCGTCCACATGAAGAAGGGTGGCGGTGGGCTTGGCGGTAGGGGTGGCGATGGCCATGGTGGTGGCACTTGTTACACAAGTGGCGGTATCATCTATCTAGTACATGTGGGTGCTGGTGGGCATAAGCCTAGCAATGGGACTCAAAGGTCCTCAACCATCAGACCTCACCCATCGTCGCTGGCCTCGATCGTTTCATGCTCTCTAATGCTCGGTCTACCATTTGCTTCAACCCTAGTTTGATTGAAGCAAACGGTAGACTGAGGATTAGAGAGCATGAAACGATCGAGGCAAGCGACGATGGGTGAGGTCTGATGGTTGAGGACCTTTGAGTCCCATTGCTAGGCTTATGCCCACCGGCACCCACATGTACTAGATATATGATACCTGCCACTTGCGTAACTAGCACGCCACCATTGCCATCACCATTGCCATCGCCACCCCCACCGTCACCCTTCTTCACATAAATGTCAAGCTTTCCTATTTCCTGGTTAAAGGTCTCATCTGTAGGTTCAATACTTCCAAGAGTGCTAGTTGAGCTCTCAAGAGATGAAGACAACAACAGGAGGATTGAGTGGGAAAGGGCGAGCATGAACTTGATCCCTGCCATCGAAATCACAGAGATTGTCTTCTTGATCAAATCGGGAGGAAGATGATTTTTCTCATATAGGAGGGTTTTTGTCTTTGGATGGTGTGATGGTGCACGTATATTTAAAGACCAACATTATACGAGGAAGAAGTAGTTGGGGAATTCTTCGATGCAATTTACTTTAGTGGGACAACTATTAAACAAAATTCTCCAATGCATGTATATTTGGCGAGCGTTGGCGATTGAGGTCCGTGCACGTTGGCTACTAAAGGAAGCCTTTTCAATCACGACCTCGCTTCCTAGTGTTCGTTCCCTCTCACTCTCTCGATTTCTCTCCCCAGTCCCTCAACCTCCCAAAAATCACTACTTTTAAGCTCCCCTAGTAAGCATGCATGGCCCCACCATTGCAAGCTCGTCGTGCCAACCTGCCCCTGGCCGGACATCCTACTCGATGGTCTCTATTGCTCTACCTGTCCTTTGCGTCCTTCCTTTTGGCAAGCGTGAGGGGAGAGAGGAAGAAAGGGGAAAGGAAGGAGACTAGGGCAGGGGAAGAAGGAAAATATAGGAAGTAGGGCCAAGCCTAGATGAAAAGAAAAGGAGGAAATATGAAAAATTATAAATTATTGATAGCCTTTGATAGCCTTATAGGATGGTGAGTACCTCACAAATGCCTCATGCTTGATGTCCACATCTCAATGCCTAATGATGGTTTCGGGATTCAAAATGATGAAGAAGTTGTTGACAAGAAAACCCAAGGATTTTTTTTTCAAATTAAGACCCCAAAACGCAACCTAATTATTAAACAAAAGCAAGCAAATCAGAACTTAGGAAAACAATATAAAAGAATCACAATTAGTTGATCCAAGAAAGTAATGAAGAATGAGTAGAAAAGTATAGTACGGTAATGTAATATGATACGAGTTGGATAAAGAATAGGACATGGCTCTATTATCGAACTCTGAGATAGCAACCCCATGAGCTATAATCAAATTGAATCCAATTATTGTCTAAGTAATCTACCAAAACTAAACTATAATCAAGTGCTCACTAACATCTCCAAACTATATAAATGTCAATTAAGAGATAGTAAGTTAAATATAATACTGAGATCTAATTATCCAATCGAGGCCTATTTTCTAAACATTTTCTATGTTTTAATTTTCCAAATTTTTTTTAATTTTTTTATTACTAAAATTTGGGACATTGGGCTGGGCTATTGAGCCCAATCTGAATATGGTCCAACATGTTTTCACAAATCTGGACCAAAAATATGATTAGGCTTTCATACAAAGCCCCTTTTAGTTTTAAACCTTCAAAGCCCATTTTCTTCATTATTTCTTATTTCATCTTCTTTTTTTTTTTTTTTGGAACCATTCATTTTATTCCTAAACCGAGAACCAAGCTCACCATTCCTAGAGGTTTGTTTCTTATCAAGCCCACAAACTAAAGCTTTCAAATTATCAGCAAAATGGAACTCTCTCCGAAAGCTGTTCAAGTTCGAAAATTGAACCGAACTCCACTATTGAAACAATCCTAAACATTTGGAATCCACTATTCCTATTTTTTTTATTCTCCTTCTTATATCTATTATCTATACTCACCGTCTCCCTCTTAATAGACTGAGAATAAAACCATAGCCAGATCAGAACACCAACAATCAAACTTCCCTTCACCAAAATATCAGCACGTTACTTCACCATCAATCACCTATTGTCTATCACGGGATCTCCATTATCAAGCGTTGCATTCGCCTATCAACATCAACCACCAATAGATGCCATCCCTGCTTCTCCTCCATCAATCTCTACTGTGCACCATCGTCATTCACTTTTACTGAACAGCTCCAGTCATTGAACAAATCTCTAAGATTGTTTTGTTCAAAGCTTAAGCAATCATCAAAACTCGTCTATATCTAAATTCAGGCATATCCTTAACCCTCCTTGTTGCATTTCACATAAAACACAGCATGTACATTTACCGATGTCAAGCAAAGAATCAATGAAAGGAATTCAATGATAGAAGAAATTTGAATGCACTCTATATTGTTTGAAATGATATCAATCACGTATGGCACGATGGAGTTGTTCATTGCACAAGAAAAGTATATAGGGTGCAGATGGTACAGGTTCTTCATATTATTTTTGTTTTTTGTTATAAATGATGCATAAGATTTAGATATTCATGCAGAGTGTTACTACTTTTGGGTAAGTTAACAGAGAACAAGGAAGAAAATAAGGGGTAAGTATGATAATGGGAAAATTATCAAAAAAGTATTATCTGTACTACAATTGTGTTAATTCAATCATTTTTCTTTTTTGTTGCTAATTTAGGCTTAAATTTTTTGCATTTGTGTTAGTTGTTTTTATTACTAGTTGTTTGCATTCATAGCGACAAATCAAGGATATAGTTGAATGACACACCTTGATGGATGAACGTCCTAAAAATAGGCTCACCTCCACACCGTTTGTCACGGGCAATCACCAAGGAACCATCCAGCGCAGCGGGAATAGCAGAAGCCCAGAAGCCTGAGAGAGGAAAGAAAATGAAATGTTCAGATTTCGATTTCAACCACGACAACATAAGAAAACTTCACATATACTCAGCAACCATTGAATTAAATGAGGCCTCGAGTTGCTACTCAAATCAATAGGCAATAGAAAGTTGCTTACAGGAAAGATAGGCGCATCTAAATACGTGTAGCTGCATTTTCAAACTCTTGCACCATATTTACATATCAAGATCTTATCCTATTGCTACAAGAATAAGCAAAATTTCAAATGACTAAAATAACAATTTTGTCAATGTGAGGGATAAATAACCAAACTTGAAAGGAAGTTGCTAGCCTGAAGAGAGAAATACTCACTTATGATGCACTAGTTAAGTGCAGTAGCACAATGAAACAGACCTGGAAAAGGTGGCAACAGAAGTGCAATGAACAGGGCAAGTTAGTCATTACAATTTCCTATAAATTCTCCTTTCCCAAGTATGCTTCTCTTCTAATTGACTCTGCCTTCTTGACATGGATATTCTGGAAAGTAATCCAAAAATGTTTTGTTGCCTAGTGAATCAACTCCGTCAAATAGGAAGCTCTGGACTTCATTCTATGTTTCATGACAAGAGATAAGTAACTGCAATTCTAATATGCAATGGGGATGTAGATGTACGAATAGCTGTAATGACATTTTTATCTTTGCATGTGTCTCCCCTAATGACCTTTTCAAAACTTCATAATCTGGATCTTCGACTCAAAAATCAAATAAGTTATAGATTGAAAAGGAATCAAAGAAACATAAGAGCAACGGCATAATTTTAGATGCACCTATAACACTTCGCTTAATACTTTATACCATCGGTGGTAGCACTGGTATCTGCATGTGCATGTAATAGATAAACTTCGCAAGTAGGCTGTAGATGAAGATAGGGGAGGAGATGAGTGACCAGGTGATTAACCTTTTTCTGCTCTCAAAGTCAGATACCAATGCTGCGCTTCACGGTTGGCTATAATTTGAGATGCATCAGTCTCCCTTATTCCTAGGTCCATCAAAACAAGCCAAGCCTGAGAAGAAATCAAAGGTCAGAGGAAATTAAATAGAGAAATATTCTAGCCTAAAAGAAACAATGCAATCCCTCGAAGAGACAATTTATTGAGCAACGTACCCTGAGATAATCCATGAATGTAGGGTATCAAACGTCATGCATGTGTTGACTAGACTTAAACCTGGTCCATATGACTATTGGTGAGAAGAACCTCAACAATTCGCCCGTTAATTTCCACCCCATGGTAAAAGCTGCATAAAGTGGTGTTCAGCTAAAACGTCCAAAAAGGAAAGGAAAAAAACTAAAAACTCTTTGAATGTTACTATAAAACACAACAAACAACTGACCTCAGCATACTTGAGACATCAGGCCTTCGTAACACTTATCTTTGTATTCTTTGTGCTTGACGACGTCATATAGAGGGTCAAGGTCCCTGCAAACAATATATCAAGGCAGATCAGGAAGCCTTATGTACAACAATCAAAGTTAATATAGGATTTGAGGGTGATGGGTAGCATTCAGCACCTGCTGACCCTGACTTGACGATAATTCTTTACACCAACCAAGAAGGATATCATTTATTATTTTCTTTCTATATTCAACTATTATAAAAAAAAAAATGAAATGCATCACTCCTGTTTTGAGAAATTTAACATTGTTGAAATACTTATTGCACATCTTAACAACAAAACTATACACTCCAACAAGATGCTAAGCTCATCAAGGAGCATTACATATCTCTAGCCATATCTCAAGCCGGAAGTTCACTATTGCACATCTAGCTTGACAAACACTGTCCAACATACTACGCCATGCCAGTAGGTACTAGATAGTTAGACGTCAAATGTGTGACTACTCAAAGCTTCTGCAAAAGTCAACTCGTGACACTCAGGCAGAACAGTTACACCGCAACCCATTTCAACTGTTCAACACTTTCTTTTATCAGAAAGGTGCTAGCAGGTAATTTCAGCAGAAAAACACGCATGGCCACTAATTGGCTTGCTACACATGGATATCACATGCACATGCACATTTGCTCGAGACATACAGTTGACCATAGAGCGCATGCAAAGCTGCTGAGCACATATAGTTGACCATAGAGCAAGCAACTGCTGTCATTTTCATCAACTCGCGTTGTTTCTTACAACAAGGAATAAGTTAAAAAACAAGAACAAAGAATTATTCTTACAGAACAACTATAATTGTCCTTACAGAACAACTATAATTGTCTCGGCAGCAGTGAAAATGTTGGCACAGAATATAGGCAGATCATATTCTGGTTCTGGAAACATAGCAAAATGCAAAACCTGCATAGAGTATCTTCAGAAGAACAAAATGAGGCCGCTAAACATCATAGCAAAATAATGTGTTCAAGTAAACTTACTTGAACAACCAATTCCTCCATCAGCACAAGTGGTAAATCTAATTAGAGAAAAAGCTTTACATGGAAAATACGATCTTCCAAAAACATGAAAGTTTCCATCGGTGAAAAGTCGGATCAATTAATTCTACACTTAATTCAAAAACTATCAAATTCGTACACCCATATGGCACCAAAATTCCTAAAGTTCTTATAACAAAAGAAGTGAAGACATAGTACCGATTCAGCACAACCGTCCTCTCTCTCGAGGATATTTCCTCCGATCATCAAAACTGCGGTCCCTTGCTCCCTTGAACGCTCAAACTCTGAAGCAACCTTACTTTCGGCACTTCACACGACGACAACAAGTCGATCTCTGTTTTATCATCCAGTGGCATCACGGAGCCGAACCTTTCCTAAGGACACGAAGAAGGACAAGCCTTGATTAACCAAACAAACGGCAAATAGAGCAGACGCCCAGAGAGAAAACCAAACACCCGGCGACAGACATTCACAGTCAAGCGTCTCTCTCTCTCTCTCTCTGTCTCTCTCTCACCCACGCACGCACGCACATACTGAGCAGCATCGGCGAATAGAAAACGAAACAGTGGAATGCAACAACTACGTCTGGAGTGCCGACACAAGAAGGTCCAGAATGCAACGCGCGACGAGAGGATCGAACTTGAGTTCACCAGCAAACAGCCACGATGCCAATTTGAACTCCAATTGAGCACGAAGCCCAGTCGCGAAACAATCGCATAACCAGCAGAAGAGAAGGAGCCATGCGAGTGTGGAGCGCGGTCTCGTCCAGAGCGAATTGGACGAACTGCCGGTGCGCCAGAGCATAGACGCGAACGGACGGCCTCCACGCTTTCTCGCGTGCAGTGCGTAAAGAGAGATGCTACTGTGTTGGAAATATGGTTTGATATCTTAACAGATACGGATCCTGAGTATCAATAATTGATTCGGTAATTGACTTGGTAAAATGGTGGGGTGGCGAAAACGGTTAACAAGAGACACGATCGAAGCAAAAGACCAATTATCCGGACGCGCGATGCTTGTAAAAACGACATGAGCATTCGAAAAATCAACCTTGAAAACAGATCGAGGTTTTCTCTGTAGGGGAAAGGGCAAAACAAGGAATTCGCGGTGCCATGTGACTTTGCTTGCCTTGCTTGACGATGCAGCGACGCGACGGGTCCACCCCATGCACCGCAAGAAGGCCGTCGCACGAGAAATAGAGATGGATGTACTACAATTGTGTTAATTCAGTTAACAGAGAACAAGGAAGAAAATTAGGACTAAGTATGAGAATGAGAAAATTATCAAAAAAGTCTTAACTGTACTACAATTGTGTTAATTCAGTCGTTTTTTTTTTTTTTTTTGGGTACTAATTTAGGCTTAATTTTTTTGCATTTGTGTAAGTTGTTTTTATTACTAGCTGTTCGTGTTCATAGCGACAAATCAAGGATATAGTTGAACAACACACCTTGATGGATGAACGTCCTAAAAATAGGCTCACCTCTACACCGTTTGTCACGGGCAATCACCAAGGAACCATCCAGCGCAGCGGGAATAGCAGAAGCCCAGAAGCCTGAGAGAGGAAAGAAAATGAAATGTTCAGATTTCGATTTCAACCACGACAACATAAGAATGAAATCGAGTCTGTGTTTATTCCTTGAATTCCTCATTTTTCTTTGGCTATTCCTTTTCATCTTCTTCCCACGTATTCCAGGAATTCCAAGACGGAAAAGCTGTTGGTTATGTTTCCCCCAAAAGAACCAAAGAAAAAGAAAAGGGGGGGGAAGAAGTCTCACGACGTTATTCTCATCGTGCGGTCGCCAAAACGGTTAAGAAGAAGACACGATCGAGCCAAAACGGTTAAGAAGAAGACACGATCGAACCAAAACGGTTGGGATTTGGGCGGCGGTTTGGAATTTTTTAGTGTGGAGTAATCGTGTCATTATTGGCCACCATTTTGAGTTTTTTTTTTTTAATTTAATTTTATTATTAATTTTTTTTTTTTTGTTGTGGAGACGAAACTTAATTACTTTTTTTTTTTTTTTTTGGGTTCGCTGTAGAATCTGATCCTCGTTCTATTCCCTCTACAACGGCATCAACTCCAGACTTAACATCCCGTCCGGCATCAATATTTCGTACCGATCTACATTTGTTCGTGCCCAATTCAACGGCGTCCAAACCGCAGACTCTCGAGTTTGATTTAGTTAATGTTTCAGCCGGTCGTTGGTCACTAAATTCGTAAATTAGGTCGATAAAAGGATGTGGCAAAGATGACCGACTCTATCTTTATTGTGGCACTTGTTGGATTATACACCTTCTGGTGGTCTTGTTCCTCAATAGTGACTGCTATAGAAAGCCTCTCGTATCACCGTCCAGGAAATTTCGTACAAGCCTTTCTCAACCTTCCTACTAGTGTTAAAGGGTCATCTCACATGTTCCATGAACGGCGGGCCGAGGGATATTTTTTCCTAGTCGCTAGCTTCATCGGTTCATCAATCTTTGTTTACTTTTTTTTTTTTTTCCGACCATCCACTTACTCATGTGAATATAATTAATGGTCGATATCTTTTTGTACGAAAGAGAAAGGCACTTTCTAATCAAGTACAATCCCGATACATGGAGTATCTTGATCAGGTCGAACACAGGCTAAAATCACACTTAACAAGTGTTAATAAAGTACTTGTAACAAGTTTTCTTTTTGTTGGTCGGTTTTAATAACAAGGTTAGCTTGCAATTAGGTTGTATTTCTTTTTTTAACGTACTGACATGCGCACATTTTATTACCCTCGTTAGTAGTTAAATATTTTTTCCCCACTAATCAGGGAATACGAGAGTCGAAGGTAGTTGTATATTGACTGGTTTTATGAATTTCGTGCACCAAACATTTCTTCTTTGCTTTTTTGTGCTTGTCTCATATCTGCATCAGCAGTAAGTAGCACGTGATTCTCATTTAGTCCTCAACCGTTATAGATAGAGCTTAGACTTAAAGCTTTGATTACGACTTTCTTATGCTTATTCCCCTGCTTATATACATCTAAGCACAAATTTGATCAAACAAGAATTTCATGGGTTTAATGATTTGGTTGCACTTATAAGAAAAAATAGTCACAGCTTTCCCATCAAATAGAAACTACAAAATTAATACCACAAAAAATCTCAAATCGATATATTTGTGCCACATTTACCTCAAACTAATTTTTATGTCACAAAAGAATCCCAAATTAGTATATACGTACTGCATTTATAACAAACCGGTGTGCTCGTGTTACATTTGTGACAAAAAATATCAAAGATTTGCCACAATTTGAGGTAAATAGGACACAAAAATGTCAAGGGTATTATGTGGCACAACTTGGAATGTTCTATAAAATTTGTTTGGAGCAAGTGTAGAATGTTTGTACAAGTTTGAGATTTTTGGCGTTATTAGGCCAAATTTCAATCAAGCATGTTCAAGATCGAATAAAAAATAAAGTGCAGAATAATTGATAAATAAGAAATCACATTAAACCCACGCTAAGCAGTTGAGCCCTTGTTGGAGAAATGAGCCAAATTTGGATAGTTACACAATCGTGGCCAATCACTTGATCCTCGTCGCAGGGATATAATCCATGTCTTGAATTTAGAGCTAGAAAACAGAAGGATGATCTTTTTCATAAGGATTAATACAAAAAAAAAAAAAAAACCCTTAAATTGATATATCTATAATAAATTTATCTAAAACTAAAATTTTGATCATGAAAAATTCTAAACTGATACACATGATAAATTTACTTCAAATAACCATAAAAAACCCAAAACTTATATACTTATGATAAATTTATTCCAAAATAATTTTTTCACCCATAAAAATTCCAAATTGGTATATTTGTGATAAATATGTCATCCATTAAATTGGATTAATACTACAAAAATCACAAAATTGGTATAACTTTGACAAATGGAAAGTAAAATCTCAAATTACTACATTAGTCAATTATCTCGTGTCATCTAACTAAACAATTTGATATTAAAACTTAATGGAAAGAAACAGAAGTTAAATTTGTTTTAAGTATACTAATTTGGGGTAAAATTGTCAAAATGTACAAATTTAGGATTTTTTATGGTCAAAAAATTAATTTGGAGTAAATTTATTATATGTGTAGTGGTTTGGAGTTTTTTGTGATATTAATCCTTATTTAATGCCCAAAAAGTGATTGTCTATGGACAAGCAATAGGAACCTCAATTATTTATATTAGCAAATAACTTATAGCCATCACTATTCGCTGCTTGGGCCGGATAATCTATTATCAGATCACCTAATTTGTCACACCATTGATTGATTAATGTGTATTGCGTACGATCACCTCTTGCTTGAAGTCGAAGGTATTGTTTTGGGGTAGCCTGATACGTTCTAGGGGTGAGCGGTTCCAGGTTCCGGTTCGGTTCCGTCTGGAACCTGGAACCTACCCTCGGGTACAAGTTCCTCAAAATGAGGAACCTGGAACCTACCCGTTAGAAACGGAGAACTGGAACCTACCCCGTCACAGGTTCCGTGGTCGGTTCCGTGTTCCAACAGTTCTTTTTTTTTTTTTTTTTTTTTTGTTATTTTCAGATTTGAACTATAACGTACGCGCACGTTACCAAAAAAAAAATAATAATAACGTATGCGCACGTTACCAAAAAAAAAATATAATGTACGCGCACGTTACCAAAAAAAACTATAACGTACGCGCACGTTACCAAAAAAAAATAAAAAATATATATAACGTACACGCACGTTACCCAAAAAAACTATAACGTACGCGCACGTTACCAAAAAAAAAAATATAATGTATGCGCACGTTACCAAAAAAAAACTATAACGTACGCGCACGTTACCAAAAAAAAAAAATATAACGTACACGCACATTACCAAAAAAAACTATAACGTACGCGTACGTTACCAAAAAAAAAACTATAACATACGGGGAGGGCGTCCGGGTCGGGACTCGGGAGTCGGGACTCAAGAGTCAAGAGCAGAGCAATAGATGTGAGGTGAGCAGGGGAGGGGGTTTTGGAACCCTAACCGGTTCCGCGACCGGCGTCCGCGGCGGCGGCGGGGGCCTTCAGGGCGAGCGGCGTCCGGCGAGAGTTTCAGAGGGTCGGGACTCGAGAGTCGGGACTCAATAGTCAAGAGCAGAGCAATAGATGTGAGGTGAGCAGGGAGGGGGTTCCAAAACCGGTTCCCAAACCGGTTCCGCGACCGGTTCCGGTTCGGTTCCATGATCGGTTCCGGTTCCGAGTGGAACCGAACCGAACGGGATCGCCGGTTCCCGGAAAATGGAACCGGGAACCGGAACCGGTCCTTTAAGAACAGGGAACCGAACCGGAACCTCCGGTTCGGTTCTCCGGGTCCCGGTTCTACCCGGGAACCGCGCTCACCCCTAACGTTCCGACTTCTTTGCAAGTACCAGGGGTCAAGTTCGAGTGTGGCTAATTATCTGTTTCGGGTGCACGGTTGACATCAGAGCGTGATCTTCCAATTGTTGGGTCTGTGTCCTAAAACGTTCTTCCAATCTCGTTGATCCTTCGATCTTTGTGGCAACTTTTCGAGCGCCCCAAGGAGTTAGACATGCTTGTGACTGCTTGGAACTAGGCAGCGTGTCACAACCGTGCGACAGTTTCACGAGGAAGGGTAAGAGGAGACCTACAAGGAAAGAAGCCAAAAGGGGAATACCTTCATGGGGGCCATGTACGGGCCAGATTAGGCCTTGGGTCGTTTTATTAATCGCATTAGCCCCGTGATAATAACACCATACAAAGAAACGAGTCGATTTTAAAGTAGAAGAAACTCTCAAAATTTAGCAACGAAATCGATCCAGATGCATGTCACGAGCAAATCTTAATTGGTCACACGCGCCACATCGACCGTTTAATCTTTTGCTTAAAACAACTTTATAATTCCTTTAACGTGCCTCACTCATCGGACTAATCTGCCCTGTCCAAAATCTCAGATTGCAGCACCCTCTATGTCCCGACACGCGCCCTTCCACCAACAGTGGCAGCAACTTGGCGACTCCATAACCCTTTTCTGCAGAAAGTAAGGAGCCAATAAATTCTCCCTTCAGGAATTAGGCATGAGATAAGACTCATGGAGCCTCCAAACGTCATCGGTGCGACGACACACGGAGCTGGAGATGACAGACTTGGGCCGCTCCAAGCCACACGTGGCCAGTATGGTGTGGGTCGCCGCTCTAGCGATTTCTTTGAATACATCAAATCTCGCAGGAGCGGCAACGAATGAGAAACTACAATTAAAAGACAAGAATGAAGAGAGTACAGTATTGAGTCTTCTAAAATTGAAAAGATAAGATGGTCGGAGTAAGTAAAGATGGTTAGATCCGAGCAATTAGATGACAACAAAATGATACCCATGACGGTTAGAGATTTTACTCATATCGTATTGCACATGCTGTTTTGTAGTAATATTTTCTTACACATTCAGGTAATGTAAGATATACCAACTGAAACATAACACGCAATTGGTCATTATTGACACTCGAATTTTGTCGACCTTTTAGGTATTTGCACAAATTGCAAAAGTATAAAATTTTATAAAAAGATAAAAAAAAAAATATGAATCATAAAAAGATAAAATAAAAATAAGAAATAAAGTAATAGTAATAAAAGATGCATGAAAGAAAGAGAAAAAGAAAGAGAAAAAGAATAATGAAAATGAAAAAATGAAATGAAAGATGAAAAAGAAAATTAGACAGAAAATATAATCAAGCCCCGAGATAGCAACCCCATGAGCTACAATCAAATTGAATCCAGTTCTTGTCTAAAATAGCAATCTACCAAAACTAAACTATAATCAAGTACTCACTAACATCTCCAAACTACATAAATATCAATTAAGAGACGCTAAGCTAAATCTAATATTAAGATCTAACTATTTAATTGAGACCTAATCAAGGCTTTGCACGTAAAAAAATCTCGATTGTTTTCTTCTCTATTTTCTCTTCATATATTTACGTTTCTAATGTTCCAAGCCACCCTTTTTCCTAATCGCTCTTGAGTACTTGTCTCTGCGGGGTCCGGAACCGATGGCCGGCAGCATCTTCTTGTGGGAGGGCTTGGAGCTAACAACTAGCATCTCTAAATTAGGACACATCCACCTTAAGCTTTCCGCCAGTTGAGAACTAGTATCAATATCTCCAGAAGTGTTGCACAGGATCTGAAGTCTCAGATGTTTGACATTCCACAATGGAGGAAGCACTTCACTTTTGATTTCTTTTGGAAGAACCAATGCCTATGTATATAAAAAAGAAGAATAGCAAGATTTCAATGCTCAGTTCACATTAGCATGCAAATACTCAATACAAAATACCGATTTGGAAAATTTTTACTTACCTCGACTTCGTTACAGACTAGTATTAGTGAGTCACAACGGCCAAAATATCTCAAGAACTTGGCCGCCTTGAGATAGCTCCTCCTCTTGTTGTGGACTCTGAAATCCACCTCCAGTCTCGCATTGGCCAATCTTGTTGAATCTCGTGGACCTATGACTATGATGTTGGGGCCATTGTATTGGAACGACACCAAATTAGGGGTTTGGGTCTTTACTCTTATCAGGGAGTCTAATTCAGTCAAGGCGAGGTGCTTGAGATTCTTGTGAGTTATCCTGATGCGCTTGGTGTACCGACTCCCTTTGAGCCTCAAGGTCTCTAGGAGACAAAGCCGTGAGATGACTTCTCTGATTGTCCTGATTGCGAGCACACACAAATCCAGTTCAAGCTCCCTCAGGTTTCGAGCACCATGTACTTGGAGATTCGACAACTGCCCATCCGGGAGGGCCATGATGAATATCGATGTGTAGCTGAAGGATACGAGGTTCGGGGCTGAAATCGAAATTGAAAAGCTGTCATTGTGAATCATGGCTGATGCCTCAAAAGTCTCAAGCTTTGATCCACAGATGAGGAGGTCCCTGGAGCGGGAGCAGCCAATCAGCTCCACAAGTCGGAGTGTGGGGCAACTTAGCATTAGCTCGTTCAAGATGTCATCACTCTCGTGGGCTTTGTGTAGGACCAATTCTTCTAAGCGAGATAGCTTCATCTTGATGCCCTGCATTGAGAGATGGCTCACGTGGAGGATAGAGATGGTGTCAGAGACCAAGTCGGGGCATTTTTGATTGTACAATCTTCTATCGGGATAGTCGACGATGCGGCCAAGCGTAAGGTCTCGGAGATTGAGCCTTGAGGCTATATCTATCCACTTGGGCACCACGGAGTTCAACTTGTTGCCTCTCGAAAAGACCAGCAAACTCATCGAGTCGATGCTGTGGTCGTTCTTATGGCGCCGTGTGATATAACCATCGACATACTCCAAGAAAGTGTCGATGTTGGTATCGTGCCCGCCAACGTCTTTGCTCCCAAAGATTTCTTCATCAAATTCTAGAGCCGGGAGATTGTTAAAGGCGTGGTTCCAATCCTTGGAGAGGATGCTGATTTGCGTTGCAATCTTTAAAGGCAAACATGACATGATTTTCTGAATTATCAATTGAGGCCAGTAGAAAGTGCGATGGACGGAATTCGATGTATCAACGTGGCCTTTGGAGATCTCTGCCATCTCGTCGTTCAAACAAAACTTCCTGCACCAATACTTCCTGCAATCCAAGAAAGAACAAGAACTCAAGAATGTTATTGACAAAGGAGGCTTTGGATTGTTGAAGGTTCTTGACTTGGAAGGCGTGTACAAGCCCATGCGATTGGAAGCATTATCGTTGAAGGAGACAGCTCGGGGTTGAACTTGAACTTGTCTCCATTTACTTTTTACTTAATTTTTTCCCGTTTATATATATTTTTCTAGCTTTTCAAAGTCAAACTCGAAAGCGAAACGATGCTTCGAAAATCAAAATACAAACATGGCGGATTGCGACTCCTGTTCCTGTAAATGTTGGATTTATGTGATAGCAAAACCATACACGGTAAAAACTTGAAGCGTAGCAAGAATAGGCCAAAAAAAAAATACTAACGAAACCTTGGTCGTATATTCAATAACAATCGTGCGATGTCTGGGAAGAGCGCTAAATTTATCGGAAATCAACGAAATACAAAACAATTTATCGAGATTGCAAAACACAGCACGTCCATTATACAAAACGCCGAAAAGATTTCAGATAACAAGATCATCAACTTCTTCTGGAGGCTGACTTTACAGGAACAATAAACCATTGATGATGGGTAAGCCAAATTACCTTCAACGGGGTTGCTTTCCCCTTTCTCTTCAATCAAACCAAGAACGCGTTACGAATCGATGAACAGATGATCCTCGTCCCTATGGCGCGGCAACTTTTACGGGCCGATGACAGCTCTTCCACTCCTCCTTGGCTCTTCAAGAGGCTATTTTGTGTATGTGCAGAGGAAGAATGGGGATTTTAAGTTTGCCTAGTTTTCACCCCATCTTAACCATGGTGATGGATTTTTTTTATCCCCCACTCTCTCTCCAGAAATTACAAAAACAATTGTTGGATAAGCATGCACAATTTGTATGCTCAAGTTGAACAACTAATAGTAGTATACCACCTTCTTAATAAATTATTTTCTATGAATTCACCATAACATTGTTTCAATAAGTGGGGTTGCTTTTATAAATTAAATTCATTCAAATGAAAGATCAGGATAAAATCGATAATGAAAAACTAAGAAGATATATATAGTTTTAAATAGGAGATACTGGGTTGTTAATGCTGAGTACCGAGCGAAATTGATTTTTTGAAATACCTCACCCAATCCGAGCCCTGTTAGGATTAGGAGACATGCGGAGGTTAGCTCTGGTTGGAAACTCGTGCATTACGTTGATGCAAGGTATTTCCTTTTCTGGTCTTGGACTTTTGAATCCGACCCGAGAGCGCAGTTGACCGCGATCGAACCGACCACGTTTTGAGGTGCCTAGCCCAAGTTCAAGGAAAGACCCCCTGTGCGACTAATGGGAGTTCGATTTGTATTTCAGTGACTTGGCCCAAGCAAAGCGACGGCCGAGGTTTAACTGATTTTTTCTTTCCTTTTCTATTCTTTTGGTAAATTAAATCCTTAGTTGTTCGTGTTATCTTATGGACTTCTTGTTCCCTAAATATATGTGCATCTTTGTAATACAAATTTTCATGATATTATCTCTCCCGAAATTATTTATCAATATTACCATATCGCCTCTTAAGTTTGCCTAATTTTCACACCATCTTAACCATGGTGATGGATTTTTTCATCCCCCACTCTCTCTCCAAAAATTACAAAAACAATTGTTGGATAACCATGCACAATTTGATGGATTTTTTTATCCCCACTCTCTCTCCAAAATTACAAAAACAATTGTTGGATAACCATGCACAATTTGTATCCTCCTCAAGTTGAACAACTAATAGTAGACTAGTAGTATACCACCTTCTTAATAAATTATTTTCTATGACTTCACCATAACATTGTTTCAATTAGTGGGGTTGCTTTTATAAATTAAATTCACTCAAATGAAAGATCAGGATAAAATCGATAATGAAAAACTAAGAAGATATATTTAATTTTAAATATAGCTTACCTAGATTTTAAATACAGCTTACCCAATGCTTAGTTTATATATAGATTATGGAATAAGAATATATCTTATCGCATCACTTACTCGTGAGTTACAAATTATGGATATAACTTGCATACCAACTTAATTAAAAATAAATAATTATGATTTTCAGATTTGTTTCTCCCATCAGTGATGGCTCGAAACATAACCCAATCAAATGTGGTGAGAACCGAAGAAAATAAGAGCCTAGAATCCCTCGAGATCTCATTTCATGGATGCAGTGTTCATGTTCCCAAACCACTCATCAATCATTTTTTCACACGGAGATCTCATTCATATAACTGAATTTATGGCTTGCACAAAAAGAGACATTAATTTGGATAGTACGATGAACAACGCCTGCTTCTACAATTATAATCTATGTAGCACCGATACGGACACGCGACACGTGACACGACACGACACGCCGACACGTCATTTTTAAAAAATAGAGAATTTCGACATGTTCCGACATGTTATAAATTAAATATATTTTTATATATTAATACATAAATAAATAATAATAAAAATAGCCTAGAATTAATTTACACAAAAAATATTAAATAATATCATTCATTATTTTAATTTGTTACAATAATACATAAAACTTAGAGGACAAAACATTGTTTAAAGAAAATGCTGAAATGATATTTTTAAATTTATTTATTTATCATAAATATCATTTTTTATTACTTCTTTCATAGTAAAAGACTTTTAAAAAAACTAAAACAATTCTAAAAAAAAAAAAAAAACTGAAAAAAAAAAAAAAAATTGACCCCGTGCGTGTATATTTATAGCAATTTTATTACTTCTTTTATTACTTCTTTTGTGTATATTTATATTTTGACCCCTCAAGTATTAGAAATTTTTAAAATTGATCCCGTGCGTGTCGGAATCGCGTGTCGGAATTGTGGACTCGCGTGTCGGAGCGTGTCGAGAGAGTTGACTATGTGTCGGATTTTTCGACACTTGTTGACTGTGTGTCGGAGCGTGTCGGGACGTGTCAGAGCGTGTCGGACACGTGTCGGAGTGTCGGACACGACACGATGGCTTCCAGAGAGTGTCCATGCTACATAGATTATAATGCTAGCTCTAATTGAAGAAGAAGGTGGAATGGTATGCTAGAGATTAGCCTGTGATGGACCATAGCCAAAATTCATCCGCTTCTGGGAATTACATAAAAGACGATTCTCAAGTACGAGAAATCCGCCTGATTCGGCTAAGTCAAAACTGACGGTCCTAGTTCCTAGCTAAACCTTGATGCCGTGGGGACATTCTCACGGGATCCCGCATGTGACCAACACGAAAACTTCACATATACTCAATGACCACTGAATTAAATGAGGCCTCAAGTTGCTACTCAAATCGACAGGCAATAGAAAGTTGCTTACAGGAAAGATAGGCACATTTAAATACATGTAGTTGCATTTTCAAATTCTTGCACCATATTTACAGATCAAGGTCTTATCCTTTTGCTACAAGAATAAGCAAAATTTCAAATGACTGAGATAACAATTTTGTCAATTTGAGGGATAAATATCCAAACATGAAAGGTCTTATCCTTTGTGCTTGACGATGTCATATAGAGGGTTAAGGTCCCCGCAAACAATATATCGGGCAGATCGGAAGCCTTATGTACAGCATCAAAGTTAATATAGGATTGAGGGGGCGATAGGCAGCATTCAGCACCTGCAGACCTGACTTGACGATAATTCTTTACACTAACCAAGAAGGATATCATTTTTATTTTTATTTTTCTATATTCAACTATTATAAAAGAAAATTGAAACGCATCACTCCTGTTTTGAGAAGTTTAACATTGTTGAAATACTTATTGCACATCTTAACAACAAAACTATACACTCCAACAAGATGGTAACTTCTCGAAAAAGTGAGGATCACAATATTAAATATTTTCATATAATTTGTGGACTTAATTAAATATATAATCGACAGACTAAGGATCACATTGAAAATATAAAGTTCAAGAATAAATTGTACATTAGATTAAAGTTCAATGACCATGTTAAATAAATTCAAATTTTAGAGACCACATCATACATTCAACTAAAATTTTAAACTAAAATTTAGAGACTACTTATTTGTATCGTTTCGATTTAAGAAATTGCTATATCAAGGCTCATTCTTGGACCCACAAATAGAGGCTGATTGCCATGCATACTTACGTCATTTTTTTGTCCTCATGTTCTTATTCTTTCTTCTTCATCTTTACTTTCCCTCCCACATGGGTGAATTTATGATTGGAGTTTCTCCTTCTCTCTTTTTTTTCCTTTGTTCCCTCGATGCGACTATGTTTGCTTTTAATTGTCTACCTTGTGATAGGGATTAGGTTTTGATAAAACTGTCCAGTATTAACAATTTCTTTTAGGTCGTTTTAATGATATCTTAATTTTTTAATGACTTCAAAAGTGTATGCCGAGATCTGTCTAATCTTCCTTATGACGCGATAAATATGTGCGTTGAATAAGAGGTTAGCTTTTATATTTTTCATCACTCAAGTATTGCTATTTGCATTTATCACGAAATTCATCCATCCAATAAGTTTTAAAGTACCCAAAAACAACATTGCACGCCCATGAGAACTAGTATAATTATATAGAAAAAATGAAGGGTGAAAGATCTAGCAGTTTTCTACACAATTTAACTCATTTATAAATGGTTATATGGCAAATCCGAAAGTGATACGAATTGACACAAACTTGACATAGGTTTCATATCATAGTTAATAAAGTATGGTGTTTCCTAATGGCGCAATAGCAAAACCCAATCATGAAACGTAAACTTGAAATGTCAGCTATTCAATTTTTTAAATAGAAAATACATATTTGGTAAATTTTAGATTGAGCAAAAAGTGAAATTGCGGGCGGACCCCATTTTTTTCCCGACAATAACCAACTTGGCATCAATTATTGGTTTATTTCTATATTGCAGCTAAAATGATGTCGTCATTTATCATATGTTGTGGCCAGAGCAACGTGCGTAGCTTTTCTGTATGAATGGTCTGACTATGGGATTATGTTAATAATGCATGGCTTTTTTTTTTTTTTTTTTTTTTTGGGGTGCATATGTTAAGGCGGGTGGACAATTCGGCGATGTTGTGGCAGATTTGCTGAAAACAAGGGTCGATTTATAAACTTAGGATTTGGATAAGAAGGGTACAAATCTTTTTTAAGTATTTGACTAGAGGAGAGAGCCTCGAAAAGACCAAAAATAGAGATTCCATATAAGACCGTGAAAAGTAAAAAGGGTAACGAAAAGACAAATTTTTCTTTTATATATTCCTATGGCAGAGTAAAAAAGAAACGATTTTTTTTTTATACCAATGAGAAGTTAATGAGGATAAAAGTGTTTAAATGGTTTGTGGAAAAATGAATCCTTGCCTCGACTCGACTTAACTCGAATCCGAATACCCGAAGTGCTAAAACTTGACATGAAGAGACACTTAAGTGCCAAAAGTTAGGAAAGTGACACTTAAGTGCCAAAATTGGAGCAAAATGGATCACTTAAGTGCCAATCCGGCAAAAATCCGACCAAAATGCCGACGTGATGATTTTCCAGCGAAATAAGTGCAAAAAAAGCATCATTTTGATGCGACATAGTAAAAAATTAATATAAAAATTAATAAAATTAAATTTAAAACTAAATTTATTTAAAACATTTAAAAATTAAAATATTAATATTAAAAAAATTAAAAATTTTAAAAATAAAAATAAAAATAAATAAATAAATAAAGGGAAGGGGTGGCCGAGGGCCGAGCCCTCACCGCCGCCGACTCCCCACCGCCGCCGGAAGGGCCGCGATGGAGGGGTGAGGGTTAATCGGGTCGCCGGGCCCCGGCCAGGGGTCGGCGACCCGGGCCGACCAGAGACGAGACCCCGTGAGCCTCACCCCCAATCTAGGTGAGGGTCGCGGCCCTCGCCCGCATCCGGTGGGGGTCGCAAGCGGGGTCGGCAGCCCTTGACCGGGGCCCGGCGACCCCAGTGACCCTTCCCCTTTCGTCGCCGGCCTTTCTCGACGGTGGCGGCGAGGGCTCACCCTCGCCCACCCCCTTCTTTTAAAAAAAGAAAAATATATTTTTATTTGTATTTGTATTTTTAAATGTTTTAAATAAATTTCATTTTAAATTTAATTTAATTAATTTTTATATTATTTTTTACCATGTCAGCACCAAAACGACGTCATTTTTATGTTGTCTAGCCACGTTAGCATGCAAAAACGATGCCGTTTTGCACTTATTTCGCGTAAAATCGCTATGTCGCATTTTGGTCGGATTTTCTTTGGATTGACACTTAAATGATCCATTTTGCTTCGATTTTGACACTTATGTGTCACTTTTCTAACTTTTGGCACTTAAGTTCTCCTCTCATGCCAAGTTTTGGCACTTGGGCTGTACTTCTCTCAAGTGTTGAGAAAGATGAATACCAACTCTCTCTCTCTCTCTCTCTCTCTCTCTCTCTCTTCATTATTAATTACAGCAAGTAAATGAATGAATGTAGAAGAAGAAAATTTCCACTTCTTGTTTTTTGCCTACACCATTTATTCCTTGTGCCTTTTATTAATTGATCATTTATATGATTAGTTTTGATTTGTACTTCACATTTATCTGTATAATCTATCTTCTAATCTGCTAATTATAGCTAACCACCAACCTTGACATTATTCTTGAATTACTTCACTATTTGTTAAGACTAGGAAAACTCGGAAATTTTTTTTAAATAGAGTTAATACCATGAAAACTCCAAATCGGTACACTCATACAAATTTATCTCAAATTAATTTTTTGACTACTAAAAATCCAAAATTGATACACCTCTAACAAATTTACCATCCGTTAGTTTCCGTTAAATTTTATAGTTAAATTGTTGAGTTGGATGATATGTGATAATTGATGGACGTACCATAACCTCTGTTTGTTATATGTGTATTAGTTTGTGACTTTTTATGACATTAATTCAATTTATTAGAAACCAACAAAGAGTAAATTTGTTACATATATATATATCAATTTAGAGTTTTTTGGTGATCAAAAAATTATTTTGTGATAATTTATTATGGGGCAAAAGAACATCTCAAGTGCCAAAATTTGGCACAATGGGATAGACACTTAAGTGCCAAAAGTTAGGAAAGTGGCACTTAAGTGCAACTTTTTTGAAAAGTAGGACACTTGAGTGCCATATCCGACAAACTCCGCTGGAAATTCTACGTGGCAATTTTTTATTAATTTTTCTTACTTATGTGGCTTGTTGGAAGGTTGGCTTAGCAAATAAACATAAAAATGACATCGTTTTTGTACAATTCAAATTTTAATATAAAAATTAATTAAATTAAATTTAAAACCATATTTATAAAAAATAAAAGGGAAGAGAGGGGGAAGATGAATAGTAGGCCGCGGCTGAGGAATTAGCCCTTGCCGTCACCGCCCCCACCCCGGTTGTCGGGAAGGTGGGCGGAGGGTCGGCCGGGGTCGCTAAGCCCTAGTTTGGGGCCGGAGGCGGGGGCTTGGTGACCTCGGCCGACCGGTGGCAAAGGCCTATGAGCCCTCACTCAGCCAAGCCCAGGGTGACCCAAGTGATTGTTTTTCTCGATTTAAATTTAAGTGAGCTGGCAAAAACTTTTAAGATTAAAAGTGAGCGCGCCGTACATAATTTTTTTCTGGTATACTTTTGCCCAAGTTTGGAGCAATCTGTGCATGAAATTAGCAATGCTTTGTTTTTCTCTATCTTTTCTTTGTCTTAGTTTTTAGCCAATTAAGATACTGCCAAAAACAATAATTGTAATAAAGTTAGCGTTGTTGACTAGCAGAAGATAATATTTGGATCATGTCGCAAGCTTGCGTTCTATATCATAAAACCAGCACCATTGATGCTTTTCACATACAAATTGGAGCATCAATTGTGCATAACAGGCAATGGATGTCACGCCCCGAATCCCAAGTGCGCAAACATCTCATAGTGGTCAATTAATTACGACATCTTAGGACGCGTCGTTGACCCATTCTTTTTATTCTTTAGATTAAACGCAAGCAGAACATATTATAAACACCAATCAATCATCAAATCGGGATAATAAGAACATTTCAACCAACTTTTTCAAAAGCATTCCTTTTATTTATAAACTTGTTAATCTCAGAAAGTATAGTTTTACAAACCTTTACCACAGCAACTTCTTACTAACTATTTCAAAAATCAATAGGGTCAAGGTCAACCTAAACTTCACTAACGCCAGGCCAATCTCGACTCCGAAGGAATCCCAAATTGAGCACAACGGTTCTCCATACTACGGGCCTGAAAATAATTAACAACAACAGGATGAGATAAAAACTCAGAGAGTCAATAGCTTAAGCCTTGATTATGACGCGAATTCGTCTCAGAGGCAACCTAAACACGCACGCTATACGAACTTACCTCGCTTTAGCACACTACTACACATTAGTACATCAAATATGGCAATCTCAATACAACAAGCATAAATAATAATCAGAACACAATTTACAATAACCAGGCACACTATCAAACATACGTGTTCCAATTATTTCCACCCCTTAGGCCACGGCCAACACACAAGTCAGCGGTCTTCCGACATATCCATGCATTATCCCGCCCCATCAAGCACGTCATTGTCTAGACCCTCTCCTAGACGACATTCTAGAAAGAAGTATTGGTTTGGCCTTAACCGCGACTCGGCATCCGGACCCTTGCTGGGCATCCAATGAACATCGGGTATCGTCCCCAAACTCCCATTGGATGACGGTTCGATTAAATAACCACTCAAGTATACAATCAATCAAGCCAATTTTTGTTATCATTAATTAGCCTAGAACAAAATAGTTCGTTTTGAAATAATTAACTTTGGCAATTTCTCACAATTAAAATTCCAGTAAAATATTCGTATTTAATTACGTGTTCGAAATCAACCCGTCAAACTTTGCACGCTTTCATTTTAAAACCCCATGGTTTAATTTGGCATCCAAACCTGACACCTCAAAATTCTCTATTTTCTTGCACATAAAACCTTTTTTTTGAAATAATAAAACTTATAACTAAGCAATCAATAACATAGCATCACAAGCTCGAACAATCGGAATTAGGCACAATCACATCCAAAAAAACAAGTATAAAATTTTACTTAACAGTTAATCCATCATTAATTACACTAATCACAATTAATTAAGATAATCCCGATTAATTAGGCTAAGCGTAATTAATTAAAGATAATTACAATTAATTAGGATAAAATCGATTAATTAACCTAACTATAATTAATTAAAAACTAATCACCGTTAATTAAACAAATTATGATTAAATAAATATAAAGCACAATTAATCAAATAAATCACAATATGGTTAATACTCTGAAAAACCCCAAACTGATAAATGTATGACAAATTTACCCCAAACTATTTTTTGACTATGAAAAACCCAAAGCTGGTATACTTGTGATAAATTTACCCTGACCAATCATAAAAAGATCATAAACTGATATATTTATGATAAATTTATTCCAAACTAATTTATTCGACTGCTAAAAACCCCAAATTGGTACATTTATGACAAATATAACTCCCGTTAAATTGGATTAATACTACAACAAAATCACAAAAATTATAAATTGTGACAAACGAAGAGTAAAATTCCAAATTGGTATACTAATCAAATGTCACATGTCATTTAACTTAATAATTTGATAGTTTTATTTAACGGAAACTAACATAGTGTAAATTTTTCAAAAGTATACCAGTTTGGGATTTTTGGTGATTAAAAAATAGTGTAACCTTAAACTAACTTAACCTTTAAACATAATTAACTACTTAATTAAGGATTAGGAGTTAACTCACGGGTTTTTTGGCGATGACGACGTGACGGCTACGAGGACGCGATGCTCATGACTTGATTGGAAACTTGACGGCGGCTCCTTAAGCTCACAGGTTGCTTGCTTGAGGGTTTGGTGATGGTCCGGTAGTGGTGGTGGCAATGGCGGTTTGAGGTGAAGTTGGAGATGGTGATGGTGGCTATGGCTTGCGGTTTGAGGGTTACGAGTGGAGGCAAGTGTGGCATGGACGGGTGATGGAACGTGGAGGCGGTGGCGCGGGCAATGGCGGTGAAGAATGGCGGCTAAAGGGTTGGCAAGGAGAAGAAATATTGAGAAGATAATGATGAAAATGGAAGCAAAAGAAGGGGAGATGTGGGGCTGGGGTGCTGGGGTGCTTTGGCCAGAATGAGGGGAGGAATGAAAACGTAGGGGAAGGAAATGGGGAGGAGAAGATAGAGAGAGGAGGATAGGCGGGTCCGCAGCAAAGGGGGAAGAGAAAGTAGCGTGAGGGAAAGAAGAGAGAGAGAGAGAGAGAGAGAGAGAGAGGGGGAGAAAAGAAAGGAAAAGGGGGTTGCTCAGCTGAGGAAATGGTGTGTGAGAGAGAGATGATTTTCTCAAGATTTTCCCTCAAAACCCTCATAATCTAGCATATTAACCCCAAAATATCTTCTTATTTTTCTTTTATCTTTAAAGCCGAAATTTTGATGCATATGAATATGCGAGACGATACCTGATTTTTACCGGATGCTCGGCGGGGGTTCGAATTCCGAGTTGTGATAGAAGCTGGACTGATGCTCTTAATGGAATGCTATGCTAATGCGTATGAGTATACGGGATGATGCCGAACCCGATGGGGTAGGACAATACTTGATTATACCAGAAGACTGCTGATTTGTGTGTTGGCCGTGATTTGATGGACCGTAATAATTGGAACACGTGTGATGGCATTATGCATGAGATATTATGAATGTGTTCTGATTATTGGTTATACTTGATGCATTGATATTAACATGTGTGAATTACTAACATGCAAGTTTGTGCTAAGGCGAGATAAGGATTTGTGATGCTGTATGTTTAGGGTTATATCTCGAAAGGAATTAGCGTCCCTAATCGAGACTTAAGTTGTTGACTCGTCGTTATTTTATCTCTCTCATTGTTGTTTACTATTTTCAGGCCCATAGTATTGAGAACCATCGTGCTCGATTCGAGATCCCTTTGGAGACAAGGGGTTGACCTAGCGTTAGTGAAATTTAAGTTAACCCTAACCCTTTTGGTTTTTGAATAGTTGGTAGGAAGTTGCTGTGATAAAGGCTTGCAATATTACACTCCCTGGGGTTAACAAGCATATAAATAAAAGTAGAATTTTTGGAAAAAAGTTTATTGATGTGTTTTTACTATCTCAATTGTTTGTTGGTTGATTGGGTGTTCATATTAGGACATTGCAAATTTAGGTTAGCGACGCATCCTAGGACATTGCAAATTTAGTCGATTGTTGAGGGATTCGTGTAATCGAGATTTGGGGCGTGACATATGAGTACATGGATTTATGTCTATAGATTACATGTAGGCCAAGAATTGTCCAGGAAGCTCCTCTAAAAGAGCTTGAACCACTAATATACTCCCATCTATCAAGAACCTTTTAATTTTGTATAAGTTACTGTCGAGAGAAAACAAACAGAAAATTTATAAGGATATCCTAAACTATTTTCATAAACTTACACTTGATTGTAAAACCTTTCCTATAATCATTGAAAAGAAAAGAAAAGAAAGGAAAAGAAAAGTATAACAAAGAACCAACCAAATAAAACTTCTAGATCGATCGCCCTTTTAATGTTAATTTAATTACCTAAAACAAAATGATGTACATTAATTGACTTATAAGATTATATGCCACAATGCAATAAAGTTAGTATGGGTTGGCTTATAAGATTATATACCTAGATGGATAAACAAATGAATAAGTCGATGAAAACCAAGGAAACTACAAATTCATGACTGAGTCTGACACTAACATCCTCTAACTATTCCATGACTAAATATCATGAATGCTAGGTTTTCAACCTTCCTAGGCTTGATTTACTAACATCATGCCTAACATGAAACATCAATATCAATTAATTAAAATTGTTGGATTCATTGGAGAAAAAAAAACATGAGAAATTTTACCCAAAAAAAAAAAAACATGAGAAATCAACTGACGATGAATTTCTTGCATTTGAATAAATTGTCCAATGTCTCTCGTGTCTACATGATCAGTAGAGGTTTCTAATCTAGTTTCATAGTCAGCAACAAGTTTTTGATAGGAGAAAAAAATTAGTCTATTAAGTTCTCTACATCCACTCTACAATAAATATTTTGATGTCGGCAATAGGAAAGTCTTACTTAAATGACAAAAAAGAAACCTACCTATGAGATTTTTTGAGACCACTATCAATTGTTCTAAAAGCTTAAATTGTTAGAATGGAAGTTCCATATTTTCTTTCGGAGGGACAACTAGGAAGCTAAACTATACTTGTACTCCACGGAATTGTCAATTATAATTCACATTCTTGCAATATGATTAGCAATTTATGTAAACAACATAAAGGCAAATAAGAGCATTTCTGCCCTTCCTAGTTTTAACTTTCCATAGCACAGCTTTTGATAGAATTTTAATCCATCAATAGCAACTGTACACAAATTGAGCATGGACATAAGCCTTTCTTTGTCTACATTTGTGTTCAAGCAACTTCGGCACAAATGGCACTTCGCTAAGAACTGCTCAAAGGGGGTATAAATGCGTGGTTTTATATCTCTAGCCCGCATGTAGACAGCAATTGTCTAGGAAGCTCCTTCAATAGAGCTTGAACCACTTATATACTACCATCTGTCATGAGCAGTTTAATTTTGTGCAAGTTATTCCCGACATTTCTATATGTTTTTGAATTTTTTGAATTTCCTAAGAAAATTTATGGATTTCTTGAATTTTCTAAATTTTTTTATGAATTTTTATTTTTCCAAAATTTTTATTATTTATTATTTTTAGAAATATTTTTTAATTTGGGGAAAAATGACTCTGGGCCGGGTTACAGATATGTGACTGACCCAGACCCTAATGGTCCGGGTAGAGTTTGAATTCAGTCTGGCCCATTCGCCTCTAAGCCGCGGCCTTCGATTTATCTCCTTTTTGTTATACTCCGGGTTTGACCCCTTTTCTGTTGTAACCGAATTTTTATTCTCTATCTTTTATTTGTATTTTTTCAATTTTTTTTTTTTTTTTCTGCATCTTCTTCATCCCGAAGCTTGCTCGCACCCACATCTCTGCAACTCACCCGAACCACCTTCCGCCTCTGACGACGTCTCTTGCCCTGAGCTCAGGCCACCGCACTTCACCGGTCGTCCACACCGACTGGCGCCAACCACTAATTAGCTGGTGATTACTAACGTCGCCGGACTAGATCCAGCAATGGGATTTTCACAACTATAAAGACATGTATGAGAGAAACCTAATAAAACCAACGTAGAAATCACTCGAATGCATATTAAACGAAGAGGAATGGACCGACTATGGCGGCCTCTAACCGCGGGCTTCACCGGCGTGGGAATAGATTTTACGGCAAGGAGGCTTTCGTCCATGGCCGACTCGTTAACGCGTATATGCCATGAAAACGAAGGAAGACGCAGCATTACCTTCTATTCAGTCGATCAATGAAGTGAGCATTAACCAAAATCGGATCAAAACAATATCACGCAGCGAATCACACAAAATCCATTTCGAAATCTCAATTAGGCATTTTATCGGACATGTGACATGAGACTTAAAACATGAATTCTACGCTAGGTTCCAGAGCAATTCTCGACTTGGCAATAATTTATCACACTCCAAATCATCATTATACGCTACAGATCGACTTCAGCATCACACGATTCGCCCAAAACATGAATTTTATGCTAGAAAGAAGCAGGGCGTTCTTCAGGCCTACCTGGTTCGAGAGCTTGCTGCGACGAACGAGGATGGGCGAGTTGGCTTCTGCAGATGGTCGAGGGTGATTCGGGCGAACCACCGGCGAACGGAAAGAAATTCACTCTCGGTCTCTCGCTTCTCTCTCTCTCTCTCTCTCGAGCACCCCTTTTCTCCTCTAGCCCAGCCAGCGCCTTCGACAGGATTCTAGAAGCTCTCATATTGGCTCAATTCCTTCTCATTCGGTTACCCTTCATTGCGTCCCGGTGGCTTTCTTACGCTCACAGCCTGAAACGTGCAAAAGGGAGAGAAGAAACAGCAAAGGGGCCAGGCCCTTGCTGCTTCGGATGGGCCAATGATGAGAAAAAAATAAAATGAAGGGAATGGGCTGGATTTGAGAGAAAAGAAAATGATTGGGTCCGAAAGAAATAAAAAGCTGGGTGGAGGGAATTAAAGCCTGGGCTGGACTTGTAGCGGGCCAAGAATTCGAGTACATAAAAAATTTTATTAATTTATATTTTTGTTGTTTTTAATTTTTGTCATTTTTATTTCTTGTATTTTTGCAAAAAAAAAAAAAAATGGACGCCTAAATGGTTGACAAAAATTTCAGGCATCAACATCTAGAAATGCTAATGAGTCGAGGCAATGAGACTAGGGATATCTTTCTCAACTTGAGGAGGAAGCAAGTGCTCTCGAAAATAGAAGTGTCTTCACACCTCACTAGACTTGAGATGAAGGGCTAGTCAACGACTTCAAGCTCTTCTAAGCTATCGAGGTTTTCTAGTAGGCGAAGTGTGAATATGATAATCAACTGAGGACACGTGACTAAAGACAAACATTTAAGATGAGACAAACTTTCTCGATGCAGTGACCTCCCATAAATGGGCCTCAAACTCTTCATACGACATATGTAGAGATACTCAAGTGATTTGGGAAACCATCTATCATCCTCCCATGTTTCCAATTCAGTTTCACTTCTATATACTTCGTTGTACATGTCAATTCCGTCAAGAATAACCTTAATCTCATTACACTCCCCAATTATGTAGCATTTCAGTTGCTCAATGTTCTCAATTCCAAAATCAGATAGCTTAGTGACGTCCATATGGCGGTCTAAGAAATATGCAGTAGCAAGCTGAAGCAACTTCTCCATATTAGTGGGGACACCCACACCATTTACATATTTCTAGGATTATTACTTCATATGTTCTTGTACCAATTTATGTGGGTCCACTGATGGCAATTTGTGAGCCTAGTAATATTGTCTCTGTAGTTCTTCAGCCAGTGCCTATGATGTTTTAAATTTTATAGTATGTTTCTGCTTATGCTTTTAATTAAATCTTAATCCAGGACCTTGAGAAGCATGCAAGTCAAAATGCCGTGCAAGAATGGAAAAGTTCACGGTATCTCCTGTTCTATTCTGTCTCATTTGTAAAGAAAGAACAAGATTGCTTTGTAGATTTGAATAGCTAAAGAAGATTTTACAACGGGTTACAAGCAAAAGTACTCACTATAGGATAAGTTTATTAGAAGCCTTTAAATTTGTTACGAAAGTGCTATTACATTCAGAAAATTAGAAAGAAATGCAATCAACTTTTAAAACTTGTCAAATTAGTATAATCAAATACTTTGGCTATTTTGACAAAAAAAAAAAGTACTTTCGTTAACTCCCTTCAACTTTGTTAATGGAAAATACTAACACGGATTTTTTTATATTATTTTTCTCTTCTACATGGTGATTGTGTGGCAAAAACGATGTTGTTTGATTCAAATTTAATTTTTAATACAAATTTTATTTTAAAAAATTAAAAAATAAGCTCACTTTTAAGTAGAAAAAGGAAAAATGGGTTTCTCAACTTTTTTTAATTGAGCTAATTTTTAGTTTAATTTATGTAAAATTTGGACTACAAAAATCATATTATGACCAAAACGGTGTTATTTTGGGCTTATGCTTCTTCAGTCACATCATCACCACATAAAAATGAAAAAACAAAAAACAAAAAACCACGTTAGTTTTTCCCAATACCAAAAAATAGACGGAGTTAATGAGATTACATTGCATCAATTTGACAAATTTAAAGACTTGATTTCTCTTTTTGTAGGTTTTAAACTTAATTATAAATTTGTAATAAGTTTTAGAACTTTTAGCATATTTATTTTAATCAAATCTAAAAGCGAGTCAATAAAAACTGGATTAGTTTGGAGCAATTCACATGAAATATGTTATATTTCGTGGAGTCCGAGTCAATTATTGTTCCTAAGAATTCACACATAAATAATCATCATTTCGTTTTCTCTCAACACTGTCCTTGGCTTCGCTACATGGAACGTGAACACGCTAACTACAGAATTTGCCCCACCTTTGCTCGCGTTTACAGGTGAAAAAAGAAATGTGCTCTAGGATGGCTTGAGGCCTTGTGGTATGAAATCACTTCTTAGCGAGGTCCAACACAACTACGGAGTAATATATCTCCTATCAGTGATTAACTGGTATATCAAGTTGGGATATTACTCTCTATTTGTTATAGTTGTATCGGTTTTATGATTTTTTTTTTGTATTAATCCAATTTAATGAAATGTATTTATGTACCAATTTGAAAGTTTTGTGTACCCACCTCACAAAGTCGCTGAAATCTAAATCCGAGCTCCCTCCTTTGATTGCGTTCTGAGCCGCACTTCTCATCTCCTTGTCTCGACCTTCTTGGGGCAGATCCCTGCTCAATGACTCGGCCAAAACCCGAGTCAACTCCGCTGCCTCCGGTGTCTTCTCCGACCCTGCGCCTACTCCGATTCCCATGCCCTATTCGTCCACCAGCAGTTTGGCTTTGACGAACTGCTCTGCGCCCTTCGGCCACGTCGGCATAACCATCCCAATTCTGAGCCCCTCCAACGTCATATTCCACCCGCGGTGAGTTAGGAACGGGGGCCCAATCCTTATTCACAAGGCCTCTCCCGGTTTGTGGAAATCCCTTTGGCTGAACGTCCTCTCTCTCTTTTAAAGAACACCGCAGGCGTGCATGGCTGTTGCCACCGCCAGTTTGCCGTGGCTGGCTGATCCCCGAACCTAGGATTGTGCCGCGGCCTGCTCTGCCTCTGTTCCTACTAATTTGCTTCTGTATGTCGCTGTGTTGCAGAGGTCTGCGCGACGTGAGGGAAGAAGAAGACCAACGCACGGGCCGAGCTGGAGGGTACAGGAGATGGGCCAGCCTGCGCGAGGGAAAAGAAAGAGAAAAAGGGGTGGGCCGGGTCTAGCCGAGAAAAGAAATAAGGGGCCGGGTCGACCAGGCCCGAATCCGGCTCTGTCTTTTCTAAATTTTTTTATTTTTATAACTGACTTTTTTTTTTAAATTTTTTAATTAATCTATTTTTTATATTTACTATAAATTCTAGTCCTATTAATGCAAATGCTCCAAATGCCTATGTGCTATGCAATTTTAATGATTTGAATCGTTTTAGGAATTAAAAATTAATCCCGAGCTTTTATGCAATTAAACCCTAAAGTGATAGCTAAAACTTATGTGCCAACAAACGATTATTTTTAAAAAGTAATTTTCAAATAATTCATTTTCTGTGAAACAAATGAACTATTAATATTGTGTACAATATGATAACTAGTAGCTACACATGTGATTTGTTTGTTTTGCATTATATATAGAGGTGTCAAAATGGGTCTTAAACTAATTATGACCCATTTAAATCATAAATGTATCATATATGGGTCATTTATATTTTTATGAGACTAGTTAAATGGGTTTAAAATTTGAAAATTTAAAATAAACAGGTCTTAAATCGGTGGGACTTAGAAGCTAGAACCCATTTCCAGTCCAAGCCTTGCACTCTCTCTTTCCCTCTTTAACTTTATAAAAATATTTTTATAAAAATTGAAATTATAATTTTTTATATTTCTTTTTTCTTTCCTTTTTTTTTCTTTCTTCTTCCTCGTTAGTTCTTCCTTAGTTGGTGGTTGGCACGGTGACGACCCGTGACTCGCTAGGTGAGGCTCGAGCTTGTTGGCCTCAGATGAGCTTGAGGTCGCCTATGACTAGCGAGGCTTGAGTCTCGCTGATTTAGCAAGACTCAAGCTCCCTAACATCAAGCGAGCTCGAACTTGCCAATCTCATGAGGCGAGGCCTCATCGACAACTAGTGACGCTTGAGCAAGGCTTGAGCAAGGCTTGAGCCTTGAGCTCACTTATGGCTAGTTGTTGATCGTTTGTTAGCGATCGGCCAAAATGAAGAAAAATAAATAAGAAATAAGTAAAAATTCGATTTTTTTTTTCACTAAAAAAAAAAATTAGATGATTTTAAAAATAAAAATAATTTAAATTTCTATTTTTTTAAAAAAAATAAAAATATTTAGAAGGAGTCAAGGAAAATTTATCATATTTTTCTTATTAAATCACAAAAAATATTTTCTAATTTATTTTCAAATTTCAGGCAAAAACCAAAAAAACATTGTAATTTTCCTAAAATATACTTCTTGGAAAATATTTAAGAAAAACCTTTTTTAATAAAAAAAAATTGTCCACTAAATTTGTATTGCATGAAAGTGTTTTAGCAATACCTTTAAAAAATATATAAAAAAAAAAAATAAGCTTTCTTAGGTTTAGTTAAATGGGTTGGGTTGGGTTGGGTAGGGACGAGTTGGGTCAAAAATTTTACATTAGGATAAATTAATCATAAACGTGTTAAATAGATCAATTTGGGTTGGACCATTTGTAACCAACCCAAACCCAACCTAACTCGACCTGCTTCACAGATCTAGTTATGTACAAAAGCAAGCATGCCACTGAGTTTATTAGTCCTTAAGGAACCATATCCCAAAAGATTTAAATCTCAATTATTCATCTCAAACTTTCGAAATTTCTACATGTGAGTGATATCATCATCCATAAAATTGAGTTAAGGGCATTTCAATAATTACTTTAGGTTAAAGGGAGCAAATAGTCAATTTCTAAGTCTTGAGAGTATTTTGGTTATTTTTTTGAGCCTACGGTTAGTTTGGTTACTGTCATGAGCTTGGCCTGAGGTGGTCCAAGCCGGCTTGGGCGAGGGACATAATACATTATTTCCTATGTTAAAGATAATTATGATATTTCTTTTTGGTTATCTAAACCTCTCGAGATTGTACACATATTAAATGTGTATTGTATGTAAATTGCCGTTTGATTGTGCATAATCTTGATTGAGATATTATCTTAAAATGGTTATCTAACAAAACTTATAAATAAGATGGTGTATATACATCAAAATATATATAAATTTCATATTTCTTTTTTCCATTATTATTATTTTTAACTTGTTACGGATGTTTAACACTTTCTATAAGATATTTTCATGTACTAAAATATAATTATGATATTTCGTATAAATGATTCGTGTCTTTTAAGATTGCATGTATATTGCACATATATTGCCATTTGATTATGCATAATCTTAATTGACATATTATCGTAAAATATTTATCTAATAAAGTCTATAAATATATTGTATTCTCCATTAGTGTATACATCGAAATATATACAAATTTCATTTGCCATCCTTCTTCACGTGGACATCGAGCTTTCTCGTTTAAAAGCAACACGAGGATCGTGAGGGAAAGGGTGAGCACATACTTGATCCCCACCGTTAAGATCGCAAAGATCGCCTTCTTGATTGAATCGAGTGGAAGGCGACTTATTTCGTAGGAGAAAATTTGGAGAGTTTTTGCCTTTGGATGGTGATGTTGCACGTATATTTAAAAACCAATGTTAGATGAAGAAGAAGCGGTTGGGGAATTCTCCGATGCAATTGATTTCAATTCAACAAAAAAAATCGCCTTTCCCCTGATTCGATCAAGAAAGCGATCTCCGCAATGTCAATGGCTGGGATCAAATCCGCGCTCGCCCTTTCCCTCGCAATTGTCATGTTGCTGTCTTGATGTCCAGAGAGCTTGGCTAGCGCTCGTGGATGTGTTGAGCCCCTTGCTGAGATCTTTAGTCAGGAAACGAGAAAGCTCGACATCCACGTGAAGAAGGGCGGCGATGGGGTTGGTGGTGGGGGTGCCGATGGCCGTGGTGGCGTCACTAGTTACACTGGTGGCGTATCATCTATTTGATACCTGCGGGTGCCAGTGGGCATAAGCCTAGCAATGGTATTCAAAGGTCCTCAACTATCGAACCTCACTCATCGTGGCTTTCCTTGATCGTTTTTGTTCCTCGTTAATCCTCGGTCTACTGTTTGCTTCAACCCTAGTTTGCATGAAACACAACTAAGGAGATGATGAATCGAGGATTATGGTTCATGGCAATCAAACTAGGGTTGAAGCAAACGATAGATCGAGGATTAGAGGAACAAAAATGACTGAGGCAAGTGACGATGGGCGAGGTTTGATGGTTGAGGACTTTTGAGTCCCATTACTAGGCTTATATCCACTAGCACCCACAAGTACTATATAGATGATACCGCCACCTGTGTAACTAGCGCCACCACCACTGCCATCGCCATTGCCATCGCCATCGCCACCCCCATTGCCACCTTTCTTCACGTGGATGTCTCGCTTTCTCATTTCTTGGCTAAAGGTCTCATCTATAGGTTCAATACTTCCAAGAGTGCTAGCTGAGCTCTCAAGAGATGAAGACAACAACAGGAGGATTGAGAGGGAAAGGGCGAGCATGAACTTGATCCCCGCCATCGAAATCACGTAGATTGTCTTCTTGATCAAATTGGGAGGAAGATGATTTTTCTCATATCGGAGGGTTTTTGTCTTTGGATGGTGTGATGGTGCATATATATTTAAAGACCAACATTATATGAGGAAGAAGTAGTTGGAGAATTCTTCGATGCAATTTACTTCAATGGGACAAATATTAAACAAAATGCTCCAATGCATGTATATTTGGCGAGCGTTGGCGATTGAGGTCCAGGCGCGTTGGCTACTAAAGGAAGCCTTTTCAATCACGACCTCGCTTCCTAGTGTTCGTTCCCTCTCACTCTCTCGATTTCTCTCCCCAGTCCCTCAACCTCCCAAAAATCACTACTTTTAAGCTCGCCTAGTAAGCATGCATGGCCCCGCCATTGCAAGCTCGTCGTGCCAACCTGCCCCTGGCTGGACATCCTACTCGATGGTCTCTATTGCTATACCTGTCCTTTGCGTCCTTCCTTTTAGCAAGCGTGAGGGGAGAGAGGAAGAAAGGGGAAAGGAAGGAGACTAGGGCAGGGGAAGAAGGAAAATATAGGAAGTAGGGCCAAGCCTAGATGAAAAGAAAAGGAGGAAATATGAAAAATTATAAATTATTGATAGCCTTTGATAGCCTTATAGGATGGTGAGTACCTCACAAATGCCTCATGCTTGATGTCCACATCTCAATGCCTAATGATGGTTTCGGGATTCAAAATGATGAAGAAGTTGTTGACAAGAAAACCCAAGGATTTTTTTTCAAATTAAGACCCCAAAAGGCAACCTAACTATTAAACAAAAGCAAGCAAATCAGAACTTAGGAAAACAATATAAAAGAATCACAATTAGTTGATCCAAGAAAGTAATGAAGAATGAGTAGAAAAGTATAGTACGGTAATGTAATTTGATACGAGTTGGATAAAGAATATGACATGGCTCTATTATCAAGCCCTAAGATAGCAACCCCATGAGCTATAATCAAATTGAATCCAATTATTGTCTAAATACGTAATCTACCAAAACTAAACTATAATCAAGTGCTCACTAACATCTCCAAACTATATAAATGTCAATTAAGAGATAGTAAGTTAAATATAATACTGAGATCTAATTATCCAATCGAGGCCTATTTTCTAAACATTTTCTATGTTTTAATTTTCCGAATTTTTTAAATTTTTTTATTACTAAAATTTGGGACATTGGGCTGGGCTGTTGAGCCCAATCCGAATATGGTCCAACATGTTTTCACAAATCTGGGCCAAAAAATATGATTAGGCTTTCATACAAAGCCCCTTTTAGTTTTAAACCTTCAAAGCCCATTTTCTTCATTATTTCTTATTTCATCTGTTTTCTTTTTTTTTTTTGGAACCATTCATTTTATTACTAAACCGAGAACCAAGCTCACCATTCCTAGAGGTTTGTTTCTTATCAAGCCCACAAACTAAAGCTTTCAAATTATCAGCAAAATGGAACTCTCCGAAAGCTGTTCAAGTTCGAAAATTGAACCGAACTCCACTATTGAAACAATCCTAAACATCTGGAATCCACTAATGACCTTTTCAAAACTTCATAACCCGGATCTTCGACTCAAAAATCAAATAAGTTATAGATTGAAAAGGAATCAAAGAAACATAAGAGCAACGACATAATTTTAGATGCACCTATAACACTTCGCTTAATACTTTATACCATCGGTGGTAGCACTGGTATCTGCATGTGCATGGAATAGATAAACTTCGCAAGTAGGCTGTAGATGAAGATAGGGGGAGGAGATGAGTGACCAGGTGATTAACCTTTTTCTGCTCTCAAAGTCAGATACCAATGCTGCGCTTCACGGTTGGCTATAATTTGAGATGCATCAGTCTCCCTTATTCCTAGGTCCATCAAAACAAGCCAAGCCTGAGAAGAAATCAAAGGTCAGAGGAAATTAAATAGAGAAATATTCTAGCCTAAAAGAAACAATGCAATCCCTCGAAGAGACAATTTATTGAGCGACGTACCTTGAGATAATCCACGAATGTAGGGTATCAAATGTCATGCATGTGTTGACTAGACTTAAACCTGGTCCATATGACTATTGGTGAGAAGAACCTCAACAATTCGCCCGTTAATTTCCACCCCATGGTAAAAGCTGCATAAAGTGGTGTTCAGCTGAAACGTCCAAAAAGGAAAGGAAAAAAACTAAAAACTCTTTGAATGTTACTATAAAACACAACAAACAACTGACCTCAGCATACTTGAGACATCAGGCCTTCGTAACACTTATCTTTGTATTCTTTGTGCTTGACGACGTCATATAGAGGGTCAAGGTCCCTGCAAACAATATATCAAGGCAGATCAGGAAGCCTTATGTACAACAATCAAAGTTAATATAGGATTTGAGGGTGATGGGTAGCATTCAGCACCTGCTGACCCTGACTTGACGATAATTCTTTACACCAACCAAGAAGGATATCATTTATTATTTTCTTTCTATATTCAACTATTATAAAAAAAAATGAAATGCATCACTCCTGTTTTGAGAAATTTAACATTGTTGAAATACTTATTGCACATCTTAACAACAAAACTATACACTCCAACAAGATGCTAAGCTCATCAAGGAGCATTACATATCTCTAGCCATATCTCAAGCCGGAAGTTCACTATTGCACATCTAGCTTGACAAACACTATCCAACATACTACGCCATGCCAGTAGGTACTAGATAGTTAGACGTCAAATGTGTGACTACTCAAAGCTTCTGCAAAAGTCAACTCGTGACACTCAGGCAGAACAGTTACACCGCAACCCATTTCAACTGTTCAACACTTTCTTTTATCGGAAAGGTGCTAGCAGGTAATTTCAGCAGAAAAACATGCATGGCCACTAATTGGCTTGCTACACATCGATATCACATGCACATGCACATTTGCTCGAGACATACAGTTGACGATAGAGCGCATGCAAAGCTGCTGAGCACATATAGTTGACCATAGAGCAAGCAACTGCTGTCATTTTCATCAACTCGCGTTGTTTCTTACAACAAGGAATAAGTTAAAAAACAAGAACAAAGAATTATTCTTACAGAACAACTATAATTGTCCTTACAGAACAACTATAATTGTCTCGGCAGCAGTGAAAATGTTGGCACAGAATATAGGCAGATCATATTCTGGTTCTGGAAACATAGCAAAATGCAAAACCTGCATAGAGTATCTTCAGAAGAACAAAATGAGGCCGCTAAACATCATAGCAAAATAATGTGTTCAAGTAAACTTACTTGAACAACCAATTCCTCCATCAGCACAAGTGGTAAATCTAATTAGAGAAAAAGCTTTACATGGAAAATACTATCTTCCAAAAACATGAAAGTTTCCATCGGTGAAAAGTCGGATCAATTAATTCTACACTTAATTCAAAAACTATCAAATTCGTACACCCATATGGCACCAAAATTCCTAAAGTTCTTATAACAAAAGAAGTGAAGACATAGTACCGATTCAGCACAACCGTCCTCTCTCTCGAGGATATTTCCTTCGATCATCAAAACTGCGGTCCCTTGCTCCCTTGAACGCTCAAACTCTGAAGCAACCTTACTTTCGGCACTTTACACGACGACAACAAGTCGATCTCTGTTTTATCATCCAGTGGCATCACGGAGCCGAACCTTTCCTAAGGACACGAAGAAGGACAAGCCTTGATTAACCAAACAAACGGCAAATAGAGCAGACGCCCAGAGAGAAAACCAAACACCCGGCGACAGACATTCACAGTCAAGCGTCTCTCTCTCTCTCTCTCTCTCTCTCTCTCTCTCTCTCACCCACGCACGCACGCACATACTGAGCAGCATCGGCGAATAGAAAACGAAACAGTGGAATGCAACAACTACGTCTGGAGTGCCGACACAAGAAGGTCCAGAATGCAACGCGCGACGAGAGGATCGAACTTGAGTTCACCAGCAAACAGCCACGATGCCAATTCGAACTCCAATTGAGCACGAAGCCCAGTCGCGAAACAATCGCATAACCAGCAGAAGAGAAGGAGCCATGCGAGTGTGGAGCGCGGTCTCGTCCAGAGCGAATTGGACGAACTGCCGGTGCGCCAGAGCATAGACGCGAACGGACGGCCTCCATGCTTTCTCGCGTGCAGTGCGTAAAGAGAGATGCTACTGTGTTGGAAATATGGTTTGATATCTTAACAGATACGGATCCTGAGTATCAATAATTGACTTGGTAAAATAGTGGGGTGGCCAAAACGGTTAACAAGAGACACGATCGAAGCAAAAGACCAATTATCCGGACGCACGATGCTTGTAAAAACGACATGAGCATTCGAAAAATCAACCTTGAAAACAGATCGAGGTTTTCTCCGTAGGGGAAGGGCAAAACAAGGAATTCGCGGTGCCATGTAGGGGTGTGCAAAATACCCGGGGAACCGCCTAGACCGCTCGGAACCGGACCGGAACCGCCCGGAACCGGCGGTTCTTGAGGGAACCGGTCCGGTTCCCGGTTCCATGGGCGGATCCGCCCGCCCGCCCACCCGGACCGGACTGGAACATTTTTAATATTAAAAAAAAATTACTAAAAGAAACCAAGATTAGATCTCATCTAGAAGTAGAGGTACCCTATGAGTCATCTTGAGGGTTTTTTCCCCACCGCACTTGGTTTTTTTTGTCATTCACGTGTAGATAACTGTTATTTAATGTTGAGCAATTATCTATTAATTATTGTTTTACTTTTGGAGATTGGAACTTGGAATTTAGAGCTCAAAACTTGGGAACCGGACCGGACCGGCAGTCCGGGAAACCAAAATTGTTTTGCGACCGTTCTACGTTGAAAACCCGACCATAGACCTCCTCCCCTCCTTCCCAACTCATAGACCCGACCGTTGAATGTTGAAAACCAAAATTGTTTTGCGTCAAGATCGGTTCCATGGATCCACCCGGGAACCGGACCGGACCGGCGGTCCGGTTCCCGGATGGATCCATGCAATAAACGGGTGGATCCCGGTTCCAATTTTTCGGAACCGGTCCTTAGCGGGCGGTTCCCTGTTCTAGGTCGAGAACCGCCCGCCCGGACCATGCACACCCCTAGTGCCATGTGACTTTGCTTGCCTCGCTTGACGACGTAGCGACGCGACGGGTCCAACCTATGCACCACAAGAAGGCCGTCGCACGAGAAATAGAGATGGATGTGAGTTGCGTCCTTGCCTAAATTTAAATTTAACGTTGTCCTGTTGATTAATGCTGCGAAAATTTTTAATCCATGTCGCTATCCAAAATTCTTTATCACTAAAATCCTTAAATTCAAGCATTCTTTAGAAAGCGTACTTTCGTTAGGCCGGCATGAATTCAAGGCATTTTGATGTCATGCTATGTATCATTTAGAGGTATTTTAGCATCTCTCTTCCTCCGAATTTTTACCACTTGGTTCATTCAATTAAGTGCTATAAATTTCATTCTTTTATATTGTAATTTTCAAGTGACATTTTGAGTTAGGTGATTAATTCCATGGAGGGCAGGTTAGGATTAGGGCCGTGGTTTGGAATTTTTAGTATGGAGTAATCATGTCATTATCGGCCATCTTTTTTAGGGTTTTTTTTTTTTTTTTGGTGGTGACGAAAGTTAATTACACTTCATTGCGAAGTTTCGGGGTCGAAACTCCGTAACTGCTGCTAACACGTCTTAAGTGGGGGGCCATGGTGGTGGGGTCCTGTGCTAGACTCCCTCGAGATATAGGGGCCCAGCCCTTCGGTGCTGACCGGACACCGGGAGGGGGGCCGTGGTGGAGTCTTTGGTTATAAAAAAAAAGTTAATTACATTTTTTTTTTGGTTCGTTGAAAAATCTGATCCCCGTTCTATTCCCTCTATGAACTCCAGACTTAACGCGTCCAACATCTCCATTTCGTACTGGTCTATATTTGTTCGTGCCCAATTCAACGACATTAAAAAAAAAAAAAAAAAAACTGCAGACTCTCGGGTCTGATTTAGTTACTGTTTCGGCCAGTTGTAGGTCGTTAAATTCGTTAATTAGGTCGATAAAAGTATGTGGTAAAGGTGACCGACTCTATATTTTATTGTGGCACTTGTTGGATTATAACACCTACTGATGATCTTGCTCCTCAATAGTATTTACTATACAAAGCCTTTCGTATGTCTATGAAATTTTTACAAGCCTTTCTGAAGCCTCCTAATCATGTTAACGGGTCATCGCATATGTTCCATGAACGGCCGGCCGAGGGATATTTTTTCCTACTCGCTAGCTTCATCGGTTCATTGATCTTTGTTTACTTTTTTTTTTCCGGCCTTTCACTTACTCATGTGAATATAATTAATGGTCGATATCTTTTTGTACAACGAGAAGAAAACCTTCAAATCAAGTATTACGTAAATTAGTTCGTGGTAAATTTATTATATGTATACTAGTTCGGGATTTTTCATGATATTAACCCTTATAAAGTGATTGTCTATGGACAAGCAAAAAGAACCTCGATTGTTTATATTAATAAATAGCTTATAGCCATCACTACTCACTGCCTGGGCTGGATAATCTATGATCGGATCACCTTATCTGTCACGCCATAGATTGATTAATGTGTATTGCGTACACTCACCTTTTGCTTGAAGTCGAAGGTATTGTTTTGGGGTAGCCCGGTCCGAATTGAGCATCGCTAATGATCTGTTTCGGGTAAATGGTTGACATCAGAGCGTGATCTTCCGACTGTTGGGTCTATGTCCCAAAATGTTCTTCCAATCTTGTTGTTCCTTCAATCCTTGTTGCAACTTTTCGAGCGCCCCAAGGAGTTAGACACGCTTATGACCGCTTCAAACTAGGCGACGCATCGCAACTGTGCGACGTGTCGCGTGGAAGGGTAAGAGGAGACCTACAAGGAAAGAAGCCAAAAGGGGAATACCTTCATGGGGGCCATGTATGGGCTAGATTAGGTCCTGGGTCGTTTTATTAATTGCATTAGCCCGTGATAATAACACCGTACAAAGAAACAAGTCGATTTTAAAGCAGAAGAATCTCTCAAAATTTAGCAACGAAATTGATCCAGATACATGTCACGAGCAAATCTTAATTGATCACACACGCCACATCGACCGTTTAATCTTTGGCTTGAAACAACTTTATAATTCCTTTAACGTGCCTCACTCACCGGACTAATCCGCCCTGTCCGAAAGCTCAGATCGCAGCACCCTCGATGTCCCGACACGCGCCCTTCCACCAACAGTGGCAGCAACTTGGCGACTCTATAACCCTTTTCTGCAGAAAGTAAGGAGCCAACAAATTCTCCCTTAAAAAACCATGGCTATTTCTATGAATGCGGATGCCGTAGAGCTAATGGGAAAAAGAATGTACCTTAATTAGATTTTACTCAGCCTCTCGAGTAGAAGGGTTTCGACGACGGTCTTTACGTAGGCATTGAAGCACTCTCTACAGGAATTAGGCATGAGATAAGACTCATGGAGCCTCCGAACGTCATCGGTGCGACGACACACGGAGCTGGAGATGACAGACTTGGGCCGCTCCAAGCCACACGTGGCCAGTATGGTGTGGGTCGCCGCTCTAGCGATTTCTTTGAATGCATCAACTCTCGCAGGAGCGGCAACGAATGAGAAACTACAATTAAAAGACAAGAATGAAGAGAGTACAGTATTGAGTCTTCTAAAATTAAAAAGATAAGATGGTCGGAGTAAGTAAAGATGGTTAGATCCGAGCGATCAGATGACAACAGAATGATACCCATGACGGTTAGGGGTTTTACTCCTATCATATTGCACATACTGTTTTGTTAGTAATATTTTCTTACACATTCAGGTAAAGTAAGATATACCTACTGAAACAGAACGCGCAATTGGTCATTATTGACACTCAAATTTTGTCGACCTTTTAGGTATTTGCACAATTTGCAAAAATATAAAATTTTATAAATATATTAAAAAAATATATGAATCATAAAAAGATAAAATAAAAACAATAAATAAAGTAATAGTAATAAAAGATGCATGAAAGAAAGAGAAAAAGAATAATGAAAATTAAAAAAAAAATGAAATGAAAGATGATCAAGAAAATTAGACAGAAAATATAATCAAGCCCCGAGGTAGCAACCCCATGAGCTACAATCAAATTGAATCAGTTCTTGTCTAAAATAGCAATCTACCAAAACTAAACTATAATCAAGTACTCACTAACATCTCCAAACTACATAAATATCAATTAAGAGACCCTAAACTAAATCTAATATTAAGATCTCACTATTTAATTGAAACCTAATCAAGGCTTTGCACATAAAAAAAATCTCAATTGTTTTCTTCTCTATATTCTCTTCATATATTCGTGTTTCTAATGTTCCAAGCCACCCTTTTTCCTAATCGCTCTTGAGTACTTGTCTCTGCAAGGTCCGGAACTGATGGCCAGCAGCATCTTCTTGTGGGAGGGTTTGGAGCTAACAACCAGCATCTCTAAATTAGGACACATCCACTTCAAGCTTTCTGCTAGTTGAGAACTAGTATCAATATCTCTAGAAGTGTTGCACATGATCTGAAGTCTCAGATGTTTGACATTCCACAATGGAGGAAGCACTTCACTTCTGATTTCTTTTGGAAGAACCAATGCCTACGTATATAAGAAAGAAGAATGGCAAATTCAATGCTCAGTTCACATTAGCATGCAAATACTCAATACAAAATACCGATTTGGAAAAATTTTACTTACCTCGACTTCGTTACAGACTAGTGTTAGCGAGTCACAACGGCCAAAATATCTCAAGAACTTGGCCGCCTTTAGATAGCTCCTCCTCTTGTTGTGGACTCTGAAATCCACCTCCAGTCTGGCATTGGCCAATCTTGTTGAATCTCGTGGACCTATGACTATGATGTTGGGGCCATTGTATTGGAACGACACCAAATTAGGAGTTTGGGTCTTTACTCTTATCAGGGAGTCGAATTCAGTCAAGGCGAGGTGCTTGAGATTCTTGTGAGTTATCCTGATGCGCTTGGTGTACGAGCTCCCCTTGAGCCTCAAGGTCTCTAGGAGACGAAGCCGTGAGATGACTTCTCTGATTGTCTTGATTGCGAGCACGCACAAATCTAGCACAAGCTCCCTCAGGTTTTGAGCATCATGTACTTGGAGATTTGACAACTGCCCATACAGGGAGGCCATGATGAATGTCGATGTGTAGCTGAAGGATACAAGGTTCGGGGCTAAAATCGAAATCGAAAAAGCTGTCATTGTGAAGCATGGCTGACGCCTCAAAAGTCTCAAGCTTCGATCCACAAATGAGGAGGTCCCTGGAGCGGGAGCAGCCAATCAGCTCCACAAGTCGGAGTGTGGGGCAACTTAGCATTAGCTCGTTCAAGATGTAATCACTCTCGTGGGCTTTGTGTAGGACCAATTCTTCTAAGCGAGACAGCTTCATCTTGATGCCCTGCATTGAGAGATGGCTCACGTGGAGGACAGAGATGGTGTCAGAGACCAAGTCGGGGCATTTTTGATTGTACCATCTTCTATCGGGATAGTCGACGATGCGGCCGAGCGTAAGGTCTCGGAGATTAAGCCTTGAGGCTATATCTATCCACTTGGGCACCACGGAGTTCAACTTGTTGCCTCTCGAAAAGACTAGCAAACTCATCGAGTCGATGCTGAGGTCATTCTTACAGCGCCGTGTGATATAACCATCAACATACTCCAAGAAAGTGTCAATGTTGGCATCGTGCCCGCCAACACCTTTGCTCCCAAAGATTTCTTCATCAAATTCTAGAGCCGGGAGACTGTTAAAGGCGTGGTTCCAATCCTTGGAGAGGATGCTGATTTGCGTTGCAATCTTTAAAGGCAAACGTGACATGATTTTCTGAATTATCAATTGAGGCCAGTAGAAAGTGCGATGGACGGAATTCTATGTATCAACGTGGCCTTTGGAGATCTCTGCCATCTCGTCGTTCTAACAAAACTTCCTGCAAAAATACTTCCTGCAATCCAAGAAAGAACAAGAACTCAAGAATGTTATTGACAAAGGAGGCTTTGGATTGTTGAAGGTTCTTGACTTAGAAGGCGTGTACAAGCCCATGCGACTGGAAGCATTATCGTTGAAGGAGACAGCTCGGGGTTGAACTTGAACTTGGCTCCATTTACTTTTTACTTAATTTTTTCCCGTTTATATATATTTTTCTAGCTTTTCAAAGTCAAACTCGAAAGCGAAACGATGCTTCGAAAATCAAAATACAAACATGGCGGATTGCGACTCCTGTTCCTGTAAATGTTGGATTTATGTGATAGCAAAACCTACACGGTAAAAACTTGAAGCGTAGCAAGAATAGGCCAAAAAAAAAAAAAAAAAAAAAAAATACTAACGACACCTTGGGCGTATATTCAATAACAATCGTGCGATGTCCGGGAAGAGCGCTAAATTTATCAGAAATCAACGAAATACAAAACAATTTATCGAGATTGCAAAACACAGCACGTCCATTATACAAAACGCCGAAAAGATTTCAGATAACAAGATCAATCAACTTCTTCTGGAGGCTGACTTTACAGGAACAATAAACCATTGATGATGGGTAAGCCAAATTACCTTTCTCTTCAATCAAACCAAGAACGCGTTACGAATCGATGAACAGATGATCCTCGTCCCTATGGCGCGGCAACTTTTACGGGCCGATGACAGCTCTTCCACTCCTCCTTGGCTCTTCAAGAGGCTATTTTGTGTATGTGCAGAGGAAGAATGGGGATTTTAAGTGTGCCTAGTTTTCACCCCATCTTAACCATGGTGATGGATTTTTTTATCCCCACTCTCTCTCCAGAAATTACAAAAACAATTGTTGGATAAGCATGCACAATTTGTATGCTCAAGTTGAACAACTAATAGTAGTATACCACCTTCTTAATAAATTATTTTATATGAATTTACCATAACATTGTTTCAATAAGTGGGGTTGCTTTTATAAATTAAATTCATTCAAATGAAAGATCAGGATAAAATCGATAATGAAAAACTAAGAAGATATATATAGTTTTAAATAGGAGATACTGGGTTGTTAATGCTGAGTACCAAGCGAAATTAATTTTTTGAAATACCTCACCCAATCCGAGCCCTGTTAGGATTAGGAGACATGCGGAGGTTAGCTCTGGTTGGAAACTCGTGCATTACGTTGATGCAAGGTATTTCCTTTTCTGGTCTTGGACTTTTGAATCCGACCCGAGAGCGCAGTTGACCGCGATCGAACCGACCACGTTTTGAGGTACCTAGCCCAAGTTCAAGGAAAGACCCCCTGTGCGACTAATGGGAGTTCGATTTGTATTTCAGTGACTTGGCCCAAGCAAAGCGACAGCCGAGGTTTAACTGATTTTTCTTTCCTTTTCTATTCTTTTTGGTAAATTAAATCCTTAGTTGTTCGTGTTATCTTATGGACTTCTTGTTCCCTAAATATATGTGCATCTTTGTAATATAAATTTTCATGATATTTTCTCTCCCGAAATTATTTATCAATATTACCATATCGCCTCTTAAGTTTGCCTAATTTTCACACCATCTTAACCATGGTGATGGATTTTTTCATCCCCCACTCTCTCTCCAAAAATTACAAAAACAATTGTTGGATAACCATGCACAATTTGATGGATTTTTTTTATCTCCACTCTCTCTCCAAAAATTACAAAAACAATTGTTGGATAACCATGCACAATTTGTATCCTCCTCAAGTTGAACAACTAATAGTAGACTAGTAGTATACCACCTTCTTAATAAATTATTTTCTATGACTTCACCATAACATTGTTTCAATTAGTGGGGTTGCTTTTATAAATTAAATTCACTCAAATGAAAGATCAGGATAAAATCGATAATGAAAAACTAAGAAGATATATTTAATTTTAAATATAGCTTACCTAGATTTTAAATACAGCTTACCCAGTGCTTAGTTTGTATATAGATTATGGAATAAGAATATATCTTATCGCATCACTTACTCGTGAGTTACAAATTATGGATATAACTTGCATACCAACTTAATTAAAAATAAATAATTATGATTTTCAGATTTGTTTCTCCAATTAGTGATGGCTCGAAACATAACCCAATCAAATGTGGCGAGAACTGAAGAAAATAAGAGCCTAGAAGCCCTCGAGATCTCATTTCACGGATGCGGTGTTCATGTTCCCAAACCACTCATCAATCATTTTTTCACACGGAGATCTCATTCATATAACTAAATTTATGGCTTGCACAAAAAGAGACATTAATCTGGATAGTACGATGAACAACGCCTGCTTCTACAATTATAATCTATGTAGCACCGATACGGACACGCGACACGTGACACGACACGACATGACACGCCGACACGTCATTTCTTAAAAAATAGAGAATTTCGACATGTTCCGACTCGTTATAAATTAAATATATTTTTATATATTAATACATAAATAAATAATAATAAAAATAGCCTAGAATTAATTTACACAAAAAATATTAAATAATATCATTCATTATTTTAATTTGTTACAATAATACATAAAACTTAGAGGACAAAACATTGTTTAAAGAAAAATGCTGAAATGATATTTTTAAATTTATTTATTTATCATAAATAGCATTTTTTATTACTTCTTTCATAGTAAAAGAATTTTAAAAAAACTAAAACAATTCTAAAAAAAAAACTGAAAAAGAAATTGACCCCGTGCGTGTATATTTATAGCAATTTTATTACTTCTTTTATTACTTCTTTTGTGTATATTTATATTTTGACCCCTCAAGTATTAGAAATTTTTAAAATTGATCCCGTGCGTGTCGGAATCGCGTGTCGGAATTGTGGACTCGCGTGTCGGAGCGTGTAAGAGAGAGTTGACTATGTGTCGGATTTTTCGACACTTGTTGACTGTGTGTCGGAGCGTGTCGGGACGTGTCGGACACGTGTCGGACACGACACGAAGGCTTCCAGAGAGTGTTCGTGCTACATAGATTATAATGCTAGCTCTAATTGAAGAAGAAGGTGGAATGGTATGCTAGAGATTAGCCTGTGATGGACCATAGCCAAAATTCATCCGCTTCTGGGAATTACATAAAAGACGATTCTTAAGTACGAGAAATCCACCTGATTCGGCTAAGTCAAAACTGACGGTCGTAGTTCCTAGCTAAACCTTGATGCCGTGGGGACATTCTCACGGGATCCCGCATGTAACCAACACGAAAACTTCACATATACTCAATGACCACTGAATTAAATGAGGCCTCAAGTTGCTACTCAAATCGACAGGCAATAGAAAGTTGCTTACAGGAAAGATAGGCACATTTAAATACATGTAGCTGCATTTTCAAACTCTTGTACCATATTTACAGATCAAGGTCTTATCCTTTTGCTACAAGAATAAGCAAAATTTCAAATGACTGAGATAACAATTTTGTCAATTTGAGGGATAAATATCCAAACATGAAAGGTCTTATCCTTTGTGCTTGACGATGTCATATAGAGGGTTAAGGTCCCTGCAAACAATATATCAGGGCAGATCAGGAAGCCTTATGTACAGCATCAAAGTTAATATAGGATTGAGGGGGCGATAGACAGCATTCAGCACCTGCAGACCCTGACTTGACGATAATTCTTTACACTAACCATGAAGGATATCATTTTTATTTTTATTTTTCTATATTCAACTATTATAAAAGAAAATTGAAACGCATCACTCCTGTTTTGAGAAGTTTAACATTGTTGAAATACTTATTGCACATCTTAACAACAAAACTATACACTCCAACAAGATGGTAACTTCTCGGAAAAGTGAGGATCACAATATTAAATATTTTCATATAATTTGTGGACTTAATTAAATATATAATCGACAGACTAAGGATCACATTGAAAATATAAAGTTCGAGAATAAATTGTACATTAGATTAAAGTTCAACGACCATGTTAAATAAATTCAAATTTTAGAGACCACATCATACATTCAACTAAAATTTTAAACTAAAATTTAGAGACTACTTATTTGTATTGTTTCGATTTAAGAAATTGCTATATCAAGGCTCATTCTTGGACCCACAAATAGAGGCTGATTGCCATGCATACTTACGTCATTTTTTTGTCCTCATGTTCTTATTCTTTCTTCTTCATCTTTACTTTCCCTCCCACATGGGTGAATTTATGATTGGAGTTTCTCCTTCTCTCTTTTTTTCCTTTGTTCCCTTGATGCGACTATGTTTGCTTTTAATTGTCTACCTTGTGATAGGGATTAGGTTTTGATAAAACTGTCCAGTATTAACAATTTCTTTTTAGGTCGTTTTAATGATATGTTAATTTTTTAATGACTTCAAAAGTGTATGCCGAGATGTGTCTAATCTTCCTTATGACGCGATAAAATATGTGCGTTGAATAAGAGGTTAGCATTTATATTTTTCATCACTCAAGTATTGCTATTTGCATTTATCACGAAATTCATCCATCCAATAAGTTTTAAAGTACCCAAAAACAACTTTGCACACCCATGAGAACTAGTATAATTATGTAGAAAAAATGAAGGGCGAAAGATCTGGCAGTTTTCTACACAATTTAACTCATTTATAAATGGTTATATGGCAAATCCGAAAGTGATACGAATTGACACAAACTTGACATAGGTTTCATATCATAGTTAATAAAGTATGGTGTTTCCTAATGGCGCAATAGCAAAACCCAATCATGAAACGTAAACTTGAAATGTCAGCTATTCAATTTTTTAAATAGAAAATACATATTTGGTAAATTTTAGATTGAGCAAAAAGTGAAATTGCGGGCGGACCCCATTTTTTCCCGACAATAACCAACTTGGCATCAATTGTTGGTTTATTTCTATATTGCAGCAAAAATGATGTCGTCAATTATCATATGTTGTGGCCAGAGCAACGTGCGTAGCTTTTCTGTATGAATGGTCTGACTATGGAATTATGTTAATAATGCATGACTTTTTTTTTTTTTTTTCGGGTGCATATGTTAAGGCGGGTGGACGATTCGGCGATGTTGTGGCAGATTTGCTGAAAACAAGGGTCGATTTATAAACTTAGGATTTGGATAAGAAGGGTACAAATCTTTTTTAAGTATTTGACTATTGGAGAGAGCCTCGAAAAGACCAAAAATAGAGATTCCATATAAGACCGTGAAAAGTAAAAAGGGTAACAAAAAGACAAATTTTTCTTTTATATATTCCTATGGCAGAGTAAAAAAGAAACGATTTTTTTTTATACCAATGAGAAGTTAATGAGGATAAAAGTGTTTAAATGGTTTGTGGAAAAATGAATCCTTGCCTCGACTTGACTTAACTCGAATCCGAATACTGAAGTGCTAAAACTTGACATGAAGAGACACTTAAGTGCCAAAAGTTAGGAAAGTGACACTTAAGTGCCAAAATTGGAGTAAAATGGATCACTTAAGTGCCAATCCGGCAAAAATCTGGCCAAAATGTTGACGTGATGATTTTCCAGCAAAATAAGTGCAAAACAGCATCATTTTGATATCGACATAGTAAAAATTAATATAAAAATTAATAAAATTAAATTTAAAACTAAATTTATTTAAAACATTTAAAAATTAAAATATTAATATTAAAAAATAAAAAAATAAATAAATATAGGGAAGGGGTGGCGAGGGCCGAGCCCCCGCCGCCGCCGCCTCCCCACCACCGCCGGAAGGGCCGGCGATGGAGGGGCGAGGGTTAACCGGGGTTGCCGGGCCCTGGCCAGGGGTCGGCGACCCTAGCCAACTAGTGACGAGACCTCGTGAGCCTCACCCCCAATCTAAGTGAGGATCGCGGCCCTCGCCCGCATCCGGCGGGGGTCGGCGGCCCTGGCCGAGCCCGGCGACCCCAGTGACCCTTCCCCTTTCGTCACCGGCCTTTCTCGACGGTGGCGGCGAGGGCTCGCCCTCAGCCACCCCCTTCTTTTAAAAAGAAAAATATATTTTTATTTTGTATTTGTTTTTTTAAATGTTTTAAATAAATTTCGTTTTAAATTTAATTTAATTAATTTTTATATTATTTTTACCATGTCAGCACCAAAACGACGTCGTTTTTATGTTGTCCAGCCACGTCAACATGCAAAACGATGCCATTTTGCACTTATTTCGCGTAAAAATCACTATGTCAGCATTTTGGTCGGATTTTCGCTGGATTAACACTTAAATGATCCATTTTGCTTCGATTTTGACACTTATGTGTCACTTTTCTAACTTTTGGCACTTAAGTGTCCCTCTGTGCCAAGTTTTGGCACTTGGGCTGTACTTCTCTCAAGTGTTGAGGAAGATGAATACCAACTCTCTCTCTCTCTCTTCATTATTAATTATAGCAAGTAAATGAATGAATGTAGAAGAAGAAAATTTCCACTTCTTGTTTTTTGCCTACACCATTTATTCCTTGTGCCTTTTATTAATTGATCATTTATATGATTAGTTTTGATTTGTACTTCACATTTATCTGTATAATCTATCTTCTAATCTGCTAATTATAGCTAACCACCAACCTTGACGTTATTCTTGAATTACTTCACTATTTGTTAAGACTAGGAAAACTCGGAAATTTTTTTAAATAGAGTTAATACCATGAAAAACTCCAAATTGGTACACTCATACAAATTTATCTCAAATTAATTTTTTGACTACTAAAAATCCAAAATTGATACACCTCTAACAAATTTACCATCCGTTAGTTTCCGTTAAATTTTATAGTTAAATTGTTGAGTTGGATGATATGTGATAATTGATGGACGTACCATAACCTCTGTTTGTTATATGTGTATTAGTTTGTGATTTTTTATGACATTAATTCAATTTAATAGAAACCAACAAAGAGTAAATTTGTTACATATATATATATATATATATATCAATTTAGAGTTTTTTGGTGATCAAAAATTATTTTGTGATAATTTATTATGGGGCAAAAGAACATCTCAAGTGCCAAAACTTGGCACAATGGGATAGACACTTAAGTGCCAAAAGTTAGGAAAGTGGCACTTAAGTGCAACTTTTTTGAAAAGTAGGACACTTGAGTGCCATATCCGACAAACCCCGCTGGAAATTCTACGAGGCAATTTTTTCTTAATTTTTCTGACTTATGTGGCTTGTTGGAAGGCTGGCTTAGCAAATAAACATAAAAATGACATCGTTTTTGTACAATTCGAATTTTAATATAAAAATTAATTAAATTAAATTTAAAACCATATTTATAAAAAAATAAAAGGGAAGGGAGGGGGAAGATGAATAGTAGGAGGTGGCTGAGGGCTTAGCCCTTGCCGTCGCCACCCCCCCCGGGTTGCCGAGAAGGTGGGCGGAGGGTCGGTCGGGGTCGCTAAGCCCTAGTTTGGGGCCGGAGGCAGGGCTTGGTGACCTCGGCCGACCGGTGGCAAAGGCCTATGAGCCCTCACTCGGCCAAGCCTAGGGTGACCCAAGTGATTGTTTTTTCTCCGATTTAAATTTAAGTGAGCCGGCAAAAACTTTTAGCATTAAAGTAAGCGCCGTACATAATTTTTGGCGCTTCTAGTATACTTTTGCCCAAGTTTGGAGCAATCTGTGCATGAAATTAGCAATGCTTTGTTTTTTCTCTATCTTTTCTTTGTCTTAGTTTTTTAGCCAATTAGCAGTACTGCCAAAAACAATAATTGTAATAAAGTTAGCGTTGTTGACTAGCAGAAGATAATATTTGGATCATGTCGCAAGCTTGCGTTCTATATCATAAAACCAGCACCATTGATTCTTTTCACATTCAAATTGGAGCATCAATTGTGCATAACAGGCAATGGATGTCACGCCCCGAATCCCAAGTGCGCAAACATCTCATAGTGGTCAATTAATTACGACATCCTAGGACGCGTCGTTGACCCATTCTTTTTATTCTTTAGATTAAATGCAAGCAGAACATATTATAAACACCAATCAATCATCAAATCGGGATAATAAGAACATTTCAACCAACTTTTTCAAAAGCATTCCTTTTATTTATAAACTTGTTAATCTCAGAAAGTATAGTTTTACAAACCTTTACCACAGCAACTTCTTACTAACTATTTCAAAAATCAATAGGGTCAAGGTCAACCTAAACTTCACTAACGCCAGGCCAATCTCGACTCCAAAGGAATCCCAAATTGAGCACAACGGTTCTCCATACTACAGGCCTGAAAATAATTAACAACAACGGGATGAGATAAAAACTCGAGAGTCAACAGCTTAAGCCTTGATTATGATGCGAATTCGTCTCGAGGCAACCTAAACACGCACGCTATACGAACTTACCTCGCTTTAGCACACACTGCTACACATTAGTACATCAAATATGGCAATCTCAATACAACAAGCATAAATAATAATCAGAACACAATTTACAATAACCAGGCACACTGTCAAACATACGTGTTCCAATTATTTCAACCCCTTAGGCCACGGCCAACACACAAGTCGGCGGTCTTCCGACATATCCATGCATTATCCCGCCCCATCAAGCACGTCATCGTCTAGACCCTCTCCTAGATGACATTCTAGAAAGGAGTCTTGGTTTGGCCTTAACCGCGACTCGGCATCCGGACCCTTGCTGGGCATCCAATGAACATCGGGTATCGTCCCCAAACTCCCATTGGATGATGGTTCGATTAAATAACCACTCAAGTACACAATCAATCAAGCCAATTTTTGTTATCATTAATTAGCCTAGAACAAAATAGTTCGTTTTGAAATAATCAACTTTGGCAATTTCTCACAATTAAAATTCCAGTAAAATATTCGTATTTAATTACATGTTTGAAATCAACCCATCAAACTTTGCACGCTTTCATTTTAAAACCCCATGGTTTAATTTGGCATCCAAACCTGACACCTCAAAATTCTCTATTTTCTTGCACATAAAACTTTTTTTTTGAACTAATAAAACTTATAACTAAGCAATCAATAACATAGCATCACAAGCTCAAACAATCGGAATTAGGCAAAATCTCATCCAAAAAACAAGTATAAAATTTTACTTAACAGTTAATCCATCATTAATTACACTAATCATAATTAATTAAGATAATCCCGATTAATTAGGCTAAGCGTAATTCATTAAAGATAATTACAATTAATTAGGTTAAACTCGATTAATTAACCTAACTATAATTAATTAAAAACTAATCGCCGTTAATTAAACAAATTATGATTAAATAAATATAAAGCACAGTTAATCAAATAAATCACAATATAGTTAATACTCTGAAAAACCCCAAACCGATACATGTATGACAAATTTACCCCAAACTATTTTTTGACTATGAAAAACAAAAAACTGGTACACTTACCCTGACCAATCATAAAAAAATCATAAACTGATATATTTATAATAAATTTATTCCAAACTAATTTATTCGACCACTAAAAACCCCAAATTGGTACATTTATGACAAATATAACTCTCGTTAAATTGGATTAATACTACAACAAAATCACAAAAATTATAAACTGTGACAAACAAAGAGTAAAATCCCAAATTGGTATACTAATCAAATGTCACATGTCATTTAATTTAATAATTTGATAGTTTTATTTAACGGAAACTAACGAGTGTAAATTTTTCAAAAGTATACAAGTTTGGGATTTTTGGTGATTAAAAAATTAGTTTGGGGTAATATTATCACAAAGTGTACTAGTTTAAAGTTTTTTAGGGTATTAACCCACTAATCTAATAGTAATTATTTAAACTAATCGCACTTAAATTTAAACACAATTAAGACCAAGCTAAAATTAACTAACACTAATTGCTATTAACCTTAAACTAACTTAACCTTTAAACGTAATTAACTACTTAATCAATGATTAGGAGTTAACTCACAGGTTTTTTGACAATGACGATGTGACGGCTACAAGGACGCGATGCTCATGACTTGATTGGAAACTCGACGGCGGCTCTTTAAGCTCACAGGTTGCTTGCTTGAGGGTTTGGTGGTGGTCCGGTAGTGGTGGTGGCAATGGCGGTTTGAGGTGAAGTTGGAGATGGTGATGGTGGCTATGGCTTGCGGTTTGAGGGTTACGAGTGGTGGCAAGTGTGGCATGGACGGGTGATGGAACGTGGAGGCGATGGCGCAGGCAATGGCGGTGAAGAATGGCGGCTAAAGGGTTGGCAAGGAGAAGAAATATTGAGAAGATAATGATGAAAATGGAAGCAAAAGAAGGGGAGATGTGGGGCTGGGGTGCTGGGGTGCTGGGGTGCTTTGGCCAGAATGAGGGGAGGAATGAAAACGTAGGGGAAGGAAATGGGGAGGAGAAGATAGAGAGAGGAGGATAGGTGGGTCCGCAGCAAAGGGGGAAGAGAAAGTAGCGTGAGGGAAAGAAGAGAGAGAGAGAGAGAGAGAGAGAGGGAGAAAAGAAAGGAAAAGGGGGTTGCACAGCTGAGGAAATGGTGTGAGAGAGAGAGATGATTTTCTCAAGATTTTCCCTGAAACCCATCACTTCTCATACCCTCTTCCCTCAAAACCCTCATAATCTAGCATATTAACCCCAAAATATCTTCTTATTTTTCTTTTATCTTTAAAGCCGAAATTTTGATGCAAATGAATATGCGAGACGATACCTGATTTTTATCGGATGCTCGGCAGGGGTTCGAATTCCAAGTTGTGATAGAAGCCGAACTGATGCTCTTAATGGAATGCTATGCTAATGCGTATGAGTATACGGGATGATGCCGAACCCGATGGGGTAGGACGATACCCGATTATACCAGAAGACTGCTGATTTGTGTGTTGGTCGTGATTTGATGGACCGTAATAATTGGAACACGTGTGATGGCATTATGCATGAGATATTATGAATGTGTTCTGATTATTGGTTATACTTGATGCATTGATATTAACATGTATGAATTACTAACATGCAAGTTTGTGCTAAGGCGAGATAAGGATTTGTGATGCTGTATGTTTAGGGTTGTATCTTAAAGGAATTAGCGTCCTAATCGAGACTTAAGTTGTTGACTCGTCGTTATTTTATCTCTCTCATTGTTGTTTACTATTTTCAGGCCCATAGTATTGAGAACCATTGTGCTCGATTCGAGATCCCTTTGGAGACAAGGGGTTGACCTAGCGTTAGTGAAATTTAAGTTAACCCTAACCCTTTTGGTTTTTGAATAGTTGGTAGGAAGTTGCTGTGATAAAGGCTTGCTGAGATCTTTAGTCAGGAAACGAGAAAGCTTGACATCCACGTAAAGAAGGGCGGCGATGGGGTTGGCGGTGGGGGTGCCGATGGCCGTGGTGGCGTCACTAGTTACACTGGTGGCGTATCATCTATTTGATACCTGCGGGTGCCAGTGGGCATAAGCCTAGCAATGGGATTCAAAGGTCCTCAACTATCGAACCTCACTCATCGTGGCTTTCCTCGATCGTTTTTGTTCCTCGTTAATCCTTAGTCTACTGTTTGCTTCAACCCTAGTTTGCATGAAACACAACTAAGGAGATGATGAATCGAGGATTATGGTTCATGGCAATCAAACTAGGGTTGAAGCAAACGGTAGATCGAGGATTAGAGGAACAAAAATGACTGAGGCAAGTGACGATGGGCGAGGTTTGATGGTTGAGGACCTTTGAGTCCCATTACTAGGCTTATATCCACTGGCACCCACAAGTACTATATAGATGATATCGCCACCTGTGTAACTAGCGCCGCCACCACTGCCATCGCCATTGCCATCGCCACCGCCAGCCCCACTGCCACCCTTCTTCACGTGGATGTCTCGCTTTCTCATTTCCTGGCTAAAGGTCTCATCTATAGGTTCAATACTTCCAAGAGTGCTAGCTGAGCTCTCAAGAGATGAAGACAACAACAAGAGGATTGAGAGGGAAAGGGCGAGCATGAACTTGATCCCTGCCATCGAAATCACAGAGATTGTCTTCTTGATCAAATCGGGAGGAAGATGATTTTTCTCATATCGGAGGGTTTTTGTCTTTGGATGGTGTGATGGTGCACGTATATTTAAAGACCAACATTATATGAGGAAGAAGTAGTTGGGGAATTCTTCGATGCAATTTACTTCAGTGGGACAAATATTAAACAAAATTCTCCAATGCATGTATATTTGGCGAGTGTTGGCGATTGAGGTCCAGGCACGTTGGCTACTAAAGGAAGCCTTTTCAATCACAACCTCGCTTCCTAATGTTCGTTCCCTCTCACTCTCTCGATTTCTCTCCCCAGTCCCTCAACCTCCCAAAAATCACTACTTTTAAGCTCGCCTAGTAAGCATGCATGGCCCCGCCATTGCAAGCTCGTCGTGCCAACCTGCCCCTGACCGGACATCCTACTCGATGGTCTCTATTGCTCTACCTGTCCTTTGCGTCCTTCCTTTTAGCAAGCGTGAGGGGAGAGAGGAAGAAAGGGGAAAGGAAGGAGACTAGGCCGGGGGAAGAAGGAAAATATAGGAAGTAGGGCCAAGCCTAGATGAAAAGAAAAGGAGGAAATATGAAAAATTATAAATTATTGATAGCCTTTGATAGCCTTATAGGATGGTGAGTACCTCACAAATGCCTCATGCTTGATGTCCACATCTCAATGCCTAATGATGGTTTCGGGATTCAAAATGATGAAGAAGTTGTTGACAAGAAAACCCAAGGATTTTTTTTTTCAAATTAAGACCCCAAAACGCAACCTAACTATTAAACAAAAGCAAGCAAATCAGAACTTAGGAAAACAATATAAAAGAATCACACAATTAGTTGATCCAAGAAAGTAACGAAGAATGAGTAGAAAAGTATAGTACGGTAATGTAACCTGATACGAGTTGGATAAAGAATATGACATGGCTCTATTATCAAGCCCTGAGATAGCAACCCCATGAGCTATAATCAAATTGAATCCAATTATTGTCTAAATAAGTAATCTACCAAAACTAAACTATAATCAAGTGCTCACTAACATCTCCAAACTATATAAATGTCAATTAAGAGATAGTAAGTTAAATATAATACTGAGATCTAATTATCCAATCGAGGCCTATTTTCTAAACATTTTCTATGTTTTAATTTTCCGAATTTTTTTAATTTTTTTATTACTAAAATTTGGGACATTGGGCTGGGCTGTTGAGCCCAATCCGAATATGGTCCAACATGTTTTCACAAATCTGGGCCAAAAATATGATTAGGCTTTCATACAAAGCCCCTTTTAGTTTTAAACCTTCAAAGCCCATTTTCTTCATTATTTCTTATTTCATCTTCTTCTTTTTTTTTTGGAACCATTCATTTTATTCCTAAACCGAGAACCAAGCTCACCTTTCCTAGAGGTTTGTTTCTTATCAAGCCCACAAACTAAAGCTTTCAAATTATCAGCAAAATGGAACTCTCCGAAAGCTGTTCAAGTTCGAAAATTGAACCGAACTCCACTATTGAAACAATCCTAAACATCTGGAATCCACTATTCCTAATTTTTTTTATTCTCCTTCTTATATCTATTATCTATACTCACCGTCTCCCTCTTAATAGACTGAGAATAAAACCATAGCCAGATCAGAACACCAACAATCAAACTTCCCTTCACCAAAATATCAGCATGTTACTTCACCATCAATCACCTATTGTCTATCACGGGATCTCCATTATCAAGTGTTGCATTCACCTATCAACATCAACCACCAATAGATGCCATCCTTGCTTCTCCTCCATCAATCTCTACTGTGCACCATCGTCATTCACTTTTACTGAACAGCTCCAGTCATTGAACAAATCCTCTAAGATTGTTTTGTTCAAAGCTTAAGCAATCAGCAAAACTCGTCTATATCTAAATTCAGGCATATCCTTAACCCTCCCTGTTGCATTTCACATAAAACACAGCATGTACATTTAACGATGTCAAGCAAAGAATCAATGAAAGGAATTCAATGATAGAAGAAATTTGAATGCACTCTATATTGTTCGAAATGATATCAATCACATATGGCACGATGGAGTCGTTCCTTGCACAGGAAAAGTATATAGGGTGCAAATGGTACAGGTTCTTCATATTATTTTTGTTTTTTGTTATAAATGATGCATAAGATTTAGATATTCATGCAGAGTGTTACTACTTCTGGGTAAGTTAACAGAGAACAAGGAAGAAAATAAGGGGTAAGTATGAGAATGGGAAAATTATCAAAAAAGTATTATCTGTACTACAATTGTGTTAATTCAGTAAGAGCAACGGCATAATTTTAGATGCACCTATAACACTTCGCTTAATACTTTATACCATCGGTGGTAGCACTGGTATCTGCATGTGCATGTAATAGATAAACTTCGCAAGTAGGCTGTAGATGAAGATAGGGGAGGAGATGAGTGACCAGGTGATTAACCTTTTTTTGCTCTCAAAGTCAGATACCAATGCTGCGCTTCACGGTTGGCTATAATTTGAGATGCATCGGTCTCCCTTATTCCTAGGTCCATCAAAACAAGCCAAGCCTGAGAAGAAATCAAAGGTCAGAGGAAATTAAATAGAGAAATATTCTAGCCTAAAAGAAACAATCTTGAAGAAACAATTTATTGAGCGACATACCTTGAGATAATCCACGAATGTAGGGTATCAAATGCCATGCATGTGTTGACTAGACTTAAACCTGGTCCATATGACTATTGGTGAGAAGAACCTCAACGATTCGCCCGTTAAATTTCCACCCCATGGTAAAAGCTGCATAAAGTGGTGTTCAGCTGAAACGTCCAAAAAGGAAAGGAAAAAAACTAAAAACTCTTTGAATGTTACTATAAAACACAACAAACAACTGACCTTAGCATACTTGAGACATCAGGCCTTCGTAACACTTATCTTTGTATTCTTTGTGCTTGACGATGTCATATAGAGGGTCAAAGTCCCTGCAAACAATATATTAGGGTAGATCAGGAAGCCTTATGTACAGCAATCAAAGTTAATATAGGATTTGAGGGCGATGGGTAGCATTCAGCACCTGCTGACCCTGACTTGACGATAATTCTTTACACCAACCAAGAAGGATATCATTTATTATTTTCTTTCTATATTCAACTATTATAAAAAAAAAAAATGAAATGCATCACTCCTGTTTTGAGAAATTTAACATTGTTGAAATACTTATTGCACATCTTAACAACAAAACTATACACTCCAACAAGATGCTAAGCTCATCAAGGAGCATTACATATCTCTAGCCATATCTCAAGCCGGAAGTTCACTATTGCACATCTAGCTTGACAAACACTGTCCAACATACTACGCCATGCCAGTAGGTACTAGATAGTTAGACGTCAAATGTGTGACTACTCAAAGCTTCTGCAAAAGTCAACTCGTGACACTCAAGCAGAACAGTTACACCGCAACCCATTTCAACTGTTCAACACTTTCTTTTATCAGAAAGGTGCTAGCAGGTAATTTCAGCAGAAAAACACGCATGGCCACTAATTGGCTTGCTACACATGGATATCACATGCACATGCACATTTGCTCGAGACATACATTTGACCATAGAGCGCATGCAAAGCTGCTGAGCACATATAGTTGACCATAGAGCAAGCAACTGCTGTCATTTTCATCAACTCGCGTTGTTTCTTACAACAAGGAATAAGTTAAAAAACAAGAACAAAGAATTATTCTTACAGAACAACTATAATTGTCCTTACAGAACAACTATAATTGTCTCGGCAGCAGTGAAAATGTTGGCACAGAATATAGGCAGATCATATTCTGGTTCTGGAAACATAGCAAAATGCAAAACCTGCATAGAGTATCTTCAGAAGAACAAAATGAGGCCGCTAAACATCATAGCAAAATAATGTGTTCAAGTAAACTTACTTGAACAACCAATTCCTCCATCAGCACAAGTGGTAAATCTAATTACAGGAAAAGCTTTACATGGAAAATACTATCTTCCAAAAACATGAAAGTTTCCATCGGTGAAAAGTCGGATCAATTAATTCTACACTTAATTCAAAAACTATCAAATTCGTACACCCATATGGCACCAAAATTCCTAAAATTCTTATAACAAAAGAAGTGAAGACATAGTACCGATTCAGCACAACCGTCCTCTCTCTCGAGGATATTTCCTCCGACCATCATAACTGCGGTCCCTTGCTCCCTTGAACGCTCAAACTCTGAAGCAACCTTATTTTCGGCACTTCACACGACGACAACAAGTCGATCTCTGTTTTATCATCCAGTGGCATCACGGAGCCGAACCTTTCCTAAGGACACGAAGAAGGACAAGCCTTGATTAACCATACAAACGGCAAATAGAGCAGACGCCCAGATAGAAAACCAAACACCCGGCGACAGACATTCACAGTCAAGCGTCTCTCTCTCTCTCTCTCTCTCTCTCTCTCTCTCTCTCTCTCTCTCACGCACGCACGCACGCACATACTGAGCAGCATCGGCGAATAGAAAACGAAACAGTGGAATGCAACAACTACATCTGGAGTGCCGACACAAGAAGGTCCGGAATGCAACGCGCGACGAGAGGATCGAACTTGAGTTCACCAGTAAACAGCCGCGATGCCAATTCGAACTCCAATTGAGCACGAAGCCCAGTCGTGAAACAATCGCATAACCAGCAAAAGAGAAGGAGCCATGTGAGTGTGGAGCACGGTCTCGTCCAGAGCGAATTGGACGAACTGCCGGTGCGCCAGAGCATAGACGCGAACGGACGGCCTCCACGCTTTCTCGCGTGCAGTGCGTAAAGAGAGATGCTACTGTGTTGGAAATATGGTTTGATATCTTAACAGATACGGATCCTGAGTATCAATAATTGATTCGGTAATTGACTTGGTAAAATAGTGGGGTGGCCAAAACGGTTAACAAGAGACACGATCGAAGCAAAAGACCAATTATCCGGACGCACGATGCTTGTGAAAACGACATGAGCATTCGAAAAATCAACCTTGAAAACAGATCGAGGTTTTCTCCGTAGGGGAAAGGGCAAAACAAGGAATTCACGGTGCCATGTGACTTTGCTTGCCTCGCTTGACGATGCAGCGACTCGACGGGTCCACCCCATGCACCGCAAGAAGGCCGTCGCACGAGAAATAGAGATGGATGTACTACAATTGTGTTAATTCAGTTAACAGAGAACAAGGAAGAAAATTAGGGGTAAGTATGAGAATGAGAAAATTATCAAAAAAGTCTTGACTGTACTACAATTGTGTTAATTGAGTGGTTTTTTTTTTTTTGGGTACTAATTTAGGCTTAATTTTTTTGCATTTGTGTAAGTTGTTTTTATTACTAGCTGTTCGTGTTCATAGCGACAAATCAAGGATATAGTTGAACGACACACCTTGATGGATGAACGTCCTAAAAATAGGCTCACCTCCACACCGTTTGTCACGGGCAATCACCAAGGAATCATCCACCGCAGCGGGAATAGCAGAAGCCCAGAAGCCTGAGAAAGGGAAAAAAAATGAAATGTTCAGATTTCGATTTCAACCACGACAACATAAGAATGAAATCGAGTCTGTGTTTATTCCTTGAATTCCTCATTTTTCTTTGGCTATTCCTTTTCATCTTCTTCCCACGTATTCCAGGAATTCCAAGACGGAAAAGCTGTTGGTTATGTTTCGCCCAAAAGAACCAAAGAAAAGAAAAGGGGGGGGGAAGAAGTCTCACGACGTTATTCTCATCGTGCGGTCGCCAAAACGGTTAAGAAGAAGACACTCTATCTTTATTGTGGCACTCGTTGGATTATACACCTTCTGGTGATCTTGTCCCTCAATAGTGACTGCTATAGAAAGCCTCTCGTATCACCGTCCAGGAAATTTCCTACAAGCCTTTCTCAACCCTCCTACTAGTGTTAATGGGTCATCGCATATGTTCCATGAACGGCGGGCCGAGGGATATTTTTTCCTACTCGCTAGCTTCATCGGTTCATCGATCTATGTTTACTTTTTTTTTTTTTCGATCATCCACTTACTCATCTGAATATAATTAATGGTCGATATCTATTTGTACGAAAGTAAATTAATAGCAACCGTATTTTCGACCAAAAAAAAAGTATAATCCCGATACATGGAGTATCTTGATCAGGTTGAACACGGGCTAAAATCACACTTAACAAGTGCTTAATAAAGTACTTGTAACAAGTTTTCTTTTTGTTGGTCGGTTTTAATAACAAGGTTAGCTTGCAATTAGGTTGTATTTCTTTTTTTTTAACGTGCTGACATCCGCACCCTTGTTAGTAGTTAAATATTTTTTTCCCCACTAATCAGGGAATACGAGACGCGAAGGTAGTTGTATATTGACTGGTTTTATGAATTTCGTGCACCAAAGCATTTCTTCTTTGCTTTTTTGTACTTGTCTCATATCTGCATCAGCAGTAAGTAGCACGTGATTCTCATTTAGTCCTCAACCATTATAGATAGAGCTTAGACTTAAAGCTTTGATTACGACTTTGTTATGCTTATTCCCCTGCTTATATACATCTAAGCACAAATTTGATCAAACAAGAATTTCATGGGTTTAATGATTTGGTTGCACTCATAAGAAAAAATAGTCACGGCTTTCCCATCAAATAGAAACTACAAAAGTAATTCCACAAAAAATCTCAAACCGATATATTTGTGCCACATTTACCTCAAACTAATTTTTATGTACAAAAAATCCCAAATTGATATACATGTACTGCATTTATAACAAACTGGTGTGCTCGTGTTACATTTGTGACACAAAATATCAAAGATTTGCCACAATTTGAGGTAAATAGGACACAAAAATGTCAAGGGTATTATGTGGCACAACCTGGAATGTTCTATAAAATTTGTTTGGAGTAAGTGTAGAATGTTTGTACAAGTTTGAGATTTTTGGCGTTATTAGGCCAAATTTCAATAAAGCATGTTCAAGATCGAATAAAAATAAAGTGCAGAATAATTGATAAATAAAAATCACATTAAACCCACGCTAAGCAGTTGAGCCCTTGTTGGAGAAATGAGCCAAATTTGGATAGTTACACAATCGTGGCCAATCACTTGATCCTCGTCGCAGGGATATAATCCATGTCTTGAATTTAGAGCTAGAAAACATAAGGATGATCTTTTTCATAAGGATTAATACAAAAAAAAAAAAAAAAAAACCTTAAATTGATATATCTATAATAAATTTATCTAAAACTAAAATTTTGATCATGAAAAATTCTAAACTGATACACATGATAAATTTACTTCAAATAACTATAAAAAACCTAAAAGCGATATATTTATGATAAATTTATTCCAAAATAATTTTTTTCACCCATAAAAATTGCAAATTGGTATATTTGTGATAAATATGTCATCCATTAAATTGGATTAATACTATAAAAATCACAAAATTGGTATAACTTTGACAAATGGAAAGTAAAATCTCAAATTACTACATTAGTCAATTATCTCGTGTCATCTAACTAAACAATTTGATATTAAAACTTAATGGAAACAAACAGAAGTTAAATTTGTCTTAAGTATACTAATTTAGGGTAAAATTGTCAAAATGTACAAATTTAGGATTTTTTATGGTCAAAAAATTAATTTGGAGTAAATTTATTATATGTGTAGTGGTTTGGAGTTTTTCGTGATATTAATCCTTATTTAATGCCCAAAAAGTGATTGTCTATGGACAAGCAAAAGGAACCTCAATTGTTTATATTAGCAAATAACTTATAGCCATCACTATTCGCTGCTTGGGCCGGATAATCTATTATCAGATCACCTAATTTGTCACGCCATTGATTGATTAATGTGTATTGCGTACGATCACCTCTTGCTTGAAGTCGAAGGTATTGTTTTGGGGTAGCCCGGTACGTTCCGACTTCTTTGCAAGTACCAGGGGGTCAAGTTCGAATGTTGCTAATTATCTGTTTCGGGTGCACGGTTGACATCAGAGCGTGATCTTCCGATTGTTGGGTCCGTGTCCTAAAACATTCTTCCAATCTCGTTGATCCTTCGATCTTTGTGGCAACTTTTCGAGCGCCCCAAGGAGCTAGACATGCCTGTGACTGCTTGGAACTAGGCGGCGTGTCACGACCGCGCGACAGTTTCACGAGGAAGGGTAAGAGGAGACCTACAAGGAAAGAAGCCAAAAGGGGAATACCTTCATGGGGGCCATGTACGGGCCAGATTAGGCCTTGGGTCGTTTTATTAATCGCATTAGCCCCCGTGATAATAACACCATACAAAGAAACGAGTCGATTTTAAAGTAGAAGAAACTCTCAAAATTTAGCAACGAAATCGATCCAGATGCATGTCACGAGCAAATCTTAATTGGTCACACGCGCCACATCGACCGTTTAATCTTTTGCTTAAAACAACTTTATAATTCCTTTAACGTGCCTCACTCATCGGACTAATCTGCCCTGTCCAAAATCTCAGATTGCAGCACCCTCTATGTCCCGACACGCGCCCTTCCACCAACAGTGGCAGCAACTTGGCGACTCCGTAACCCTTTTCTGCAGAAAGTAAGGAGCCAACAAATTCTCCCTTCAGGAATTAGGCATGAGATAAGATTCATGGAGCCTCCAAACGTCATCGGTGCGATGACACACGGAGCTGGAGATGACAGACTTGGGCCGCTCCAAGCCACACGTGGCCAGTATGGTGTGGGTCGCCGCTCTAGCGATTTCTTTGAATGCATCAACTCTCGCAGGAGCGGCAACGAATGAGAAACTACAATTAAAAGACAAGAATGAAGAGAGTACAGTATTGAGTCTTCTAAAATTGAAAAGATAAGATGGTCGGAGTAAGTAAAGATGGTTAGATCCGAGCAATTAGATGACAACAGAATGATACCCATGACGGTTAGAGATTTTACTCGTATCGTATTGCACATGCTGTTTTGTAGTAATATTTTCTTATACATTCAGGTAATGTAAGATATACCAACTGAAACATAACACGCAATTGGTCATTATTGACACTCGAATTTTGTCGACCTTTTAGGTATTTGCACAAATTGCAAAAGTATAAAATTTTATAAAAAAGATTAAAAAAAAATGAATCATAAAAAGATAAAATAAAAATAATAAATAAAGTAATAGTAATAAAAGATGCATGAAAGAAAGAGAAAAAGAATAATGAAAATGAAAAAAATGAAATGAAAGATGAAAAAGAAAATTAGACAGAAAATATAATTAAGCGTCGAGGTAGCAACCCCATGAGCTACAATCAAATTGAATCCAGTTCTTGTCTAAAATAGCAATCTACCAAAACTAAACTATAATCAAGTACTCACTAACATCTCCAAACTACATAAATATCAATTAAGAGACGCTAAGCTAAATCTAATATTAAGATCTAACTATTTAATTGAGACCTAATCAAGGCTTTGCACGTAAAAAATCTCGATTGTTTTCTTCTCTATTTTCTCTTCATATATTTGCGTTTCTAATGTTCCAAGCCACCCTTTTTCCTAATCGCTCTTGAGTACTTGTCTCTCGGGGTCCGGAACCGATGGCCGGCAGCATCTTCTTGTGGGAGGGCTTGGAGCTAACAACCAGCATCTCTAAATTAGGACACATCCACCTTAAGCTTTCCGCCAGTTGAGAACTAGTATCAATATCTCCAGAAGTGTTGCACAGGATCTGAAGTCTCAGATGTTTGACATTCCACAATGGAGGAAGCACTTCACTTCTGATTTCTTTTGGAAAAACCAATGCCTATGTATATAAAAGAGAAGAATAACAAGATTTCAATGCTTCGTTCACATTAGCATGCAAATACTCAATACAAAATATTGATTTGGAAAATTTTTACTTACCTCGACTTCGTTACAGACTAGTATTAGCGAGTCACAACGGCCAAAATATCTCAAGAACTTGGCCGCCTTGAGATAGCTCCTCCTCTTGTTGTGTACTTTGAAATCCACCTCCAGTCTTGCATTGGCCAATCTTGTTGAATCTTGTGGACCTATGACTATGATGTTGGGGCCATTGTATTGGAACGACACCAAATTAGGGGTTTGGGTCTTTACTCTTATCAGGGAGTCTAATTCAGTCAAGGCGAGGTGCTTGAGATTGTTGTGAGTTATCCTGATGCGCTTGGTGTACCGGCTCCCCTTGAGCCTCAAGATCTCTAGGAGACAAAGCCGTGAGATGACTTCTCTGATTGTCTTGATTGCGAGCACACACAAATCCAGCGCAAGCTCCCTCAGGTTTCGAGCACCATGTACTTGGAGATTCGACAACTGCCCATCCAGGAGGGCCATGGTGAATATCGATGTGTAGCTGAAGGATACGAGGTTCGGGGCTGAAATTGAAATTGAAAAGCTGTCATTGTGAAGCACGGCTGACGCCTCAAAAGTCTCAAGCTTTGATCCGCAGATAAGGAGGTCCCTGGAGCGGGAGCAGCCAATTAGCTCCACAAGTCGGAGTGTGGGGCAACTTAGCATTAGCTCGTTCAAGATGTCATCACTCTCGTGGGCTTTGTGTAGGACCAATTCTTCTAAGCGAGACAGCTTCATCTTGATGCCCTGCATTGAGAGATGACTCACGTGGAAGATAGAGATGGTGTCAGAGACCAAGTCGGGGCATTTTTGATTGTACAATCTTCTATCGGGATAGTCCACGATGCGGCCGAGCGTAAGGTCTCGGAGATTGAGCTTCGAGGCAATGTCTATCCACTTGGGCACCACGGAGTTCAACTTGTTGCCTCTCGAAAAGACTAGCAAACTCATCGAGTCATTGCTGAGGTCGTTCTTACAGCGCCGTGTGATATAACCATCGACATACTCCAAGAAAGTGTCAATGTTGGCATCATGCCCGCCAATGTATTGGCTCCCAAAAGTTTCTTCATCGAATTCTAGAGCTGGGAGACTATTAAAGGCGTGGTTCCAATCCTTGGAGAGGATGCTGATTTGCGTTGCAACCCTTAAAGGCAAACGTGACATGATTTTTTGAATTATCGGTTGAGTCCAGTAAAAAGTGCCATGAACGGAATCCGATGTATCAACATGGCCTTTGGAGATCTCCGCCATCTCGTCGTTCTAACAAAACTTCCTGCAGCAATACTTCCTGCAATCCAAGAAAGAACAAGAACTCAAGAATGTTATTAACAAAGGAGGCTTTGGATTGTTGAAGGTTCTTGACTTAGAAGGCGTGTACAAGCCCATGCGACTGGAAGCATTATCGTTGAAGGAGACAGCTCGGGGTTGAACTTGAACTTGGCTCCATTTACTTTTTACTTAATTTTTTCCCGTTTATATAAATTTTCTAGCTTTTCAAAGTCAAACTCGAAAGCGAAACGATGCTTCGAAAATCAAAATACAAACATGGCGGATTGCGACTCCTGTTCCTGTAAATGTTGGATTTATGTGATAGCAAAACCTACACGGTAAAAACTTGAAGCGTAGCAAGAATAGGCCAAAAAAAATACTAACGACACCCTTGATCGTATATTCAATAATAATCGTGCGGTGTCCGGGAATAGCCACTAAATTTATCGGAAACCAACGAATTACGAAACGATTTATCGAGATTACAAAACACCGCACGCCCATTATACAAAACGCCGAAAAGATTTCAGATAACAAGATCAATCAACTTCTTCTGGAGGCTGACTTTACAGGAACAATAAACCATTGATGATGGGTAAGCCAAATTACCTTCAACGGGGTTGCTTTCCCCTTTCTCTTCAATCAAACCAAGAACGCGTTACGAATCGATGAACAGATGATCCTCGTCCCTATGGCGCGGCAACTTTTACGGGCCGATGACAGCTCTTCCACTCCTCCTTGTCTCTTCAAGAGGCTATTTTGTGTATGTGCAGAGGAAGAATGGGGATTTTAAGTTTGTCTAGTTTTCACCCCATCTTAACCATGGTGATGGAGTTTTTTTATCCCCCAGTCTCTCTCCAGAAATTACAAAAACAATTGTTGGATAAGCATGCACAATTTGTATGCTCAATCCGAGCCCTGTTAGGATTAGGAGACATGCGGAGGTTAGCTCTGGTTGGAAACTCGTGCATTACGTTGATGCAAGGTATTTCCTTTTCTGGTCTTGGACTTTTGAATCCGACCCGAGAGCGCAGTTGACCGCGATCGAACCGACCACGTTTTGAGGTACCTAGCCCAAGTTCAAGGAAAGACCCCCTGTGCGACTAACGGGAGTTTGATTTGTATTTCAGTGACTTGGCCCAAGCAAAGCGACGGCCGAGGTTTAACTGATTTTTCTTTCCTTTTCTATTCTTTTGGTAAATTAAATCCTTAGTTGTTCGTGTTATCTTATGGACTTCTTGTTCCCTAAATATATGTGCATCTTTGTAATATAAATTTTCATGAAATTATCTCTCCCGAAATTATTTATCAATATTACCATATCACCTCTTTAGTTTGTAATATAATTTTCACACCATCTTAAACATGGTGATGGATTTTTCATCCCCCACTCTCTCTCCAAAAATTACAAAAACAATTGTTGGATAACCACGCACAATTTGATGGATTTTTTTATCCCCACTCTCTCTCCAAAAATTACAAAAACAATTGTTGGATAACCATGCACAATTTGTATCCTCCTCAAGTTGAACAACTAATAGTAGACTAGTAGTATACCACCTTCTTAATAAATTATTTTCTATGACTTCACCATAACATTGTTTCAATCAGTGGGGTTGCTTTTATAAATTAAATTCACTCAAATGAAAGATCGGGATAAAATCGATAATGAAAAACTAAGAAGATATATTTAATTTTAAATATAGCTTACCTAGATTTTAAATGCAGCTTACCCAGTGCTTAGTTTATATATAGATTATGGAATAAGAATATATCTTATCGCATCACTTACTCGTGAGTTACAAATTATGGATATAACTTGCATACCAACTTAATTAAAAATAAATAATTATGATTTTCATATTTGTTTCTCCAATCAGTGATGGCTCGAAACATAACCCAATCAAATGTGGCGAGAACCGAAGAAAATAAGAGCCCAGAAGCCCTTGAGATCTCATTTCATGGATGCGGTGTTCATGTTCCCAAACCGCTCATCAATCATTTTTTCACACGGAGATCTCATTCATATAACTAAATTTATGGCTTGCACAAAAAGAGACATTAATCTGGATAGTACGATGAACAACGCCTGCTTCTACAATTATAATGCTAGCTCTAATTGAAGAAGAAGGTGGAATGGTATGCTAGAGATTAGCCTGTGATGGAACCATAGCCAAAAATTCATCCGCTTCTGGGAATTACGTAAAAGACGATTCTCAAGTACGAGAAACCCGCCTGATTTGGCTAAGTCAAAACTGACGGTCGTAGTTCCTGGCTAAACCTTGATGCCGTGGGGACATTCTCACGGGATCCCGCATGTAACCAACACGAAAACTTCACATATACTCAATGACCACTGAATTAAATGAGGCCTCAGGTTGCTACTCAAATCAATAGGCAATAGAAAGTTGCTTACAGGAAAGATAGGCGCATTTAAATACATGTAGCTGTATTTTCAAACTCTTGCACCATATTTACAAATCAAGGTCTTATCCTTTTGCTACAAGAATAAGCAAAATTTCAAATGACTGAGATAACAATTTTGTCAATTTGAGGGATAAATAAGCAAACCTGAAAGGTCTTATCCTTTGTGCTTGACAATGTCATATAGAGGGTTAAGGTCCCTACAAACAATATATCAGGGCAGATCAGGAAGCCTTATGTACAGCGTCAAAGTTAATATAGGATTGAGGGGGCGATAGGCAGCATTCAGCACCTACAGACCCTGACTTGACGATAATTCTTTACACTAACCAAGATGGATATCATTTATTATTTTTTTTTCTATATTCAACTATTATAAAAGAAAATTGAAACGCATCACCTGTTTTGAGAAGTTTAACATTGTTGAAATACTTATTGCACATCTTAACAACAAAACTATACACTCCAACAAGATGGTAACTTCTCAAAAAGTGAGGATCACAATATTAAATATTTTCATATAATTTGTGGACTTAATTAAATATATAATCGACAGACTAAGGATCACATTGAAAATATAAAGTTCAAGAATAAATTGTACATTAAATTAAAGTTCAACGACCATGTTAAATAAATTCAAATTTTAGAGACCACATCATACATTCAACTAAAATTTTAAACTAAAATTTAGAGACTACTTATTTGTATCGTTTCGATTTAAGAAATTGCTATATCAAGGCTCATTCTTGGACCCACAAATAGAGGCTGATTGCCATGCATACTTACGTCATTTTTTTGTCCTCATGTTCTTATTCTTTCTTCTTCATCTTTACTTTCCCTCCCACATGGGTGAATTTATGATTGGAGTTTCTCCTTCTCTCTTTTTCCTTTGTTCCCTTGATGCGACTATGTTTGCTTTTAATTGTCTACCTTGTGATAGGGATTAGGTTTTGATAAAACTGTCCAGTATTAACAATTTCTTTTTAGGTCGTTTTAATGATATCTTAATTTTTTAATGACTTCAAAAGTGTATGCCGAGATGTGTCTAATCTTCCTTATGACGCGATAAATATGTGCGTTGAATAAGAGGTTAGCATTTATATTTTTCATCACTCAAGTATTGCTATTTGCATTTATCACGAAATTCATCCATCCAATAAGTTTTAAAGTACCCAAAAACAACATTGCACGCCCATGAGAACTAGTATAATTATATAGAAAAAATGAAGGGTGAAAGATCTGGCAGTTTTCTACACAATTTAACTCATTTATTGATGGTTTTATTAGTGATGGGCTTAAGGCCCATCCGCCCATGTTGGGCTTAAGGTAGTGATGGGCTTAAGGCCCGTCCGCCCCATGATGGGCCTAAGAGCCCGGCCCACAAGAATAAGGCCCTTGAATGGAGGGACCTATAAAAGGGATGAGAGAGAGGGATCGTACCTTTTGGCATAATCTCATTCTTCCTCCTACTCTCTCTCAAGAACACTCCCAAGAGAAAGCATTCTTGCAAGAGGCGACACCATCTTCCTTCCAAGGCGATTGACGTCATCGGAACGAACGGGATCAGTTTCTCTTCCTCATATCGGCGTCGGTGTGTAATCTGTGGCTAACAAGGTACGCTCGAATCCGTGGTGTGCTTTACGATCGGTGATACGTGTTTATTCCGGGCTTATCTTCCGCACTCATTTTAGGGATTCGATTTAGTGTCGAATCCGGTTTTCGGGGATCTGTTATTCCCAACATTGGTATCAGAGCCCTAGTTCACGTTTTTCCCGACTTGTTTGATGTTTTTTGATTGATTTTTCGCGAAAGTAATTCGGCCGTACGGATCGGGCGAGAAATCCCGACACCCGAGCACCTTTGTTCGCCCATTTTTCCGATTTTTCGTAAGTCGAAATCGAAGTTTGATGGCATAGGGAGAAAGAGGACGTCGAGACGAGTCCGGCGATATGCCGCACGCCGCCGGAGGCCACCGGACACGCTGCCACGCACGGCCGAAACGCACGGGGGTCATCGGCGCGTGCAACGCACGCGCCGATTCGGTCCCCTGCGCAAAAGCGCGTCGGACGCGCCGTTTCGCCCAGGCACGTGCGACGCACGCGCGCACGCGCGCGCGAAACGGCGCGTCGGTTTGCGTCGTTCGGCTTGGCGCGTGCCTCGCACGTGCCCGATGACGTCATCGTGACGTCATCCGTGCACATGCGTGGCACGTGCGGTCGCTATTCGTCCGACCGGCCCGACCGGGCGACCGGTCCGACCCGACCAGGCAACCGACCCGCGTTGACCGTTGACCTCGCGTTGACCGTTGACCGACCGTTGACCGTTGACCGACCGTTGACCGTTGACCGACGACCGTTGACCGTTGACCGGCCGTTGACCGTTGACCGTTGACCTAAAAAAAAAGAAAAAGAAGAAGAAGAAGAAGAAAGAATGTGTTTCTTTTTCAATTATGTCTATGTGGATTAAATGTAATCCATTTTTTGTTCTGCATTTGTTGCGGGAACAATGCCTCCCTCGTAAGCCACGCGCATCTGTGCGCACAATGTCAGAAGAACAAAAGGAAAGGCTTTCAAGGTTGATAACCGATTTGAATGGTTATCGATGGGAGAGTGACGACATAATTGATCATGTCATAGAGGTCAACAACAAAATTCAAGAGGTCATTTGGAACGGTTATCCCATGCTAGATATTCAGATGGTGCGATTCTTTATGAACACTCTTCCACTACAATGGTAAGGAGTGTTGAATCGCCTATGGGAGGTCAAAGGATTTACTAGCTATAAGGAGCTAGTAATGGAATTTGTGGATGAATATCATCGGGTTGGAGCCACAAAGACTGCGACCCAAGGAATGACTTCGATTAGGCAGGGAATGAATGTGCGTAGGAGAAATCCTAAGGGATATCCGTCTGTTTTTCCATGGTCATCGAGAATGCCTGAAAATTTTACGAGAAAAAGAAAGAGAAGTTGAACCAAGTAGCAAAGCTTTCCCTATTAGTTGTATGATGCCTTGTTTTTAGATGTTATGGCTGGTCTTTATTTAGTGTTCTTTGTGAACCTTTTTTTTTTTTATTTTATGTTTACTACCGATTGTTGTTGATGTAGCAACCTATATGTTAGTGGTATTATATGAAAGCATTTTTTATTATATGGTATGTCAATTATCCGTTGCTTTTCATTATGGTGGTTCTTTGTGGGTAGTTAGATGTGGGTAATTAGTGAAGTTTTTGTAGCTTCATAGAATTGATTTTGCATATGACAATCATATTAATGATAGTTTTAAGTTAGGATTTTTGGAGGATGATTGGAAACGTAGTGACCTTTTGATTCTAAAACCTTACTTGAAATTATTCATTAATATGATGGGTCTCGTGCAAAAGGGATGCATAAATAATAGGCATTAATAACTCGTGCACATATGTCGATGTGTTCGGATCAATGGCTTCAGCCACAAAGAGCATAGTTGCCGAGCTGAACAAAGGTGAAAAGCTCAATGGTGACAACTATGAAATTTGGCAAATGAGAATTCAATATGTCTTTGGAAAAGCAAAAAGCACTAAAAGCTCTTGACCATGTTATGGAAGATCTTGAGAATGCTGTGCGCCACCTTGAGCTAGCTGATGATTGCCTCAAGGCATTTGAGCGGGATACAGATATTTGCTGTGTTGCTTTAAGCTCAGAAGAGGCTTCAAGCTCTAAGCGCAAGCGCATTGATTCGTTCAATATGTGGGATAGCAAGGGATCAAGTCCTTCCTGCAAGAAGCCAAGAATTAACCAACAAAAGAGAGGAAAACGTCCTCGCGTGAAGAGAGGAAAACGTTCTCATGTAAAGAATATCTCAAGGGTGAAGTGTTACAACTGTGACCGAGAGGGGTCACTATGCCCGCAATTGTCGCGAGCCAAAGAAGGTACACACCCCTTGTACAATTGGGAACTTTGCGTATGTGTCAAGTTACGTATTCTTGACTGAATCTAATCCTCTGTGGACTGTAGATTCAAGAGCTACAGACCATGTAGCGAAGGATAGAGAATCCTTCGTAGAATTTCGACGAGTTCCAACTGGAACTAAGTGGATCTATGTGGGAAACAACTCCAGAGCTGAAGTAAAAGGAATTGGCACCTGCCAACTGAACATGCGTGGTGGACGCACGTTATTCCTACATGATGTGTTGTATGCTTCGGAGATTCGTCGAAATTTAGTGTCTGTTCTAGTGTTGGTTAAATTTGGTTTTAATGTGAACTTCCATAATAGAGGTGTAGATTTGTATTTGGATACAAACTACTATGGTTGTGGTTATTTTCTGGATGGTTTTATTGTATTAGATGTTGATTATGTTAATACAAATGTTTGTTATTCCCTTCTCACGTCTCCTAATACATATGATAATGATGTGAATGTATGGCATGCTAGACTTGGTCACATTGGCCAACAGCGTATGAATAGACTAGCCAAAGAGGGCTTGTTGGGCAATATTGAAAAAGTCGATTTGCCTATATGTAAGCATTGCCTAGAAGGGAAAACGACAAGGAAACCATTTGGAAAAGGTAAAAGAGCTGAATTTCCTCTGCATTTAATCCATACTGACGTCTGTGGTCCAATGAATGTGAGAGGAAGGCATGGGGCTGTTTATTTCATCACTTTTATAGATGATTATACTCGATTCGAATATGTCTATTTGATTTCTCATAAATCTGAAGCATTGAGTTGTTTCAAAAGGTTTATGAACCTGGTAGAGAATCAATTAGACAAGAAAATAAAAGTATTAAGATCCGATCGAGGTCGAGAATATTTATCTGATGAGTTCAGAAAATTATGTGATGAAAAAGGAATAGAAAGACAGTTGTCTATTCCATATACTCCTCAACAAAATGGTGTTGCGGAGAGAAGAAACAACCCTACCGGAAATGGTTAGGTCCATGATGGCGCATGCTAATTTGCCTATCACCTTTTGGAGTGATGCGTTATTAACTGCTACATATATACTTAACCGAGTGCCTTCCAAATCAATTACTTCCACTCCATATGAGTTATGGACATGTAGAAAATCGGACTTAAGTTTTCTTAAGCCATGGGGTTGTGCTGCCTATACACATGAGTCCTCTCACAAGTTTGGGAAATTGGGTCCTAGAGGAAAGAAGAGTATTTTCATAAGATACTCGGAACACTTAAAAGGGTATGTGTTCATAGGTGAGCAGGAAAGTGGGAGTATAACTGAATTTGAATCACGGGATGTCACATTCTTAGAGGATGAATTTCCTAAGAAGGGCGAAATAGGGGAAGATCACTCCTTATTTGAAACCTTGGATCAAAATAATGATCTTAGTGGAGTTTGTCCAAGTGGGAGTAATATGAGAGGTGATGAATTGAATTCAACTCATTCTCAATTGCAATCACATAATGAGACGACATCATTATCTAATCCAAGTGGGAGCATAATGGGGAATGATGTGCAAAGTGTACAATCTCCCATACGGCGAACAAGTCGCCAAAGTATTCCCCGTCGACGTTTTGACATTGAAGGGGAAACTTTTATGGTTGCTCCACAAGATGAGGATGAGCCAAGAAATATTAATGAGGTTCTGAATTGCCCTAGTAAGGAAAAATGGATTCATGCAATGGAAGAGGAAATGGAGTCAATGAAATCAAACCAAAGTCGGGAACCGGTTGATCTTCCAAAAGGACGCGAGCTATTGGGAACAAGTGGGTTCTCAAAATAAAGCGAAAGGCTGATGGCTTGATAGAAAGGCATAAGGCTCGCCTTGTGGCGAAGGGGTATAATCAACGGGGAAGGAATTGATTATGAAGATACGTTTTCTCCCGTAGTGAGATTTACCTCGATTCGCATTATTCGGCAATAGTAACTAGTATGGATCTTGAGTTACATCAGATGGATGTAAAGACTGCTTTCCTCAATGGAGATTTAGATGAAAGAAAATCTACATCAGGATTTGCTTTCTTACTGAACAATGGCGCCATATCATGGAGCAGTAAGAAACAAACGTGTATAGCCTTGTCCACGATGGAAGCTGAGTTCGTGGCATTGTCAGCAACGGTACAAGAAGGAGTTTGGCATAAGAGATTTTTGGATCATTTAGGTGTTGATGAGAAAGCTGCAAATCCATTATTAGTTAATTGTGATAGCCAAGCAGTTATAGCGTAGACCAAAGATCCAAAATATCATGGCAAGACCAAACATATAGATACCAAATATAACTTTATCAAAGATATGGTTGCACGAAAGGATGTGAACTTACAGTACATATCTACGCATAGAATGGTAGCAGATCCTATGACAAAGCCAATACCTAGAGATGTGTTTTGTGGTCATGTAAAATCTCTAGGATTGCGTAGAGTCCGATGTACCTTGGATATTGTAATTTCCCGAGTTGTTCACATTTAATGAATTTGAGTTTTCATTATTAATGCCTATGAATCTTTGTTTGATCTTTATGCATCTTAATGCTCAGTGCATTACATTAAGTTGAGAAAGTATGTCGGACAGATAAGAGATTAGCCCACTCACACGGGTAATCGCCTCTATTTACTATGTGATAAATAGAGATGAGACGGTTTTTAAGCTTATTATCTAGGTGATAATCAAGAGCTCAAGCTTAAAATAAATATGTCGCCTTAACTAAGTGTTAAGATGAGGACATGATATGTACTATGTCCGAAAGTAAAATACCCCACATATTTTACTTTATCCGTCTAAGATGCCGATGTGAGTTCGATGAATTTTGTGAATGAGTAGATACGTGAACTCAAGTTAGACATTGGGTATGTCCGAACTATCATCGTATGGTATTGATGGTATAGACATACGCTCCATAGGAAAGGAGTTAATACCGTAATACGTATTTCATACTACGTATGCATGAGACGACCAATAAGAGTGGCAAAAGTTTGATCTCAACTTTTATGCCGTATGAGACTCTTGAGGAAATGAGTTCCTCAATTAAGTGCCCTCATGACTTTTACTTATTCTCAAGATTTCTATTTAGTGTTTGCTATCTTAGAATGTTGCCAATGATCATGAGTTGATTCGATCTAATGGGACATCACTAGAAAAGCAAGTTGGGCGAAGTTGAGAGTTTGAAGGAAAGAGGAAGATCGATTCTGGAGAATCACATTGTAGTTTTGTATTCACTGGTCGACCAATTATGACTGTCTTTGGGATAATCATAATTGTGAATACTATATATCGTTGTTTTAAAAGAGATTAAGAGAGATATAAATGTGATCGATCGATCTAGGGTACTGCATACAAAATCTACTCAGAGTGTGACGCCCAAAATGAGCTACTATATATTCCTAACAGATGTATAGCAACGAGCTCTCAAAGTATGCTGGTCGCACGGATTATTCACCGGTATGAATGTTGAAGAGAGGTAAAGAGAATACTGTTCGGCCCACCATGTGCGAGTGGGAGATGATGGTTTTATTAGTGATGGGCTTAAGGCCCATCCGCCCATGTTGGGCTTAAGGTAGTGATGGGCTTAAGGCCCGTCCGCCCATGATGGGCCTAAGAGCCCGGCCCACAAGAATAAGGCCCTTGAATGGAGGGACCTATAAAAGGGATGAGAGAGAGAGAGAGATCGTACCTTTTGGCATAATCTCATTCTTCCTCCTACTCTCTCTCAAGAACACTCCCAAGAGAAAGCATTCTTGCAAGAGGCGACACCATCTTCCTTCCAAGGCGAATTGACGTCATCGGAACGAACAGGATCAGTTTCTCTTCCTCATATCGGCGTCGGTGTGTAATCTGTGGCTAACAAGGTACGCTCGAATCCGTGGTGTGCTTTACGATCGGTGATACGTGTTTATTCCCGGGCTTATCTTCCGCACTCGTTTTAGGGATTCGATTTAGTGTCGAATCCGGTTTTCGGGGATCTGTTATTCCCAACATTTATAAATGGTTATATGGCAAATCCGAAAGTGATACAAATTGACACAAACTTGACATAGGTTTCATATCATAATTAATAAAGTATGGTGTTTCCTAATGGTGCAATAGCAAAACCCAATCATGAAACGTAAACTTGAAATGTCAGCTATTCAATTTTTTAAATAGAAAATACATATTTGGTAAATTTTAGATTGACCAAAAAGTGAAAATTGCGGGCGGACCCCATTTTTTCCCGACAATAACCAACTTGGCATCAATTATTGGTTTATTTCTATATTGCAGCAAAAATGATGTCGTCAATTATCATATGTTGTGGCCAGAGCAACGTGCATAGTTTTTCTGTATGAATGGTCTGACTATGGGATTATGTTAATAATGCATGGCTTTTTTTTTTTTTTTTTTTTTGGGTGCATATGTTAAGGCGGGTGGACAATTCGGCGATGTTGTGGCAGATTTGCTGAAAACAAGGGTCCATTTATAAACTTAGGATTTGGATAAGAAGGGTACAAATCTTTTTTAAGTATTTGACTAGAGGAGAGAGCCTCGAAAAGACGAAACTAGGGAGATCTTTTAAGATCCCCTTGCTGCCTCGGTGCTGACCTCTATGCCGTTTTGGTGTGTCCTTAAATATTATCATATTTTCTTTCCAATAGATAAAGAAATTGCGCAAATCGATCGGAAACTCTTTTTTAGGGCAAAGATTATGTAACAAGAAAATATTGAGTGGGCCAGCCTATTCAATGCAGGCATGCCACGTATCGGTAATTTATGTTGCAGTAGAGAGAGAAAGTGGATTTCTTTTTTAAGAGAGAGGGACAGTGGCCACGTTCTCAATGGGGAAGAAGATAATTTATTTTTTAATTTCATTTTTCAAGAAATTAGATTTTTTATTTTTTATTTCTTTTTCAATTTTCAATTTTTAATTTTACTTTTCATATTATTTTTTTGGAAAAGTATGAGATATCCCTACATTGAAACATATTCGAGTAGCAGAAATATCTAATCTCCATTATTTTTTTGCTCGATTTGTTAATTATATATACATTATTTTTGTTTATATATGAATCGATCAATTTCAAAGTCATTGATTGACAAAACCAAAAAAAAACCTTTAAAGTCATTGCCCTTAGAGTCTAAATAGTTATAAAAAAAAAAAATTGGAGGAAAATTACAAAATAAGTTTTCAAATTTATCAATATCTTTTTTTTTTTTTTTCTCACGCCATTTATAACTCATTTAAAAAGCAAACGAGTTGCTCATATGAGATTGACCTCATTGAATCTGAGTCACAAAATGGGTATAGAACCCATTTTTCCAGCCCTAAGTCTTTATAAGTATTCAATTCATAAGTTTTAAAAGTTTTTTTTATATTTTATTTACTTAATTTTTATTTAATTAATTTTTTTCATTCGACATGAAGTTTTTATCTATATATATGAAGAGCTTGAAGAGGGTTAAATAAGTAGGTATAGGTTTTCCTATTATATTAATTTGTTTTGATAATATGGGTCGGGTCGGATATGTGTCAAGTATAGGTTAGGTCGGGTATAGGTCATTAATTTTACGTTACATGAAAATGGGTAAATATAGATCGGACTATTTTCGATCCAATCCAAATCTGATGTGACCCAAACCCAATGTGACCCATTCATTTGACAGCCTTAAGGCATTGCTAGTCGATAACAAGACCCAGATCAAAAGTCCAATCGGTCAAAAAAAAAAAGTGTCTGATCGAAACTCCGACTTTCCTCAAGTCCCCTCCTCCACTTGATCGCGCTTCCTCTCTTTATACGAGAAGTTTTCTATAATACTCTAAAAGAAATTTCTAATTGATTGCTTTTGGATGCACACGAAACAACATGTTTTTCTTTTGCCTACCTAGCTGCTGAGGATTTAAGATGAAATGTCAATCGACAGATATGCTATTTAACAGTGGTTTCTGCGGACGGAATAACGCTTTTTGATTTTAAACCAAAAATTCAATTTTGTGTGTCTGCATGGTCCATTTTAATGTTCGTGTTTTTCCTTTTAACATAAACTAGATAAAGTTTGCTTATTTTTTTTCTTTTTTTTCATTTTTATAATATTCGGCTAAAAAAGAATGGTTGATCTTGATTTCCAGAATAAAAATTATTATATTCATATTGCTTCACATAGTATTAGAGTTAGAGACAAGTTCGCAAGGAAAATGGGGAGTTTCCAATTTAATAATTTTCGTTGGTAGTGCCCGTATAGAATGTAATTTTGAATTTTTAATCCTGAAAATTGATCAATTTTAAAAGGGGCTGAGCATTTCTTTGCATCCCCATTATTATATTTAATCATAGGAAAAGAAATATTTCCAATGAAAATCTATCAATCATTGCAGAATACTCATGTTAAACAATCGATTCAGGGACCGACCAAAAACAAACAATCGATTCAGGAGAGAGAGTGTCAAGCTCTCAACGTGCTAGCTTTAGTGTTCTCATGTTGAATTATTTAAAATTAAGTATATATAATATAAATGCATTATAGTTAACACGTTCCCGATAACAAAAGGCAATGCTACTAATTTCTTTCCCTTTGACTTATAATTAATTTTTTTTTTGGGGGTTTCAACTTTAAAGCACGAGATAAAAAAAACTCATCTACACGTCCAATGACAATGGAAATCCTCCGCCACGAAATTTGAAGAGTACCTAGCCTCATCAAGCCACAAACATCATCAACAACAGCTTCGACAACACTCCGCCACCTCTCATCCTCCGGGCTTACCTCGATACTAGGCTCTTCTAATCGAGTGAGCGTGGAAATAGTGCCCCGAAGAATCAATGCATTCACTTTCGCATATTTTGGGCCACAATCTATGTGTTGGCAAAAGATACCTCTAAGCAAGTGAGCTTCGTTAGCTTTGTGACCTCCTCCAGCAGATCCATGATCATAGTCCCTTCGGGATCAAGAACCTCAAGCTGCTGAAGTTTTCCAATTTATAGGGATAACACCCTCAAGAGATCACAATAAGTTGAGAATAGTCTTATTAGGTGGGTTGACCTGAATAGATACTCTGGCAAGGACTTGATCCAAGTTCAGGACAAATTCATAATTTCCAGAGGCAGCATGTAATCAAGAATTTTGATTATAATTAGTTATTGCATAGCATGTGTGTCGTTATTTAAGTCAAGAACTTCTGCTAATCTACTAATGCATATTAGATAAGGTCAAATTTAATCACACATAGATCATGAGTTCACATAGCCTTTGAGGCATTTAATTTTGTATTCATCAGACAGAAAAACTTAAAAAGAAAAGGGAGCAACGTGCACCTAATGCACTCACAATTTGATTGGGATCGCCTAACTCTAATACCATGTTAAAGGATTATAATACGACTTATTAGTTGATCTAATTAACATCTTCATAAGACCTTCAATGGAGATGTGATGAAAGATATTGAGTTTTTGTTAGAAACTCGTGTTCCTAAAATAATGCACGACAACTGCTAGTGAATGTTCTTGGATGTACGAGGACCAAAAGTATATTTCCACCGGAGATAGGTGGGGGGGCTAAATATGGACGAAACACAATACACAGGTCGAAATTGTATTTATACATTATTACGAGGACCCGTTTAGTAAATTCCCTTATTTTTCAAGTACAAGACCATCTTGGAATCCTCCAATCAAAACCGAATCTTCATTCACGTTCTGCTCATTTCAAAACAAGTAAAGCAAATTTTAACTGTACGTACATGCATGAAGATGGCGGAATATAAATATGTATAAAAAGGCTTTTTGACTCGGGTTTGTCTTCATCATCTCCTCTCTCCCACCACCATTTTTCACCAAACCACAAATCTCAACGAATCATCTGGCGTGTGTTGATTTCATGAAAAATCAATTCTCTGATAATAATGACTTGTATCGTCCGTGAAATAAATTTACAAAAAATATTTTATTATTAACGAAAATGGACATGTATGTTGTTCGATTGGAAAGTCAGCGTTCAATTAGGGATCTTGGCTTCAATTTATTTGGTACTCTTATTCCTACAGCTAATTTCATTATTGGAGATGCACAAAACTAGCAATGAGAATAAGAAGCCCGATTACTGTAAAAGTTGTCGAAACTTAGAAGGTCATCCATATTTAAAAACTTCTGAAAGATAAAATATGAAATTTGTAGAAGAAGGATATCACAATTTATATGTGTCACGGACAAAAATGCTATAACGTCAAGTTTTCTCAAAGCATAAAACATAAATACGGATGATTTGCCATGCTCGCTAAGGAAAGCCATATTCAAAAGTAAAAATAGAGATTCCATATAAGACCGTGAAAAGTAAAAAGGGTAACGAAAAGACAAATTTTTCTTTTATATATTCCTATGGCAGAGTACAAAAGAAACGATTTTTTTTTATACCAATGAGAAGTTAATGAGGATAAAAGTGTTTAAATGGTTTGTGGAAAAATGAATCCTCGCCTTGACTCGACTTAACTCGAATCCGAATACCTGGAGTGCTAAAGCTTGATATGGAGAAACACTTAAGTGCCAAAAGTTAGGAAAGTGACACTTAAGTGTCAAAATTGGAGCAAAATGGATCACTTAAGTGCCAATTCGGCGAAAATCTGGCCAAAATGTTAACGTGATGATTTTTCAACGAAATAAGTGCAAAACGGCATCGTTTTGATGCTGACATAGTAAAAAATTAATATAAAAATTAATAAAATTAAATTTAAAACTAAATTTATTTAAAACATTTAAATATTTAAATATTAATATTAAAAAATTAAAATTTTTAAAAATAAAAAAAATAAATAAATAAAGGGAAGGGGTGGGCGAGGGCTGAGCCCTCGCCGCCGCCGAAGGGCCGGCAATGGAAGGGTGAGGGTTAACCGGGGTCGCCGGGCCGTGGCCAAGGGCCGACGACCCCGGCCGACTAGAGGCGAGACCCGGTGAGCCTCACCCCAATTGGGGTGAGGGTCGCGGCCCTCACCCAGATCCGGCGGGGGTCGGCGGGCGGGGTTGGCAGCCCTTGGCCGGGCCCGACGACCCTAGCGACCCTTCCCCTTCCGTCGCCGGCCTTGCCGGTGGGCGGCGAGGGCTCGGCCCTCACCGCCCCCTTCTTTAAAAAAGAAAAATATATTTGTATTTGTATTTGTATTTGTATTTGTATTTTTAAATGTTTTAAATAAATTTCGTTTTAAATTTAATTTAATTATTTTTTATATTATTTTTACTATGTCAGCACCAAAACGACGTCGTTTTTATATTGTCCAGCCACGTTAGCATGCAAAACGACGCCGTTTTGCACTTATTTCGCCAAAAAATCGCTATGTCAGCATTTTGGTCGGATTTTTGCTGGATTGACACTTAAGTGATCCATTTTGCTCCGATTTTGACACTTAAGTGTCACTTTTCTAACTTTTGGAACTTAAGTGTCCCTCCATGCCAAATTTTGACACTTAGGCTGTACTTCTCCCGAGTGTTGAGGAAGATGAATACCAACTCTCTCTCTCTCTCTCTCTCTCTCTCTCTCTCTTCATTATTAATTACAGCGAGTAAATGAATGAATGCAGAAGAAGAAAATTTCCACTTCTTGTTTTTTGCCTACACCATTTATTCCTTGTGCCTTTTATTAATTGATCATTTACATGATTAGTTTTGATTTGTTATTCACATTTATTTGTATAATCTATCTTCTAATTTGCTAATTATAGCTAACCACCAACCTTGATGTTATTCTTGAATTACTTCACTATTTGTTAAGACTAGAAAAACTCGGAAATATTTTTAAATAGAGTTAATACCATGAAAAACTCCAAATCGGTACACTTGTACAAATTTATCTCAAATTAATTTTTTGACTACTAAAAATCCAAAATTGATACACCTCTAACAAATTTATCATCCGTTAGTTTCCGTTAAATTTTATAGTTAAATTGTTGAGTTGGATGATATGTGATAATTGATGGACGTACCATACCCTCTGTTTGTTATATGTGCATTAGTTTGTGATTTTTTATGACATTAATTCAATTTAATATAAACCAACAAAGAGTAAATTTGTTCCATATATATCAATTTAGAGTTTTTTGGTGATCACAAAATTATTTTGTGATAATTTATTATGGGGCAAAAGAACATCTCAAGTGTCAAAACTTGGTACAATGGGATAGACACTTAAGTGCCAAAAGTTAGAAAAGTGGCACTTAAGTGCAACTTTTTCTAAAAAGTAGGATACTTGAGTGCCATATCCGACAAACCCTGCTGGAAATTCTGCGTGGCAATTTTTTATTAATTTTTCTGACTTATGTGGCTTGTTGGAAGGCTGGCTTAGCAAATAAACATAAAAATGATGTCATTTTTGTACAATTCAAATTTTAATATAAAAATTAATTACATTTAATTTAAAACCATATTTATAAAAAATAAAAGGGAAGGGAGGGGGAAGATGAATAGTAGGCGGCGGCGAGGGCTTAGCCCTTGCCGTCGTTGCTGCCGCCCCGCCCCCCCGGCCCCCCCCCGGTTGCCGGGAAGGTGGGCGGAGGGTCGGCCTGGGGTCGCTAAGCCCTAGTTGGGGGCCGAAGGTAAGGCTCGGTGACCTCGGCCAACCGGTGGCAAAGGCCTACGAGCCCTCACTCGGCCAAGCCCAGGGCGACCCAAGTGATTGTTTTTTCTCCGATTTAAATTTAAGTGAGCTGGCAAAAACTTTTGGCATTAAAGTGAGCACCGTACATAACTTTTGGCGCTTCTGGTATACTTTTGCCCAAGTTTGGAGCAATCTATGCATGAAATTAGCAATGCTTTGTTTTTCCCTCTCTTTTCTTTGTCTTAGTTTTTTAGCCAATTAGCAGTACTGCCAAAAACAATAATTGTAATAAAGTTAGCGTTGTTGACTAGCAGAAGATAATATTTGGATCATGTCGCAAGCTTGCGTTCTATATCATAAAACCAGCACCATCGATGCTTTTCACATACAAATTGGAGCATCAATTGTGCATAACAGGCAATGGATGTCACGCCCCGAATCCCAAGTGTGCAAACATCTCATAGTGGTCAATTAATTACGACATCCTAGGATGCGTCGTTGACCCATTCTTTTTATTCTTTAGATTAAACGCAAGCAGAACGTATTATAAACACCAATCAATCATCAAATTGGGATAATAAGAACATTTCAACCAACTTTTTCAAAAGCATTCCTTTTATTTATAAACTTGTTAATCTCAGAAAGTATAGTTTTACAAACCTTTACCACAGCAACTTCTTACTAACTATTTCAAAAATCAACAGGGTCAAGGTCAACCTAAACTTCACTAACGCCAGGCCAATCTCGACTCCAAAGGAATCCCAAATCGGGCACAACAGTTCTCCATACTACGGGCCTGAAAATAATTAACAACAACAGGATGAGATAAAAACTCAGAGAGTCAACAGCTTAAGCCTTGATTATGACGCGAATTCGTCTCAAAGGCAACCTAAACACGCACGCTATACGAACTTACCTCGCTTTAGCACACTAATACACATTAGTACATCAAATATGGCAATCTCAATACAACAAGCATAAATAATAATCAGAACACAATTTACAATAACCAGGCACACTGTCAAACATACGTGTTCCAATTATTCCGACCCCTTAGGCCACGGCCAACACACAAGTTGGCGGTCTTCCGACATATCCATGCATTATCCTGCCCCATCAAGCACGTCATCGTCTAGACCCCCTCCTAGACGACATTCTAGAAAGGAGTATTGGTTTGGCCTTAACAGCGACTCGGCATCCGGACCCTTGCTGGGCATCCAATGAACATCGGGTATCGTCCCCAAACTCCCATTGGATGACGATTAAATAACCACTCAAGTATACAATCAATCAAGCCAATTTTTGTTATCATTAATTAGCCTAGAACAAAATAGTTCGTTTTGAAATAATCAACTTTGGCAATTTTTCACACTTAAAATTCCAGTAAAATATTCGTATTTAATTAGGTGTTCAAAATCAACCCGTCAAACTTTGCACACTTTCATTTTAAAACCCCATGGTTTTATTTGGCATCCAAACCTGACACCTCAAAATTCTCTATTTTCTTGCACATAAAACTTTTTTTAAAATAATAAATAAAACTTATAACTAAGCAATCAATAACATAGCATCACAAGCTCGAATAATCGGAATTAGGCACAATCTCACCCAAAAACAAGTATAAAATTTTACTTAATTGTTAATCCATCATTAATTACACTAATCACGATTAATTAAGATAATCCCGATTAATTAGGCTAATCGTAATTAATTAAAGCTAATTACAATTAATTAGGATAAAATCGATTAATTAACTTAACTATAATTAATTAAAAACTAATCGCCGTTAATTAAAAAAATTATGATTAAATAAATATAAAGCACAATTAATCAAATAAATCACAATATGGTTAATACTCTGAAAAACCCCAAACTAATACATGTATGACAAATTTACCCCAAATTATTTTTTTACTATGAAAAACCCAAAACCGGTACACTTGTGACAAATTTACCCTGACTAATCATAAAAAAATCATAAACTGATATATTTATGATAAATTTATTCCAAACTAATTTATTCGACCGCTAAAAACCCCAAATTGGTACATTTATGACAAATATAACTCCCGTTAAATTGGATTAATACTACAAAAAAATCACAAAAATTATAAATTGTGACAAACAGAGAGTAAAATCCCAAATTGGTATACTAGTCAAATGTCACATGTCATTTAACTTAATAATTTGATACTTTTATTTAACGAAAACTAACAGAGTGTAAATTTTTCAAAAGTGTACCAATTTGGGATTTTTGGTGATTAAAAAATTAGTTTGGGGTAATATTATCACATGTGTACCAGTTTAAAGTTTTTCAGGGTATTAACCCACTAATCTAATAGTAATTATTTAAACTAATTGCACTTAAATTTAATCACAATTAAGACCAAGCTCAAATTAACTAACACTAATTGCTATTAACCTTAAACTAACTTAACCTTTAAACGTAATTAACTACCTAATCAAGGATTAGGAGCTAACTCACGGGTTTTTTGGTGATGACGACGTGACAGCTACGAGGACGCGATGCTCACAACTTGATTGGAGACTCGACGGTAGCTCCTTAAGCTCACAGGTTGCTTGCTTGAGGGTTTGGTGGTGGTCCGGTAGTGGTGGTGGCAGTGGCGGTTTGAGGTAAAGTTGGAGATGGTGATGGTGGCTATGGCTTGTGGTTTGAGGGTTACGAGTGGTGGCAAGTGTGGCATGGACGAGCGATGGAACGTGGAGGCGGTGGCGCAGGCAATGGCGGTGAAGAATGGCGGCTAAAGGGTTGGCATGGAGAAGAAATATTGAGAAGATAATGATGAAAATGGAAGCAAAAGAAGGGGAGATGTGGGGCTGGGGTGCTTTAGCCAGAATGAGGGGAGGAAGGAAAATGTAGGGGAAGGAAATGGGGAGGAGAAGATAGAGAGAGGAGGATAGGCAGGTCCGCAGCAAAGGGGGAAGAGAAAGTAACGTGAGGGAAAGAAGAGAGAAGAGAGAGAGAGAGAGAGAGAGAGAGGGAGAAAAGAAAGGAAAATGGGGTTGCTCAGTTGAGGAAATGGCGTGAGAGAGAGAGATGATTTTCTCAAGATTTTCCCTAAAACCCATCACTTCTCATACCCTCTTCCCTCAAAACCCTCATAATCTAGCATATTAACCCCAAAATATCTTCTTATTTTTCTTTTATCTTTAAAGCCGAAATTTTGATGCATATGAATATGCGAGACGATACCCGATTTTTATCGGATGCTCGGCGGGGGTTTGAATTCCGAGTTGCGGTTGAAGCCGAACTGATGCTCTTAATGGAATGCTGTGCTAATGCGTATGAGTATACGGGATGATGCCGTACCCGATGGGGTAGGAAGATACCTGATTATACTAGAAGACTGCTGATTTGTGTGTTGGCCGTGGTCTGATGGGCCGTAATAATTGGAACACGTGTGATGGCATTATGCATGAGATATTATGAATGTGTTCTGATTATTGGTTATACTTGATGCATTAATATTAACATGTATGAATTACTAACATGCAAGCTTGAACCACTGATATACTACCATCTGTCATGAGCAGTTTAATTTTGTGCAAGTTATTATCAAGAAAAGACAAATGAAAAAATTATCAAGATCTTCTAGACTATTTTGATAAACTTACACTTAATTGCAAAACCTTTCCTATAATCACCAAAAAGGGGGAAAAAGTAAAACAAAGAAGCAGCCAAATAAAGCTTTCAAATTTGATACCGCCCTCTCCGATCCCAATTTAATCAGTTGAATCAAAAAATTATGAGAAAATCAACTTAAAATGAACTTCTTGCATTCCAATAAATTGTATAATGTCCCTAGAGGCTACATGACCGGTAGAGCTCCTTAATCTAATTCCATGGTTAGCATCAAGTTTCTAATAGGAGAAAAAAAATGGATTATTAAGTTCTATACATCCTCATTATTAGAAAATATTTCAATGTCACACAATAGGAAGTCTAACTTAAATTATAGAAAACAAACCTACGTCCATTTGTGTAAAATTGCACCTCCAACTCAAACTATTAGAATTGAGACCCTCACTAATGCATCTATGGTTTCTTGTTGATTGGTGAGAAATCCATTCAAAGAAAGGAGGGAAAACTACCATAAGGTGCATAAAGAAAAATAAAAAAAGCTAAGAAACATTAAATGCCTGTTTCTACTTTACATTATTATGAGCAAAACATAGAATTTTCTATGGTTATAAGAAAGTGATTGGCTTGCAATTTGAGCAGCCCCATTGATCACTAGACCAAATAAAGTGGATCCTACTAGGGGAACATTGTGCAAAGAACTGGCATAATAGCCATGATGCCTTTGACTTCTTCACTCTATCAATAAAGAGTTCTAACTGTGAATAATGGAATTGGATATGACATCCCAAGTTCTTCTATTATAGTCTCTACTCCAAAAGTGAACACACCATTAAGGTTGTGCAAACTTAGTTCACCTACCTCGTGGCCATATGGATTTTCATTCAAGTTAAAACAGTGTGATACGATGCCACCATATGTCCTTCCTTCACATCCCCATGTAGTAAATCATTCATCTGAATCATAAAATTGTATCACTTGTCCCAATTCCACATATCGGATACACTTTTGATATCAATTTATTATAAAGACAGAAAAAGCATATCAATTGAGAAATGTTTAGGAGGCAAATTAAACATACCTATTGGTAGGAATTATATCTTCCTGAAGGATCGATGTGATGCAATAAATAATTTGCATTATATCCTCCTGAAGAATCAATGTAATGCAGGTAATAATTTGCTTCCTACTAGCATGTATGTTTAATATGCTTCCTATGGAGGATATAATGCAAATTATTTATTGCATCACATTGATCCTTCGGGAAGATATAATTCCTACCAGTAGGTATGTTTAATTTGCCTCCTAAACATTTCTCAATTGATATGCTTTTTCTGTCTTTATAATAAATTGATATCAAAAGTGTATCCGATGTGTGGAAGTGGGACAAGTGATACAATTTTACGATTCGGATGAACAATTTTCTACGTGGGGATGTGAATGAAGGACATATGGTGGCATTGTATCACATTGTTTTAACTTGAATGAAAATTCATATGGCCACGAGGTAGGTGAACTTGCACAACCTTAATGGTGTGTTCACTTTTGGAGTAGAGACTATAATAGAAGAACCTGGGATGACATATCCAATTCCATTATTCACAATTAGAACTCTTTGTTGATAGAGTGAAGAAGTCAAAGGCATCTTGGCTATTATGCCGGTTCTTTGCACGATGTTCCCCTAGTAGGATCCACTTTATTTGGTCTAGTGATCAATAGGGCTGCTCAAATTGCAGGCCAATCACTTTCTTATAACAATAGAAAATTCTATGTTTTGCTCATAATAATGTAAAGTAGAAACAGGCCTTTAATGTTTCTTAGCTTTTTTATGTTTCTTTATGCACCTGATAGTAGTATTCCCTCCTTTCTTCGAATGGATTTCTCACCAATCAACAAGAAACCATAGATGCATTAGTGAGGGTCTCAATTCTAATAGTTTGAGTTGGAGGTGCAATTTTACACAAATGGAGGTAGGTTTGTTTTCTATAATTTAAGTTAGACTTCCTATTGTGTGACATTGAAATATTTTCTAATAGTGAGGATGTACAGAACTTAATAATCCATTTTTTTCTCCTGTTAGAAACTTAATGCTAACCATGGAATTAGATTAAGGAGCTGTACCGGTCATGTAGCCTTTAGGGACATTATACAATTTATTGGAATGCAAGAAGTTCATCTTAAGTTGATTTTCTCATGATTTTTTTGTTCGAAGGAATCCATTCATTTTAATTAATTGACATAGATTTTCATGTTAGGCATACAAACAATAAATCAAGTCGAGAAAGGTTGTAAACCTAGCATTCATGGTAATCTTGTCATGGTGTAGTTGGAGGATGTTAGTGTTGGAGTCGATCTTGAATTTATAGTTTCCTTTATTTGCATAGTATTATTCATTTGTTTAGCCAATTTGACTTTATTGTATATTGGCATATAAGCTTAAAGCCAATTAATATACAACATTTTGTTGCAATTGATTAAATTAGGATCAAAGAGGGCGGTATCAAATTTGAAAGCTTTATTTGGCTGCTTCTTTGTTTTACTTTTTCCCCCTTTTTGGTGATTATAGGAAAGGTTTTGCAATTAAGTGTAAGTTTATCAAAATAGTCTAGAAGATCCTAATAATTTTTTCATTTGTCTTTTCTCGATAATAACTTGCACAAAATTAAACTGCTCATGACAAATGGTAGTATATCAGTGGTTCAAGCTCTATTGAAGGAGTGCTGTCCACATGCGGGCTAGAGATATAAAACCACACATTTATACCCCCTTTGAGCAGTTCTTAGCGAAGTGCCATTTGTGCCGAAGTTGCTTGAACACAAATATAGACAAAGAAAGGCTTATGTCCATGCTTGATTTGTGTACAGTTGCTATTGACGGATTAAAATTCTATCAAAAGCTGTCCTATGGAAAGTTAAAACTAGGAAGGGCAGAAATGCTCTTATTTGCCTTTATGTTGTTTACGTAAATTGCTAATCATATTGCAAGAATGTGAATTATAATTGACAATTCTGTGGAATACAAGTATAGTTTAGCTTCCTAGTTGTCCCTCCGAAAGAAAATATGGAACTTCCATTCTTCGTGCATTTAATGTTACCCCAAGATTGGGTCATAGTTAAGAAAATTGCATTCTTGTTATAACATTTTTATGATATTTTTACTCTCTTCTCTGGAGTTAGATATCTCATGGCAAATTTATATCTCTATTGAGTATGGCCAATCCAGTTTTGTTTGATAAAGGAGAGGGATGGTGAGGACATAGCTATTAGTTCTATGCCTATGGCAATGCAAAAAAAAGTTTGAAAAATATTAGAAGGCTTATAGTGTTGTCTTGTCTATATTAGATTCTCGCTATTAGCTGCATTTGTTAGAGCTTTGCTATTTGAAGTTGGACATAGATGATCATGTGAAATTTGTATGGATTATTCAAGAAAGTCTCTATATGCTTTTGATGAATATGTGACCTCTATGTCGAGAGATGATCGCTTTATATATATATTACTGATCCTAGTGTTCTTGATTATTTGAAAGCTAATTCGCATCGATATCTTGAGTAGTCTCCTATCACTTTTGTTGCCTATGAGTCGACCTTTAGCATTGAAGGACACATTTTAAATTAATGACATAGTTCTCTTTCTTGTGAAATTGTGCCATAGAGATTGGTTATTTGAAGTTCCACCTAAGGAAGATTTAGAAGATGAGCCCCTCATTTATAGGTTTTTTTTTATGTTCTTTGATGTATTTTCTAATTTTTATATTTTTTAATTTGATGTGAAGTTTTTATCCATATAATAAATACATGTGAAGAGCTTAAAACATGTTAGATGGATAAGTGATGGATTTCCTAAATTAGGTTAAATATTAATATGTTCTAATAATATGAGTCAGGTATGTGTTGAGTCGGATTATGTATAGGTCTTCAAATTTACATTGCATGGAAATATGCCAAAAGAAATTAAATGGATTAATATGAGTTGGGCCATTTTCAATCCGATCCAAACTTGACTCTAGAAAAGGGTATAGAACTTCGATTTCTCCACAACTAGTAGTGTCAATGGCGAGAATATGCACTATTCTAAGCGCAAAGACCTCAAATCCCCATCCTAAATAGACCAAATTTCAATCATTATTCCACTGGCAACACTCCCAATTTTCACCATTCCATTGTCAGTAATATAACTGGCTTCCCAAACCAATGCATTAAAAAAGAACAGCTCCAGCTTTGTCCAGCACATTTTATCCTTCAACAACTTTAGGCACAGAGGCCTCGTTTATATCACCCTATCTCTGGCTAGTGGGAGAGACGGTCCTCAGCCACCGCGAAACGCCTTATTCATGTATCGACTTTCCTTGAAACTAATGCCATGGATGGGGCTAAGGCAACCGTATCTAATTTCATAACTAAAACTCCCTTCCATCCCTCCCTTCTTTAAGTTACATTATGTAATTAGGCTAATCAGCCTTTGGAGACAAACAATGCAATTAGTGAGCCATAAGGATCACTTATTCAATTTTGCCTTGGTTCTAATCAATTCTGTTTCCTTTTTGCAATATTAACCGATATCTAATATGGTATAACTATGGATGTAATTTCCTTCATAGTAATATAATTTCATATTTTTCTTTTGCTTCTCTAGTAAAAAGCCCTAAGTCTTGGCAGTGATCAAAATATTGCATCCATAGTTTAGATGAAACTAGTGAAAGATGTTTGCGAATGAAAGCCATCTTATGATAGAAAGCTAATTGCACCAATTATTCTTACCGGTTGCCCATCATTCTGAAAACAGCGTTGGTGCTCCAAAATGCTCAGGATACATGTTCTTAATTAGCAGCGCCCATGATTTATCAAGATAGTAGTGAACTCTACTGCATCGCCGAGCAAACCGACAAGCTTCATCCTGCCATGAGCAAAAATAAAACATTAAAAGAAAATTCAACAAATCAGTCCAGAAAAATATAACTTGACATATGACCATCATAATAAGTTACCTGCTCAGTCCCAAAATTAGGCACTTGGAGAGCAAAATTTTCTAACACCTGTTGAGCTGACATTGTCGATCAATTCTTATAGTCTAAATATGCTTCGGACTGTGGAGGGAGAGGATTCAAGGTCGGCCTTTCAGCATCTGAATTACAAACCTCAAATTCAAAATTCAAACCAAAAGCAACACAATGAGAAAGAAAAACTAGGAAGTAATGTATGCCAAGTTTCTAACACATAAACAGGTAGTATCTTCTGAGTTACCCTCTTTCAACCTGTGCACATCCGAGCCCTTCTTCGGAAACCATTTATTTTGTTCCCTTGCCAGATGATCTCTGCAGGCCCTTCTTCTTCCACGTATTCCCAATCATCGCTATCGTCCCGGTTATGCTCCTCGTCGTCAACCTGTCAATCGACCATTTAAAAAGGAATGCCAATATTTTCTGTGCAGAAGCTATTCGACTGTGAATTCTGATATTATCTGTGCAGAAGCTATTCGACTGCCCCCGAAGCCTGTGTGAGATTTTGGAGCGACGTCAGGTAAAGGAAGGAAGGAAGGAGCTTCACCACCGCATCGCTCCACCCAAGGGCGCACTCCACCACCTCCGATGGCCGCCCTCTCTCTCTCTCTCCATCGTCAGATAGCTCGAGAGACAATGGCAAGCCGATTGTGCGTGGTGTCGCTTCGGGTGCAGGGCTCCATGTCCACCACTTCTCTGTGGAACCGCCTCCAGGAGCAGATCTCTACCGGCTATATCCTTCTTCTTCTTTTTGCGAGATCCAACTCCGAGACCGTGTTCTCATTTCGCCTCCCCTTCCCGTCCCATCTTTGTCGAAATCCTTTGAAGCTGATGATCCCGCCCGATTCCCAGTTCAATACACCCAATCTCCGCGTGGGAACCCTAGACTCCCTCCTCGCTCTCAGCCACGATCTCCTGAAGGTGGTTAGCGAAGAGAAAGGGATTTGAGAAAGATTTGAGGAAAGTACCTCTTTTTTTCTTTCTGCGTTTTGCTTTTCCTAAAAAAAATTAAAAAATAAAATGTTTAAGGTATATAAATTATGACAAAGCACATGCGAATAACTGTATATTTTCGAAAACTGTTGAAATCGATTTGTGATAACTGCAAAATTTGAAAAATAAATGCTACAAGTAAAAGGGCTCCGGACGAACCCAAGCATTTGGAAAAAAAAAGGGGGTATTTCGAATTTGAGCTCATGTAACAAACCGGATTTGAATATCGAGATTATTAACTGAATCCTCTTTTAAAATTGTTACCATAGCATTATCCATTGATAGATGTGTAAAGTTATTGATCTTTGAAAGGGCATACTTATAACAGGGTTTCTTCAACGAAAACTATGAGTTATTGTAGATTTTCTATGCCATGAGTTTACACCAAACTGAGTTATTGGGCCCAGTCCACGAGTGTGGTCAAACATGGAACTCACAAGGACGCAGGTAAGGATTTTGGGCCTGATCCATGTGTGGAATAAGATGTGAACTTCACAAGCACAAGAAACAAATATAAATGGGCTCAAGCCTACACTAAGCCCATTTTCTATTATCTTTACTAAAGACATCTTTTTATCACTTTCCCTCTCTTTATTATTCATTTTACATCTCTTTCTTATTTTCATTTCTTTCCTCTGGACGCCTCTATTTGTCTTCTTCAACTTTTCATCCTTCCCAGAGTCTAACATATCAATTCATTCATAAATTCTAAGCAAAAGCCAGAAAAATTAACATTCAACTAACCATTGACTTCCCCGAGATTAAGTGCCTCTTACTCAACAACCGTCCATCTTCAACCTCCACAAGACAACCATCTCCCTTCACCAGCCTTTCCCACAATGATGCCTCAGTATTACAGAACATAGGTTGGATGCAAAGAACTAACAAGGCAAATTCAAGCATTCAGTGACATTATTAGGGATCATCACACAAAAAATATAAGGACGTAGAGCAAAAAGGAACAATAGAGATAATACATGTGGAAACACACTCAAGGTAATAAAAAATTGGAGACAAGTTGATACAAACCTCATTTTTGCATTTCATTAAACACGTTGTGTGTGGTTCAGTCATTGAGTCTACAAGCAAGTTTTGAAGCAACAATTCATTTCAAACTATCACAACGATATTAAAGTGAACTTAAATTATCAGCTCAGTCTTAATGATAGTAGATTTCCAAATCAATAATACTCACAACGTCGACTCTGCTTTTCACTCAAAAAGAGGTTGAGAACAAGCAATGTAGTTCTTAACTTTACAAAGCAAGACTTCTAACTCCAGTTAGCAGGAAAATCATAGTGTGGATATCCTAAAATGTCACCAACGAGGGTCGGAAGCATTAGTTAAGGATCGAACACGAAATAGTTTCTGCGAATCTCTTGGTCGTGAAACAAGGGAGAAGAGACCTTCGAAGGCACGACTTTGGAAAATGGAGAAACGGTGGTGGTTGGAAAGGTAATTACAATTATATGAAACGACGACATAGACTCAAATCAACAAGAAAAATAATGACATCTGCAACTTCGAATCTCCGGTAACTATATTCGGAAACAGAGCCACAACTCCTAATGATGGAGATGATTCTCAGTGACAATTAATCTAGAGAAAAAGTGAAGAGAAATTGAGAAGAAATAAAAGGGAATTTTCAATCAAGAAATCTCAATGTGTGATGGTTTTCCACAACAAATTTACATCCAGTTGCCCATTATACAAAAACTAAAATGGATGGCCCCAATTGCACAATTACTAATAGGAAGCAACAATGAGGTCATACTAGTGCAGTCCTTTCTCCCTCAACTTTAGATTTAATTCGAATTAGGATCCGAACTTTTCTTATTAAAAAAATCCCCAACTTTTCGCATGCCTTCACTAGTTTCTTCAAGATTACCAATATTAAGAGGCTACTTTTTGTTCTATATGAATATGGGGTGGGGTATTGATCAAGACGCTAGATAATAAACCTTTAATTGATCATGCTATTAATAATTTTGAAGAAACTAGTGGAGATTTTTTAAATTCATGGGCATATTTGGGACTATAGTGAAATTTTGAAAATTTTTTAGATAAAATAGATTCAATTCAATAAAAAATTGAAATTATACCTAAAATTAGAGATTTTTTTTTTTTTTAGAGGATTAGGTGAGAATAACATAGAAAAACCCCAAGACTTGAAGTAGAGAAAACACAGGTGGGAACACACTTTGTAAGAGCTTTATATTTTATATTTTCCTTACATTTCTCAATTCCTTGCCCATTTACATTTCTTTGTACTTTCCTTATCATGTTATTCAATTCCACACATTTCTAGTCAATTTAGATTTTCCTTTTAAAGCAATTACTTTCCACCGCACTCAAATTTTGAAAATCACCTTCATCCAAATTCCAGTCGACACACTTTTTATGCAAGTAAAGTACCACCAAGCGATCTCAATGTAGTCCATTTATCAAAAGTTCAGATCGCCTCACCACACGCCATATTTCGTCAATAGTTCTTTTGATACTCATGCAAATGATATTTTCAAATAATATATCTATGTATTAATCCATTTTATAAGGAAAATGATGAGCTAACAAACTGTTAGCTTTTAAAAACAAACGTGTCTGCAGCTATGATGGCTCTACCTCATCTATCTGTTTGTGGTGATTTGGGTGACACCACTGCCGCTAGATATGCTCCTTCCTCGTTGAAATCTTTTATCCAAATGGGACCTCAAGGTGCTATTGGTGTGACAAAGCTTCTTAGACCCTTCTCAGAAAATCATTGACTCACTGGAACTAAAAGATCCTTTTATAAGGAATTGGGTGGACCTTCTTGCCTTTCTTCTTGCGGGGGTGAAATCTAATGGTATACTCTCCGCAGAGATGGTAACTATGATGTTTTTAAATATTAAAAAGCTCCTAAGATTGGTCATTGTTATCCTTGGGATGTCTATATTCTCTTGCACGAACTTACTTGATACAAGTTCAGCTTGTGTAACTAATTCCGTGTGAATAACCTATTCCTGTTGTAACAGTATATGAAATGATTGGCCCTAGTCCTCTTTTGAGAGTATATTTTGGTAGTTATATAAATTATGGTCGATTGATTGGCAAACTTTAAAACCTCAAAGCATGCACCATGTTGCTCAGTAATTAAAATCTTTAGCCACTTGATAAAGTTTTAGAAGTTCAGTATCTGTTATTGAATAATTTAGGAGGATAGTTGATCATTTGGAGATTTTATATTCTACCACATTATGCAGTGTTGTGAGTTGCTTTCAGGTATTGTTCTTAAATATTTTTTATTACTAAAAATTGGGACATAGGGCTGGGCTGTTGAGCCTAATCCGAATATGGTCCAACATGTATTCACAAATATGGGCCAAAAAATACGATTGGGCTTTCATACAAAGCCCCTTTTAGTTCTAAACCTTCAAAGTCCATTTTCTTCATTATTTCTTATTTCTTATTTCTTTTTTTGGAACTGTTCATTTTATTCCTAAACCGAGAACCAAGCTCACCATTCCTAGAGGTTTGTTTCTTATCAAGCCCACAAACTAAAGCTTTCAAATTATCAGAAAAATGGAACTCTCCGAAAGCAGTTCAAGTTCGAAAATTGAACCGAATTCCACTATTGAAACAATCCCAAACATCCATAATCCACTATTCCTATTTTTTTTTTTTTTTTAATTCTCCTTCTTATATCTATTATCTATGCTCACTGTCTTCCTCTTAATAGACTGAGAATACAAAAAATCATAGCCAGATCAGAACACCAACAATCAAACTTCCCTTCACCAATATATCATCACGTTACTTCACCATCAATCACCTATTGTCTATCATGGGATCTCCATTATCAAGCGTTGCATTCGCCTATCAATATCAACCACCAACAGATGCCATCCCTGCTTCTCCTCCATCAATCTCTACTGTGCACCATCGTCATTCACTTTTACTAAACAGCTCCAGTCATTGACCAACTCCTCTAAGATTGTTTTGTTCAAAGCTTAAGCAATCAGCAAAACTCGTCTATATCTAAATTTAGGCATATCCTTAACCCTCCCTATTGCATTTCACATAAAACGCAGCATGTACATTTAACGATGTCAAGCAAAGAATCAATGAAAGGAATTCAATGATAGAAGAAATTTGAATGCACTCTATATTGTTCGAAATGATATCAATCATGTATGGCACGATGGAGTCGTTCCCTACACACGAAAAGTATATAGGGTGCAGATGGTACAGGTTCTTCATATTATTTTTGTTTTTTGTTATAAATGATGCATAAGATTTAGATATTCATGCATAGTGTTACTACTTCCGGGTAAGTTAATAGAGAACAAGGAAGAAAATAAGGGGTAAGTATGAGAATGGGAAAATTATCAAAAAAGTCTTATCTGTACTACAATTGTGTTAATTCAGTCTTTTTTTTTTTTGTGTGGCTAATTTAGGCTTAATTTTTTGCATTTGTGTTAGTTGTTTTTATTACTCGTTGTTTGCATTCATAGCGACAAATCAAGGATATAGTTGAATGACACACCTTGATGGATGAACATCCTAAAAATAGGCTCGCCTCCACACCATTTGTCACGGGCAATCACCACGGAACCATCCAGCGTAGCGGGAATAGCAGAAGCCCAGAAGCCTGAGAGAGGAAAGAAAATGAAATGTTCAGATTTCGATTTCAACCACGACAACATAAGAAAACTTCACATATACTCAACCACCACTGAATTAAATGAGGCCTCGAGTTGCTACTCAAATAAATAGGCAATAGAAAGTTGCTTACAGGAAAGATAGGCACATTTAAATATGTGTAGCTGCATTTTCAAACTCTTGCACCATATTTACAGATCAAGGTCGTATCCTATTCCTACAACAATAAGAAAAATTTCAAATGACTAAAATAACAATTTTGTCAATGTGAGGGATAAATAACCAAACCTGAAGGGAAGTTGCTAGCGTGAAGAGAGAAAAACTCACTTATGATGCACTAGTTAAGTGCAGTAGCACAATGAAACAGACCTGGAAAAGGTGGCAACAGAAGTGCAATGAACAGGGCAAGTTAGTCATTACAATTTCCTATAAATTCTCCTTTCCCGAGTATGCTTCTCTTCTAATTGACTCTGCCTTCTTGACATGGATATTCTGGAAAGTAATCCAAAAATGTTTTGTTGCCTAGTGAATCCACTCCATCGAATAGGAAGCTCTGGACTTCATTCTATGTTTCATGACAAGAGATAAGTAACTGCAATTCTAATATGCAATGGGGATGTAGATGTACGAATAGCTGTAATGACATTTCTATCTTTGCATGTGTCTCCCCTAATGACCTTTTCAAAACTTCATAACCGGATCTTCGACTCAAAAATCAAATAAGTTATAGATTGACAAGGAATCAAAGAAACATAAGAGCAACGGCATAATTTTAGATGCACCTATAACACTTCGCTTAATACTTTATACCATCGGTGGTAGCACTGGTATCTGCATGTGCATGTAATAGATAAACTTCGCAAGTAGGCTGTAGATGAAGATAGGGGAGGAGATGAGTGACCAAGTGATTAACCTTTTTCTGCTCTCAAAGTCAGATACCAATGCTGCGCTTCACGGTTGGCTATAATTTGAGATGCATCAGTCTCCCTTATTCCTAGGTCCATCAAAACAAGCCAAGCCTGAGAAGAAATCAAAGGTCAGAGGAAATTAAATAGAGAAATATTCTAGCCTAAAAGAAACAATGCAATCCCTTGAAGAGACAATTTATTGAGCGACGTACCCAGAGATAATCCATGAATGTAGGGTATCAAATTGCATGTGTTGACTAGACTTAAACCTGGTCCATATGACTATTGGTGAGAAGAACCTCAACAATTCGACCGTTAATTTCCACTCCATGGTAAAAGCTGCATAAAGTGGTGTTCAGCTGAAACGTCCAAAAAGGAAAGGAAAAAATCGAAAAACTCTTTGAATGTTACTATAAAACACAACAAACAATTGACCTCAGCATACTTGAGACATCAGGCCTTCGTAACACTTATCTTTGTATTCTTTGTGCTTGACGACGTCATATAGAGGGTCAAGGTCCCTGCAAACAATATATCAGGGCAGATCGGGAAGCCTTATGTACAGCAATCAAAGTTAATATAGGATTTAAGGGCGATGGGCAGCATTCAGCACCTGCTGACCCTGACTTGACGATAATTCTTTACACCAACCAAGAAGGATATCATTTATTATTTCTTTCTATATTCAACTATTATAAAAGAAAATTGAAATGCATCACTCCTGTTTTGAGAAATTTAACATTGTTGAAATACTTATTGCACATCTTAACAACAAAACTATACACTCCAACAAGATGCTAAGCTCATCAAGGAGCATTACATATCTCTAGCCATATCTCAAGCCGGAAGTTCACTATTGCACATCTAGCTTGACAAACACTGTCCAACATACTACGCCATGCCAGTAGGTACTAGATAGTTAGACGTCAAATGTGTGACTACTCAAAGCTTCTGCAAAAGTCAGCTCGTGACACTCAGGCAGAACAGTTACACCGCAACCCATTTCAACTGTTCAACACTTTCTTTTATCAGAAAGGTGCTAGCAGGTAATTTCAGCAGAAAAACACGCATGGCCACTAATTGGCTTGCTACACATGGATATCACATGCACATGCACATTTGCTCGAGACATACAGTTGACCATAGAGCGCATGCAAAGCTGCTGAGCACATATAGTTGACCATAGAGCAAGCAACTGCTGTCATTTTCATCAACTCGCGTTGTTTCTTACAACAAGGAATAAGTTAAAAAACAAGAACAAAGAATTATTCTTACAGAACAACTATAATTGTCTCGGCAGCAGTGAAAATGTTGGCACAAAATATAGGTAGATCATATTATGGTTCTGGAAACATAGCAAAATGCAAAACCTGCATAGAGTATCTTTAGAAGAACAAAATGAGGCCGCTAAACATCATACCAAAATAATGTGTTCAAGTAAACTTACTTGAACAACCAATTCCTCCATCAGCACAAGTGGTAAATCTAATTAGAGGAAAAGCTTTACATGGAAAATACTATCTTCCAAAAACATGAAAGTTTCCATCGGTGAAAAGTCGGATCAATTAATTCTACACTTAATTCAAAAACTATCAAATTCGTACACCCATATGGCACCAAAATTCCTAAAGTTCTTATAACAAAAGAAGTGAAGACATAGTACCGATTCAGCACAACCGTCCTGTGTCTCGAGGATATTTCCTCCGACCATCATAACTGCGGTCCCTTGCTCCCTTGAACGCTCAAACTCTGAAGCAACCTTATTTTCGGCACTTCACACTACGACGACAACTCGATCTCTGTTTTATCATCCAGTGGCATCACGGAGCCGAACCTTTCCTAAGGACACGAAGAAGGACAAGCCTTGATTAACCATACAAACGGCAAATAGAGCAGACGCCCAGAGAGAAAACCAAACACCCGGCGACAGACATTCACAGTCAAGCGTCTCTCTCTCTCTCTCACGCACGCACGCACGCACATACTGAGCAGCATCGGCGAATAGAAAACGAAACAGTGGAATGCAACGACTACATCTGCCGACACAAGAAGGTCCAGAATGCAACGCGCGACGAGAGGATCGAACTTGAGTTCACCAGCAAACAGCCGCGATGCCAATTCGAACTCCATTTGAGCACGAAGCCCAGTCGTGAAACAATCGCATAACCAGCAAAGAGAAGGAGCCATGCGAGTGTGGAGCGCGGTCTCGTCCAGAGCAGGTGGACGAACTGCCGGTGCGCCAGAGCATAGACGCGAACGGACGGCCTCCACGCTTCCTCGCGTGCAGTGCGGAAAGAGAGATGCTACTTTGTTGGAAATATGGTTTGATATCTTAACAGATTCGGATCCTGAGTATCAATAATTGATTCGGTAATTGACTTGGTAAAATAGTGGGGTGCCCAAAACGGTTAACAAGAGACACGATCGAAGCAAAGACCAATTATCCGGACGCACGATGCTTGTGAAAACGACATGAGCATTCGAAAAATCAACCTTGAAAACAGATCGAGGTTTTCTCCGTAGGGGAAAGGGCAAAACAAGGAATTCGCGGTGCCATGTGACTTTGCTTGCCTCGCTTGACGATGCAACGACGCGGCGGGTCCACCCCATGCACCGCAAGAAGGCCGTCGCACGAGAAATAGAGATCACAATGTGAAAGGGGTTTTGCCTGATGCTCGTCAATGATAAGTCTTTATAACTATTAATAACAATCAAAATTCAACTTTGTTTTCTATTATCAAATCCATTTATCTTCAAAAATATTTGGGAACTATTCATATATAAAATGTAAATTATTTATTGTGATCCATTACCAAATATTAATTTATTCCTTTGTTTTGTACTTGTCATATTATAGTCAATCAAATATGTTGAATTCTTGTTGATATATCGGTTTTGTATAATGAGCAAACACATCATCATGGGCATCTTATGAAGGCCGTGCCACTTGACACGAGAGAAGATCAATCTACTGCAAATTGTTTTAATTGTCTTTGTCAATTGCTTAATAGATGATCTCGACGTAACTATTGATAACCTCCCTAGAATTGCAAAGTAAAATCTGTTAGTATCTAAATCTGCCCTCATCTATTTGTTGAACAATTTAAATTTTTTAAGCTTTCAACTAGTGCTAAGTTATATTGTTTTTAATCATGCCTTCGTGTCCATTTAAGAGTTAACCTTGTGAGTAGTTACGAAAGTGCATGTAACAGAGTTTGGTATCCATCCCATATTCTTCTCTCTCTCGCCTGCATAAAGATGGCAGCTTTTGCAGCTTCTGGTACCAGCATTGAAGCAGAAATAGTACGCGTGAGCATCAAGGGCCAAGTATGACTTCTTTTGTACCTTCTTATTTCCTAAGGTCTTTTTCTTTCTGGGCTTGTGTATCTTTAATATGTGCACCGGGCTGTGATGGTGCAATGATGTTGCTTTAATTTCTTCAGTGGGTTAGCTCGATTTCATCGAAGGTTTTACTTTCTGGGCACTTGTGTGTCTTATTTGTGTCTCTGTTTGTTTGTTGTTTTACTTTTAGAGGTTAGGTCAGCTAAAGATCCGATTTTATTGCAAGTGACAGTGGAGTTTCAATTGTTGCTCTTTTTAGCCAAGACCCATGAGCAGATCATACAATTGTTTTGTGCTGCTAGAGTTGTTTAAACACAAAATTTAGGAGTGATAGAGGATGAGGGCATAGAGTTTGCAAGGTTTCCATCAATGTGGCATCCTTTTGCAAAAACTCAGAATGCCCTAAAATGGAAAAGAAAGAGTTCAAAGTGGAGACTTGTGTTTTAAAACATTTGGTGCGACGCCATATTGGCCATTTGTCCTACTACGTTGATGCTGATCACCTTGCACATTGTGAATCCAATGTTTCATGCAGACCGCCGGTTCCTCTTTGTTCCTTCCTTTAAGTTGCGTAGGTCAATGTCGTAAGTGTAGGAGTCACAATGAATCATGCACTTAATTTTTTGATCTAGTCTCTGGTGCCAAAGCGACATATGCAGGAAGGAGGATACTGTATCAAAGTCCTCAAAGTAGAATCAACAAGTGAGGGAAATTAAGAACGGTAATAGTGAAGATGTATTGATTAGGGCAATTTCGATTGAGAAGATTCATCCATTCTTCACATAAGCCACATGTGAAGTAATTCACTCCGATGTGTTGTCTGTATCAAAGTCCTCAAAGTAGAATCAACAAGTGAGGGAAATTAAGAACGGTAATAGTGAAGATGTATTGATTAGGGCAATTTCGAATGAGAAGATTCATCCATTCTTCACATTAGCCACATGTGAAGTAATTCACTCCGATGTTTTGTCTGTTTCAATGCTGAGCATCTTATTCAACTTGCAGGACAATCATATGCTATACTTCGAAATGAACAGGAGAGTGAGGCTATCTAAGATGTTCGGCATCTATTGCAAAATACAGCAACTAGATGTGCAGACTGTGCGATTCCTCTACAAAGGCAATCGCATTACTAGCAATCAAACCCCTCAACAAGTAAGTATCGACCACTTGGGATCAACTTCAACATAACTTATTAGTAGCATCACTTGAAATTCATTATGTATTTTGTCGTAACCTACCATTGTGATTGGAGGACCATGCCGAAATCTGCGCTTTTGTCCACCAGTTGGAAGGCGGAAGACAGCAGCACAGACAAGTCACGTGTTGAAAGGACATTTCTTCTCTGTTTTTTTGAGACATCCAATGAAATAGAAACCATCTAGGAAGTACGGAGGGATTTATGATATTTTGAATTACATTCTGTATAGGAATTCTTGGACTTGTTCTCTTTTACCTTGATTCTTCGTCCACTATCACGAAACAATACACCTCCATGCATGTACACTCTTCAACCAAAAACACAGCATGGGCTGCTAGGGTGCCAATAGAACACCGGACTATTAACTGCTGAAAAGCCATCCATCTTGCGACAATATAGCAATGAAGCAGAATGCCAATTATAGTCCTTCAAGGGCACTCACATGGGCTCCCAAGAAGTGCTACAAGTAAACTTTTCCTGAGCAACCTCTCACCAATCCTTGTCAAACCATGTGAACATTTCCAAGTGTCTCGTAACTAGATGAGATGTCTTAACCATTTTGTTCATTAACATAACCATCATAAGGTCAATCAGAACTAAAGTGGGATGCTTTAGCCATTTTTTGTCTGTGTCATAGAATGTCCCGCCCAAGTCCCCAATCCCTGATGCAGCCTACATTGTCGAGGCTCCTCTAGCTTGAAATAATTATTGAAATGCCCTTAAACTCAGTTTTACAGCTAATTATACTAAACAAATGCAGAAACATGAAACTTAACAATTCGTTAAAATGAGGGGAATATTTATGATTTGTTATAAGTTTATAATACCACACACACACACACACACACACACACACACACACACATATATATATATGTATCTTCTTTGTATGATGGAGAAACCCACTACTATTTCCAAAGCCAAAATCCATATTTTTTTTCCAATTACATGCATAACTGGTATTAATGAATAATAATCAGATGATTTCAACACTATGCGTGAAATGGCAATTAAAAAAGATCGGCGTAATAATCATATTTAGTACTTATGAATTTCCGAATTTAAGTTAAATCAAATGAAAGGATATTTTCTCTTTCTTGTTGCACACACGAAAATACATATATATATTTTTTTTCTGACGAAAGAGAATTGGCCTTGAATGCATAACTAAATATTTAATCAATAATAACCCGATATTATGTTGTACTATTAAAGTCTCTTTTCTCATTAGCGACGAAAAACGACCGCCGGCTCTTCAAACAAAATCTTTTCCCCGGAAACAGGGGACGACGTGGCGGGCTTGAAGCTACAAACGAAACCAAACGACACGACCACAAACGACCGCAACTGCAGCCTCTCCCTCTCTCCAAATCGAAGGCTCGCAGAGCAGCTGTAGCTTCAACTTCTACTTCACTCGCACTCGCGCTCGCTCCCTCGCTCGCTTCTTCGTCATCTCTCCCCAGAAGTCATCATGGTACTGGCGAGCGTGCAGGGCTTGCTTCAATGGAGTCCTCCTCTCTCGCCTTTCAAATGCGTGCGTAACCCCAAGAGGCAGCGAGCCGTTTCGGCGCGAATCTCCACCGACGACTCCCCTCCTTCCACACAGGAGAAGAAGAAGTCTCTCCCAGGTTCCCTCCTTCATCTGCTTATCTTCAATAGTGTTTTTATTATCCGTCGCAAATGCAAGAGCAAACTTGAATTGAGTGGGGATTCAAGTCATTTGCTTGTTGGTGGGACGGTAATTTTGCAGGTTCCGTCAGTTATAAGCAGGTACAACGCATTAACACTTGTGGGTTGGTTTTTTTTTGGAATCAGTGATTGCCCTTTTTAGTTCCCTTCTCAAATGCTTATGGGTTGGTTTTTGGTTTTGATCCAGATTGCATTTGTTATCACTGTTGAAATAGCTATTTGGAGAGTGTAGTATTGTTTGGATGGAATTTTTGTACTTGAATTGGGTTTCTTTGATAACGTGAAGTTGTGTATTTGGGTATCAGGAAGCCTGAGGCTGATGTCGTGGTCATTGGAAGTGGCATCGCTGGTCTCTGTTGCGCTGGGCTTCTTGCCAGATACAACCAAGACGTGCTCGTGCTGGAGAGCCACGACCAACCGGGAGGCGCTGCTCATGCGTTCGACATTAAGGGGTACAAGTTCGACTCTGGTCCTTCTCTGTTCTCTGGCTTCCAATCTAGAGGTCCTCAGGCAAATCCCCTTGCACAGGTAATCTGATTTCCATCACTCTAAGTTGCGCTGTTTTGTTACTAGCATGAATTAAGTGCAGATTGTTTATGTTTATATAGCCGCTTTTCCATTGGTATACTCCTGTATTGTTTCCACCTCTGGACGATATTAATAGATTACGACATTTGCTTATGTATCAGGTGTTAGATGCATTAGGAGAGTCTGTTCCGTGTGCTAACTATGACTCCTGGATGGTGTACATACCAGAAGGTGAATTTTTGTCACATATTGGTCCAACAGAGTTTTTCAAGGTGGATCCTTCTTTTCCCTGTGGTTCTGTATATCTATAGCATCACGTTCCATTGGACTTAGCTTTAGTGCATCTATGAATATATGAATGTTGTATCAGTTTTAAAAATGATACCTTACCAATTGCCAAATTCGTCTATATAATTGAAAATAGGACAGAATGGTGATTTATCATGTCCTACTTAATGTGAAACGGATATGCTGATAGTCAGACAGCTGAGCCCAAGTTAGTTTAATTCTGATAATGTTCAGTTGTCAAGGATATGGATGTTAATGTGGAAAAAGCTGGTCGTCCCTTTTGGATGGACAATAAGGTAGCTTAATACAGTGTCCTTAATGCCAAAACGATTTATGATGCGAGGCATTGTGGTGCGAATATCAAGGGGAAATAATTTCTTTACATAGTTTTCCCAGATGATGCTAAGTGTGTCTGGCATGGGCTGAACAGAATTAACTTAAACAATGGAAATGCTCACTGTGGCAAAAGATGATTACCAAGCTGTTATGAGGAAAGCATTTATTGAGCAGACTGCCATGGCCGAGAATGTAAAGAGTGTCATTTCCTTTAAGTATACTGAAGAATTGGACATGTGTAACCAAGATATCTTATGAAGGACCTTTTAGATACTTGTAGTGGTGGACTGAAAACTTTTTGTTTGAGGTACAGAAGTCTTGTCTGGATTGAACATTACCTCATGAATGTGTTGACAGATCTCCAGTGTAATTTAAGGGGCGTCGTAATCTGCCTCCTAGGGTGAATTCGATATATTACAAACCCAGGGAACATTCAAAAGAGACAGCTGTAGACATAGAGTTGACTATAATTGCTTCATATGTTCTTGAAAGAATTTATGTGATGGCAATTTGTGAACCTGGTAGTATTCTCTGTAGATCTTCAGTCAATGCCCATGATGTTTTAAATTTTATAGTATGTTTCTGCTTATTCTTTTAATTAAATCTTTATCCAGGACCTTGAGAAGTATGCAAGTCAAAATGCCGTGCAAGAATGGAAAAAGCTCATGGTATCTCCTGTTCTATTCTGTCTCATTTGTAAAGAAAGAACAAGATGGCTTTGTAGATTCAAACGCCAAAATAAGATTTTAGAATGGCTTATAAGCAAAAGTACTTACTATTGATGTTGACCTCACTATGAGAAGTTGAAGTAAATTGGAACCTCTGAATTTAATGCTTGTTTTGCAATTTATCAGTGGCCATTATGATAAAATGGTACTCTTACACTACATTTTATCTGTAATGAATGTGTTTGTTTGAATTTGAAGGGTGTGCGTCTTTTTCTGTTGGTTTGCTGCTATTCATCTTTTCTTAAATAATGTAAATTTGCAGGATGCAGTGCTTCCAATGTCCGCAGCTGCGATGGCTCTACCTCCCTATCTGTTCGTGGTGATTTGGGTGTCCTTTCCACTGCTGCCGCTAGATATGCTCCTTCCTTGTTGAAATCTTTTATCCAAATGGGACCTCAGGGTGCTCTTGGTGCAACAAAGCTTCTTAGACCCTTCTCTGAAATCATTGACTCATTGGAACTAAAAGATCCTTTTATAAGGAATTGGGTGGACCTTCTTGCCTTTCTTCTTGCAGGGGGTGAAATCTAATGGTATACTCTCAGCAGAGATGGTAACTATGACGTTTTTAAATATTGAAAATCTCCTAAGATTGGTCATTGTTATCCTTGGGATGTCCATATTCTCTTTCACGAACTTATTTGATACAAGTTCTGCTTGTGTAACTAGTTCCATGTGAATAGCCTGTTCCTATTGTAACAGTATATGAAATGATTGGCCCTAGTCCTCTTTTGAGAGTATTTTCTGGTAGTTATAAAGATTGTGATCAATTGATTTGCAAACTTTAAAACCTCAAAGCATGCACCGTGTTGCTCAGTGAATTAAATCTTTACCCACTTGATAAAGTTTGAGAAGTTAAGTATCTGTTATTGAATAGTTTAGGAGGATAGTCAATCATTTGGAGCTTTTATATTCTACCACATTATGCAGTGTTGTGAGTTGCTTTTGGGTGTTGTTTACCATCTTGCAGAAACTACAACTCGAGCAACTTCTTTAGTAAATAAACAATGGGGTGATGCTCAAATGGTTATGTTGAATCCTGATGTTAACAAGAGAGATTTTCTCCTTTCCATGCAGTTATTCCTGCTGTCCTTAACTGATTAATTTCTGAGTTCTTGCATGTAACCTCTAGTATTTGAAGTTTCTAGCTGGCTGGTTGTTTATCAACAAATTGCTTGGATGCCTGAAATATGTATCTTACTTTTTTTATACCTTATATCCACCCTTCTGAGGAGGTGACACCTTATATCTGCAATTTTCAGATATACATGTTTGCTGAGTGGTACAAACCTGGTTGCAGTCTTGACTACCCTCTTCATGGAAGTGGAGCTATTGTTGATGCCCTCATCAGGGGAATGCAAAAATTTGGTGGACGGATTTCTCTCAGGAGTCACGTGGAAAAAGATTGTTGTTGAAAACGGTCGAGCCATTGGAGTCAAATTAAGAAGTGGTCAAGTGAGTGGACTTTTAGGGAAACTTCAAGACTTAAAAATTGTTTTAACTGGATTTTATCATAAGATCAACTCAAATTAAAGAACTGCATCTGGGCTATTGCAGTTCGTGCGTGCCAAGAAAGCCGTCGTCAGCAATGCGTCTATGTGGGACACTTTAGGTTTGTTACCTGAGGACGTTATCCCAAAGTCATATTCAGATAGGGTTAAGAGGACTCCCCAGTGCGAATCTTTCATGCATCTTCATCTTGGTTTTGATGCTGAGGTGAGCATTGCAATCATTCTAGGGACAGTTTTCTCAGTTCCACTTGGTCTGTCTGCTTTATAATTTCGCAGGATGCCGGATGTCTTTTTACTTTTATACTTTCTCAAGCATTAAACAGCAAAGGGAAAAGGTTTTGGCATACATGATGTAGCCTCCCTACACTTCATACTCTGTACGTAACCACATTGCAACATGTTGCACACTTTATCGAGTACTCTAATTCTGCATCCGCTTAGTTTTTATCTTCCTGCTGATGAAGGCTATCTGGAATTTCTTGATGATGCATAAGTTTCCAATCCAAATCTCTCGAGGGCTTTACTTTATGAGTTTTTTTTGTCATTAGATTTGCTGTGCTTCACTTTCACACACTGAAGCACAGCAGAATTAGTGTGCAAGCGTGCAGAGAGAGACAGAGAGACAGAGAGAGGCAATGTACTGGAGATATTTCTGGCAATAGCACTTCATGTTCCTTGCTATCTTAGGGTCTAATTAGTAATTATGAGTTTCTTGTCCTGCTTAGTGTTTTGCTTCTTTTTTTTAGGGCTAGTTGCTTTATTTTGTCTTCGTTGTTTCAAAATTTGATTCGTCTGTGAAGCTCTTTAGAAAATTTGTTCCTTCTCAGGGTATACATGAGGATTTAGGAATTCATCATATAGTTGTGAATGACTGGGAAAGAGGAGTCGATGCCGATCAGAATGTGGTTCTATTATCTGTACCAAGTGTACTTAGTCCAGATCTGGCGCCGCCAGGAAACATGTTTTGCATGCATACACCCCTGGTACGGAACCATATGAACTCTGGGAAGGACTCGACCGCAGCAGCGCTGAGTACAAGAAACTGAAGCTTGAAAGATCAGAGGTATTTCTACATAGATCTGCTCCTCCACATCGAGGAGCTGGTAAAACTTTCAAGTCAAAGGCAGAAAGACCCTAATTTGTGCATTAATCCACCAGGTTATGTGGAGAGCTGTCGAGCGTGTACTCGGACCAGGATTCAACCGGGACAAATGCACGGTGAAGTTGATCGGAACTCCATTGACGCATCAAAGATTTCTTCGTAGAAACAGAGGAACATACGGTCCAGCTATTCAAGCAGGTAAGGACTCTTTCCCTGGACATTCAACCCCTATCCCTCAGCTTTTCTGTTGCGGCGATTCTACTTTTCCGGGCATCGGGGTCCCTGCTGTTGCAGCCAGCGGTGCTATTGTGGCCAATACATTAGTTTCCGTGAGTCAACACTGAGCTTCTCGATGCTATTGGGATTTAATTGCTCCTGTGAATTTCCTTCTCCCTCTCCTCATATTCCCGATATAGATGTCGGTACTGTCCCGATCGTTAGATCTTATCTAGTCCTCCTCGAGGTCTCTTAATATGTTCTGTAAATTTTTTTATTGAATGACTTGTATTTACGGAAAGAGATCAGATGGATATGTGCATTGTGAACTGTAACTACCAAAACATGTTTGTACACTATGGAATTCTATAACATGACTGTTGGATAAGTTTGGCGTGCACTAATTATGTTTATTATATGATGCACAAACTTCTTTGGGCATCTTACAAATGTGAAGAAGACAAACGACCTCGGTCTTGTCCTTCATCATATGATAGATATTAATAATGTTCGTTTATTTCATCCAATCCACTTTCTAAAGTTTTGCATATTTTTTACTTCTAAATTTGGACCATTTGAACTTTTGATTCGATTAATGCGAACTAGCCTATTCACGAGCCTTGAATTGAATAAGACATCCACCATAAGGGAAGGAGCATGGTTTTTAAGAGCCAATTGACCCGAAAATAATGAGATTGTCACAACTAAATAAAACAATTGACTAAAGCAAAAAAGGAAGAAAGGATTTGCTTGCAGCTCTCTCTCTCCTCAAAGGAAAAAAGGAAGAAACGATCATACTTGAGTGTGATTGCAAGTCTTTAGGCTAGGTTTGACAGTTAGGCTAAATTTTAGGATAGAATAAAATTTATCATATTCCATGTTTAGCGCCTAATTAAGATAAAATAAAATTGTAAATAAATGAGATATAAGCTGGATAATATTTTTCCATAAAAAGAGATAGAATAAAAGTGGATAAGATTTTTAATACGTACTAAGAAAAAGTTTTTTTTTTTTCAAATTAAAAGCTTCTAAAATTAACAAATTTAAAATTATATTCAATATAAATAATATTTGAATCCTAATAGAAGAAATTCAAAATAACAAAAAAAACATATTTATTTTTAAATTTTAATTTAATTTAATTTATATATTCGAATTTAATTCAATCTTATAATATAAAATTCAATATACAAATATATTTATATTTATTACGTATTTTACGTATTTTAGTATTTTAGGTATATTAGTACATTTTTCTATCAATAAAATTTTATTAGAGAATGAAGGAAGGGGAAGAAAGAAATAAAAAATTAATTAAAAAAAGAGAGGAAAATAAAATATAAATAAAGTTGACAAGAATGTTTCGAGAGATTTTGATTGTCTTCATTTGTAAAATTTCTGATTAATTTATGTTGATATGACATTTTGATTAAACAATATATATGATACGATGTAAATATATCTAACTTTATTATTATAATCGCCAAATAGTTGATAGAATATAGCAAAATCCCTTAAATTTCATATGTTTTCCTATTTAATCCTATCATGTAAAATAGCTAGACAATCAATCATAGCCTAAGTTCACGAAATTAATAGCTCAAGTCAGTGTAATTGGGAAGCACATGCTCTTTTCGTGGGAGCTCGCAAGCCCATGGACCGGTTCAAGCAAATCTCCTTAACCCATTGTACAAGAGAGTCCAATAGTGTGGCGGACCGGATCTGTAAGGTATTATATCGATTAAAAACTCTACCTTCTAATTGGGTAGTCCATCGTCCTCAAGCCTTTTGGAATCTTCTTTGTTTTGATGTCCCGGTTGCGGGCTTTGGTGTTTGAGTACTTTTAGATATAAACAAATTTTATTTGAGCAAAAAAATAAAAATAAAACAATTGACCATTCACTCAATCCTGTTGACGTCAATTTTGGGAAGATTGTTGTATTGTCAAATTTACAATAAGGTGTGATTATACCTAGAGGTGTTAAATGGGTTTATGGACCCATTTATGTTTAAATGAGTCATTAATGGGTCAAGCCTTATTTATTAAAACATCCATAAATGGGTTTTAAAAATAAAGAGAGTAAGATATATGTCTTAACTCTTAAATTCGGTTCTACACCCATTTAAGGACCCATTTATCAACCCGTTAAGTATGAACTCATTTATTTTAACCCAAAACCTCACAATTTTTTTTTTTCTCTTTAACTTTACAAAAAATATATTTTAAAAAAAAATCGAAATTATAATTTTTTTCTTTTTCTTTCCTTTTTTTTTTTTTTCTTCCTCCCTAGGTCGAGGCACGGCGTGGTCAACGACCGGCTAGGCAAGCCTCAAGCTCGCCGGCATCGGGCGGCTCGAGCTCGCCCCTCGCCGACCGGCAAGGCTGACGCCCAAAGACAAGACTCAAGCTCGCCGGCGTCGGGCGAGGCTCAAGCCTGCGGATCCGGCGAGGTGAGCTCGAGCTCGCCGAGCCCAGGCGAGCCTCGAGCTCATTGGATCTAGCGAGGTGTAGGCCTTGCCAACGTCCGGCGAGGCTTGAGCCTGGCCGTCGGGCGAGGTCGAGCTCGCCGGCGTCGAGGCGAGGCTCGAGCTCGCCGGCGTCGGGCGAGCTCGAGGCTCGCCCCGTGGCCAACCATTGTCGTGGCCGGCGGCCCAAAAAGAAGAAGAAGAACTAAAAAGAAAAAGAAAAAAGAAAAATTATATTTAAAAAATAAAATAAAGATAATTAAAAATTTATTTTTTAAAAAATAAAAAATAATCAAAATTCGATTTTTTTAAATAATTATTTTATAAATTATAAAATTGTCCATTAAATTTGTGTTGTATAAAACTATTTTAGCGTTACCATTTACAAAAAATAACATATATATATAAGAAATAAGCGAGGAAGTATTTTAGTAATATAATCTTAAAAAAATATAAGAATAAGTTTTTCTAAATTTGGTTAAATATGAAAATATTTTATTAATATGAGTTGAGTCGGGTATGGGTTGTAAAATTTACATTAAGATAAATGGGTCATAAATGAGTTAATGGGTCGATTTTGGTCGGACCATTAATGACCCGGCCGACCCGACCCACCCGTTTAATGACTCTATACCAATAGTTGTGACTCTCAATGCCTTGCAAAGATAGATGAAACATCAAGGTATTTTCAGCATAAATTATCCGTTGAAATTATATCAAATGCATACAAAGCGCTTATTAAGTCGGACACGAGTTAAAAGCTTTGACTTTATCTATTCATAGGATTTATAGAATTTCCTTTACGAACAATATGTTTTATAATCTTCAAATAACTGGATCTCTACACCCGTGTCTGTGAATAGTAACAAAGATGAATTGTGATAATTTTCTTAAAGTTTCGGGGTATCTACTTGAATAATAAGCTGGTGAGTTTGTCGCTCGAAAATTACCATATGTCGTGGGCTTACTTTTTGAGTACTAAAAAGCTTTGGACAATTCATTCTTAAATCGAATATTTACAAAATATGCTTAGCATTTATTTTGCTAAGCCAAAAAAAAAAACAAAAGATTAGAGTATACTTGGCATTGCTCATCATTTTGTGTTTTTTGGTCTAATGGCATTTTGGTCATTTGCATTTTGAAAAACATAGGCAAATTCTAAGCAGCACCGATGAATTGAAGAAAATTTGGAGAGAGAGAGAGAGAGAGAGAGAATATAAAGCAGCCAAATTTCAGAAGCAGCTCGAACTTTCCAACAGTCCCCGACATGGCCGGGCAGACCCAGATCGTTCTCGAGTTCTCCCATGTTTCGACACTTTTCTATATTAAACTCTTCGTCCTCCTCGCTGCTCACGCCAAACTCGACTCTGCAAATTCAACCCTCGCCAAAAAAGGAAATTGTCTTATTGAATTGCTACCCGTTTGTTCACTGAAAATTCAAAAGAGAAGAGAAAGAACAGAGAGAACTTCATTTTGGCTGTTCTGTCGAGGTTTCGGCCTTTTGGGTTGGCGTATTCAACCGCAGAGATGGCGTCCTGCGCGGCTCAAATCCACAGCCTGGGTCTAGCTCGAACTGGGTCGTCTTCAAGAACCCCAAGAGAGCGGATCGCCGATCAAGTTCCTGTTTTTCGGAGAGTCTCTGGATTCAAGAAAGCTCTCGTTCTTGAAGCTGACCGCCAAAAGTCCGAATAGCAGGAGGACGAGCAGTGTGGGACCGGTGAGAGTGGTGAGTGAGAAAGTGGTGGGCATCGATTTGGGGACGACGAACTCGGCGGTGGCGGCGATGGAGGGAGGGAAGCCCACCATTGTGACCAACGCCGAGGGGCAGAGGACCACACCCTCCGTGGTGGCGTACACGAGAAGTGGTGACCGGCTGGTCGGGCAGATAGCGAAGCGGCAGGCCGTGGTGAACCCGGAAACACCTTCTTCTCGGTGAAGAGGTTCATCGGGAGGAAGATGTCCGAGGTGGACGAGGAGGCCAAGCAGGTCTCGTATAAGGTGGTAAGGGATGAGAATGGGAATGTCAAGTTTGAGTGCCCTGCTATTGGCAAGCAGTTCGCTGCTGAGGAGATTTCTGCTCAGGTATAGTCCATTGTAGTCTTTTTATTAGTTCTTTTGTTATTTTTAAAAGCTGCAGATAGGAGGATATGTTGTTGATATGGCTGTTAATAATTAGTGTCCTGCCATCATATTTGTTTCGGTGACATGTATCATTTCATGTCATTAACGAAATGTTTTGGCGTGTGTTTTTATTAGAAACGAGTGAAGATGTGTCAACTCATGGTATGTTCGGGTTTGTTGAGTTGTTCTCAATAAATTCGTGTCGTTTCAATACCCTAGCCGTTGGTGAGTCATGGCGGGCTGATAGAACTCCTCTGTGATATAAGATTTGTGTGAAGAAAGATTGAGGGCTTGTGGTTTTGTTGCTGCCGTGGATGGTAATTCAGTTTGCAATTGGAGGATAGCTGAAGACTATGGAAACAGGACAGTTGCATTTACCGTGAGGCCAAACTCAAAGCTTGTGTGTTCTTCTCGATTGTGGTCAGGTCGTGGGATACTGATTTTGATTGCTGGTTCATGGAATAAATTCTCAGTTAAAACAGAGTTTAGAACATTTAAAATTAGGTCAGTTGGAGCTGTGTGCTTAGCTCGTGTGGGTCTCTTTTTTCGTGGATTGGACTGCAGGACAAATTGCATGGTGGTCAGCTTGTCCAGCTCGTTAAAGGGAGAGTCGTTCGCTTAAGAGTACAGGGCAGATTAATGAGTTCCGGGATGCCAAATTGTTCTTTGTTTTGTTGATGATCTTGTGTGATCTTAGCTGCTAAGTATAATGTATTGTGAAGGTCATAAGCATGAGCTATGCACCCAATCTTCAAAGTTTGAATGTTTCATTCTTCATGATCTACGTTTAATGTGTTGACGTGATTTGATTGTGGAGATACTGGAAACTGGTTTCTTTTTCAGTTAATGTGCTGATTGATAGTTGGCTTGAGTATACGGTCTAGACACTGAATTGTAACATCATAACATATCGGATGTAGGTGCTGAGAAAACTTGTGGATGATGCTTCAAAGTTTCTGAATGACAAAGTAACTAAAGCAGTGGTCACTGTTCCTGCTTACTTCAATGACTCGCAAAGGACCGCAACAAGGATGCTGGACGTATTGCTGACAGCTTAAGTGCTTCGCATTATTAATGAACCTACTGCTGCATCGCTGGCGTATGGGTTTGAAAAGAAAAACAATGAGACCATTCTGGTGTTCGACCTTGGCGGTGGAACTTTTGATGTCTCAGGTACTAATAGTGATAGAACATCACAAATGTCTTTATTCATTCCAACAACTGGGTGGAACTGCTTTGATTGTCGTTTGCTGTCATTTGTGTGTGTGATTTCATATGGACTTTATGATTCTACTTGCTATGTAGTTCTTGAAGTTGGAGATGGAGTCTTTGAAGTGCTTTCAACATCTGGAGACACACATTTGGGTGGCGATGACTTTGACAAGGTATGGATGAGCTTTCTTGCTCTTTTTTGACTGTCACTGGTCCCCCTTACACAACTTCCTTTTTGTAAATCATATTAGTTCTGAATGTGTGCTTTAATTATGCAGAGAATTGTGGATTGGATAGCAGCAGACTTCAAGAGGGATGAAGGTATAGATCTTCTGAAGGACAAGCAAGCCCTTCAAAGGTTGACTGAGGCTGCTGAAAGCTAAGATTGAATTGTCATCTTTAACCCAGACGAACATCAGGTATTACCATGACCAGGAGCGTGCATATGCACCCTGATACTCTCTCATTCTTTGTCACTGATGACAATCTCTATTTGGCCAGCTTGCCGTTTATTACTGCCACTGCAGATGGACCAAAGCACATTGAAAAGACACTGACAAGGGTCAAATTTGAGGAGTTGTGTTCGAACTTACTTGACAGGTAGACGATTTGTCTTGTAAGTGGAAAGCTTTGTCTTGTTGTAAATGCGTTAATCGATACTGTTTCTGTATATGGGTTTGCAGCCCTGTGATGCCCAATAGTAATCTTTTCTTTTACCTATAAAAAAATAAGGTATCTGAGAGGAAGAACTGCATCTGTGGGTTTGTTCTCATGCATCCTGATGCTTCATGGCTTCTATAGTTTTCGTATATAGTTAGGTAATTTTGATTGCAATAAATGCTTGTTATGTCGTCAGTTTGTTGATAGTACTTATGTTTCTTGTGCAGGCTTAAAACACCAGTTGAAACCGCTTTAAGAGATGCTAAACTCACCATCAAAGATCTGGATGAGGTCATCCTTGTCGGAGGTTCGACACGTATCCCAGCCGTTCAGGAGCTTGTACGGAAGATGACTGGTAAGGAACCCAATGTCACTGTCAACCCTGATGAGGTTGTTGCACTTGGAGCTGCCGTTCAGGTTTGTAAAATATCTTCAAAAGAGTTCTCTGTATATTCAATGATTAATGTTAGTTCTGTACTTACTTTGAACTGAAACTCGTCATGTACTTCTTTAATCTCAGGCAGGTGTTTTGGCTGGAGATGTTAGCGACATTGTTCTTTTAGATGTAACACCGCTATCTCTTGGTTTGGAGACACTGGGTGGTGTCATGACCAAGATCATTCAAGGAACACGACTCTTCCGACTTCTAAATCAGAAGTTTTCTCTACTGCAGCTGATGGTCAAACTAGTGTTGAGATTAATGTCCTCCAAGGAGAGAGAGAGTTTGTTAGGGATAATAAATCTCTCGGCAGCTTCCGCCTAGATGGTATCCCACCGGCTCCTCGAGGTGTCCCTCAAATTGAGGTCAAGTTTGATATCGATGCCAACGGAATCCTCTCTGTTACTGCTGTGGATAAAGGAACTGGAAAGAAGCAAGACATTACTATTACTGGTGCCAGCACTTTGCCTAGTGATGAGGTACAGTCATTTTCATAAATCAACAAATGAAATCAGAATGAAGTTGTGTCGTCTTATTCCATGTTGTCTAGTTTGATTTTACTGATGAAGTGGATGCTGGTTAATCGTTGCAGGTAGAAAGGATGGTGAAGGAAGCGGAGAAGTTTGCGAAGGAGGACAAAGAGAAGAGGGATGCCATAGACACAAAGAATCAGGCAGACTCGGTGGTGTACCAGACCGAAAAGCAGCTCAAGGAGCTGGGCGGTAAGGTCCCTGGCCCTGTGAAAGAGAAGGTCGAGGCCAAATTGAAGGAGCTCAAGGATGCAATGTCAGGTGGTTCAACCCAAGCCATCAAGGATGCGATGGCTGCGCTTAACCAGGAGGTGATGCAGCTCGGTCAGTCCCTGTATAGCCAACCTGGTGCTGCTGATGAAGGTCCAGCACCAGGTGCCGAGGCCAGGTCTTCGGACTCCTCCAGCGGAACAGGCCAGGATGGAGATGTCATTGATGCAGATTTCACTGACAGCAAGTGAAAGAACAGAGGCTGGGTGTCCTGTGGTTTCTTGAGCTCGTTCCTGAAGTTGAGATGATCATCGCTGGTCGAAATTCTAATGTTAAACTTTTAGGTGGGAGAATGAGTATATATGTGTACAGGAAGTGAGAAGACGGAAGTTTTCTTTTGTTGTGGTTTTGTCCGGACTAAAGGGTCAGTCTAATATAGGGAAATCTTTCAGGCAGGTGAGATGGTGGAGATTTTGTGCTCGTGGAAACGTAGTGCAGATCCAGCTTCTGGTGCAGTCGCTCCGCGCATGTGTTTTTATGTTTTTATATTTTCAGATTATATTACATAATAGATCTCTGTAAGAGCAAGGTAGGATATTGTCAAAATGATTTGTCTAAATTAATGGGTTATCAACTTCAAAGAGTGGATTCATTATAATTCATTTTTTAATTACTGAAAATAAATTTTAATAAATACGAAATTTTCCCCAGTTTTTACACTATCTGCATTATATAACAAATCTATGGATTAAGAACCTAAGAAATTATTTAGGTTTCAGACCTTAGAGAAATGTTGCCCCTCTGGAGAAACGAGAGTTGAATTACTTTGTCAACGTTACCTCTTTTGCTTAGTTGTAATTATGATTCTTCGGTAAGCAGAGTCTTTTTCTTTGAAGCCATGAATGATGCACATTATGATGATAAGAGATACAATATTGTATTTCGGAATTGCTAATAATATCATAATTTTTTGCTTTAGTAATCTTTTATTTGACTAATTACTTTGATAATGTCATGATCAATACCGATATCCTTCTTTCCACGGCAACTAGCCGAGTTTTTACCTAGTATAATCATACCAAATTATTGTTCTAGCCCATGAGGTCAAGTACCTGTTTCTAATTGCCAGGGGTACTTAAGATATTTGAAGAATTGTACTTCGTGGATTGTATTTTTATCCAAATAGACCAATCAGTACTTATTTAACGTTTCCCATCTAGTGACTGCACATATACTAGTTTTAGGGCGCCCCACATTAGAGAGTGATGTCTATGATTTTAGTGTAGTTCTTTTGGAAATTCTGATTGGCATGAGAGCCATAGACAAAAGTTGGCCTACTGGTCAACATAACCTTGTTGAATACGTTTGGCCAAATCTAGGAAGGAAAAGAAATTTGTACAAATTGATGGATGCAAGGCTCGAAAGGGTTCTTAAAAGGAGTCTAGATTGCTTTTAAGTTGGTCGCTCGCTGTCTTAGCGAGATCCAAAAGCTCGTCCCCGGATGAGTGAAGTTGTTAAAGTTCGTCAAATATTCGGAAAGGGGGAGAACAATGGTAGTGAAATGTCATCTAAATATAACCATGATTCAAGTATCGTAAATCTTTCAATTCCGGAAGGAACCAATGTAGGCCAGTGCAACCACACCACCAATCTCTAGAAGCCAATGGTAAACAAAAGCAATATGTCCAGAACAGCTTTCCTTCAATCCCATTTGTCCCATTTGTTTCCTTTGCTTTCTTCATTGGTGCAGGAGTCTTATCTTTCATTTGAACATTCGCTCTGCTTATCTTTCTTCATTGGTGCAGGAGTCTTATCTTTCATTTGAACATTCGCTCCTAATTACTACAATGTTGATGGATTAAAATATAATGTGAGTTATGTAGTGTGTGTAGAGTTATTCTTTGACAAGTGGCCAGGTGGATGGTGGTGGCGGTGGCGGCGGCGGGGGATTTTCTAAGGCCATTCTGACCACCCTTGTAGGAAAAAATAAAGGGAGAAAAAGAAAGAGTTGAAAGAGGACATTAGCCTTTGATGGCTCTATGACCATGTTGAGACATAAATTATTGCATATATCCATTAAGCTTAGGTGGATATTTATATATCCAAGTGTACTTTTTAGAAGATTTACTTGTAGGAAAATAAATACATAAAATAGAAAATTTTCAAACTTTTAAAGATAAGATTTTAAAACTTCCAAATTTGATAGCGCTATATTTGGTTGATAAAACCTAAAATGGCGACGACTAATGAGAAGTATTTTTAAGCTTCTGCTCCCTTTCCCTGTGTTACCTTTCCTCTTTAGCTTTTTGATAATATGGATCACCCCGATGGAGGAAATATCATGCGCTTTGCTTACGTAGTTTTTTCTTGCTAAATTTCTTATGCATGAGCTTTTCATGTTTTGCGTGCCTTTGATGTATGCTGTCATTCTTAATAATCATCTTGTTGTAATTCTGTTTCTTAGGTAAGCAGGGCTTTTCGTTCATTTGAAGTTTTGAACTACTAGTTCGTCTTCTTTCTATTAGGTATCAGCCACAATATTATTGGAAATCTTTTGGCCAACATTTAATGTTGAAACCAGTTTTGAATATTCTTCATTCGAGACTGACCATTTAATGTAGGCAATTGGCCCGCCCGAAACATATAGTATGGGCCGAGCCCATGGGCCTTCCAATCCAAGCACAAGCTAAGTGGGCCTGTGATAACTCCTAGGACAGGGATTGGAATGTTGGTGCCGTGGCGCATCCATTCCTTCTTTTAATTTTTTCCATTTTTCAGAAATTTTCTTTTCCTTTCTTTTCTATTTGTTAGTTTAGTTTGGTCATAAATAAATATGAAGCGTACTCTATTGTGAAAGTTGTTTTTTTTTTCCTCCTCCTCCTTTTCTTTTTATTTCAATCTAATAAGAGATATTCTTGCTTTTCTCATGTAAGAGTACCTTTTCTTTTTGAAATTTGTAATCAATTTATTAATGTGGACAAATTTCAATTAAAGGCTCGAAGTGTCCTAATTTTCTTAAATAATGGCATGAAATGACTTAAAGTGCCCATATGAATCTCAAAGAATAGCATGAAGTGATGTTAGTTTCAAATAAAGATCTAGTCTTGCTAATTGCCAAATTTTTTTGGCTAATTAGGGATATTTCAGTCAAATACAGTTTAATTTATATTAAATTAGATTATACATTAAAAAATTTTAAAAAAAAAAGATAGAAAACACAAGTGGGAGGGTGCTCCCTTTTGCCTGTGGTCACCACCCCATTACCGATGGGGCAACGATAAAGGCTAGTGAGGTCATCAACACCTAAGGGAGGACGAGCGACCCTGGTCGACTAGAGACGAGGGCCAATAGGTAGGAGAGGGCGGCGACCCTCTCCCAATCTGGACGAGGGCCCGTTGGCCTCATTAGAGGCCGGAGAGGGCGTGACCTTCTCCCAGATCCGGGAGGAGGGTCGCTTGCTTTTGCCCCGTTTAGGTGATGATCACTAGCTATTGCATAGGCCTAGTGACCCTCATCCAGTTGCCTCTCACCTCTAAGGCTGCGCATGTTAACGTTTATGTTTCTCCCAATTTTTTTTCTTTTGTTCCCCGGAACAAAAAAAGAACAGAAACCTATTTGGTAACGCCAAGTTGTTTTTCTATTCCGGGGAATAGAAAATTAGCCTAGGAATAGATTTGGAGCAGAAATGAGAAACAAAAAAAAAAAAATTGCTTCTGTTCTAGGGAACAATTTCTAGAAATAAGTCATTTTTCTTTTTCTTTTATTATTCTCTCTTGCCGCGGCCACATTCAACCACCAGGAGCCACCACCACCGCCGGCCGTCGGCGGTGGCGGCCGGGGCCGGGCGGTGGCCGGTGGGTGGTCGGCGACGGGTGGCGGCGGCGGTTGGCGGCGGCGGTTGGCGATCGGCAATCCGTGAGCAAGAATAAAAACGAATAAATACAAAAAAGAAACTGTTGCATTACTAAACACATTTCTATTCTTTTTCTATTCTAAGAGTAGAAATTTTGTGTAGTTACCAAACGTATTCTTTTACTCAGAAATTGTTTCTCGGAATAGAAATAGAAAAGAACTATTTCTGAAAAAAAAAAAAAAAAACTCTTTCCCAACCAAGAAGCGTTGTCATGCGCACTCTAATTGGCTAGGGTCGCTAGCGCCAGCCCTCCCATAGGCATCGGTGACCCCGCCGGCCTCATCGCCACCTCACCTATGATGGGGTGATGATCACACAGCGGGAGGGTGCACCCTCTTCCCCTGTGTGTTTTTTTTCCCATAGTTTTTGTAGGTTTTTGGAAAAAAGGAAAAAAAAAAAGAAAACTTAAAATATTTAAAAAGACAAAATTGCCCTTCACATTTGGTGAGTTCATGCCCTTCTTTGAAAATTGGTATATGTATTTTATGTACTTATTTGAAATAATGTCCACTTCAAGCCATTTTTTTGAGAAAATAAGAGCATTTTGGGCCTTTATTTGAAATAATGTCTACTTAAGGCCCTTATTTGAAATAATGTTCACTTTATACCCTTATTTGAGAAAATGTGGGCACTTTAGGCCCTTATTTGGAATTTTCCTTATTAATGTAGATGAGTTTATCTTTTCCCTTATTAATAGTCTTTTAAAAAATTTGGAATTGAATCCAACTATATGTAAATTATATTATTTATTCTAAATCTATTAATTGCCTTGAGGCAAAAATTGACAATGCTTTAAAATTGTAATCAAACACATAATATAAGAGGAAAATTTTAATATCAGTGAAAATTCAGTGGACATTCTTTGACTAAGAAAAAATAATGAAAGTAAAATGATTTTCGGATTTAATTGTGTTACAAAATAAAATCATTCTTGTGCTACAACATCGCCCGATTTCTTTTCTACTAAACACAAAAACTAATAGATTTTTTTGTAACAACTATCGTTTGTACCGGCCCTTGCTCTACCAAACATGTGTGCCGCTTGTCTAGCCATTTCATTAATGACCTATTTATATTCCAAACAGTTACACATAAAGACCTTCTATCGTGGTATGTGTTGTTCACAAGATTACCAAAATTGCAAGCAATAAGCAAATACTAAAAGCAAACTTAGGACTTCAGTAAGCCATTCAGAAAAATGAATTTCCAAGGGCATATGAAGTTTCCAGCAAGCACATAGGTTTGGTGGAAAGTTATTGAGACAATGGAGATGGAAAAGAATAAAAAACTACTAGTCACTATGACTGAAGAAGCAAATAAAAATAGCAATATTATAATTAAGATACCAAAATGAAATAATTACAAGAGAGGCAAAGAAACATAATAAAAGTTTAAGAACAGTTGAAGACACGTGACTAATGACATGATGAATTGGCAAGTTCTCTCTCCATTCATGAATCACCTTGCTATTGTCTTGCGCAAAACTCCAATATTTTTTATCATAAGAAGTAATGGAAAGGGCAAATAAAACTGTGGATGCCTCGGGCGTTGCTATTGGAGGTCCACACCCATTACAAAATGAGTAATGCTCATTTTGAGCAAGCTTGTCACCATCTCTTTAGCACGGTGCTAGTGGAGTAGAACCAGGATTATCTTATGCCATGTCATTGCCCAACCTACATCACGAACAAACAGAGGCTTCTTTGTAGCCAAGGAGCGACTGGCCCCAAAAAGGAAAGTGTAATTAGTTTGCTAATTTCCAGCGTCAAATTATCATTTAATTCCTGTAAATGTCCTCAAGCCACCATATACCGCAATTGTTGATTGATACCGCTCGAACCGATAAATAAGATAGGAAACATCTACACAATTGCAATGGGGAGCATCAACGTGAAAAGGTCCAAAATTTTTGCTGATACATAATTGAAAAATCTATAAAGCATTGAGCACCTCCTGGGTGACTGATCACAATCACAAATTCAAAGCCTTTAATTGGCTATAGCAAAAGCACATAGTTCAGTCACCAACATATTCTAACTAACATTATGCAAAAAGAGTTGAAAGAATCATTTTTCCAACTGAAAAAGAGCAAACCCAATAGATAAATTTAACCATTAACACTAACACTTCGAATGTGAATTGTAAGTTTCAACATGAATTTACATTGTTCTAGAGTTTACCAAAGATTTAAGATTGGATGGTTGATAAACAATGGAATTTGATACTTCGTCATCAGCAGACACGACTGAGCAATGGAAGATGGAGAGAGAGAGAGAGAGAGAGAGAGAGAGAGAGAGAGAGAGAGAGAGAGAGAGAGAGTACTCGAAGAATTGGGTTTGATCTAGATTCAATTCAACGACTAAGCATGATCCTCACACTTTGAGAAACTTCAAAGAGCATTGTGTTAATTCTATGATAACTTCTGACAAAATAAAAATAAAAATAAATTATGATAACAGATATGGAAAAAGGAAAAAAAAAATTATATATTTTCCTTAATAATTTAGACCAAAAAAAAAAAAAAAAAAAAACATATCCTTAATAATGACTTCTACTTTTTTGTCTTTCTAGTTTTTCTTTTGAATAATACTATATGTGAAATGATTTTTACTTAACGTGAGCTTCCCGATGTTTTTAAAAAATATAGCCACAAAGATGCACACTTGTTGCATTTATCCAAGAAAAGACCTTTAATTCATTTCCTGCGAGAAATAAACAGAGCATTGAAACATGTATCTATACTATAGTATAACATAAACAAGGTCCATTAATTTTTTATGGATGACAATCACTTTCTTTTCCAAAATATCCACAGTTAGTTGCTTTACAAATGTTTTGTCTAGGGCAAATGCGTGAATTAATAATATTATCTTATATCTCACTTTTTCCAATTTTAAAGTTTGAATCTTACCAAAATAAAAGAAAATTTTCAGTCTTAACATATCATCTCTATCCATACACGTAATTGCGATTTCGTCATAAATAGTGTCAGTGATTTGTTTCTATTGAATAATAATTGAATAATTTCTATTAAAATGATTTTGTAAAATTCTTAAAATATCATTTCGTTACAAACATGCAATATCTCTACATTTTACTGGTAAATATAAGGGAAAATACCTCTTTGTCTCACTTTTAGATTTCTTAAGTTTACCTTCTTTTCTTTTTCTGATGTCCACTCATTTCATAAAAGACCACCCATTTTCTTTTCCTCTTCTCATGGTAAGATTTTCTGAGCTGCCCTTATTTTCTTATATCTACTTCATACATAGCTGCCCATTATCTTTCTATACATGATCGAAATACGCATGTCTTAACCCTCATACATTATATATTGTAATATTTCTACAATTGATTATTGAGGAACACCCACAGGCATATATCTTTTGAAAAATGTTTCACGTGCAAAGTGCGTTAGCCGTTCCAAAGGATGGCGAGCTCGCTATATGACTAACTGAGCAATCTCATGTTTTTGAAAGGCAAACAATTTAAATTAACATCTTAGGTGACTTACATTATTTTAAATCCGATTCACCATAAAATTTGAGGCAACATGAAAATCTATTACGATGTAGTTAAAGTCTAAGCAGAGAGAATATCTACTCTTATATTCATCTTGTCAGAATTTGAAAACCAATATTCAAATCTCTTAAATTATTATGATGTTGTGAAAAGGGGAAAAAACTTTTGAGGGATTGCAAAAGAAGTACCACAGGTTAAAAATCTTCCAGGGAGATATCAAGCGGAGATATTCATGTTTTGAATGCTATATTCACCTTCTGAATATAAAAGTTATATGAAAATAATCAAATAAGCGACACCATATCATGACAAAAACTTTGTTAGTTAAGTGGTTATGTTGGTATTTCTTCATGTTGAAAATGTTCAATTCTTCATTCATGCAAACGTACTTTTTGTCGAAGAGGCTTGGAAACCATTTTGGTTTCATGGAATCTATAACTGAATCACCTCTCTCTATAATAGGCCTTGAAATGGTCAGTGCAAACCAATTCAATTTGGCTTTTGGGTTGAATCGGATCCAATGCACACCTCTGCAAAAGTTTTGAACTTTATTATTTGCAAAAATTTTCAAGGTCTACATTTAGTGGACAAAGTTCTTGCTAGACATAATTTTCAATTTGTTTATAAATTTTGACAAGTGAAATATAGTCGACAAATTGGGCACACAATTTAAACAACAGAAAAGGAACAAAAAAGTAGATAGATTGATAGATATATAAACAAAAGAGCAAACCGACAAATATAAAAACTAAACAAGCATTAAATAAAGAAGAAAGGAGGTTTAATTCGGTGTCGATCAAATTTTCAAAGTCAACGAGAAGAGCCTGGTCAAAGAACAGAGGCCCATCGTAAATGCTCATGAAACATGATCGCTCAATAGATAGAGGCCAGCCGGTCAAAGAAAAGAGGCCCATCGTAAAAGATAAAAATGCCCACAAATATAATGGTCTCTCTCTCTCCCTCTCTCATTTTCTCTTGACTGAAGAAGAGGAGTGGCGTGAGCAGTGACGCGTGCAAGGAACGGCATGAATGTTGTACTATCTGATTCGATCATCAACAGCGCACTGATCAATTTCATTAGCTATGTAATCTTCTATAAGTTATTTATTACGCTCATTTTAACAAAAACTAAGTTGATGCCGCTTCAATCACATTCGAATCTCTCCATCTGATTTAGAACATTACTCGGGAATTTCATTTGAGTCAATCTAGTAATCTCAATTTGCAATAGTTAAAATTTATCATTCACCATAAATTGTTCCACGATATGCCTATAAAAAAATGTGTAAAGGAGTTCTGAGAATTGTTAAATCGGAAAACTTTTGTCGTGATTTACATGATATAAATTAATTCATTAGCTGTCAAACACAATTTTGATGCATGAAAAACTCATCAATAATCTCTCTCTTCCTTCCTTCCTTCCTCCCTCCCTCCCTCCCTCCCTAGGTGATGGTGTCGAATCCATGGCCTGAGTGTTAATCGCTTTACTCATTCACATCGATTTTGTCTATCGCGTTGCTCTTAATTGTGTGTTGCTATGTCTCTCGTTCTCCATGTCTGTAGAAATCGTAGTTGGTGTACATTGGTGGTTGACGATGACCGCTGAATGTGGCGGTCGACGATGGAGGTCTGGTGATGAGTATATATGCACATATCAATATAACAAATGACCTGACATACTTTTTCTATAATATGATGTTAAGTTTCTTATCAATCTTTTTATACCTAGCATTACTTTTGGACTTAATAGTTCCGAATAATTATGAAAAGTAGGAAATATAGGCATGAAAATTTTTTTGTTCATTAGAGCAAAGGTGAGGGTGGATAAGTGAAGAATGAACGCCTCATCCACCACTTGTTTTCTCAGTGAAAAATTTGTCTAGTTTCTTGAGAAAATCATGAATCCCATTTGGGGAGTGAGATTCTTCAAATATATATATATATATATGTGTGTGTGTGTGTATGTATGTGTGTATTATACACATATACATACACACATACAAACATACATACATGTGTGTGTGTGTATATATATATATATATATACATATAAACCGAAAAAACTTATAAAGGAATAAAGAATATACCTATTAAAAATATTTTTTAGGATAGAGTGCAATATGTTGAAAAATTTTAGGACCCTTATGAAGCTGTCCTTTTTGTTTCGTTTTCATTTTTTTTCTTTTTTATAAAATCGGAAAACTATATCAATATGAGTGTCGAGACATATGAAGGTAAATAAGAATTCACATTTATTTCTTGCACTTTACAATTAGGACTGATCGGTTCCTAATCCGATCTAGTTCCAAGATGGAACCGGGAACTGGACCGGAAGGACCGGTTCCCAGATTGCGGGACTGTAAACTAGACCGACTAGTCCTGGAAGTGGGAATCGGACCTACCAACCGATTCGCTCCGATGGAACCAGTAAATTTGCTATTTTGAGCCAAAAATAAAATGAAAAATGGGAGAAATTAAGAGAAATTAAGGTTTGCTTTTTTAAGAAATTTAAAAATATATATTATATTTATATAATTAACCCATATGATTCTGTTGGTCCGATTTCCACCTTGAAATCAGAAATTGAGAATCAGATCGACCAACCAGCGATTCCAAAAGTGGGAACCAAGAATCAGACCGCCCTATTTCAAAACCGCCCAAAACCAGCCACTTCGATTTGGTCTGGGTGATTCCCGATTCGGGTGGTTCTTGTTACACACCCCTACTTATAACACCCAATAGCATAGAAGGAACGAAGTCGAACGTAGTCATCGTGACATGTGTTAGTCTAGGGGTGAATCGCAATAGCTGTAATCCGATCACCTCGGTTGTGCATGGGATCATCTCCCTCAGCCATAATGATTCCCAAGATCCAAAAAAACAAAAACAAAATATTTGCCGCAAGGAATAGAGATAATTGGAATTACCATCTGTATGGTTTGGTTGGGGGTGGAGTCATGCGAAGTCAAACCGGATCGGATTGCTTTTCCATTCGCTGGTTCAATAAATCGGCCCTTTAAGGTAAGGGCCTTCGATCTGGCAAGGGCGGCCTCGTCCGTGGCCAGCAAGGCTGTGATGGCCTTGCCTAGGGATTTTGTTGCTTACCTTTTTTTACTTTTTCGGTGGGGGGTGGCGGGAGTTGTTGGTCTAGATTCTAGGATCCCTAAAGTCTCGGGGTCGCCATAAAGAAGCTACTACGAGCCTCCGTCTACAGTCCAAATCACCACATCATCCCTAAGACCCCCTCACAGCCTGGCAGAGATGATAGTGATATTCAAGTTTCTGTTGTAACAACCAATCTTTCTAAAAGATTCTACTTATGTGAGTCCGCTCTTATTGATTATATCCATCAAAACGCTTGGGTTCGTTCAACGTCTTTTACTCATGACAATTATTTTTCAAATTTTACAATTATCCCAAATCGATTATTCAAGTTTTCAAAAATTATACAATCCGATTTTGAACCTTCTCTCTAGCTCTTTCTCTTTGCTATAAACCGAGTCTCTTACTCCGAACATTTATTTTTCAAATTTTGCAGTTATTCCAGGCAGTATTCTTTTATTCCCCGGCACAAAAAAATGAATAAAAATCCATTTAGTAACTTTTTTGATCCTGGAAATTGATTTGAAACAAAATCAATAAGTAAAAAAGAGTTACTTCTTTGTTCCTTAAAACAACTCCAGAATCAAGCCTTTCTTTTTTCTTCTTTCTTTTTTTCCTCTTTTCTTTTCTTTCCCTTTTTCTTCTTTTCCTTTTCTGCTTCTTCCTTTAGCCGATCGTCCACCTTGGCTATGGCCAGCGACCTTGCCAAATCATTGCCAACCTAAGCCTCTCTGGTGGTTGGGCAAGCTCAGCCTCGTCGGGCCACCGTGAGGTCGGCGTCACTTGACCAAGGCAAGGCCAACCTCATGGTGACCTGGCGAGGTCAAGCCTTGCTAGTGGCTTGGCTAGCTTGGCCTCGCCGATGGCTTGGCTAGCCTAGCCTTGCTCAGCCACATTAAGGTTCGGTCTTGTTGATCGCTGGCAGCGACCAACTAAAGGAAGAAAAACTAAGTTGCAAAAAGAATGTCATGTTAAACGCATTTCTATTATGGTTGCCTTCATATGCTTAGAAACTCATTGAGGGAACAAAATAAGAAAAAATCATATCGGTCTAGATTCTAGGATACTTAAAGTCTCGGGTTGCCATAAAGAAAGTACTACAAGCCTCCCTCTACAGCCCAGATCACCACGTCATCCCTAAGACCCCCTCACAGCCTGGCAGAGATTATTATGATATTCAAGTTTCTGTTGTAACAACCAATCTTTCTAAAAGATTATGCTTATGTGAGTCCACTCTTGTTGATTATATGCTTCAGAACGCTTGGGTTCGTTCAGCGTCTTTTACTCCTGACAATTATTTTTCAAATTTTACAATTATCCCAAATCGATTATTAAAGTTTTCAAAAATTATACAAATCGATTTTGAACCTTCTCTCTAGCTCTTTCTCTCTCGCTATAAACCGAGTCTCTTACTCCTAACATTTATTTTTCAAATTTTGGAGTTATTCCAGGCAGTATTCTTTTATTCCCCGGCACAAAAAATGAGTAAAAATCCCTTTAGTAACTTTTTTGATCCTGAAAATTGATTTGAAACAAAATCTATAAGTAAACAAGAGTTACTTCTTTGTTCCTTAAAACAACTCCAGAATCAAGCCTTTTCTTTTTTCTTCTTTCTTTTTTTCCTCTTTTCTTTTCTTTCGTTTTTTCTTCTTTTCCTTTTCTGCTTCTTCCTTTAGTCGATCATCCACCTTGGCTATGGCCAGCGACATTGCCAAATCATTGCCAGCCTAAGCCTCTTTGGTGGTTGGGCAAGCTCGGCCTCGTTGGGCCACCGTGAGGTCGGCGTCCCTTGACTAAGGCAAGGCCAACCTCATGGTGACCTGGCGAGGTCAAGCCTTGCTAGTGGCTTGGCTAGCTTGGCCTCGCCGATGGCTTGGCTAGCCTAGCCTTGTTCAGCCACATTAAGGTTCGGTCTTGTTGATCGTTGGCGACCAGCTAACGGAAGAAAAACTAAGTTGCAAAAAGAATGTCATGTTAAACGCATTTCTGTTATGGTCGCCTTCATATGCTTAGAAACTCATTGAGGGAACAAAATCAGAAAAAATCATATCGGCCTAGATTCTAGGATACCTAAAGTCTTGGGGTCGCCTTAAAGAAGCTACTACAAGCCTCCCTCTACAGCCCAGATCACCACGTCATCCCTAAGACCTCACAGCCTGGCAGAGATGATTATGATATTCAAGTTTCTGTTGTAACAACCAATCTTTCTAAAAGATTCTGCTTATGTGAGTCCGCTCTTGTTGATTATATGCTTTAGAACGCTTGGGTTCGTTCAGAGTCTTTTACTCCTGACAATTATTTTTCAAATTTTACAATTATCCCAAATCGATTATTAAAGTTTTCAAAAATTATACAAATCAATTTTGAACCTTCTCTCTAGCTCTTTCTCTCTGCTATAAACCGAGTCTCTTACTCCTAACATTTATTTTTCAAATTTTGCAGTTATTCCAGGCAGTATTCTTCTATTCCCCGGCACAAAAAATGAATAAAAATCCATTTAGTAACTTTTTTGATCCTGAAAATTGATTTGAAACAAAATCAATAAGTAAGAAAGAGTTACTTCTTTGTTCCTTAAAACAACTCCAGAAACTTTTTTCTTCTTTCTTTTTTTCCTCCTTTCTTTTCTTTCCTTATTTCTTCTTTTCTTTTTCTGCTTCTTCCTTTAGCCAATCGTCCACCTTGGCTATGGCCAGCGACCTTGCCAAATCATTGCCAGCCTAAGCCTCTCTGGTGGTTGGGCAAGCTCGGCCTCGTCGGGCCACCATGAGGTCGGCGTCCCTTGACCAAGGCAAGGCCAATCTCATGGTGACTTAGCGAGGTCAAGCCTTGCTAGTGGCTTGGCTAGCTTGGCCTCGCTGATGGCTTGGCTAGCCTAGCCTTGCTCAGCCACATTAAGGTTCGATCTTGTTGATCGCTAGCAGCGACCGGCTAATGGAAGAAAAACTAAGTTGCAAAAAGAATGTCATGTTAAACGCATTTCTATTATGGTCGCCTTCATATGCTTAGAAACTCATTGAGGGAACAAAATCAGAAAAAATCATATCGGTATAGATGCAAGGATACCTAAAGTCTCGGGGTCGCCATAAAGAAGCTACTACAAGCCTCCCTCTACAGCCCAGATCACCACGTCATGCCTAAGACCCCCTCACAGCCTGGCAGAGATGATACTGATATTCAAGTTTATGTTGTAACAACCAATCTTTCTAAACGATTCTGCTTATGTGAGTCCACTCTAGTTGATTATATGCTTCAGAACGCTTGGATTCGTTCAGCCTCTTTTACTCCTAACAATTATTTTTCAAATTTTACAATTATCCCAAATCGATTATTAAAGTTTTCAAAACTTATACAACTCGATTTTGAACCTTCTCTCTAGCTCTTTCTCTCTGCTGTAAACCGAGTCTCTTACTCCTAACATTTATTTTTCAAATTTTGGAGTTATTCCAAAAGTATTCTTTTATTCCCGGCACAAAAATGAATAAAAATCCGTTTAGTAACTTTTTGATCCTGGAAATTGATTTGAAACAAAATCAATAAGTAAAAAGAGTTACTACTTTGTTTCTTAAAACAACTCCAGAATCAAGCCTTTTCTTTTTTCTTCTTTCTTTTTTTCCTCTTTTATTTTCTTTCCTTTTTTCTTCTTTTCCTTTTCTGCTTCTTCCTTTAGCCGATCGTCCACCTTGGCTATGGCCAACGACCTTGCCAAATCATTGCCAGCCTAAGCCTCTCTGGTGGGTGGGCATGCTCAGCCTCGTCGGGCCACCGTGAGGTCGGCGTCACTTGACCAAGGCAAGGCCAACCTCATGGTGACCTGGCGAGGTCAAGCCTTGCTAGTGGCTTGGCTAGCTTGGCCTCGCCGATGGCTTGGCTAGCCTAGCCTTGCTTAGCCACATTAAGGTTCGGTCTTGTTGATCGGCGGGCAACGACCAACTAAAGGAAGAAAAACTAAGTTGCAAAAAGAATGTCATGTTAAACGCATTTCTATTATGGTCGCCTTCATATGCTTAGAAACTCATTGAGGGAACAAAATCAGAAAAAATCATATCGGTATAGATTCTAGGATACCTAAAGTCTCGGGGTCGCCATAAAGAAGCTACTTCAAGCCTCCCTCTACAGCCCAGATCACCACGTCATCCCTAAGACCCCCTCACAGCCTAGCAGAGATGATATTGATATTCAAGTTTATGTTGTAACAACGAATCTTTCTAAAAGATTCTGCTTATGTGAGTCCGCTCTTGTTGATTATATGCTTCAGAACGCTTGGGTTCGTTCAGCTTCTTTTACTCGTGACAATTATTTTTCAAATTTTACAATTATCCCAAATCGATTATTAAAGTTTTCAAAAATTATACAACTCGATTTTGAACCTTCTCTTTGGCTCTTTCTCTCTACTATAAACCGAGTCTCTTACTCCTAACATTTATTTTTCAAATTTTGCAGTTATTCCAAGCAGTATTCTTTTATTCCCTGTGGCATCCTAAAATCCCACGAACCCTGATTAGGTAATGGAAGTGCCATTTGATTCTGTATTAGCCTTCAAATCAATGAATTTTGATTAATTTGGAACCGAGCTTTAAATTCGGAGAATTGTTTGAATGGGAATGTGTCCACAAGTGACCCAAGGGTTTTATTAAGGTGCAATTGACATGGAACCTTGTTCTTGGTGGTGCACTTTAGGAGTGAGGTTTTATTGATTTAGATTGCTAAGTTTTGTGATCTTATATGATAAAATTAGGTGCCTATTCTAATAAGGTTTAAAAAGGGAATAAGAATAGGGGAGGGTGGGCTGATTTTAGGCCCAAGGACTGCCCAACCAGCCCACGCAGCCCCCCTGTTCGACCAGCCCATGGATGGCCCAAGTCCAGCCCATTTTCGAAGCCCCTTCACCTTGCGTGTGTTGCCAAGTGGCAAGGAGTTTGAGCCAAGTGTGGCTGCCCCCGTAGGCCCTTTTGGGTGGATTGCATGCAATCATTGATTGCTAATGAATGCAGAAGAGAAATTAGGGGGATTAGGGGTCGGTTTAGGCAAGAAAAAGGAGAGAGAGAGAGAGTGTGTCGTCCGTAAGAGGGAGTGAGAGAGAGAAGAGAAAGAGGGAAAGGAAGGAAAGAAAGGAAGAAGAGAAAGGGGGTGGCTGTGTGCGCGAAGGGGAAGAAGGAGAAGGACTGTCCACTGTTCGCCGCCTTGCCGCCGTCTTTGTGCTGTTTGAGCTTGAGTTGGGGCAAGTAGAGTCCGTTTCTCTACTCTTTGGCTAGCTGAGATGAGTGCATGTTGATTGTGAATGTTGAATGGGGTGGAAGTGAGGAGATCTCGACGCTAGGGGGAGGAAATTGTTGGCTATGCATGCTGTCTTCTTTGAAAAACCAGTTTGTCCATTTGTAGGATTTCGACTTGCATGTGGCTTTTTAGTGGATATCTCACCTTGACTTCTGAACGAAAGTTGTTAAGAACATCATAAGGTATAACATATCAAAAATTTGGAAGAAATGAACAAGGATAGGTAGGCAAAATCATTTTTTTTTTCGGAGAGGGTCAGATCTGGGAATTTGGGTGCTAGGAACAGAAGTTTTAACCGTTTGTAGTTAATTATCCAGAGCGAATCTGACTTAAATGTCTACTCGGACTTAATGATGTTGAAATGCATGGCCTATACTATTCTGTACGAATCTCTTTTGGAAAAATGTTCTTCATAAGATATCTTCATCTATGTCTTGACTACAACATAGTTAAATTTCGTAATTTTTGGAGGTCATTTGCATATTCAATCGAATGTGTTTTGAAAACTGTGCAATCTGTCTACTCGGACTTGATGATGTTGAAATGCATGGCCTATACTATTCTGTACGAACCTCTTTTGGAAAAATGTTCTTCATAAGATATCTTCATCTATGTCTTGACTACAACATAGTTAAATTTCGTGATTTTTGGAGGTCATTTACATATTTAATCGAATGTGTTTTGAAAACTGTGCAATCTGTCTACTCGGACTTGATGATGTTGAAATGCATGGCCTATACTATTCTGTACGAACCTCTTTTGGAAAAATGCTCTTCATAAGATATCTTCATCTATGTCTTGAATAAAACATAGTTAAATTTCGTGATTTTGGAAGGTCATTTGCATATTTAATCGAATGTGTTTTGAAAACTGTGCAATCTGTCTACTCGGACTTGATGATGTTGCAATGCATGGCCTATAATATTCCGTACGAACCTCTTTTGGGAAAATGTTCTTCATAAGATATCTTCATCTATGTCTTGACTAAAACATAGTTAAATTTCGTGATTTTGGAGGTCATTTGCATATTTAATCGAATGTGTTTTGAAAACTGTGCAATCTGTCTACTCGGACTTGATGATGTTGAAATGCATGGCCTATACTATTCTGTACGAACTTCTTTTGGAAAAATGTTCTTCATAAGATATCTTCATCTATTTCTTGACTACAACATAGTTAAATTTCGTGATTTTGGAAGGTCATTTGCATATTTAATCAAATGTGTTTTGAAAACTGTGCAATCTGTCTACTCGGACTTGATGATGTTGAAATGCATGGCCTATACTATTCTGTACGAACCTCTTTTGGAAAAATGTTCTTCATAAGATATCTTCATCTATGTCTTGACTACAACATAGTTAAATTTCGTAATTTTGGAAGGTCATTTGCATATTTAATCGAATGTGTTTTGAAAACTGTGCAATCTATCTACTCGGACTTGATGATGTTGAAATGCATGGTCTATACTATTCTGATTTAGCTGGAAATTGTGTTATTTATGGGTTATTGAAATTGTTGTGTAAATCATGATGTTTTGGATTATTACCCGTGTAATGATGTGATGACATTTATACATCTCATATGACATTAAAGGATTGGTAAATTTTCATGAACTCCAAGAAGGATTTCTTTAAAAAAAAAAAAACCATTGCATCAAATGGTGTTTTTCCCAATGCATGTTACATGATTTCAAAAAGGCTGATTTCAATCAATGGTGTTGTTACATCAAATGTGAAATTGAAAATGAGACATATAAGAACATGCTTTGAAATGAGGATACCGTCGGAGGTGTGAGCCGACAATGCCCCGGGAGTGTCGGGATGCCCGGAGTGTGTGTGCCAGATGCCCGGAGGTATGTGTCGGATGTCCTCGGGAGTTTCGAGATGCCCGGAGTGTGTGTGGCGGAGGTTCCTCGCGATGCTAGGTTGGGTGTGAGCGATAAAATGTGGGATGCAATTACTGGTCCCGAGAAAGAGAAATGTGGTGATTCAATTGAAAAACATGAATTGAAATTGAATCATGCATAATGTGGTGACATGTATGCATGATTGTATGATGTAACATGTATAAGTGCATGGTGATATGTGCACATGGTATGATGACATGAATGCATGACTACATGATCTATGTACTAATACATTGGTGGTTTATGCACATGATATGGTGACTTATACATGGCTGTTTTGATGTATCATGCATGACCAAAATGTGAGATATGATTGATATATATGTACTCTATGTTGCCATGATTGCTCTGTTTAATGCATTGAGTAGTGTAATGGATCTTTTACCTGCTGAGTGGTTGTACTCACCCCTTTGGGGACTAACATTTTAGATTAGAGAGATGCCTCTCCCTCCAGTCTCACGCGGTACTTTTTACGGCCTTCCCTCGGATGTGGAGGTCGAGTGCATGGAGCATGTATGCGTCACCATCCCTGGGTTGGTGTTCATACGAGTGCAGGTGCTGGTGATGTATGATGTGGGCCTAGCTAGGGGTCTCGTCATCCAGGAGTTCCTGTCCGTCCATGTCCGACGTGACGGGGTGATACTGGGGATGTTGCCGCCGCCACCGCCCGATGCACCTAGCTAGGTGTGATGGCCCGCGGGAGGAGAGGGAGCTGACACTTTTTGGAGAGGGAGCCGACACTTGTAGATGGAAGGTTTTACACGTTCGATATAGGGGGTCGATGATCTCTTTTGAGATGTAGCCAAGCGTAGTGAAAAGTCTTGGTTTCCTTTTTGTTTATACCGACCCAAGATGTCCATCCTGAAAATGTAAATAAAAGTGGTTCGGCTTTATGTTTTCCTTCTATGTGTAGTTGGTGTGCATTGTATCATCGCTAAGAGAGTAGAGGGATGGTGAGACTCGCCTCTAATTTCTGCTAAGAGCTGCGCCAAACTCTTTTCAGAAAAAAAAAAAATGCCTATGAACCTCGGTTCTTCTTTAAAACTCCCCTTTTATAAAAGTCAAGTAACCAGTATGCAATAGGTAGAGCGATTGGTATCTGTGACGACTTTAGCGGTTTTGGGGGTGCCACATTCCCCGGCACAAAAAATGAATAAAAATCCGTTTAGTAACTTTTTTGATCCTGAAAATTGATTTGAAACAAAATCAATAAGTAAAAAAGAGTTACTTCTTTGTTCCTTAAAACAACTCCAGAATCAAGCCTTTTCTTTCTTCTTCTTTCTTTTTTTTCCTCTTTTCTTTTCTTTCCTTTTTTCTTCTTTTCCTTTTCTGCTTCTTCCTTTAGCCGATCGTCCACCTTGGCTATGGCTAGCGACCTTGCCGAATCATTGCCAGCCTAAGCCTCTCTGGTGGTTGGGCAAGCTCGGCCTCGTCGGGCCACCATGAGGTCGGCGTCCCTTGACCAAGGCAAGGCCAATCTCATGGTGACTTGGCGAGGTCAAGCCTTGCTAGTGGCTTGGCTAGCTTGGCCTCGCCGATGGCTTGGCTAGCCTAGCCTTGCTCAGCCCACATTGAGGTTCGGTCTTGTTGATCGCCGGGCGACCAACTAAAGGAAGAAAAACTAAGTTGCAAAAAGAATGTCATGTTAAACGTATTTCTATTATGGTCGCCTTCATATGCTTAGAAACTCATTGATGGAATAAAATCATAAAAAATCATATTGGTCTAGATTCTAAGATACCTAAAGTCTCGGGGTCGACATAAAGAAGCTACTATAAGCCTCCCTCTACTGCCCAGATCACCACGTCATCCCTAAGACCTCCTCATAGCCTGGCAGAGATGATACTGATATTCAAGTTTCTGTTGTAACAACCAATCTTTCTAAAAGATTCTGCTTATGTGAGTGCGCTCTTGTTCATTATATGCTTCAAAACGCTTGGGTTCATTCCGTGTCTTTTACTCCTGACAATTATTTTTCAAATTTTACAATTATCCCAAATCGATTCTTAAAGTTTTCAAAAATTATACAATCCGATTTTGAACCTTCTCTCTGGGTCTTTCTCTCTGCTATAAACCGAGTCTCTTACTCTTAACATTTATTTTTCAAATTTTGCAGTTATTCCAGGCAGTATTCTTCTATTCCTCGGAACAAAAAATGAATAAAAATCCTGGAAATTGATTTGAAACAAAATCAATTAGTAAAAAAGAGTTATTTCTTTGTTCCTTAAAACAACTCCATAATCAAGCCTTTTCTTTCTTCTTCTTTCTTTTTTTCCTCTTCCCTTTTTTTTCCTTTTTTCTTCTTTTCCTTTTCTGCTTCTTCCTTTAGCCGATCATCGACCTTGGCTATGGCTAGCGACCTTGCCGAATCATTGCTAGCCTAAGCCTCTCTAGTGGTTGGGCAAGCTCGGCCTCGTCGGGCCACCGTGAGGTCGGCATCACTTGACCAAGGCAAGGCCAACCTCATGGTGACCTGGCGAGGTCAAGCCTTGCTAGTGGCTTGGCTAGCTTGGCCTCACCGATGGCTTGGCTAGCTTAGCCTTGCTCAGCCACATTGAGGTTCGGTCTTTTTAATTGCTGGCAACGACCAACTAAAGGAAGAAAAACTAACTTGCAAAAAGAATGTCATGTTAAACGCATTTCTATTATTGTCGCCTTCATATGCTTATAAACTCATTGAGGGAACAAAATCAGAAAAAAAAATCATATCGGTCTAGATTCTAGGATACCTAAAGTCTCGGGGTCGCCATAAAGAAGCTACTATGAGCCTCCCTCTACAGCCCTGATCACCATGTCATCCCTAAGACCCCCTCACAGCCTGGCAGAGATGATACTGATATTCAAGTTTCTGTTGTAACAACCAATCTTTTTGAAAGGTTCTGCTTATGTGAGTCCGTTCTTGTTGATTATATGCTTCAAAACACTTGGGTTCGTTCAACGTCTTTTACTCTTGACAATTATTTTTCAAATTTTACAATTATCCCAAATCGATTCTTAAAGTTTTCAAAAATTATACAATCCGATTTTGAACCTTCTCTCTAGCTCTTTCTCTCTCGCTACAAATCGAGTCTCTTACTATTTTTTTATTCCTCGGAACAAAAAATGAATAAAAATCTGTTTAGTAACTTTTTTGATCCTGGAAATTGATTTGAAACAAAATCAATAAGTAAAAAGAGTTACTTCTTTGTTCCTTAAAACAACTCAGAATCAAGCCTTTTCTTTCTTCTTCTTTCTTTTTTTCCTCTTTTCTTTTCTTTCCTTTTTTTCTTCTTTTCCTTTTCTGCTTCTTCCTTTAGCCGATCGTCCACCTTGGCTATGGCCGCGACCTTGCCGAATCATTGCCAGCCTAAGCCTCTCTGGTGGTTGGGCAAGCTCGGCCTCGTCGGGCCACCATGAGGTCGGCGTCACTTGACCAAGGCAGGGCCAACCTCATGGTGACCTGGCAAGGTCAAGCCTTGCTAGTGGCTTGGCTAGCTTGGCCTCGCCGATGGCTTGGCTAGCCTAGCCTTGCTCAGCCACATTGAGGTTCGGTCTTGTTGATCGCTGGCAGCGACCAACTAAAGGAAGAAAAACTAAGTTGCAAAAAGAATGTCATGTTAAACGCATTTCTATTATGGTCGCCTTCATATGCTTAGAAACTCATTGAGGGAACAAAATCATAAAAAATCATATCGGACTAGAAATTTTTCTAATAACGGAACCTAAATTACGAAAATTTTAGGACTCAAGTGCATTATTATAAATGTTTTAGAATTTATGCTTCAATTTTATTTTATTTTAACCTTAAGTAACTAGTGGCATTATGGCTTGCAAAGCGCAAGTTAAAAGAATGATTTTCATATGAAAATTGCAGAATTCTCTGCACGAAAAATTGTAAGATGAAAAGGAATAAGATTTCCACATTTCGCATTCCCATGCTTTCACGTTCTACAACTTGTTTCTACTCTACATTCGCATATTTCAATTAATTAATTATTCTATTGGATAAGTCTACCTGATTGCTTGATCCTAATCTATTTATTTTGTATTTTACCAATAAGTTTTTCAAGAATTCAATTGATTAACTATTTTTAATAGTTTGGAAATTCACTACATCAATTACAAATATATATATATATATATATATATATATATATATATATTTATATATATAGTTGAGGTATTCAACTAGAGAAATCTTCATTATTAATTGACGCTACTCTTCGTTTCACATTACCATTCACGGCCTCTCGAATATTTATTCTTATATAGGACGATAACTATATTTAAGAACAGTTTCTCTATATTAGTGTGCTCTTTAACCTGGTCGTATCGATATTTTTTTGTGTGTTTTCATTTGACTAAGTACTTTTCTAAACTTAACACTCCTAACAATGAGGTGATTTATTTGTCTCAATAAAAAGTACTCAATTAAACTTTCCTTCAGTTTGAACCATTTTCCAAGAGAGATGTTCTTTTTATATAATTAGTTGTACAAATATATATATATATATATATATATATATATATATTCAAGTGTGTGACCGTAATACATGTTATGGTGAATAGAGGAGAAGAACTTAATGAACCTGAATTTTAGGTACAATTAGAGACAAAAGGTACCGTCAACCAAATCACATGTTCGCATACTACAGAGCAAAATGGGTCGCCAACAATTTGCTTGTAAAAAATTTGGATGCCCATGCTGATTCATTTTGGCATACTTATGTTATTTTTATGTATTTATTTATATTCAACATTACAAATCCTTTTTTGAAAAATGTCCCCATTCTTACTATCACAACAAAAATTTCTATCGCTTAAATATTTTCCCTTCCTCTTTTATTTGGATGCGTGTAACTTCTTAGAAATAGCATGCAACTCCATAGTAGTCAGAAGAGCCAACAATTATTGTACTAAAGTATAGATATTAATATTCTCAACCTTTTCTTGTTGGCTAGACACCAATTCAATCATGTTCCCCTTCATTCTTTTTTCTATTTATATAATATCACATGTCGTAACAAAGTCAAACTTCTAAGAATTGATTAACATTACTATTTTCTCATGCTCGACAAATTAATTTTATTTATTACTTTAAATTTAGATTTTTTTTTTTTAGATGTGATGTTTGTAATTATACTGACATTTTAAAAGGTTCCTCTTAAATATTTTAGTCATAAAGTCAATTGTACTTGTTTTTGTCGAGAAATTTTGCTCTAAACTCATTAAAACTGAATGCAATTAATAAGAAAAGAGCACTTTTATTATCATATATTACCCACCGATTTTTCTATACTTTTACTTTTCTCTTCACAAAGCTTTTAAAATATTATTTGAGAAAGAAGAACATTTTCATTTAAAAACGAATGAAGTTAATGTGCTTAAAGTCAATTTTGGTATGATATATTAGATTTTTAGCCTCTATAAAAAATTCAATAAACTGATTTCAATGAGTGTTTAACTAAAAATACACTTTTAATAATATCATTTAGATTTTCGTATCATAAATATGATCAAAGCAGGTTTCTTCTTCTCGATAAACCTGGTGGAGATAGACCCTATGATCAACAAGGCTAGCGAGAGATTTTTTCTATGATCTGAAAAAGTTGAATCTTTTCCCCCTTAGAGAGAGTAGAAAGCTTTTATGAACAAAGAGAAAGTGTTGGGATTAGGTAACTTAAAATAATTTGAATATGGAATTTAAAATTAGATAAAATCTAATCTCAATCATTCTGTTATGAAGAGTTATCCAAAATACTCACCTGCACGGGGCCTTGCTTTAGAGAGGATAGATTGTAAAAGGGAAGTTCTAAATGGGGTGTTCTCTGCACTGACCATCGCTCCACACTCTGGCATCACTGCTTTGACGTCCAACAATCACACAAGAGGAGTGAAGCGGTGAGGTCTGGAATATTATTCAACTTTTATGTTCGCAGCAAGCTGACCCCTCATGTAAGACCTTTGTCAACTATTATTTCGAGCCCTATTTTGATCATGTTCAAAAGATTGACGATTGCATTCTTTTTCCTTTTTTCCGATTGATTAAGGCTAGTTTTTGTTAAAAATTTTGCTTGCACTTTTGGTAGTTCTATAAAAAACATATACAACGATGTAATTGTTTGATACGCATAGTTTATCAATCAAGTGGCTAGACAAGTAGAACGCATGGTTTGGTGTTGTGAGGACAAGTAGCACGTATGGTTTGTTTGATACATACATAATTTCTCTACAATGAAATAATGTCGATCCTATGTTTTGTGACTTTGTAATTAATATTCCGTTCCTTTTTCTTCTTTGTTCTTTTTCTCAATTAAAGGAGGGGGACAAGTAGATTTTTGAGTTAGTCGAACAGATGCGGGGAGTATCTTATAAATTGATGTGGGGAGCCCTATTTTGATCATGTTCGATAGATTGACGATTGCATTCTTTTTCCTTTTTTTGATAGATTAAGGCTAGTTTTTGTTAAAATTTTTGTTTGCACTTTTGGTAGTTCTATAAAAAAACATATACAATGATGTAATTGTTTGATACGCATAGTTTATCAATCAAGTGGCTAGACAAGTAGTACGCATGGTTTGGTGTTGTGAGGACAAGTAGCACGTATAGTTTGTTTGATCCATACATAGTTTCTCTACAATGAAATAATGTTGATCCTATGTTTTGTGACTTTGTAATTAATATTTCGTTCCTTTTTCTTCTTTGTTCTTTTTCTCAATTTTGTTCTTTTTTCTCAATTAAAGGAGGGGGACAGGTGGATTTTGGAGTTAGTCGAATAGATGCGGGGAGTATCTTATAAATTGGTGCGTTGGGCTAAAAACTTCTGGCCCCTAGTCAATCTACTTTGCAAATCTAAGATGTGCTGTAATATTCTTTGCTCGACCAAATTTGTGGCAGTAAACTAATATACTTTCTTCACTAAATAATGTATATGATCATATTGTCGAATATCAGTAATTTAGCAACCAAAACAATGCTGTATACAAATATATTTTTTGAAAAAGTATATGTACTCATAAATCTAACAGTCGCAGGATCAAAGCTCAAGTATCCTAGCAGATTTTTGAGAGGTAATTCTATGCATCCAATATTGTGTATTCATTATTTTGACATTAATCAAATGAGCTTACGATGACATTAAAGACTAAATTTTCAGCAACATTATGTTTTTAGATATTATATACGCCACTAATTGACTAAAATAAGGGCCAATTGTTTGCTGGGAGGCACATATACTAATTTTAGTGTCAACGACGTACAACAGGAGGTAGCCACTGCCGATCCTATTGTCCACAATGTACAATAGGAGGTAGCCACTCCCGATCCTACTGTCCACAACGCCCTCCAAGTGGAACAGATTGAGGACAATCCAATGCCACACCCAAATAAATACCTTTTACAATGCGCCTTCCTGGCCTCCATCACGTGTCTGATACTTGGTTTTGGTTAGTCCTGTGTCAACTTGTGGTTCCGGTGAATTAGTCTTTTGTTGCAAATGAAAAAAAATTAAGCTATTGCTCTTTTCTTTTTGTCTAGCTTTATTATCGATGAAAAGTGACAGATCTATGTTTTGCCAAAAATTGGAGCAATGAGCGAGACATTCGTGTCCATAATGAAGGAGCAGAAGACAAGAGACAAGAATGCTGAGACCCTAATGTGGTATCTCTACTTATTTTCACTTTTTGGATCGGTGATGGCGGGGATGACTGCAGACTGGTATGGCCGCCGCCATGTGATCGGTTTTGTGGGGTTATTCTTCTTCATTGGGCCCTTTGTCACCGACATCAATTCTAGCAATGCCTCTGTCCTATTTGGCCGCTTCATCACTCAAGTCAGGACTGGCTATGCCCTTATAGTCACCCCCATATACATGGCAGAGATTAGTCCTGCCACCTTTCGTGGCTTGTTCACCTCCCTTCCTAAGGTACTCACATTTTTTCCCTAATTTATAATATCTTTTTCATTTTTTTAGTATGTCATTGATTTTTATCTTTTCCATGATTTACTTATTACTAGAAAAATTAGAATTAGAAAGGTGACTGCATATATTCATTTGAACATGTTTTGGCAGTTTAGGTGTTCATCAGCTTTGGCACAACTATTGGCTACATCGCCAACTATTTCTTCCATAGGCTCCCATTTAGCGGGTGGTTTATCATGTGCTTTGTGGGAGTAATCTGCTTGATCCTTCTTGCAATCACGGTCCGCGCTATGCCAGAATCCCCTCAGTGGCTCGTCATGCAAGGACGCTTGTATGATGCGCAAGGCGTCCTCTATAGGATCTCGAACTTGGAGGAGGAGGCTGCCCATTTGCTTGCCAAAATCAAGCAAGCTGCTAGCAATGCTGCCCATGCGTCAACCCTAGGCATGTGGTGGGATCTCTTTTACCCAACTCGATCCGTCTGCCACATGCTTGTTTGCACCATTTTGATGCAAGTGGCTCGGCAAGCCTGTGGCTTTGATACAATCTTTCTTTACGGCCCTCGTATTTTAGAGATGATTGGTGTCAAGTTCTTGGATGACAAGCTCTTAACGATCATCACACTCGAATTTGTAAACGCAATATTCACCCTAGTTGCCAGCTTCCTTGTTGACAAGGTTGGACGATGGCGGATGCTGCTGTGCAACCTAGGATTGATGATCGGGTCCCTAGTCTCCCTTGGAATGATCTTAAATTACATCGACCAAGGCCACATCAAACACTGGTGCATCGCATCATTGTTCATCTATGTGGCCAGCTACTAGAGAGAGTAGAAAGGTTTTATGAACAAAGAGAAAGTGTTGGGATTAGGTAACTTAAAATAATTTGAATATGGAATTTAAAATTAGATAAAATCTAATCACAATCACTCTGTTACGAAGAGTTATCCAAAAGACTCACCTGCATGGGGCCTTGCTTAAGAGAGGATAGATTGTAAAAGCAAAGATCTAATTGGGATGTTCTCTGCACGGACCATCGCTACACACTGTCGTCACTGCTTCGACGTCCAACAATCACACAAGAGGAGTGAAGCAGTGAGGTATGGAATATTATCCAACTTTTATTTCCGCAGCAAGCCGACCCCTCATGGTAAGACCTTTGTCAACTATTATTTCGAGCCTTGTTTTGATCATGTTCGATAGATTGACGAATGCATTCTTTTTCCTTTTTCTGATAGATTAAGGCTAATTTTTGTTAAAATTATTGCTTGCACTTTTAGTTGTTCTGTAAAAAACATATACAACGATGTAATTGTTTGATACGCATAGTTTATCAATCAAGTGGCTAGACAAGTAACAGGCATGGTTTGGTAGTGTAAGGACAAGTAGCACATATGGTTTGTTTGATATATACATAGTTTCTCTACAATGAAATAATGTCGATCCTATGTTTTATGACTTTGTAATTAATATTTCATTCCTTTTTCTTCTTTGTTCTTTTTCTCAATTAAAGAAGGGGGGAAGGTAGATTTTTTATTAAGTCGAACAGATGCGGGGAGTATCTTATAAATTGGTGCGTTAGGCTAAAAACTCTCAGCCCCTAGTCAATCTACTTTGCAAATCTAAGATGTGCTGTAATATTCTTTGCCCGACCAAATTTGTGGTAGTAAACTAATATACTTTCTTCACTAATTAATGTCTGTGATCCTATTGTCGAATATCAGTAATTTAGCAACCAAAACAATGTTGTATACAAATATATTTTTTAAAAAAGTATATGTATTCATAAATCTAACACTCGCAGGATCAAAGCTCAAGTATCCTAGGAGATTATTGAGAGGTAATTCTATGCATCCAATATTGTGTATTCATTATTTTGACATTTATCGAATTATCTTGTGATGTCATTAAAGACTAAATTTTCAGCAGCATTATGTTTTTAGATATTATATACGCCACTAATTGACCAAAACAAGGGCCAATTGTTTGCTAGGAGGCACATCTACTAATTTTAGTGTCAACGACGTACAACAGGAGAAAGCCACTGTCGATCCTAGTGTCCACAACGCCCTCTAAGTGGAGCAGATTAAGGACAATTTGGTGCCGCGCCCGAATAAATACCTTTTAAAATGTGCATTCTTGGCCTCCATCACGTCTCTGATACTTGGTTTTGGTTAGTCCTGTGTCATCCCGTGGTTACGGTGAATTAGTCTTTTGTTGCAAACCAAAAAAAGTTAAGCTATTGCCTTTTTCTTTTTATCTAACTTTATTATTGATGAAAGTGATAGATTTATGTTTTGCCAGAAATTGGAGAATGAGCGACACAATCGCATCCATAATGAAGAAGCAGAAGACTAACCTAGGATAGTTAACCTAACCAAACTAACCACCTAACTAACTAGTCTAGATAACTAACTAACCTAACTAACTTAGTTACACCAACTAAACTAACTACTAATCCTTAATTAAGACTAAACTAACCCCTTAAGTGAAATTAACTTCCTAATCCGAGATTAGGGCGTTAACTCATAGGATTAGTGATGCAACAGGTTCACAGCAACGGTGGCGCGAAGGCGGTGAGATCCCGCAACTACGACGTCACCAACGGAGGCCTGGACGAGACTGAAAACAACCTTGCAAGTCACGGCCAAAGGGGGGTTCGATTCTGTTTGAGCTGATCGAGTGGTGCTGGGTTGGATAGTGTGGCTGGCTAAGGTGGTGGAAAGGCGGACGTATAGGATGGGGACGGTGGATAGTTCGGCGGGGCTAGTGGCTGCTGGGTTGGTCGAGCGGTATATCATTTAGATAATATCATTTAGATTTTCGTATCATAAATACGATCAAAGCAAGTTTCTTCTTCTCGATAAACCCGGTGGAGATAGACCCTATGATCGACAAGGCTAGCGAGAGATTTTTTCTATGATCTGAAAAAGTTGAATCTTTTCACTCTTAGAGAGAGTAGAAATGTTTTATGAACAAAGAGAAAGTATTGGGATTAGGTAACTTAAAATAATTTGAATATGGAATTTAAAATTAGATAAAATCTAATCACAATCACTATGTTATGAAGAGTTATCCAAAAGACTCACTTGCACGGGGCCTTGCTTCAGAGAGGATAGATTGTAAAAGGGAAGTTCTAAATGGGGTGTTCTCTGCACTGACCATCGCTCCACACTGTCGTCACTACTTCAACATCCAACAATCACACAAGAGGAGTGAAGCGGTGAGGTATGGAATATTATTCAACTTTTATTTCTGCAGCAAGCCGACCCCTCATGGTAAGACCTTTGTCAACTATTATTTCGAGCCCTGTTTTGATCATGTTCGATAGATTGATGATTACATTATTTTTCCTTTTTTTCTGATAGATTAAGGCTAGTTTTTGTTAAAATTATTGCTTGCACTTTTGGTAGTTCTGTAAAAAACATATATAACGATATAATTGTTTGATACACATAGTTTATCAATCAAGTGGCTAGACAAGTAACATGCATGGTTTGGTGGTGTGAGGACAAGTAGCATGTATGGTTTGTTTGATACATACATAGTTTCTCTACAATGAAATAATGTCGATCCTATGTTTTGTGACTTTGTAATTAATATTTCATTCATTTCTCTTCTTTGTTCTTTTTCTCAATTAAAGGAGGGGGGAAGGTAGATTTTTTATTAAGTCGAACAGATGCGGGAAGTATCTTATAAATTGGTGAGTTAGGCTAAAAAATGCGGGCCCCTAGTCAATCTACTTTGCAAATCTAAGATGTGTTGTAATATTCTTTGCCTGACCAAATTTGTGGTAGTAAACTAATATACTTTCTTCACTAATTAATGTCTGTGATCCTATTGTCGAATATCAGTCTTTTAGCAACCAAAACAATGCTGTATACAAATATATTTTTTGAAAAAGTATATGTACTCATAAATCTAACACTCGTAGGATCAAAGCACAAGTATCCTAGGAGATTATCGAGAGGTAATTCTATGCATCCAATATTGTGTATTCATTATTTTGACATTTATCGAATTAGCTTGTGGTGACATTAAAGACTAAATTTTCGGCAGCATTATATTTTTAGATATTATATACGCCACTAATTGACCAAAATAAGGCCAATTGTTTGCTGGGAGGCACATCTACTAATTTTAGTGTCAACGATGTACAACAGGAGAAAGCCACTGTCGATCCTAGTGTCCACAACGCCCTCTAAGTGGAGCAGATTGAGGACAATCCGATGCCGCGACCGAATAAATACCTTTTAAAATGCGCATTCCTGGCCTCCATCACGTCTCTGATACTTGGTTTTGGTTAGTCCTATGTCACCCCATGGTTACGGTGAATTAGTCTTTTGTTGCAAACCAAAAAAAGGTAAGTTATTACCCTTTTCTTTTTGTCTAGCTTTATTATTGATGAAAGTGACGGATCTATGTTTTGCTAGAAATTGGAGCAATGAGCGAGACAATCGCATCCATAATGAAGGAGTAGAAGACAAGCGACAAGCATGCTGAGACCGTGATATGGTACCTCTTCTTATTTTCGGCTTTTGGATTGATGATGGTAGGGTTGACATCAGACTGGTTTGGCCACCACCGTGTGATCGGTTTTGTGGGGTTCTTCTTATTCATTGGGCCCTATGTCATGGGCATCAATTCCAACGATGCCTTCGTCCAGTTTGGTCGCTTCATCGCTCAAGTCGGGATTGGCTACGCCCTTATGGTCACCCCTATCTTCATTGCAGAGATCACTCCTGCCATCTTTCGTGGCTTGTTCACCTCCGATCCTGAGGTCCTCACATTGTTTTCCTAATTTATAGTATCTTTTCCATTTTTTAGTATGTCATTGATTTTTATCTTTTTCATGATTTACTTTACTGGAAAAATTAGAATTAGAAAGGTGATTGCATATATTTGTTTGAACATGTTTTGGCGGTTTAGGTGTTCATCAGCTTCCATTTAGCAGGTGGCTTATCATGTGCTTTATGGGAGCAATCTGCTTGATCCTTCTCGAAATTGCAGTCCGCATTATGCCAGAATCACCTCGGTGGCTCGTCATGCAGGGACGCATGTGCGATGCGCAAGGCGTCCTCGCTAGGATCTCAAACTCGGAGCTCATCGGCTTGCCAAAATCGAGGAGGCTGTCAGCAACGTGGCTCATGGGCCGACCCTAGGCGTGTGGTGGGATCTCTTTTACCCAACTCGATCCGTCTGCCACATGCTTGTTTGCACCATTTTGATGCAAGTGGCTCGGCAAGCCTATGGCTTTGATACAATCTTTCTTTATAGCCCTCGTATTTTCGAGATGATTGGTGTCAAATTCTCGGATGACAAGCTCTTAACGGCCATCGCACTCGAATTTGTAAAGGCAATATTCACCCTAGTTGCCAACTTCCTTGTTGACAAGGTTGGACGACGGCGGATGCTGCTGTGGAGCTTAGGTTGGATGATTAGGTCCCTAGTCTCCTTTGGAATGATCTTAAATTACATCGACCAAGGCCTCACCAAACACTAGTGCATCTCATCATTGTTCATCTATGTGGCCAGCTACTCGGTGGGAATGGGACCAATCACCTCAGTCTACAACTCTGAGCTATTTCCGCTCAGGTTGCGAGCCAAGGGATGCGCAATCGCCTTCATTGCTAACCAACTAATGAGTGGAATTACATCATGGGTATTCTTACCACTGGACGAGACGATCATCCATGGCAAGGCTACCTTCTTCTTCGCGGCGGTGTCATGCATCTCATGGTTTCTCTTCTAGAAAATAATGCCGAAAACTCGAGGCCTGACACTAGAGCAGATGATACAATTTTTCGAATCATTTTTCAAGTGGAAGCACGTGGCCAAACACATAGCCTTGAGAAGGTCCACGCCGCTGAGGACGCTGGGAACGCAAGTGGCTCAAACGCAGTTGCAAGAGTAATTATAAGATAAGGGTATTAGGTAAAAATAAATGTCTGTTAGGCTAATATTCTTTGAAAGAGATTATGTTCATGATGATTATGGATTGTGCTGGGTGTGAGGGTCGTGTAGAGAGCAGGGACACATACACATCATGAGAAACCTTTAACATACCCCTATCTTCCCGTTGAATGGGTGATTTTATTTTCCCATAGTTTCAAAATGGTGAATGTGTTCACTACTCAAAGAGGCTTATGTATTGTCTCTATACATAAGCATCTTATAACAATATCGACAAGGCGTCTTGTTGTGCATATGGATAATGAATCTTTTTATTCTGTCAAACTAAACACCTAACTAACTAGTCTAGGTAACTAACTAATCTAACTAACTTAGTTACACCAATTAAACTAACTACTAATCCTTAATTAAGACTAAACTAACCCCCTAAGTGTAATTAACTTCATAATCTGAGATTAGGGCGTTAACTCACCGAATTAGCAAGGCGACGGGTTCGGCAGGGCTGGTGATTGCTAGGTTGGTCGAGCGATATATCATTTAGATAATATCATTTAGATTTCTGTATCATAAATACGATCAAAGCAAGTTTCTGCTTCTTGATAAACCCGGTGGAGATAGACCCTATGATCGACAAGGCTAGCGAGAGATTTTTTTGAGAGATTTTTTCTATGATCTGAAAAAGTTGAATCTTTTCCCTCTTAGAGAGAGTAGAAAGGTTTTATGAACAAAGAGAAAGTGTTGGGATTAGGTAACTTAAAATAATTTGAATATGGAATTTAAAATTAGATAAAATCTAATCACAATCACTCTGTTACGAAGAGTTATCCAAAAGACTCACCTACATGGGGCCTTGCTTCAGAGAGGATAGATTGTAAAAGTATATGTACTCATAAATCTAACATTCGCAGGATCAAAGCTCAAGTATCCTAGGAGATTATCGAGAGGTAATTCTATGCATCTAATATTGTGTATTCATTATGTTGACATTTATCGAATAAGCTTGTGATGACATTAAAGACTAAATTTTCAGCAGCATTATGTTTTTAGATATTATATCCACCACTAATTGACCAAAATAAGGGCCAATTGTTTGCTGGGAGGCACATCTACTAATTTTAGTGTCAACGATGTACAACAGGAGATAGCCATTGCCGATCCTAGTGTCCACAACGCCCTCCAAGTGGAGTAGATTGAGGACAATCCGATGCCGCGCCCGAATAAATACCTTTTAAAATGCGCATTCCTGGCCTCCATCACGTCTCTGATACTTGGTTTTGGTTAGTCCTGTGTCACCTCGTGGTTACGGTGAATTAGTCTTTTGTTGCAAACCAAAAAAAGGTAAGCTATTGCCATTTTCTTTTTGTCTAGCTTTATTATTGATGAAAGTGACAGATCTATGTTTTGCCAGAAATTGGAGCAATGAGTGAGACAATCATGTCCATAATGAAGAAGTAGAAGACTAACCTAGGATAGTTAACCTAACCAAACTAATCACTTAACTAACTAGTCTAGATAACTAACTAACCTAACTAACTTAGTTACACCAACTAAACTAACTACTAATCCTTAATTAAGACTAAACGAATCCCCTAAGTGTAATTAACTTCCTAATCCGAGATTAGGGCGTTAACTCACCGAATTAGTGAGGCGACAGGTTCACGGCGACGGCGGCATGAAGGCGATGAGATCCCGCAACTACGGTGTCACCAGCGGAGGCCCGGACGAGATTGAAAACAGCCTTGCAAGTCACGGCCAAAGGGGGGGTTCGAATCTGTTTGAGCTAGTTGAGTGGTGCTGGGCTGGACGGCGTTGCTGGCTGAGGTGGTGGAAAGGTGGACGTACAGGCTGGGGGCGGTGGACGGTTCGACGGGGTTGGTCGCTGTTGGGTTGGTTGAGTGGTATATCATTTAGATAATATCATTTAGATTTTCGTATCATAAATACGATCAAAGCAAGTTTCTTCTTCTCGATAAACCCGCTAGAGATAGACCCTATGATCGACAAGGCTAGCGAGAGATTTTTTCGAGAGATTTTTTCTATGATCTAAAAAAGTTGAATCTTTTCCCTGTTAGAGAGAGTAGAAATGTTTTATGGTATTTTTGGAGAGGTTTTCAGGTATTTTCGGAGCATATCATTGACCTCTGTTATTAGTATGGCGTATGATCAATTTAATAGAAAGAGGTTTCATACGGCATTCCTAAGCTGAGGAAGGCAATGAAACATATTCAATACGTGAAGTGCGCACATAAACTTGGGCTGACCCCACTCTACCCGCTTTACCCGATCGGTGAAGTGCGCACTAATTGGAGATCAATATAGAACACTTCCTTCTCTTACTCTCTCTACTAGTATATTATCTTTGTTGTTCTTGCTTTGCGTTTTACATCATTTGAAGGGTGAAAATAATCCTTGAGAATAGTACTTGCACACTTCAGATATTTCTTATTTTGTTTTGGTGAGGACAATCACGATTCAAGTATCTTGTTTAAGATTTCAAGAATGTGGATGTCAAACGGGATTATAATGGCGTTGGGATTTGTCAAATGATTGAAGTCTTTGACTTGATTTCACATGGCTTACTGATAGATTTTTTTACTTTGAGTCAAGGTTATTGTGACCTAATCCCTTCTAACTAGGCAATGAGAATTTAGGTTTAGGGGTATTGTTAGCTTCAAGCCGATAGCCTTCCATTAACTTGAGCTCTCCCAATTTCATACCTTGCGCGATGTCAAGCATACGGAATTTTAAATCAATTAAGCCTATGCAAATTTTGACTAAGGAGTTGCCATTAACCCTTTTTGGGTCAGCCAGAAATCCAATAAGATATGAAAAAATATCTTACTATTTATGTAATCGGAGATTTTAGACTCGAGGACTTGATTACATTAGCCTAAGACTAACGCCTTTTCAGTTCTAACTTGATCATGCTAACTAATGCCATAACAGTCTATCAAAGGAATTCTAGATATCTTCCTAACCATTATAGAGCAAGAGATAACATCCAAAATATTGAAAACCGTAAGAAAGCACACAGGAATCCTAACATTGTTCCAAAAAAGAAAAAAGGCAACTCAAAACAATGAACTCTATTGTAAAGACCTAAAAGCTTGTCCAAATTTTGGCTTTTAATATTTTTAAAGGGCTTTCCAATTTTTCTAATTTTTTTTATTTTATGAATTTTTAAATGATTTCTCTAATTGTTCTTATTTTCTGGATTTTCTATTTTTGAAAAAAATTATTGTATTTTCGAATTTTCCAAATTTTTTATTTCCTAAAACCTTTAAAATATTTTATCATTTTCTGAATTTTTAATTTTTTATACTTTTTATTATTTTCTTGGAATTTTTAATTAAATTTCTAAATTTTTATTATTATATATGGAACGAGTTCGAACCATTTACCTCCGATTGTTGACCGATCGAGAAACCGGGATCCAACCCGGTCAAATTTAAATAAATAAATAAATAAATAAGAAGAAAATTTGCGATTTTTTTTTAGAATTTTCAATTTTTCTTTCTTTTCCTGCTTTCTCTTTTTTCTATGTCGTCCTTTTCCCCTACACCATCTTCTTCCTCTCGCCTCCTTCCTCCGAACACCTTCTTTTCCCCCTTCAACTTTCACCGATGCTTCTCCATGGACAACCACCAGAACTCCACAAGCATTCATTGCAAAAGAAAAAGAAATCTTTGAATATACACATATACATGAAGAGAAGAAAGAGGCTAACCTGAAGGGACTCTAGCCCGAGGGCATCGCCGGGCGAAGGAAATTCATCAAATTGCTCCAATTCATATAAGTCAAGGGCGTCCGGCGCCATGGTGCACAAAAATTAACAGAAAGTCGGTGTTAGCTTCAACTCAACAATCAATGACATTAATGCGCATTAACACTAGATTTAAACATGTATCGCACGGCCGATTATCCCCTTGGCCTCAGCCGAGCTTCTCCATAGTTTTTCTTGGTCGAGCACAACAGTCCCTCAAGTATACACGCTGCTCAGGCCTCCGCCAAAAATCTTTTCTGTTTTGCCTCGTTCTCCTCGCGCGGCAGCTGGCGATTCTAGAAGGCTCGCTCTGCTCTCGTCACTTGCTGTCGCTCACACAGCCCCGCTCACGGACGCACGTACGGGACGCCCGCTGCGTCACTGTCGCGCCTCCCTTTATTCTTCTCCAAGCATACTCGTCTCTACTGAAATAGGGCTAGAGGAAAAGCAGGGCTGGGCTTTTTTGTTTCTTTTTAGTTCTGACGGGCTTCTGTGAACAAAGAAAGAATAATGGACCAAGGAAAATGAGCTATACGCATGGCCGAAAGAATTAAAAGAAAAAACATGGCCTGCCCAAGTGGTATTGGCAGGCCCGAAATCTGCTAAAGGAAGATTGGGCTCTGAATTTGTTGCCATTTTTATTTCTTCCCCTTATTTCTCCTTTTTTTTTTGTATTTTTATATTTTTGCAAAAGAATGGATACAAAATTTGGATGTCAACATAGGCCACCTATGCAGGTCAAAAAGATCTGAACTTTATCAATTTATGGAATTTACAAGATGTTTCATGAGCTTTCAAACAACTTATTCTTTACTCCCAAGCCTCTGGGTGTAAAAGTAAGTTGTAATTAACTCGTGGCAAAGAAATTATTCACTTTAAATCCGATTGAAATGTAAGAACATAATAATAATAATAATAATAATAATAATAATAATAATAATAATAATAATAATAATAATAATAATAATAATAATAATAATAACAAGTCAATCAAAATAGCAATGTAAAAAGCAAATTGAATTTGACTCTTGGTTAATTTGGGCCGGTGGTTGGTCGAAACTATTAGTGTTCTTCACTCAAAAATGTGTTTGCACAAGAAATTGATCAAATCGAGTTTTTTGGTCTACCAAGGGTCAAGAATGAACTGATAAAGCAAAACTAGGTTTGATTAACAAACCATCACGGATTTAGATGCGTGTCTTTCACCGGACGTCCACACCCTTGACAATGACATGCGCGCCCTTCATCTATAGGAGCGCATCCTTGATGTTAAGGAGTGGCACCAGACCCTGAGGAGTGCGTGCCTAACCCTCAAAGCCATGGTCCTCACTATCAATGTTGGGCTTGCCGACTTCTTTGCAAACTCACATAGGAGAAACTTTTGGGAAATTATTAAAAAAGTTATAAACCTATTATAGTTATGTCAATTCAATCTAACTTTTTAATTTCATCAATTGAGTCATAAACTTTTTAATGGTTTGCTAATATAGTCTTTCTGACCAAAATATAGTCAGAAATTACTAATATGGACGCCAACCATTTTACGTAGCACGTCAATACTGATTGACAATTTTTCAACTTTTTTTGTTAAATTTTCAAATTATTTATTTAATTATTTTCTTTTATTCTTTCCTCTTCTTCTTTTTTTTCCCCTAATGTGGCTCATCGACCACTGGGCAAAGGCCATGAAGCCCTCACTGGCTGCTGGAGAGGGTTGTGACCCTCACCCAACCTCGCCCAGATTTAGGTTATTTGAAGGACGTGGTGTGGATTTTACCTTAGCAACACATTGATTGACTGGCCTTTATAAAGGAGAACACTCTACCCCAAGACAATTAAGAAATCCCTTAAATTACATTAAGACCGAGATCCTGCGATTGCATTGATAAATCATATAAGAAGTTGTAGAAGCCATTTGTAAGTCGTCTCTTGTCATCTTGATTGTTGGGGGCTATTTCATTCTAGGTCTTTTGATTTCCTATCTATCTCGAATAATTTTTGAGAATTGTGTTTGCAAGCCTTAGACAATCACCATTTCATGTCCTATCAACGGCTCTCAAAATTTTTCACAGCAAATTATGAAGCAGTGATTTTATATTTCAAAGGTTTGTCAAGATTGATTTGTATTTTATCCTAGAGCTCAAAGAAGAGAAGGTGTCTAGTTTGAGAGACCTATCTGATTTGCTAATCTATATTCTCTTGAGCATATATCTCGTGCATGTCGTAGGAAACTCGATGAGGAAAAATACTTATCTGAATCCAGTCAAGTGAACCAAGTACCTAACCATCATTGATTTTGAGGGACTAACACGTGGATCCATGTAGACACATAAAATCAACGGTAATGATGCACCTTGTTTGGGATCAGGAGGAATCCAAAAGTTGAAGCTGCTCGAGAAAGATCAAGGATAAGAAGAAAGCATTGGACGTCCTAAATCCTATGTGCCTCCTCGATGAATAGTTCTCTGTTGCCACTCCTGCAAGTTTTTAAACTTTAGAAGATCTGGTTTTTAAAATTAGATCCTTACAAAGCATGTCACCACGTTAGACAGACCCATATGAGATTTGCTCAATAGTTAATAATTAATGGTGCATGGATTTGGCACATGACATTGATATGATATGATATATATTTTGGTAAAGGACATTGATATGATATTTCGTACCATTAAATGTAAACAATTACATTTTTAGTCCATTTATATGAATTTTGGACCGTGTCTTATTGTGGTAATGAGGTTATTGAGATAGTTCATAGACTTGACGATGAAGTGGACTTTTTTTTTATCATTAAAACAACATCTAAGCAACCTTGGGGTTTTATAATTAATGTTTGAATAAAATTTTGATTTGGTTGAAAAATTCGAAAAGGCTTTTGTTTACTGTGAGAGAGAGAGAGAGAGAGAGAGAGAGAGAGAGAGAGAGAGAGATTTTGGGGTTTGCGACAGCCGATGAGAGGTTCAAATGAACTACAGTCATGGTCAAAGCAATCCTTCAGAAGATTGAAACTTGGGTGGATAAAATTAGCAAATTTGATGGAGTATTCGATTTTTTTACCCAATTTCTTGCTAAATTAGTGAATTGCGACGACGGGTTTGATTTTTTAAACCCGATTTTATTGGATTATACTAATGTTTTTGTAGTCCACAAGCCCTTTTAGTGAATCACGAGTGTATGTAAGATCCAGCTCAAAGGAAGAGTCGAATTGTCGCATCAAGATTAGGGGTGAGCATGGTTCCATAATAGAACGTGAAATCTGAGAACAAACCGGTATGAACATAGAGGTTCCAAGTTGTAATGTATGTTGGATAAGTTCTAAATTCCAAAAAATGAGGAACTTGTTTCGACTAGTAGGTTCAAGGTTCTTAATTGGAGAAACCTAGAGCTTATAACCTATAACCTAACATCTAAAACAAGTTCTAATGTTTTTCTTGGCTCATGTTTTCACACAATCTTTCGATATTCTATACCGTTCGATAGGAGGTACTAACCCGAGCTTTCATTTTATGATTGAGACTTTTATTTTATTAATGTTTATATCTTTCGTGTGTCTAAATATAAGTCATGATCAGTAAATTGAAGCAGCAAGTGGTGATCATTAAATATTTAAATTTATTGCAATCGTTCAATTAATAATATAAGTAAAACCTAAGTAGATATTGGAATTGATCTTAGAATCCGTGACAAGATAAATTCCAAATTCCAGAGTACGTAGGGTAGGTTCCAGTTCTAAAAAATAAGAAAACCTATTTCAATTGGTAGGTTCTACATTCCAAGTGGAACCTATGTGGAACCTAGAACTATTCGATCCTAATCAAGATGACTAACTTTACTAAAAATAGAAAAGACCCAAAAAAAAGAAAAAAGAAGAAGATAATCTTCTAATCAACTGCACAGGTATGTAGAGTCGTGGACAACACATTCGCTCTTACTCAATTTTTTTATCTTTTCTTTATTTTGCTTTTTTTTTCTCTATATCCCTGTTTTGCTGTGAAATCAATGCTTGTTTTCAAAGTCCGAGAATTTCGGAAAAATTTTACTCTCATCGCATCGCTCCTCAGGAATATCAGTTTTTGTAAGTATGAAAATGCAAGTAATATCTTAGACCTGCATTGAAAGTATGGCTATTTAAGCATGTAAAAATCTCATTCATATACTGATTTGGCTGGCTATTTAATTGACTATTCAAAAGGTGTTGTGTTTTTTTTTCACTGCCTTCAAAAAATTATAGTTTGTTTATATGTACATATTTTATAATTTAAATCTTGTAGATGACACACTTTAACATTTTCTTAATCCTTAGTACCTGAAATTTTCACAATATATAAGTGTTTAAGCATACATTCACTTAAAAAAAAAAAGGATTTATACCTATGTGACCAATTCTGTTATGCTCCTCTGTTTCTGTTCTGCTACGCTCACCTCTTCCTCTTTTTGAACTGGGCCGAGTGCTCTTTTCTTCGTCTTTTCTTTTTATTAGTAAAGGCTAATGTCGTGAAAAGAAAAATGGGCTTAGAGTGTCATGAGTTTCAAACGGGCCTCCACTGAGATTAATGGGTGGACGAGCTGAATTCAAATCCGATGGGCTTAAGGGAATTGACTGATGGACTGACTCGGGCTAATGGGCTGTGCATTAGTGGGCTCACATGATGAGCTTGTCTTGGGCTCACTTAACCGAATTGGACTCCCCTTCTCTTTTTTTCAGTTGTTTATTATATTTGGCATTTTTTATTTGGAATATGTTTACTAGAAATACTAAAAACTTGTCAAATTTATTCAATCGAATCTTTCCATTAATTTTGTTCAATTTGGTTAATGGATAAATGCGGAAGTGGTGATGATGTAGCTTTTTAAAAATTATATTTATACAAATTTAATTTAAATTAAATTTTAAAAATGAACTTAATTTAAAAGGAAAAAAAGAAAGAAAGAGAAGTACGTGGGAAGGTTGCAAGCCCCTGCCCTTGCCCCTGCCACCGCCCCACCATCATCGGGAGGGGCCGATGGGTTATTCATCCACGAGCTATTACGCCAAGGAAGATTACACCTAGAAGCCCAAAAAATGGCTAGAGCCTCGATAATACGACACCCAAAGTAAAGGTGATCAATAGAATCAGGCCGACATGAGCAAAAAGCACAATTAGCATCAGAGATTCTACCATAAGCAAGAAGCATAACCTGGGTGGGCAGTCTATTTCTAGTAATCAGCCATAAAAGAAACTGGTACTGAGGGATAAGCAAGCTATACCAAATAAGAGGGGCCCAAGGCATGGACCGCCCTTTTGGCCGAATGACGTCCCAAGCTGAAACGGCAGAGAAAACTCCTAACAGGTGGCCTAGCCAATAGAAACGGTCAGGGGCATGACTAAGAATTGGTAAGGGCTCATTCCAGGAAGCAATCTCATCCATAACTCCGGAAGCCGCACCAGAAAAGGACAAGAAATCAGCGACGAAGCATTCCTAGGTAATCTAGAGCGATAGATGTCTAAGTTAGAGAAGAGAAGATTGAAAGGTCCTCTGGGGTGCCAATTATCAAACCAAAAGGATATGGAGCGACCATTTCCCACATGCCAACAGAAAAATTGGCGAAAATCCTGCCGAAGGTCAAGCCATTTCTTCCACGACCAGGACCAGAAGGTTGGTTTAGCCGCTAACCAAAAGTTCTTATTCTTTAGGAAGGTGGAATGAATCCATTTGCACCACAAGGATTCATTGTCTGTGAATAAAAACCAAATGTGTTTAAGCATGGCTGCCTTGTTGCTTTCGCGCAATCTTCTAATACCTAGGCCTCCTTCCTCCTTTGGGAGGCACACATCATTCCAAGCGATTTTGGCATCTCCCGTACCTAGATCCGACCCATTCCAAAGGAATTTCCTTAGGATATGTTCAATTTTATCAAGTACGGACTTTGGCAGGATAAAAACATTTGCCCAGTAAACCTAGATCGAGTGTCGGACTAACTTGATAAGTTGTAGACGGCCCGCAAAGGAGAGAAAGCGCTATGTCCACAATTGCACCTCGATGTGATTGTGTTCACTAATGTAGAGCAGTCAGCCTTTCGTAGCCTAGATGCTATGATAGGCACTCCCAAGTACCGAAATGGCAACGAGCCTTCTTGATAACCAAGGAACTCCTTAAAGAGGTTACGAAGTTCAGGGTAGACTCCAGAAAAGAAGATCTCACTCTTGTGCATGTTCAGAACTAGGCCACTCCAATGGGAGAACCTATTAATGGCAGCATTTAGAATGTTTATGACTAAATTAACAAAAAATGTAATAAGTTTAGGAATTTTTGGACAATTTTCAGACAATTTTTCCCAATTTTGAGTTTAATTGCTTGTTGAACCATGCTGAAACATGACTTAGCAAAAAAAAAAAAAAAAAAAGGAAATTGCCCCTATAGACAAGTCGTCGCAAAAAAACCTTTGCCTCTAGACTTGAATAAACTTTCTTTTGGCCCATTTCATCCTCCATGAAAACTCATCGATGGTGCAAAATTTTTTACATGCCATGCTAGCATGGTCTGATGGGCTATGCAGCTCGAATAGAATAGAAATTTATACAAGTACGAGAGCTTATTTAAACAAATAATCTAATGAAGTTCAAAGATTTGATTGGAAAACAAAGCATGTAGGCTCGAGAATGAGAAGTAGAATTTTATTGATCTAATACATCAAACAATATATGACTTATTTGTATAAATGAAAGGGAGAGTCGCAACAATGATACCGGTAACCCTTTTGAGGTGTTGATATAGGTGTTGTGGCGCTCATCATGAAATTAGGCATTAGCTAAAAACCGAATAAATTTGCAAGGACAGCTAATATTGGGTTAATGTCAAACTTCAAAGTATTTATTATATTGTGGTATTGGTCGGACCAAAATCAAGACTTCGACACCTTGTACAGTGAACCGGCCATGAACATATACCCATGTTCTCTTTTTATTTTTATTTTTTAAAATTGCTGAAAGCATCTAAATATTTTGTGTCCTTGGAAAATATATATATTTCAGAATTCATGAAGTGCTACTTTCGAAATTTGGAAATATAATCGGTAGATGAAAAACTGAATTTATTTTATGGAAGGCGCAGTGAATCTTTATTTGATTGATTTTTATATTCTAGTATCTCAACATTTACCAACCTAAAGACGATATGTTTATAATTCAGTTTTGAATTAGCAACATCCTTGAGTTAGATACCAAATTTTAGATAGATATAATTTCACGAACCCAATAAGGAAGAAGAGGAGGGGGAAAAATATTAAAAACAAAAGAAAGTTAAGGATGAAATTTTTTTAAAAAATATTCCACTGCCCCCATTTTAGCGCTGGATGATCGTCAATTTTCTAAACAAGTATAGTGGATCAAAACTAGTATAGCCTAATATGTGACGATAATAAAGATAGTACAAATTAGGACTACTTTTTTTTTTTTATCAGAAATTTTAGGACTATTTGAATATATAATAATATCACTATTATATTATTAGAAAGATTAAGCTTCTACAAATTATCTGACTAAACCCCAAAAATTTGTAAATATTGTTTCCCTGAAAATTTGTAAATATTGTTTACTATATCATTAGTGTTATGACAGGTGATTTCCATTATCAGTAACCTAAGTTAGGCCTTTCAACCGATCCAATAACCCCAGAAAGTTCTAACTAATATTTAACTCCTCCGTAGATTCATGATTAGGAGTTTAGAACACAGGTGACTAAACAGATGTTAGCAAAATGGGAGAGAAAGAGGGCTGCTTCTTCTGCATCAGAGGGTGGAAGTACAAAAACACAGCATAAGGCCATACAAAGCGACTGGGTCCTGGATTTTGGAAGGCCGCCGGCATCAACAAGTCCGTATGTTCCAGTAAACATCCCTGCAATTGTGTCGGCCTCAAGAAGTCTCTCATCCATTGTCACGGCTCCGCCGGCAAAGGCATCGATGCCAACCGGATGGTGTACCCAGTTCCGGCTGCCACATGCTGGAAAAGTCAGCATTCTATCAACTGTAAATGAGTCGATCACTGAAAAAAGCAGTGAGATGCTAAATGCCAATTGATATGACTACCGCTTTAATTTACTACCAAATTTTCAATTGAAAGGCTGAGTATCGGTTCGGCTTGAATTTCCAGCAACGTTCAACCTTAGTTTATGGTCTCTTCTTAAGGAATTACAAGCGTATATGCTAATATATTCGTTTGTAGTTTTGATAAATTCATTTATTTTGTAGTTGCATGTTGTATGTCGAAGGCTTTAGACTCGTAAAGCAACCCATGTGACATGACCCAAAGAAAAGGAAGCAACCCATGTGCGAATTCATTCATTGCAAAGGAAGTACGGAATTTCGTAGCTAGGATGGGGTTTAGTCATCAGATAATAAATACAGAAGCTTAATCTTTAAAAATTTCGACCAAAAAAAAAAAAATCTTTTCAATTAAAAAATGTGTCATCATTTTTTCCTTAAAAAGAAATCGAAATTGATGGGCTTTCTTTCTCTCACTTCCATCCTCCTGTAATTAATTCTGGGTATTCAAATAGTTTCTCGATTTGCTTCGCCGAGATGAGATAGAAAAGAGGGTTAGGGTTATAATTTTTTCTTAATTTGAGATAAGTATCAATTATAAGTGAATCTATAAAAAAAAGAAGAAGAAAATAGGTGGCGCTCAAGATATTTTCTACCGTTCGGCCACAATGCCACATACCCTCTTTGCGAAGGTGACTCCAATAGAAACTAACATTTTTTTTAGATAAAAAGTCAATTGGCAAATGCACAAACATTGAGATTTCTTTAATCCTTCGTCACGTCCATGCTCGTTACGTGCCAGGCAACTGGCAACCCGATGGGATTTCGCTATGCGTCTCTCATGTACATCATCGACAAGTACTGTTTTATTGAATATCAAGAAGAGGATACACATCTAAAAATACATTTAAATGCTATAATTTTAATTTAACCGTATCTATCTTAACTAAGAATAAGAAAAGAAAACCATGTAATTCATGTAGTTTAACAAAATTTATCAAACTATAGAATTGTACATATATTCTCAAACGATCACATGGGTTTGTATTTAAAACGCGATAGCTTACCTTCGCTGCTCTAATTCTCGAGTCCAGACTACTCGAGGCTTCGATTCCGGATACTGGATGGGTTACACCTAGAAGTGTCAAACAGGTGGGTTGGGTCGGATTTGGGTCGTGTCATTAATGGGTCGACCCAAATTGACCCATTAACTCATTTATGACTCATTTAAGCCTAATGTAAATTTTCCGACCCATATCGACCCATACCCAACCCATTCCCGACCCAACTCATATTAATAAAATATTTTCATATTTAACCAAATTTAGAAAAACTTATTCCTATGTTTTTTTTTTTTTTAAGATTATATTACTAAAATACTTTCAAGCTTATTTCTTATATATATATTATTTTTAAAAAAATGGTATTGCTAAAATAGTTTTATACAACACAAATTTAATGGACAATTTTTACAATTTTTAAAATAATTATTTAAAAATATAATTTTTTATTATTTTTATTTTTTAAATATATTTTTTATTTTTTATTTTTTCTTCTTCTTTGGCCGGCTGCCGGCCACGATGACGGCCGGCGGCTAGCCACGGGCAAGCCTCGAGCTCGCCCGCCTAGCCAATGCGGGCAAGCTCGAGCTCGCCCCTCGCCGGATTTGGTGAGGCTCGAGCCTCGCCGGACGCCTTGTGAGGCCTCCGCCTTGCCAAATCCGGTGAGCTCGAGGCTCGCCGCCGTTAGGCGAGCTCAAGCTCGCCCCTCACCGGGCGTTGGCGAGGCCTCCACCTCGCCGGATCCGGTGAGCTCGAGCTCGCTTGACGCCGGCGAGCTCGAGGCTCACCCGGCCGGTCACCGCCATTGCCGTGCCGGCAATCGGAGGAAGAAGAAAGAAAAAGAAAAGAAAAGAAAAGAAAAGTAAAAAATAATTATAATTTCGGTTTTTATAAAAAATATTTTTGTAAAGTTAAAGAGAGAAGAGAGAGGTTGTGAGGTTTTGAGTGAAAATAAATGGGTTTATTTTTAATGGGTTGATAAATGGGTCTTAAATGGGTCGAGAGGCGACCCAATTAAGACCTATGTATCTTGGTCTCTTTATCTTGAAAACCCATTATGGATACTTTAGGAAATAAGGCTTGACCCATTAACTACCCATTTAAACATAAATGGGTTAATAAATGGATCAATGACTCATTTTGACACCTCTAGTTATGCCCAACCTACTAAAAAAAAAAAAAAAAAAAAAAAAAAACAACGCGATAGCTTATTTGACGTCATTGAACATGACTAAGAAAATGAATTAAACTGTATTATTTATTAAATTAAGTGAAAAATTTTGATACGACTGCGATTTGATTTCTTAAATACATCATTTGAAGACAACCCATATGAACCGTAGTTTTTTGGGTTATTGGAAGGAAACCCACTTCGGCAAATGATGGTCTGCCTGACTTTGCTAAAATAGTAGTCGGTAGAGTCCAGTCCATCCCATCTCCACCGAGTTCTCGTTCTGGGCAGCCAAGGTAGGAGTTAAGTCATTTTTAAACTTGCAGAGGTTCTCTGTACAAGTGCAAAAATGGCATCCAAAGTTAGACTGCGGTTGAGGAGGGACTCCAACTCTAGAAATTTAAGAGAGCATTCCCCAGGCGTTTGGAGCTCGAGAGACGCAAGGGAAGAAAAAGAAGGGGGAGAAACCGGGGCAGACGAGTGCGTCTTCTATTTGTCGTCGCCCGCCACCGGAACATCGGACGGGGATACTCCCAGAGAATATGCTTGTGAGGTCAGCTTTCGTTGCTCTACTTCTCACTCTCTCTCTCCCTCGTTTTCCCTATTCCGTTCGTGAGGTCATTCATCACTGAGAATCGGTGTTTAATCCGAGTGCCAGATTTTATAATTGGAACAACTCCTGCCACAAATGACGAAGCCATTGGCTGTGCTCCTCCTTGTTTGCTCCTTATTCGTGAGTAGCTGCGTCGAAAGCATCTGGAAGAAGACGCACGTGGAGATCGAAAACGGTTTGCCGGCCGGAACCACTCTCACCGTCCACTGCAAATCGAAGGACGACGACCTGGGAGCACATCATGTGAAGCACAGAGAACACCAAGTGCACCAAGGGCAGATGCACCGTGTGCACTTGGAAGATCTCCTCTAATGGTCCCTGTAGGCTCGGCAAGAGTTCGATGCTTGTTATCATTGGAATGCTCGTTCCTAGTTAGGGGGAATAAAATCCCTTCTGCGAAGGTATGTTATCCCCTACTTCCCAGAGCAATGCTATAGTAACGGCTCCGTCGCTCTTTCCCCAACAACGGTGCCTTGTCACATACTATCCCATGGAACCGGTTTTCAAGGGAAAAATAAAAAGCTTCACCTACCATATATATTGTTTGGACGCAACAATAAAGAAATGAAGTTGTAAGTAGAACATGGAAAGATGCACATGAAACAAGTACTTTCATGTTTTTAATATTATGAAATACTATTTCGGCACAAAAAGATTTATTAGTTAATCAGTACAATGAAAATCAAATTAGTAATCGCACATGTATTCTAACCTAATATAATATAATTTTAAAGTATTACCGTGCAAGTGAAAAAAAAGTCAAAAGTTGGTTAGCATTGAAAAAGTGGAGTCGTACGAAAAGAAAAAAAATGATGAGGTAAAAAATTATTGTTAAAAAAAATCCAATATATTTGGTTAGTCCGAGATGATCATGATTTTGATTTTTGAGTTAAGTTGAATTGTTTTGGCTCGAGCAAAATAGATTGATGCTTTAAGTTTTGTGTAAGTTAGACGTACGAGTTTTAGCTTTGACAATTGTATTCATTTTGTTAAATAATCAATTTTCTTTTTTTATGATTGCAAGCGTGAAAAATGTTTTATATTGTGGATGTAGTTAATAGAAATCCTACATTTTTATATAGTAATTAAGATAATTAAATTGTTCCTTTTACAATGAATGTAAAAGATATTTTATATTAACAATGTTTCTAGTAAGTATCTTTTCTATTTATTTATTTAATTTCATTCGATTTATTACTTTTTTTTATGTATAGGATCCCAACTGGTGGCCCACCAAGTGAAATTCAAGGAAACCTTTCCTTGGAAAAACCAATGGTGGAGGCAGCATAGAGAGTGAGGGTGCTGCCAGGCTGACTGAATAATGGTGAAGTCCCAACCACATATTCCAAATTCAGAGAGATGGGCAACCAAAAGGTCAAGTTTCGTCTTCTTTATCTCTTTTTAGCCTCTTTTTTTTTTTCCTTTCTTTTTCTTGAAGTTCTAGTTTAGGTCATGTGCAAATAATTTTACAACAGTCATAGAAATATTGCTTCTATAAAAAGTACTCCCCTGCCCAGGAAAAAAAGTATTGACATTATAATGATCAATTAGAACATAGCACATTGATTATCTAGTAATCGATCCTAGGCTGGCGATTTTACTGATCGGTTTGACATCGAACGTTGGGCTTTGTATATGCTCTTTTGGGATATTTTTGCCTGCTTTTCTCGGTTGCTTGGACTCGAGTGCATCATGTTTTGGTCTTTTATGGCAAATTAAATTCCTCTGGGAGCAGCTATTTTTTCTACTCACTTTTCTAAATTTCTCATAATGCTGTTCCGAAAGTAAATTCTTGAGATTTTAAGTGCGACATGAAGTTTTTTTGGTCTAAATTATGAGAAAAGGAAAGAGACATGGTCTGTCCAGTTTGAAGAAAATACAAAATGCTCAACTCTTTGGTTAGCAATTTAAACAGGTAATGTTGTTTTTGGTTTGTTAGGGGTTAAGTTCGGGTTTGGCTTTAATTTAATTTGTGACATCTTTTAGCAAACTCAGCGATCAGTATTAATTTCTGGGTCAAAAGCTGGAAAGGCCTAATTAACGTTGCTTAGTGCAGAAAAAAAAAAAACCCTTGCCTTTGTAGGTAATCACGAACTATTGTCACTGTTTGTAGGTAATCACGAACTATTGTTACGACTCAGAACATCTCGGTGTAACTTTTGCTTCGGTGTAACTTTTGCTTCATGTTGATTGTAAGGATAAGATACGAAAGTTCAAATCTATCATTTTTTTTTTTTTTCTAGATTGAAGGCATGTGCATCTGTCTATTTTTATTATGCTCCTGTTTTGTGATACCATGCAAAAGCAAGGATTAGGTTGTTTAATTAATTTATCTTTCTTCAGTCACATCCATTAGGCAAGTCGTTTCTGGCCAATACCACATGGCCTATGTTCATTTATGAGGGGCTTTGAAAACTTACTGTCTCATACAGCAAGTGGGTTGTCCCATAATTGTCCTCTGAAGTTCTTAATCATCTTAAAATTTTCTGTTTAGGAATGCTAGTTTACGTTTTAGAATGGATAAGAAAGAGGGTTCTATAGATTTGCTTTGACTACCGGAAGTTTAACTACTAATCCTTCTAAATGTTATTTGGACGCTATTTCTTATCTTCTTCAGGGACACAGCAAGAACGCCTTCGTAGTGGGTAAGGATGAAGCATCAAATCATTGATACAAACTGGCCTCTATCACATCCAAGGGCAGTCTTTTCAAGCATGGTGGTCTCTGGAGAAATCCTGTGGGTGCGTAGGCCTTCGTCAAAAAATAGAGAGCTCAAGGCCATCTTCGATCCTACTGATTCTGCTTTCATCCGTTTGTTGTGGCGGAAGTCAAAGAACTCAGATGACAAAGCGCTAATTTAAAAACATGGAGGACTCAAGAATCTCGAGACATAAATTAACGCATGCATATCATATACTCGATCTTCATCGACATCCCCTTCCCTCCCTATCTTCACACACAAAAAGAAAAGAAGGAAAAACAAAAAAGGGAAACCAACATCAACATCGTGTCTGCGACTAGACGCTCTACTTTGCAACACTTGTTCCCATCGCCTTCGTTCTCCTCCTCCTCCTGAAAACCTTCACTGGCAAGTCCCTCCGAAGCTCTAAGTATCCGACGTTTCGGCTCCTCTGCCGGACCAGTGTTGAGATTTAGGCTGCCGATCTGAGAAGGAATGTCGAGCACATATTGAAGACCGACTTCAGTGAGCACAAAGAGGAAAAGAATGACATAGATATGACGAAGAACTTGTTTCGGAAGTATGGGATAATATACCTTCGCAGAAGGGATTTTCTTCCCCCTAACTACGAACGAGCATTCCAGTGATAACAGACATCGAACTCTTCGCCGAGCCTACAGGGACCATTAAGGGAGATCTTCCGAGTGCACACGGTGCATCTGCCCTCGGCGCACTTGGTGTTCTCGGTGCATTGGCCATCGTCTCTTGATTGCACATATATGTCAAACCACTCAAACCTCCAGGCCACGAAAAGCCTCAAAAGAAGAGGGTTCCGTAGATGAAACTGGGTATGAAGGAGAATTCCCAGCTGTCCTACACGATGGGTCCCAAGTTGTCGTCCTTCAATTTGTAGTGGACGGTAAGAGTGGCTTCAGCCGGCAAACCGTTTTCGATCTCCACGTGTGTCTTCCTCCATATGCTTCCGACGCAGCTACTCACGAATAAGGAGCAAACAAGGAGGAGCGCAACCAATGGCTTCGTCATTGGGGCAGGAGTTGGTCCGAGTATAGAATCTGGCACTCAAATTAAACACTGATTCTCAGTGATAAATGACCTCACGAACGAAACAGGGAGAACAGGGGAGAGAGAAGTAGAGTAACAAAAGCTGACCTCACAAGCGTGTGCTCCGGAAGTATCTCCGTTCGACGTTCTGGCGGCAAGCGGCAATGAAATAGAAGACGCACCCCTCTGCCTTTGTTTCTCCCCCTTCTTTTTCTTCCCTTGCGTCTCTCAAGCTCCAAACGCCGTGGGAATGCTCTCTTAAATGTCTAGAGTTGGAGTCCCGCGTCAACCGCAGTCTAACTTTGGATGCCATTTTTGCACTTGTACAGAGAACTTCTGCAAGTCCAAAAATGGCTAACTCCTAACTTGGCTTCCCAGAATGACAACTCGGTGGAGAATATGGGATGGAGTGGAGTCCATATGGCAAAATCCCGTCGGGTTGCCTGGCATGTAACGAGGATGGACGTGACGAAGGATTAAAGAAAACTCAATGTCTGTGCATTTGCCATTTAACCTTTTATGGAAAAAAAAGAATGCTAGTTTCTATTGGTAGTACCTTCGCAAAGGAGGCACGTGGCCAAACGGTAGAAAAATTCTTGAGCGCCACGTATTTTCTTCTTTCTATATAGATTTACTTAAAATTGATACTTATCTCAAATCAAATTAAAAATTATAACCCCCATCCAAGCTGCGCGATTCCGTACTTCCATTGCAATATAATTCGCACATGGGTTGCTTCACGAGCCTAAAGCCTACGACGTACAACTTGCAACTGCAAAATAAATGAATTTATCAAAACTACGAACAAATATATTAGTATGTATGCTTATAATTCCTTAAGAAGAGAGCATAAACTAAGGTTGAATGTTGCTGGAAATTCAAGCCGGAACCGATACTCAGTTTTCAATTGAAAATTTGGTAGTAAATGAAAGCTAGCTAATGCGGTCATACCAACCGGCAATTAGTGTTTCACAGCCTCTTCAGTGATCGTGTCGTATGCAACTAATACAATGCTAACTTTCCCAGCAGGTGGCAGCCAAAACTCGGTGCACCATCTAGTCGGCATTGATACCTTTGTCAGCGGAGCCATGACGAGGGATGAGAGACTTCTTGAGGCAATGCAATCGCGGGAATGTTTACTGGAATATATGGGCTTGTCGATGCCGTCGGCCTTCCAAAATCTAAGACCCGATCGCTTTATTTGGCCTTATGCTGTGTTTTTGTACTTCCTCCCTCTGATGCAGAAGTAGTAGCCCTCTTTCTCTCCCATTTTGCTAACATCTGTTAGTCACTTGCATCCTGGCCATGAGTCAAAGGAGAAGTTAAATATTAGTTAGAATTTTATAGGGTTCATGAATCGGTTGAAAGGCCTGACTTAGGTTATTGATAGTGGAAATCACCTAAGTCATAACTCTGATGACATAGTAAACAATATTTACAAATTTTCGGCATTAGTCAAATAATATGTAGAAGCTTAATCATTTCAATAGTATATTAGTGATATTATTATATATGCAAATAGTCCTGAAATTTGTGACCAAAAAAAAAAAAAAAAAAAAAAAAAGTAGTCCCAATTTGTACTATCTTTCTTATCGTGATATATTAGGCTATATTAGTTTTGATCCAAAAGTATACTTGTTTAGGCATTTAACGGTTATCCAGAGCTAAAAGGGCGCAATGAAACAATTTTTAGGCAAGGTGTCGAACAGCAATATAATAAATACTATGAAGTTCGACATGAACCCAAGAATAGTTGCCTCTGCAAATTTACTCATTTTTTGTTTACCTAATGGCTAATTTCGTGCTGAGTGCCATGACACCTAAATTAACACCTCAAAAGGGTTACCAGTACCGTTGCTGCAACTCTCCCTTTCATTTATACAAAGAAATTATATATTGTTTGATATATTTGAGCCTGCATGCTTTGTTTTCCAATCAAATCTTTGAAATTTATTTAATTATTTGTTTAATTAAGCCCTCGTACTTGTATGAATTTCTATTCTATTCGAGCTGCATAGCCCATCGGACCATGCTAACATGGCATGTAAAAACTTCTGCATCATTGATGAGTTGTCGTGGAGAATAAAATGGGCCAAAAGAAAATTTATGCAAGTCTAGAGGCAAAATTTTCTTTGCGACGACTTGTCTATAGGGGCAATTTCCCTTTTTTTTTTTTTTTTTTTTTTTTTTTTGGCTAAGTCATATTTCCGCATGGTTCACAAAGCAATTAAAATTAAAAGTGGGGGAAAATTGTTCGAAAATTGTCCAAAAATCCTAAACCTATTATATTTTTGTTAACTCAATCATAAATATTTCAATTTTACCAATTAAATTCTAAACATTTTCGCACTTTATTAATTGAGTTCATTAGGTCAATTTTAGTTAGAAATTGTTGACGTTGACACCAATTGTCCTATATGACATGATTGGCATTGATATATATAATTTTTAATAACCTTTTAATATATTTTCAATCTTTTTATTTTTTTTAAATTTATTATTTTTCTTTTCTTTAATTTTTCTTTTTTTTTGTGTCGACAGCGGCGACCCTCACCGACTGCAAAGGCGTCACCCTCGGCCAGCGAAGCCGCAAAGGCCCTAGGCAAGGCCATCACTGCCTCGCGAGCCACAGACTAGGCGGCCATTGCCAAATCGAAGGCCCTTACCTTAAGGAACCAATTCATTGAACCGGAGCATGGAAAGCAACCCGCCGATTTGGCTTCGCGTGACCCCAGCCCCCGGCCAAATTGTGCAAACAGTAATTCCAATTATCTCTGTTCCTTGCGGAAAATATTTTATTTTGTTCTTTGTTTCTTTGTTTCTTGTTTTTAGGGATCATTATGGCTGAGGGAGACAATCGCATGCATAACCGAGGTGATGATTCACCCAGATTGGCACATGTCACGATCGCTAAGTTTGACTTCGTTCCTTCTGTGCTCTTGTGTGTGATACGGTGCAAGAAATACATGTGAATTCTTACTTACCTTCATGTTTCTAGACACTCATTTTGATATGATTTTCCGGTTTTGTTAAAAAAAAAAAAACAAAAAAACAAAAAAGGACAGTTTCAAAAGGGTCCTAAAATTTTTCAACATATTGCACTCCCATACTAAAACTTCCGTTTCTTATATTTTAGTCTTAAAAATGATCATAATTGTACACTTTAGTGCTTTCTTTATTAACTCCTTTATCTTAGCGGACGGTAATCTATTTGACCTTGTTTTATTCAGTGCAACGTAGGATTGAAAATATAATAAAATTTTTAGGATTGAAAATATGAGAAAATTTGTCACGTCTGTCCATTTGAAATTGATGGAGTTGATTTAGGGAGGGGTTGGGGGTGGGAGGGACTCAAATGCATCAATTACAAGTGTTAGAACTTAAAATGACGGAATGAAAATTTTAGAACTCAAATTCCTTATGGTGACAATCTACTATGTAGGACCCGATAGATTTACTTGGCCTTATGCTGTGGTTTTGTACTTCCTCCCCCTGATGCAGAAGTAATAGTCCTCTTTCTCTCCCATTTTGCTAACATCTGTTTAGTCACTTGTGTCATGGTCACGATTCAAAGGAGAAGTTAAATCTTACTTAGAATTTTCTGGGGTTAATGAATCGGTTGAAAGGCCTGACTTAGTTTATTGATAATGGAGTTGATTTAGGGAGGGGGTTGGGGGTGGGAGGGACTCAAATGCATCAATTACAAGTGTTAGAACTTAAAATGACGGAATGAAAATTTTAGAACTCAAATTCCTTATGGTGACAATCTACTATGTAGGACCCGATAGATTTACTTGGCCTTATGCTGTGGTTTTGTACTTCCTCCCCCTGATGCAGAAGTAATAGTCCTCTTTCTCTCCCATTTTGCTAACATCTGTTTAGTCACTTGTGTCATGGTCACGATTCAAAGGAGAAGTTAAATCTTACTTAGAATTTTCTGGGGTTAATGAATCGGTTGAAAGGCCTGACTTAGTTTATTGATAATGGAGTTGATTTAGGGAGGGGGTTGGGGGTGGGAGGGACTCAAATGCATCAATTACAAGTGTTAGAACTTAAAATGACGGAATGAAAATTTTAGAACTCAAATTCCTTATGGTGACAATCTACTATGTAGGACCCGATAGATTTACTTGGCCTTATGCTGTGGTTTTGTACTTCCTCCCCCTGATGCAGAAGTAATAGTCCTCTTTCTCTCCCATTTTGCTAACATCTGTTTAGTCACTTGTGTCATGGTCACGATTCAAAGGAGAAGTTAAATCTTACTTAGAATTTTCTGGGGTTAATGAATCGGTTGAAAGGCCTGACTTAGTTTATTGATAATGGAGTTGATTTAGGGAGGGGGTTGGGGGTGGGAGGGACTCAAATGCATCAATTACAAGTGTTAGAACTTAAAATGACGGAATGAAAATTTTAGAACTCAAATTCCTTATGGTGACAATCTACTATGTAGGACCCGATAGATTTACTTGGCCTTATGCTGTGGTTTTGTACTTCCTCCCCCTGATGCAGAAGTAATAGTCCTCTTTCTCTCCCATTTTGCTAACATCTGTTTAGTCACTTGTGTCATGGTCACGATTCAAAGGAGAAGTTAAATCTTACTTAGAATTTTCTGGGGTTAATGAATCGGTTGAAAGGCCTGACTTAGTTTATTGATAATGGAAATCACCTAAATCATAACTCTGATAATATAGTTAAAAATATTTACAAATTTTTGGGTGTTAGTGAGATAACATGTAGAAGCTTAATCTGTTCAATAATATAGTAGTAATATTATTATTTATTCAAATACTCCAAAAATTTCTGACCAAAAAAAAAAGAAAAATTAGTCCCAATTTGTACTATTTTTCTTATCGTGACATATTAGGCTATACTAATTTTGATCCGGTATACATGTTTAGGCAATTAATGGTTATCTAGAGCTAAAAGGGGGGCAATGAAATAACCTTTAGGCAAGTTGTCGAAATCTTGATTTTGGTTTGACCAGTACCGCAATATAATAAATACTATGAAGTTCGACATTAACCCAAGATTAGCTGTCTCTGACAATTTACTTGGTTTTTATTTTGCTAATGGCTAATTTCATGATGAGCGCCATAACACCTAAATTAACACCTCAAAAGGGTTACCGGTACCGTTGCTACGACTCTTCCTTTCATTTATACAAAGAAATTATATTGTTTGATATATTAGATCGATAAAATTCTACTTTTCGTTCTTGAACCTACATGCTTTGTTTTCCAATCAAATCTTTGAAATTCATTTAATTATTTGTTTAAATAAGCCCTCGTACTTGTATAGATTTCTATTCTATTCAAGCTGCATAGCCCATCGGATCATGCTAGCATGGCATGTAAAAACTCGTTCACCATCGTTGAGTTGTCGTGGAGAATGAAATGGGCCAAAAGAAAATTTATGCAAGTCTAGAGGCAAAGTTCTTTTTGCGACGGCTTGTCTATAGGGGCAATTTCCTTTTTTTTTTTTCTTTTGGCTAAGTCATATTTCTGCATCGTTCGACAAGCTTAAACTTGAAACTGGGGAAAATTGTTTGAAAATTGTCCAAAAATTTCTAAACCTATTACATTTTTGTTAATTCAATCATAAATATTTCAATTTTACCAATTAAGTTCTAAACGTTTTCGCACTTTACTAATTGAGTCCATTAAGTCAATTTTAACCAAAAATCGTGGATTTTAATGCCTAGTCTTCCTATGTGGCATGATTAGCGTTGACATAAATAATTTTTAATAATATTTTAATATATTTTCTATCTTTTTTTTTTTTGAATTTATTATTTTATTTGATTTATTTTTTCTTTTCTTTTTGTGCCAACAACGACGATCCTTACTAGCTGCAAAGGCGTCACCCTTGTCCGATGGAGCTGCAAAGGCCCTAGGCAAGGCCATCGTGGCCTTGCAAGCCGCCAGCCTTGCAAGCCTCGCAAGCCGTAGGCTAGGTGGCCATTGCTAGATTGAAGGCCCTTACCTTAAAGAACCAATTCATTGAACCGGTGCATGGAAAGCCACCCGATCCAGTTCGACTTCGCATCACTCCATCCCTCGGCCAAATTGCGCAGATAGTAATTCCAATTATCTCTGTTCCTTGCGGAAAATATTTTATTTTGTTTTTTGTTTCTTGTTTTTAGGAACCATTATGGCTGAGAGAGACAATCGTGTGCATAACCGAGGTGATTGGATTACAGCTATTGTGATTCACTCAGATCGACACATGTCATGATCACTACATTTGACTTGTTCCTTCTGTACTATTGGCTGGGGTAAAGTGCAAGAAATACACGCGAATTCTTACTTACCTTCATGTGTTTAGACACTCATATTGATATGGTTTTCCGGTTTTGTTAAAAAAAAAAAAAAAAAAAAAAAAAAAGAAAGAACAAGAAAGGACAGTTTCAAAAGGATCCTAAAATTTTTCAACATATTGCACTCCGATCCTACAACTTTCGTTTCCTATATTTAAGTGAAAAATTATCATAATTGTACACTTTAGTGCTTCCTTTATTAGCTCCTTTAGCTTAGTGGACGGAAATTAATTTGACTTTCTTTTATTCATTGCAATGTAGGATTGGAATAAAATTTGTCACGTGACATTTTCTGTCTACTTGAAATTGATGGAGTTGATCCAGGGAGGGCTTGGGGGTGGGGGGACTCAAATGCATCAAATTACAAGTGTTAGAACTTAAAATGACAAAATGAAAATTTTAGAACTCAAATTCCTTATGGTGACAAGTTTTAGGACTTATCCTGTAAATCATTCGAAAAAATAATCTTATTTAATCATCTTTTTCATCCGATCTGCACGTGAGGAGGGCTGCTAAGAGACCTCATGCATTGATACGAAGGACATTGCACTTCAATGTTAACTTTGACTTTCAAAAATGAGATAAAGATAATATAATAGCAAGGTTAGCATGTCAACATATTAGTTAGCTCTTCACTTATCATGCACTCTAAAGGGGAGTGCACCCATATTGAAAAGAAGATAATGCTAATGAATGACTATGGAGAAGAAGAGGCACCGTACTCTTTTTATATTTGCCCACGAAAAAGAGAGCTAGGCAGTAGGCAATAAAAATACAATTAAATATTGTGGTGCACCTTCGGTCTGCTCATAGATGCACCAATATCTACATTTACTAGCGATTGATAGACATATACTCGATCGATAAGTCTTGGAACGACCAAAAGATCAATCGTTGTCCTCTTCATCCACATTGACGTCACTACGTGTCTAGTCGTCGTATGGTATTTTGTGCACATGCCGTCCTCTTTTTCCCTCTTGTCCCAATGATCCGCGTCAGAAAAATTGTTCAAATAATCCTAAAGTTATTGTGTTTTTGTCAATTCAATCATAAATCTTTTAATTTTGTCAATTGAATCATAAACCTTTTGACGATTTACCAATTAAGTCCATTCAACCAGTTTTGACTAGAAATCGTTTATATGAATGATGGGTGTCTTACATGGCACTCGACGTTGACACAGACAATTTTTTTTTTAAATTTTTTTTTGAGTGGTTTCATTTTTTTTTTCTTTTACTTCTCCCTTTTTATTTTCTTTTCTCCTCTTTTCCTTTTTATTGATAGACATATACTCGATCGATTAAGTCTTGGAACGACCAAAAGATCAATCGTTGTCCTCTTCATCCACATTGACGTCTCTACGTGTCTAGTCGTCGTATGGTATTTTGTGCACATGCTGTCCTCTTTTTCCCTTTTGTCACAATGATCCACGTCAGAAAAAAATGTTCAAATAATCCTAAAGTTATTGTGTTTTTGTCAATTCAGTCCTAAATCTTTTAATTTTGTTGATTGAATCATAAACTTTTTAACGATTTATCGATTAAGTCCATTCTACCAATTTTGACTAGAAATCGTTCACATGGATGATGGGTGTCTTACATGGTACTTGACGTTGACATAGACAATTTTTTTTTTTTTTTTTTAAATTTAGCGATTTCATTCTTCTTTCTTTTACTTCTCCTTTTTTTTCTCCTCTTTTCCTTTTTTTTTTTCGACTATGGTCAGTCGCGATTGCAAGCAAGACCACCTTGTCCATGGTCGCAATGGCCTTACCCAATAGCTAGCTAGCACTAGTGACCCTTTCCGGCCACAATGGGGAAAAACAACAAAGAAAATATAAAAATTCAAAAAAAAATTAAAAATTAAAAATATAAAAAACTTTTCTACGTTAATGCATGCTGTGCCACGTAGGACGGCTATCGTTTATATCAGTGATATCTAGCGAAAATCGACCAGATGGACTCACTTGACAAATTGTCAAAAGATTTAAGAGTCAATTGAAAAAATTGAAAAATTAAGATTGAATTGATCAAAATGCAATAAATTTAGGACTATTTGGACAATTTTTCCGATTGGCCTCTTACTATTCAAAGTCCCTTGGTCTTTTGGGTTGACCAGGAAAAGTTGGTGGTCTGCTGCAAATATTTTCTCCTGGTATGAGGGCATAATGGAGGTGGTCTTGATCATCATCTTGGAATGGTTGGCTTTAAATATTAAGCGAGTTGTTAACAGTAGCAAGCTTCCGCGTGGGAGTCAGAAAAGCTTTGTGTACAATGGAAGAGAAGCTGTTTTTGACGGTCATGTCGTTGCCCGGTGGAAGGTGCGAGTACAAGATGACGTTTTATTAATTGTGCATCCTTATCATAAAGATAATCATTCTCAAAAAACATTCATCGTGGATCGAAATTTTACGTTTTTTTTCCTCTAATGATGAGGTGTGCGTTGTATTATCGGTATATATACTGGGACAGTAATAAAATTAGGCAAAGTCTCTCATATGACATTTATAACCTGTGAAGAAACATAGGCAGTAATTTACATTGGGGGCACTTTCTTTATACGGCATATCCAATAAAATTACAATCAATAAGATAAAATATCGAGGCGACCATTTTTATGCGTCACACTTGTGTCGTGCTTAAGTTATGTTTATATTATTGGATAGACCTGTATGTGTATAATGTGGCTATTGCACGAGTATGAAAATAAGTTTGTCATGAAAGTAATTTGGTTTAGTAAAGGGCTATTTGGCCATTTGCAGAAGTAATGACTAGGACATGACTATACAAAACCTATTTGGCTTTTAACATACGGCAATAATAAGGATCTGTCCTCGTCATTAATAAGGTTTATTTTTGTCACATAAACGAGAATAGTCATGTACTTTAGTACATATTGGTGATAAAAATTCAATTATTTGAGATGTGACTATATTTAGTTCAAAAACTAAGGGGGTGCATGACAACTACCTATTTCTGTTCCAGAAACAAATTTTATATTCTAGACCTGTTTTTGGAATAGAAATCCGTTTGATAAACTTATTTCGTTTTTCTATTTCTGGAATATATTTCTATTCCAGAAATTGGTTTGGAATAGAAATCAGAAGTAGGAATTTTCTACTTCTCTATTTCTGGAATAGAAATGAGAAATAAAAAATTTTCTCATCGTTCGTCAACCGGTCTTTCATCCGTTGCCGCCGACTATCGTCCGTCGGTCGCCAACCGCCCGCTGGCCCCCGCCATCGCCGCTGTCGCCGCAGGTCACCGGCCATCGCCGGTCGCCGGCCGTCGCCGCCGCCGCCGCAGCCGCTACCGTCCGTCATCACTATCTGCCGTTCGCCATCGTCCGAAAGGAAGAAATTTTGTGTCATTATCAAACGAATTTCTATTTTTAGAGTAGAAATTTTGTGTCGTTATCAAACGGTTATTTTTGCTTAGAAACTCTTCTAGAAATAGAAATAGAAAAATTTATTTCTGTTCCAAAAACTATTTCTGGAACAGAATGGTTGTCATGCGTGCCCTAAATTATGAAAACATTCAAAAATTGATGTATGGTGCACGTGACTAAAGGCCTATTTGCCTTAGTACTAACTCAAAATAGGGATCGATTTTGTAAAGACCAATCAATTTGGTTATACTCCTTATACTTTGATATCCACCATTAACCAGTTGAGTATGATCGTTGCATATTGAAACGACGTTGGATAAGAGCTTATAATTTTTTTGAGTATCCACTAATTTTTGTCGGAAATTGCTGACGTAAATATCAGTCATCTTACGTGACATCATTGATGTTGACGCGGAAATTTTAAATAATATTCTAATAAATTTATCAAATTTCTTAAAATAATTTTTTCTTTATTTTCTTTACTTTTTTTTTCCTTAGACTTAGGGCCCGTGAGGGTCGCCGGTCAAATCCTTGCCACCGCCCTCGCCCACCACCAATTCTGAGGGACACCATCGGCAAACTCCTTCAAGGTCTGGGACTTGGCACGATGAACTGACACCTCAATGGTACGTTTTGGTTTAATAATGCCGGAACCTGGGCAAACCCGGTTTAATGGAACTAGTGAACATTAAAGCCGACTCCGCTTTAGATTCTCCCATTTAACTCAATCGATTTAACAAAAGATTGCCAACACCCAACAGATATTTGTAAAACTCCTGAGAGAAAATATCCGCATGGACATCCCATTAGCTGACAGCTTCTAAACACGTAAGATGTCACAGTTCATCGAAATAATAATTTTTCTTTTCTTTTTCCTTAAACTGCCACTGAACAGAGCAACCAGCACTCATAAAAGAATTTTTCGTAGAGCTGACTCTTCCAAAACTAGTCTACAAGTCAAGTTCATCAAAGCTAAATATGATAATAACACAAACAATCCCTAAACTTTAGTTTAATATGCAATTTCATCCCTGGAATTTTAATTTGTTCGATGTACTCTCTACACTTTTGGTACATGTTCAATATAATCCTTGAACTGTATAAAAATATTCAATGTAGTCTATGGTCTTGAATTAATTGAAAAGTACTACATTGAACATTTCCATACAATTTGTGAACTAAATTGAACATGTACAAAAAGTTCAGGAATCAAATTGCATATTAAACCAAAATTTATAGACTTTCTGTCATTTTCCCAAGCCAAATCAATCAAAGGGCAGACCCACCTTATAAGTCCACCCATAAACTCGATAATTTACCACGTCTTCAAAAGATCAACTTGTAAGAGTTTTTTTTTTTTTTAATAAATATTTGAGTTAAATTAATTGAAATTATAATTTACCATTTTTTGACATTGTTCTACTAAGTTGAAATACAAAGTTTATTAATTAGTAAAATATGTGGTTGGCTAGTGTAGGCTGAGTAAAATCCAGCCTGTGATGAGAGGGCTCACGACTTAAAATTCTATAAATAGTGCTAAAATCTCTATCTAACTTAGATGATGCATAAATATCCTTACATAAGGAGTCTTTACAAAACACTGATAGGCAATTTAATTGAGTTAGTAATACAGAGGCAATATAAGAGAAGCACTTGAGTTTTAAATCGTCGTTATTTTACATCAAGAGTGATGTATTTCAAATTAGGTGCGTAAATCACTATTTTTCTATTACCATGTTTTAAATTATAGTTATAGAAATTTTGGGATGTCTTTTTTGCGGCTTACACAACTATGTTCTATATTTTCGAGATCAACTCCCTGGCTTGATTTATTCTTTTACCGACGTTTACATAAAGTCCAATTCCTCAAGAAACTTTAAAAACCGTAAGATCAACAAAAGTCGAAGCCACAGAACCTCTCGGGTGATGGTCTGCAATGCCTGTCCATTGTTTGATCGTAGAGAATCCTTCACAAATTATTTGAAATGAAGCATCACTCTTCCCAGATTTATTTGTAATTGGCAACAATAGATGTGTCCTGACTTTGAAGGATTATGTTGTTCGTGCTGACAATGGTTTCCGGAATCATAAACAACTTTTCTCATTTTGGGCAACGACTTCACCAAATTCTTGCCTTTGCACCGACTCATCGACTCGAGCTTTGTCCACATGAAACACACAACAAATTGGTTGGGTATCACTGTCTGTCACATCCATGCAAGCCACATATCTGCAATGAAAAAATTACCAAAAAAGTCCTAAACCTATTGCAATTGTGCAAATTCAATCAAAAACCTTTTTTTTTGGGCCAATTTAGTCTTAAACCTTTTATTTTGTTATAATTCAGTCCATTCAACCAAAATTGGCTGGCTGGCGCTGATGTGGCAGTCGGCCGGCGCTGGCGAGCTTTTTTTAATAATATTTTATATTATAAATTTTTTTATTAATTTTTTTCTTTTTTCCTTTTTTTTTTTCCCTCCTCCCTCCTCCCTCCACCTTCCTCCTTCCTTTGGCTCCGGCGGGGCGAGCCCCCGCTGGATCTGGCAAGGGCTCGCCTCGCGGTCGCCGATCGGCGAGCCCTTGCAAAGACGCGACGACGAGCCCCCTTGCCGGATCTAGCGAGGCGATCCGGCGGGGACTTGCCCCGCCGTCGTTGGGCGTGAGCTCGCCTCACGGTCGCCGGGCAAGGCGAGCCCTCGCTAGATCCGACAAGGGGGCTTGCCGTCATGTTTGGCAAGGCCTCCTCGCCGGCGACCGCGAGGTGAGCTCGCACCTAGCGAGGGCGGGGCCAGCCCTCGCCGGATCACCTCGCCGGATGCGGCGGGGTTTCAACAAGCCCCTCTCGCCGAATCGGCGAGGTGATCCGGCCAGGGCTCGCCCCCCGTCGTCGGGGGTGAGGTGAGCCCTCACTAGACGTGACGGTGAGCCCCCCTCGCCAAGTCTGGCGAGGGCTTGCCTTGCCTGACGATCGTGAGGCGAGCTCGCGCCTAGTGACGGTGGGGCGAGCCCCACCGGATTGCCTCGCTAGATCTAGCGAGGGGGCTCGTCGCCGCGTCGGCAAGGGCTCACCTCGCTGGTGACCGCGAGGCGAGCCCTCGCGAGATCCGGCGGGGGCTCGGCCGGGCTGGCCGCTCACCGGAGCCAAAGGAAGGAGGAGGGAGGAGGGAGGGAGGAGGGGAAAAAAGATGAAAAAAAGAAAAAAATTAATAAAAAAATTTTAAAAATAAAATATTATTAAAAAAAAGCTTTCTCGGCCGGCGCCGGCCGGCTGCTACGTCAACGTCGGCCGGGCAATTTTGACCAGATGGACTGAATTGGAACAAGAACAAAAGGTTTATGACTAAATTGGCCAAAAAAAAAAAGTTTAGGACTGAATTGGCACAATTACAATAAGTTTATGACTTTTTTAGTAATTTTCCCTATCTACAATTGAACATTGCAAAGTCACGGCAATTATGCATAGTCATACCTATGAACATAGAGCCTGAATCAACTCTTGAAAGAACACGCACTCAAGAACAACCTAACAAATATGAAGTTCAAACATTTTTTTATTTATTTTAAATATGGATAATGCTCTTATTATAATAGCACATTCAAAAAATGGACTAGCACATGGAACACATTTGATTAGCGTATTGTGTTATCCATCGTGGAGCATTGCTCTGATGCTTCTTCTTTTCTTTTCTTTTTCTTTTTTTGGGGTGTTGGGGGCGGTGTTTATTCAAATAGCCCTATTTGGCTAATAAAAGCCACTGACGTGTGTGTTGGTGGTCTAAAATTATATAATAAATGCACAAGTTGATATGCGGATGGCGTCCTAATAGGATCAGCTATAAGTTAAGAGTACTCTATCACTACTAACGGTGAATGAGTTATTAGGCGCAAAAAGCCAGATTGCTATGAATAGAGTAATCTATTGGTTATAACAAGAAGGAACTCGGATTGCATAAACATCCTAATCTCGTGATCTTTATGATCGCAACAAATTAGGCCATTATATTTTAAAGCCCCCTCATACCTTCTCAATGACACGCTTATACCAAGTATACATTATGACAAAAAGAGATAATATATACTCTAAGGAGTATCTAATAATGAATAACTTCTATCCGTCACGAGTCATGTCAAATAAGGGTGTGTAGATATACGTTATATCATTCGGTAAAAGTTTCCTATGGAAATGGAAAAATATGAACATCGAAAGCACAATAAAACCTATTTTCTTGCTATTTACAATCCTAATTGAAAAAGAAATATTTTCCTGGGAAAAGTGCCAAAAAGTCCTAAACCTTTTGTCTTTGTGCCGATTTAGTCATAAAGCTTTTTTTTTGTTTTTGGTATCAATTTAGTCCTAAACCTTTTTATATTGTGCTAATTCAGTTATTTCCCGGTCAATATTGGCCGGATTTTGCTGACTAGATGCCGGCCGGCTGATGTGGCCTAATCGGTTCTAACGTGGACAACTTTTAATAATATTTTAATATTTTAAAATTTTTTTCTTATTTTATTTTATTTTTTTTTTTCTTCCCTCTTCTTCCTCCAGCCGGAGGCGAGCTAGCGAGGGTCGAGCCTCGCCGGCCGGCACGAGGCCGCCCTCGAGGCCAGGCGGCGAGGCTCACCCTTGCCGGATCGGCGAGGGTCTAGCCTTGCCCGACGGATCGGCCGACGTGGGGGAAACCAGGCAAAATTTCGGGTCCGAGCCGCGCGACCGAGGACACCCCAAGCTCTCGTAAAACCCTAGAGACGACAACGACGAGCGGAGGGAGGAAATTTCTAGGGCGAGATTGGGATTGGGGAACGGAGTGGGGAGAGCTGGCCTCGTCTTGAGTTGGCGGGGCTCGCCCTCACCGGCCCTCGAGGCACGGGCGGCGAGGCGGCCCTCACCGGCCGCCCAGCACGAGGCCGCCCTCACGGCCACTAGCGAGGTGGCCGGCGAGGTCGACCTCGACCTTGGCGATCGTCGCCTTTGGCCAGTCGCCGAGGTCCGGCGACCAGTTGGAGGAAGAAGAGGGAAGAAAAACGAAAAAGAAGAATATAAAAAAAGAAAAAGAAAAAAAAGAGAAAAAAAGAGAAAAAAATTCAAAAAATTCGAAAATATTAAAATATTATTAAAAGTTATCCATGTCAGCCGGTGGCGTCCAGTCAGCAAAATCCGATCAAAATTGGCTAAAAAGGACTGAATTGGCCCAACGTAAAAAATAGTTAGGACTAAATCGGCATTAAAAAAGGTTTAGGACTAAATCGGCACAATAACAAAAGGTTTAGGACTTTTTTGGTACTTTTCCCCATTCCAGCCTCTCTTGAGATATCTCCACATGGTCGACTCTCCAGGCTCGTTTCATTGTATTTTGGAGGGCTTGAAAATTTATGGATGGGTTAGAGAGAAGCTTATCCACCAAAATAAGTTTGCATTCCTCAATTTATTTCCTTTAGGGCCTCATCATCCCACGCATCAATTTCCTCTTTTGACCACAATCGACCTAATCTGTTGCAGAGAGCGGCTAGGCGTGCTTCCTCTTCCTTCTCAATGCGTTCCATTAGATATTTGACAATTGAGCTATCTAACAAGAAGGACAATCCGATTCCGACGATCGAACATGCAGAACTTCCAGGACCAACAGGGCCTCCAAAATGGTGACTTGCCAAAGTAGGAGATGTTGACGTCTCAACTCAGGAGCAAGGTGGTGAGAAGGGTGGGTTCTGAGAAAATTAGAAGAAGCGATTCTTGGTGTAAGGTGAAGGCATAGCTTTGGGAAAATCGTCAAGAAACACTATCCAAAGTTTGGGTTTAAGGAAAGTTTGGTGAAACTATTTGATGGAAGAAATTTGAGAGAAACGAAAGGATTCCATAATCATTACCAGTAGGGAATAATGTGAAGGCAAATGTGGTTGTAGTGAAGGAAGATGATGTCTACCGATGGTAGACAATGAGGGTTTCTGCGGAAGGTACTACCATAAAGGTAGACAGCTCTACATTTCGAGAGAGAATTTTCAGGCTGTGGACTTTGTAGCCAAAGCGAATGCGCATTCGTCACGTTAATCTGCGAAAGGCTTACACATTTTCTTTAAGTGTATGCTGGTCTTCTGCTCCCCCGGCATAAAAATCATAGTAAATTTTTGGAAGGGCTTGTCTAGCCAATTTTTGATACTCATTCACGTTGACAGGATCCTCAGCCATGTTTCCTGAACGCAAATTTTAAGTGTTACTAATTCAACAGCTTCACAGTGTCTCCTACATATGATTCCACAAATTTCGATTGTCAACAAAAAGCAACCACAACAATAGCCCTGCAAATACTCTTCCCTTCACATATGGTCCTAGAGTCAAGAAGCAACTTATAAACAAATACAGACGTAAGTAGCCAATTTATGTCATCTTACTTCAAAGTATGTCACTAGTCCATTGCTTACCCTTATTAAGGATGAACATACAAAAGATGAAAAACAATTCACCATATACTAACGACATATTCGCAACTTAAATGCGCCTACGCAAATTCGCACTAAATCTTAAAGGGAGAGCGAAAAGAATGGAATAGGGATCGTAATGCACCCGCATCCCTTGACGTATCTATAGCTATAACTACAGCAAACAAAAATATCAAAACTCAAGCAACATCAAAGCCACTCACAGCTCACAAATATAGAACAGAATCAAGCCTTTGTCATGTTATGCCAATAATCAACCCCGAGTGATTTTGCACACGGTACCATACTTACATCAACACGCTTACGGTTCCTCTGAAGCTCACGTAATTCGTAAAATCACGCATAGCTGAACCCAAACCTAGCAGAACACCACGACTACCTCCAAAACAAGTTTAGCCCAACCAATTCAGAATCTTACTCTAGCCTGACCACACACACACACACACACACACACACACACACACACAAAGAAAAAAAGAAAAAGAAAAGGACCTTTGTCATAAACTCCTACTTGACGATCGGGGCAAAATCTCTGCTTGAAGGACGAAACTCGATGGAGGTCAGTGATGAGCGATAGCGATACGAGGCAGAAGAAGACGATAACTCGCGCCTCTCGGGGATTACTGATTCCCAATCAAAGAAGCTGCCCTTTCTTGTCTGCTTTTTCCATTTTTCTTTTTTCTTTTTCCCACTCTCTAAGCCGAGTAAGAAAACTTACAATTTTCTTCCTTTTCCTTTTTTTTTTTTTTGGCGCTATTACTACCTTGTTATTAACTCCCACACCTACCATAAGGTTAAACTGATTACATTGCCACTGATTACATTACCTCTTGCAGAGCCCCTTCTTGATTTAATATTATTATTTCCTTTTTATTCTTCTTCTTTTTTCCAATTTTACTAAAAGACAATATTACCTACGTCTCTTCTAAATAATTATTTTCTTTTCAAAATGATCGGTTCTTCCACATCCATTACATCTTCTTCATGTTTGTCTTCTTTCAAACTTAGGCACTAATCATATATGAAGTAACGAAATGTTAGTTTTATCTGTAAATTGTTTACTTAATTTCCCAATATTATCTCCCTGGTTGTGAATTTTGCAACTTTGACTTTTGGTGCAAATTTAGGAGAATTTACTCAAAGGTTGAATATTGAGGTTGATGTATGCATTATTCACGATTAACTCATATATATATATATATATATATATATATATATATATATATATATATTTTGTAGTGCAATGACTATGGAAGACAATATTGTTTTCTACTTAAATAAATCCATCGATGATGAAATTGCAAATGGAAAAAATAGCAATTAATCATCTCAACAAGCTCATTTGAAACTTTAGCAGGTAATCTTCTAATCCGATAGGATTCTTTTTAGTAGTGTATGGACATATCTTGTTGTTCAAAGTTATCTTGTCCTATTAAATGGTCATTCTATTGATGGGAAATATGAACAACACCAACATCAATTTACTAGAACCAATGAATAATAATTCGGTTTCAGGTGTGGAGCCACTCACCCAGACCAAACTGGTATGTATGCGTGTGTGTATATAATTATTTTAATTTTTATATTTTCATATCAAATTTCCTCTTCGTCTTTCGCCCCACTCATCTCGCAGTCTCGCCCTCTCTCACTTTCACTCTCACTCTCGGTAGCCTACGCCCTTGTCGATGCCTCTCTTGCTCTCTATAGCCCCCGACCTTCTTGCTCCTTCTGTCACTTTCGCTCTAGTCGCTAGAGAAAACGTGGCAGCAACTCTTAACCTATATCCACACTGGTCAGTTTGCGGCAAGAGCGATGATAATCGGACGGTGAAGACCACCGAGTTTGACCAAGAAATAGATAGCAAAGATCACGGGTGGCAAGTAGTGGTAAGTGCACTCAAGGAACTATGAAGGAAATAGCGGCAACGAACAAGGATCAACAAGAGGATCTAGCAGCAGATCATAAATTCGCGGTTGAATCGGGGCGACAAGAGACAACTAGTGCAGCAAAGAACTAGCAACTTCGTTGATGGAGATCTCGGCAAAGTTTGGCACAGGGTTACTACTTTACGGCTCGACAAAGCTCACGACTAGCTCGAAGTCGTCACGATAAATGGCTGGCATCGTGGATGAGGCAATGGTGGTGTGGTGCCCGGTTGCATGAGGTCTCGACAAAGCTAGAGTTTGTCGAGGGCAAGAGGGTGCAATAGTGCAATATCATGGTGGACATTGGATGAATTTGTTAAGGACATTTCGATTAGTACCACAGATCTACTAGAGAACCAGGTGGTCCAGTTTCTGGGTAGGCCCATGGAACCAACAGGTCATTCCCAATTCCAATGTTTCAAGATCACTCCTTAGTGGACAGTTCCCATTTTCAGAATGTGAACCACTAATCGGAGGACCAATCACCCCTGCTGATTCCCATTCTTTTCTTGATCAGACTCAGTCATGCACGCTTGTCCCTCACACCTCTCACTCTCACTTCTTTCGGTCTCAGTCACGCACCACTCACGCATTTGTCACTTGCTCGACGCATCTCAGACTAGTTCTTGATAATCATGTTTAACTTATCAAAAGCTTGTTCTATTAACATCACTTGTGTAGAAGTTTAGACTATGCGAAAACACTTATAGAGTCTTGCAGGGAAGAGGAGGAGGAGGAGAGAGAGAGAGAGAGAGAGAGGACCAATTCCTGAGTCCTTAACCACCTTAGAACCAGGTGAGCTGTCACAAACAAGTTCAAACTCACGACATTGTAAAAATATCAACTTGCATCATGAGCCTATTGAGAAGAAACAGAATCTAGAATATAACCTGTGTAAAAGAGAACTCTGTAGTTGCTGAACAATACCAGTCGAACCTTTCTCTTATTCCTCTTCTTCTTCAAGCATTACTAGATGAAGAAAAACAAAGTACAGAGAGAACTTTGAAGAACAGAAATATTCGAAGTTCTCTTAAAGAGAAAAATGATTTTCCCATACATTCATCAGCTTCTTCCATTCCTTTTATACTAAAGTTCTACTACTTAGACTTTCTTTCAAAACAGAATTAACTACTTTAGTAACAGAATGATTAATCTTGGCACACGTGCAGCTCCTTCAGTAGCTTGATCAATTCACAGAGATTGCCAACTCATCTTTTATCTTCACTTCGCTTAGCTCACGTGCTTCTATCAGCTTCTTTGCTCCTCTCGCTTTTATCTCGATACTTTCTGTTTTATTTCTTTAACATCCCCCCTCAAATTGGGAATGGGAAGAGCACAAATTCCCAATTTGACTCGCAGATGGGAATGTGCTATTCGAGATAAGGGCTTTGTAAAGATATCAGCAAGTTGGTAAGAGCTTGGAATATATCGGACATGTAAGGAACCAGAAGATACCTTTTCTCGAACAAAATGGAAATCTACTTCAATATGTTTTGTTCGAGCATGTAAGATAGGATTAGCAGTGAGAGAGATAGCTGACTGATTGTCACAGTATAGATGAATAGGAGGAGTAAGAAAACAGCCTATGTCACGTAGGACAAAGCTGATCCAAGTGAGATCAGCAGTAGTTGATGCAAGAGCACGATATTCAGATTCTGTAGAAGATCTACTAACTGTTGGCTGTTTCTTTGCTGCCCAAGAGATAAGATTGGAGCCAAGATACGTGCAAAAACCAGTTGTTGATCTTCTCGGTTTCAGACCAGCCCAATCTGCATCTGAGAAGCCATAGAGATGCATAGTACTCTGTGAATGAATAAACAAGCCAAACCTAATTGTACCTTTAACATATCTCAGTACCCTTTTTAATCGATAGAAGTCTGCAGTAGTAGGCTTCTGCATTTTCTGGCAGAGTAGATTGGTGGCATAGGCAATGTCTGGTCGAGTTAATGTAAGATACTGAAGACCACCAACAAGACTTCTATACTCAGCAGGATTGGATAAGGCTACAGAATCATTGATCAAAATAGTTGGTCTTAATGAAAGAGGAGTGGAAATTGGTTTAGACTCGAGCATATGGGCTCGAGTGAGAAGATCAGTAGCATATTTGGCCTGACAAAGAAACAAGTGGGCGTGGAGTACGTTTAACTTCAATGCCAAGAAAATAGTGTAATGAACCAAGATCCTTCATATGAAACTGGAAGCCGAGAGAAGTGATGAGACTAGAAAGTATTTGAGAGGAGCTGCCGGTGAGAATGATATCATCAACATACGGTAGTAAGAGAACTCTTTTCGTACCGCATGTAGGATGAATAATGAAGGATCGTTGAGCTACAAAAGAATCCATATTCTAGTAAAAACTGCTAAACTTATCAAACCAAGCTCGAGGGGCTTGTCGAAGTCCATAGAGAGATTTTCGAGGAGACAAACATGATGAGGTCTCTCTAATTCTTTAAAACCGGTGGCTGTTCCATATACACTATTTCACCGAGAGTACCATGTAAGAAAGCATTTTTAACATCTAACCGATGAATTGGCCACTTGTTTCATCATTGCTACCGACAAAATTATTCGAATTGTAGCATGCTTCACTACGGGACTAAAGGTTTCGTAAAATCAAGACCTTCTTCTTGATGAAAACCTTTAGCTACAAGTCGAGCTTTTAGTCTATCTAAACTTCCATCGAGGTGCAAGCTTTGTTTTAAACACCCATTTGCAGCCAATTACATTCATTTGATCACTTCTAGGGACTAACTCCCAGGTTTTATTCTGATACAAGGCATCCATTTCTTCTTGCATTGCTTGACACCATCCTCTGTGTGCTAATGCAGACTTTACTGACTTTGGCTCAACAGGAACCTGATATTCAACTAGACATGCATATTTGGGATTTGCCTTAATAATCCCAGATTTTAGTCTAGTTTGCATAGGATGAATAGGAGGTGTACTCGGTATTCTTCCCGATCTGTAACCGTTTTGTTCTTGTTCTGTATTAATATGTGATGTCGAGTCAGATTCTTGAGTGGAAGATACTTGTTCTCCAATATATGGAGATACCTGAGATGCTTCAACATTACTAAATGTATTGTCAGAAGTAATCTGTAGCTCAGCATCAGAGATTGTATTTATTTGTGGTATAACTGTAGAATTGATTGTGCTGATCCCACTGTCCTGCATTTCTGGAATGACTTGACTTGTTCCAGTATGCTTCAAGATTTCAGTCGAGTTATTGGTTTGTGACTGAGTTTGTTCTGCAGTATTGGATATAGGAGATACCAATCCTCCTATCCATTGCTTGTACAATACAAAGATCCTTGGTGATACTCGTAGTAGTTCTTGGAGTAAAAGGAAATACTTTCTCATCAAACACCACATGTCTGCTAATATAAACATGTCCATTAGTAGGTAAAAGGCACCTGTAGCCTTTATGTTTCTCACTGTATCCAAGAAATATACAAGTGAGAGACCTTGGATCAAATTTATGCTTTGAATAGGATCTAAGGCATGGATAACAAGCGATCCAAAAACTCGAAGATGAGTATAATGTGGTTTCGTTTATACGCTTATAGTGAGGTGAGTTCATATGTAGTTTTGTTGTGGGAAGCAGATTGATTATATAAACTGCTGTCATGAAAGCATCCACCCAGTATTTTAATGGGACTCGTGCATGATATAGCATTGCTAGGCCTAACTCAACTACATGTCGATGCTTTCTCTCGAGACACCATTTTGCTCGGTGTATAAGGACAAGAAAGGTTCTCGCTTTAATGCCACACTTGTTGTAGATGATTCTGAAATTTAGTGCTAGTAAACTCACCTCCTCCATCACTCTGAAACACTTTTATCTTGAGATCAAATTGATTCTCTACTAGTCTTTGAAACATAACAAACATATCATACACTTCTGACTTCTGTCTCATTGGATATATCCAACTATATCGAGAAAAGTCATCTACAAAAATGACATAGTAATGAAATTTCTGAACAGATGGAATAGGTGATGGTCCCCATACATCACAGTGTATCTTTTCTAGGGGAGCATTAGAGATATAGTCTGAGAGAGGAAAAGATAAAGCTGTGCTTTTAGCAATTTGACAACTGCTACACATACTTGGAGCTTTTGAATTACATTGGATCAGATGTTGATTTTGTAAAATCTTCACTGTTTTTAAACTGGTATGAGCAAGTCTTTGATGCCAGATATCTTCTCCTACTTCATGTTGAGTCTGAGTGAAGAAAGCTTCTGTAGCTCTAGACTCCACTTGATCTGACCCCTTGATTTTCCTTCCTAGCTTCACTTTGTTGTATGATTGTAATTGTCCTTCATATATACCCCATGTTTGTCAAATATAAGAGAACAAGGATAGTCATCTCTGTTAATTTTGATACGAAAGGAGATTCTTCTTGATTTGGGAACTATTAAGACATCATTAAGTGGTAATATACTGGTTGTTGTATTTAAAGTTCCATTACCAATACATGAGATTGATAAACAGGACCCATCTCCTATCATAACTGTATCATTACCACTATAAGCAGCATAGTTTTGAATCATACCAGTTCGCAAAGAATGTGTGATGTGGCCCCTGTGTCTGGATACCATTCTGAACCATATGGTTCTTCAATATGCATGGCTGTCAAAGCAGTTGGTATTTCATCTGCTTGGTATGAATTGTCAAAACGATACCAGCATCTAAGTGCTGTATGACCTTGTCTTTTACAGATTTGACATTCCAGAGGAGCATTATTGCTTGACTTGATATCCTGTATGTGTTTATCACCATTTGAACCTTGTGATGGATAAGATCTAACACCTTGATATCTCTCGAGAGGAATTAGTATAAGGTCTAAACCCTTGTCCATAATTGGACCAGTTATCCTTATTGACCCGATCTTGCTTTGGTATGTTGAGTATTCATCATGCTCTGTTGATTCCTTCCCTGTTCCAAGTAAAATAATTTCCACGACCTCTTCGTTAATGAACTGTCCTCTACCGAATGATATCCTCCTCGAATACTTTCTCCTTGACTTCTAGAATTAAACCTCTCGCATATCCTTCCAGTCTTTCTTTGTCCATAATATGCCAGGTTAGCATTGTATTGATTTACGAATATGTTTGCAGCCTAGTTTCAAATCTCTCAAGTTGAGAAATAACCTCATCATACTGCGGTTGAGGTTTAAGGCAAGTACATTGTTGTTCTAAATGTTTCATATTCAGAACCCAACCCTTCAAGTATACCAAACATCCTGGTTATATCATCCACAGAGCTTTCCAATCGCATTCAATTGATCACGTACAGTTTTAAATTCTCGAAGATATTCGTTTAATGGTCTATCTCTTTTCCTACAAGCCTGTAATTTTCCTCTCAACTCAAATTCTTTTGCTACGACTTCCGAGTGAATCGATTTATAAGAGCCCGCCACACCTCAAATGAGGTTTCTAAACCAATTATCAAACTTAGAATATTCTCTCGATACCGCACCACTTATCCATGATGAGATTAACTGATCTGTTTTTATCCAATCCAGGTGATCGGGGTTCATCACTCCTCCACCCTCGCTTGCATTATTTGAGCGGGTGGTAAGGTTTCACCATTAATAAAGCCAATCAGATCTTGACTTTTCAGAAACCTGCTAAATTGTGCTTGCCATAATAGAAAATTTTCTTCATTCAACTTGATTGTAACAAAGTTGGCTATATTCACATGAATAGGGAAAGGATACTTCGTAGTCCGGTTGCCATTTTATGTCTTCGAAAACAATCAAAATTTTGAAGAACAATCGAGAGAACTTTGAAGATCACAGAACTTTGAAGATCAGCTTACTAAGAATCACCAAGACCTTCGTATTGTCTTGCTTATACGATCTTCATACAAACTTTCAGTTACAGATACTAGATCTAGATTTCCCAGGATTATAGCTCTGATACCATGAGAAGAAACAGAATCTAGAATATAACCTGTGTAAAAGAGAACTCTGTAGTTGCTGAACAATACCAGTCGAACCTTTCTCTTATTCCTCTTCTTCTTCAAGCATTACTAGATGAAGAAAAACAAAGTACAGAGAGAACTTTGAAGAACAGAAATATTCGAAGTTCTCTTAAAGAGAAAAATGATTTTCCCATACATTCATCAGCTTCTTCCATTCCTTTTATACTAAAGTTCTACTACTTAGACTTTCTTTCAAAACAGAATTAACTACTTTAGTAACAGAATGATTAATCTTGGCACACGTGCAGCTCCTTCAGTAGCTTGATCAATTCACAGAGATTGCCAACTCATCTTTTATCTTCACTTCGCTTAGCTCACGTGCTTCTATCAGCTTCTTTGCTCCTCTGCTTTTATCTGATACTTTCTGTTTTATTTCTTTAACACCTATCACCATTTATGGCTGGTGCGGCATTGTGTAAACTGTGAGATAATTGCCGAAGAACAATATTACTAGTGTTGGATCTCAATTCTTGATCGATTAGTAAGAGCGAAAACCAGAAAATCAATTCATCTATTAGAGGCGGAACCTCAGACAGTGTTCCAATCCTAGCACGCGCGCATCTCTCTCTCTCTCTCTCTCTCACGCAGGAACACCCATTTTCAATTCAGTCCGTCTTGCATGCTGCACCTTCGCTAGCAATTGAGCCAGTTTCGCACGCGATCCCTCATATTTTTCTGCATTGGAGCTCGAAAGTCTGCCAACTCCTTCACATTTTTCAAGCTTGAAGAAAACCCATCCGAGGTATTGTCTTCGTCTCACTTCAAGTTCATCTTTTTATTTCAGTATCCATCAAGTCACAATTTTTATGCTTGCCCATGTTCTCAAATTTTGGTTAATTCACAGTCCCATTAGAGTTGTGATTACTCATCTGCGTGCTGTTCACGGTGTTCTTGATTTGTGTTGACACCTAATTTTAGCAAATCTAGGGAAATAAGGAAAATAAAAATTTCATTTGAATAAATAAAAGGAAAAAAAAAGAAAAAAATGGGGAAATTGATTTGATTGATTATGCATGGAAATTTGAAATTCTGATGAATACTTGGATTTTGTTAAATGCAGAAGCAATTTAAAAATCAAGTGAATAAAGGGAAAGAATTTTTGCAAAATGGAAGAAATCTGAACAAAATTGAGTTGATTGCGAAATCATGCTCGATTTATAGCTTTGATTTAATGTGACTGGAGATGGAAACTCATAAAATGCCATACAAAGCATTTTCCGAAAAATTAAGAGCAAAAAAAAAAATTCAGAGAGAAAAAAGAGATTTGTGTGAGAAAATTCAAAAAAGGGGTGGAAAAGTCAAAAATGTGTGAAGTGACTGGTCCGTGAAAAGTCATGCACGGGTGAGAAAAAAAAAAAAAAAAAGAGGGAACATCTGTTTGTCTTCCCGGTGTCCCTCACCCGTTCGCGTCGGCCACCGCATCGGCCGCCGCGTCGACGCGCTCACACCGATCACCGCATCTCGGTCACCACGCGCGCTTTACCGTCGTTGCTCCACCAGACTCACCCCCTGATGCATAGCGCATCCATCGAAGCCCCCCTGCAACAAATTGAAGCTCGCCGCTCCGATCTCACATCCCGCACCGGTGACTGGCGACCAGCAACAGCTCCACCACTGTCTCTTGCCTGAGCGACCCATCTGCAGATCCCGAAGCATCGGCGTTGCCCGCACCGGCACCCCCGACTCGCCACTATCCTCTTTTCGGCGACCCAGCGCTCGACGCCTGCTGGTTCGCCTCAGCCCGACGATCTGTCGTCGCGACGCCTCCCGACCAAGATTCGCTGGTCCTTGCCGCGACAAACAGTCGCCATCGCTTGCCTGCACTGTGCCAGCGGCCTGCGCCCAACGCAGTCACCACCCCTCTGCCTGCAAAGACCCTCAGCCATGACCCAGCACGCGAAGGCAGCAGCCGGCGCTCGACGACCGTGCTATTGCTTCCGCCGATGCTGTGCCTCCGCCCAGTCTCACTGTTGCCATTCTTTGTTGCTCCCTCGAGCTCGAGCCCGTTGCTGTCCACCTGCAGCCGCCCCTTGCTGAAGCTTCGACGACCGATCAACGACCGCCCAAAGACCGTCCACGGCCGTTTCCCCTTAGGTAGTTTAGTTTTTTTTTTTTTTTTTTAATTCTATTTTATTTTCTCTCATTTATGTTCTTTTTTAGTTTATTTGTTTAAATTGTAACATTTGATGTCAATATTCATAAATTTTGTAGGCATTATCCATAGGGATTTTGTCCGAAATTATTGTAATTACTAATTTGATCCGTAAGACGTCGAATCATTTTTTTATTATATTAATTTTTGGGCTTTTTGGTAGAATTTTAATTGTTAAATCATTATAATTATTAATTTGGTCCGTATGACTTCGGATCAGATTTTTAATTATTTTGATCTCTTTGTCGTGATAATCAGGGTTATAATAATTGTTAATTTGACTGTGAGACAACAGGTTATTTTTTTGATTATTTTAATCCTTTATTTTGTTGATAATTTAGATTTAATATTTATTTAATAATTACTTATCTTTTAAAAAAACTAAAAAAATCAGAAAATTAAAAATCAAAATTTTGCATGAGCATGTAGGTTTAGTAAATTAGGAATTTTTTAGAATTACATTTTTAGGATTGCATTTTTAGAAATAAGTTAGGGTTGGACCTAAATAACTTTTTTTTTTTTTTAAATAAGGTTTTAGATAATGTTCGCACATTTTAAATCTCATTTTTCCAAAAAATAAAATAAAATAGTTTTCTAAGATAGGATAGGGTTTAAGTCAAATTAATCCCTATAATAAATTAGAAAATTATCCCTTCTTAGATAGTTTAATTAGGGTTTTTATTAATTCCGAATTTCAATAAAAAAAAATACAAAATACTAGGTGCATGTTAACTAGTTTGCATAATAGGATCATTTAATCAGGATTTGTTCATTAGTGAAGTTAGATCGTGAGGTGCATAATAACTAGTTTGCATAATAGGCCCATTTAATTAGAATTGCATGTTAATAAGATTAAGTCATGTAGTTAAAAATGCATTCTTTATAAAAGAATTCTAATTTCAAGAAAACTAATAAAAAATCGTTTGTTTTGTGTGATGCAATTTATTTTATTTATTGAATGTTTAATAATGGTTGAGCACCCGTGTGGTCACCATATTTGCATGGTAGTAATTTAGGTTAAAATAAATCCAAGCTGCTTGCAAAATTAATTTTTTTTAAAAATATATAAAAAATGGTACCGAAAGGGCATTAAAAAATTCTAGTGTAACCAAGTCCCCGTACCGTTAGTCTCTGGTTCATAGGAGTAAAATAAATCTCCATTTATTTTACTTAGGTGTCTAATCGACCTACTATGAACGGATTAGTGACGACTCCTAGTTAATAATCTTTTGCATGTTTAAAAATATAGACTTAAGTTGCGATTTGATATGGGCTTGGGAGAGCTCGAGTTAAGTTTAAAAACTTGACAGTCCATTAACCTAGTTTTAGGTGGTGCATCGAAAAAATAGGTCGCGACAGCTTGTCGACTCTATTGGGGACTTGTGTTGAAGCACTTAGTGGACTTAGGCCAATTTTTCATTTTCTTTTATAAAAAAATGTTTTTGTTTGGCAGCGAGGACACGAGGTACGTCCCTAACATTTCTAAAGTGTTAAATGTTCTTGCAGATGGGAGGTATAATGGGAGCAGTCTTTGTTAATCTTTGTCTTGCAGGAGGGAGTGAGATGAATGATTTATTTTTCCTTGATTTGAAGTGTTGTTTGCATTTAAACTGTTGTGCATACTTTATTGCTTTAGCACTACACTATTGCACACACAACCTGTGGCCGGACTTGAGCTGTGATAGGATTTTTAGGATGGTGTTGAGAATGATACTTCCTCCAAAGCAAGACTGCTATGTAAAGGTTGACATTCTCTTCCCCGAAAGTTTTTCATGGTTTCGAATGTGTTTGTTCATATCTGCGAGACTGCGTGACTATTGGACATTCCATTCAACTGAGCCGGAGTTAGGGAGACCTGACACGTTAATGCGAGACTGCAACGGTTAGATCATCCTCTTAGCTCCACTTTGTTAAGCCATCTAGATAGAAATCGAGCATCACATCTCATGTGCATGTCTATGTGATTGCCATTGATTTTATTTGGTGAAGTAAGTCTTCTATCCCTATACCATGCCATTTATTTTGTCATACTTTTGGGTCGCGCCATGACAATCTAGGTCAATCATTGATTTGATTCCTTTGTCAATTAGAAATGAAATTGCCTGTGGAATGAGGCATTTGAAAAAAAAAAAAAAACTTTGGAGAATTTGTTTTCATATCATGTCTAGGAAATTTGGTTTTACTAGAATGTCCATTTTTTAGGAAATTCCCTTTTAATACGAACTTCTCATGAATAAATAAATAAATAAATAATGAAAAAATCAATTAGATCATTGTCATGGATTGGCTATCTATTTACACTTTGTGCTTATTTTGTTCATTTCTTCCCTTTAGGTGACAACAGATCTGCCACGCTCACCCATTGTTACACGATCAAGGGCTAAAATGGCCGACCAAAACGAGATGCGCAATCGTATGTCGACCATGGAAGATCAACTCCAACAGCAAGCCGCCTCTATGCAGCTTATAACAACTCGACTTCAATCCCTCTGGGTGAATCCGAATCTTGCACCCACTCTCCCCGAGATAGTAGCCCCGAAGTAGGCAAATAGGGCCCAAATGAGTGATGACGAAATGCCCGAGCTGGAAGATGACCTAGTCCTTGTTGGAAAAGCCAAGCTTGACAGCATTCCCAAGACAGAGCAAGATGAGCGCTTTGCAAAACTGGAAGAGAGAGTGAAACAACTGTAGGAGTCACAAAACTCACTTCCATTCGACCTCTCAGTTTATGAGAAGGTCAAGATGCCGAACAAGTTCAAAATGCTAGAGTTTGAGAAGTACGATGGTACTTCTTGCCCCAAATCTCATTTGTAGATGTATCATGTATGCATGGCCTAGCATATGAAAAATGAGCCCCTCATGATCCAATCATTTCATGCGAGTTTGATCGGACCTTCACTAAACTGGTATATCATGAAGAATGTGAACCTCCTCGACACCTGGAATGAAGTGGCTGATGCATTTATCAAGCAGTATAAGTTCAACATGGACATTGCATCTTCCTGAGAGGATCTTGAGAGAATGCAAAAAAAGAGGAGCAAGTCGTTCAAAGAGTATGCCATGAGATGGCGAAATCTGGCAGCTCAAATCACTCCTGAACCTACTAATAAGGAGCTGATGAAGTTGTTCGTCAAGACTCTCCCGTCTGAGTTCCGTACTCGAATGGCCAGCATGTACGTCGAGAGCTTCAACCAACTTATTCTGATGGGTGAGCAAATCAAGATTGGGCTAAGAGACGGATGGTTCAACGAACCGACCCATCAAGGCAAAAGGTTCACCATGAAAAAAGACCAAGAACCTAGCGCGGAAGTCAATGTTGCGTATGCACAATCTAGCAAGCCTCCAATTGTCCATGTCCCTAACAATCAACAAGGCGGTGTCCGTCCGACCGTGCCTCGGCAGTTTACTAGAAGGCAATTCACTCCTCTTCCTGGCTCCCTATCCCAGGTCCGGAAGGTCCTACAAAAGAAGGGGTTGCTGTCCTATGAGCCAAAGCGACCCAATGCTAAAAAATTTTCTAACTATGACCCCTTCAAGAAATGCGAGTACCATATGGGGGAAGTAGGACATTCGACTGATGAGTGTGTGACCTTGAAGCACAAGGTCCAAAACTTATTAGACATCAAGGTGTTTGCCTTCAATACCACTCAACCGAATCCCCTACCTGAGCATGAGGATAGGGTGAATGCTATTTTCGAGCATGACGCCGGTCGAATCAAGAACTCGAAGGTGCATGTGATGGACACCCTGGGGTAGCCAAATGATGGATGGGATGGCATGGACGAGCCGACACCCCCGGAGACGGAGAACCCTAATGATGTACTAGAAGGAGTTATAAGCTTGTTCGACGACCTCATCATATGAGCCATTGATGAAGGATCCCCCGTAAGAGATGAGCCTTGGCTCACAAGAGTAACTCTTTTCTTGTTTTTGCACATTCCCCGCGTGAGAACTTTTATTGTTTTTTGAGAGATGTTTTCAGTTTCTCTTTTTTAGTGATTGAGTGTTACATCTTTCCATTCAATAAATGTAATTGATTGATGAATTTCAATAAAATTACAAGTTTTATTTTAAGGGCATGATGAGGTACACCAAACCAATCCGGTGATGATATACAGCCGATAAAAGAAAAGAAAAATCCAAGGAAAACTCGAGGCCTTGAACTTCATCATGCTTCCTCATGTCAAAATGTTTCAAAAAAAAAAAGTTTTGCCAAAGAATTTAAAAAAAAAAAAAAAAAAAAAAAAAACAAAAGATGTAGTTTATTATGTTTGTCTTTCTGATTTATCTACTTCATGTTTCAAGGACGGTTTTATAGCATGCAAAAGTGTGAAAATGGTCCAATCCAATTCCAGATTCTGGGGGCAAGTTTGCTCCAAACTACAGCGGTCCATATGTGGTGAAAAAGGTACTCCCTGGAGGTGCCTTGATCCAGGCGAAAATGGATGATCGTGAGTTTTTCACTTCTGTTAGTTCTAATGCTGTCAAGAAGTATTATTCATGATAGAATTTGCCATGTCATGTGTTGAACTGCGAGCATTTCTATGATGAATAAATTGCCTCAATGAGTTGAATTGTTCAATTTTGTTGCAAATCTTGCATGTTTTCCATGATGAATTGTGTGAGATAAATTGAACGTGTCAAATGGGATATTTCATGATGATGAAAGGCGAACCTTATTTCATACACCAACCCCAGTGAGTTGAGTGAAAAAAAATTCCATGCCCACAAGGAAATGGGTTATCTCGCAAATGGTACGTCAATCGAGGTGATGAGAGGCATTCTTTTCTCTATCCCAAACACTACAAATGATCCATTGCTTAACCCTTTTGAGCCCCATACACTTATGGAGATTCTTTTTAAATTATCCCTATCAAGGATCATCCCATATTGGGGCAAATTTGAAATGAACGGTAGGAATTTTCTTGCTCACACTTGCATCAATCTTTGAGTATTGCTTTTGCAGTGCAACTCATGCAGTAATTTGAAGTGCCTTAAGATGACGAAGAGCAGTTATTTCTTTATCTTACACACTTTCATCTATTGCATAACCCACTTGAGCCTATGAATTCGTTTCATGTTAAACCCAGTCGGTGATCGTCCCTCACACTAGGGCATGGCGCAAAAAAAAAAAAAAAAGGAACCATTCAAGTAACATGGCTTAGAATGCTGATAAAGGATGGAAGCTGTGTTAGTCCAAAGAAATAAGTGCACACAAAAATGGGGTATAAAAAGCAGTGTACTTGGTAAAAGTAAGGCCAATGCCAAAAAAAATAAAAAAATAAAAAAATTTGTTGTAGCAAGTCATACTTGCAGAACTTAATGGAGTTTTGATATGAAGAAAATCTTCAATGATGAAGAAGAAAATTGGTGGAAAGGTCAAGATAATCACCAACTTTGACCCCCCAAACACTCTTTGAGCCTAATTATCCTTTCATTTCTCACCAATGAACCAAGCATGCGTTACGTCCCTTGCAAAGTCTCTTCAAATTATGGCACTTGAATTAACGTAGGGGTTCATATGTTCAAAAGCATCGCTCGAAGAAGTGTAAGCAAGACAATTTCTATCTTATTTCACAGGTTTCTTGACTTGTAAACCTGAAAATGATTGCGGGATATCATTCTTTCAATAGCCTTGACTCAAAGAGTCCCTTTTGTCAAGCCATTGACCAAGGTCATGATACGATCCCCATTAAAGACCTCTCAGATCGGTAAGGTTGTACCATTTGCGAGAATACTGACCCTTGCTTGGCATGAAGACAGTGAGGTAGAGTGATTCTTATATGCTCGCATCAATTGTTGGGGTGAAACAACATTTTCAATGAGAGTGAGTAAAAGTCTTTTTGATTCGAAAGTTTCTCATTTGACATTTTCAAGATGTCTTCATTACAAGAGTAGATTGTCTTGGTTATAACTCTCTACATGGAATTTTGGTTATAATAGAAACGAGTGATGAATGCATCAACTTGCTATTACTAACCATGTTTAACAGGCAAATTTCTCATGAAAGTCAAGCAGCAATTGGCCCTGGAGCATTGGGATTCGTCCAAACTGTTTGGTAACACAATCAATCAAGCCTCCGGGAATGGAGCCCCGGGTAAGTATCAAATCTTTCAAAGTACTCAAGGTAAGACTCAGGTAACTCGTCTTCCAATTTGGATCTAAATGCTTAAAGAAAAAAGAATTTGAGCATCTTCTCCAATCTTCAGAAATTGAGAGTTTGTGAATCTCACCAAAATCTTTCAACCCGTTCTTGACATCTCAATCTGAATCTGGATGTCTTAATTATTTTCGTTGAACATTTCACTTTGGATGTGAACGTTTTTCGATCTTTCTTGTTATTCCTAAATTTGGATCTAGGTGTTTCAAGTCATAAAATCTTGACATCTCAGTCTAGATCTGGATGTTTTAATTCTTTTCGTTGAATATTTCACTCTGGATGTGAATATTTTTGGATCTTGCTCGTTATATCTTAGTCTGGACCTAGATATTTTGAGTCCCAAAATCTTGACCTTTTAGTCTGGATTTAGATGTCTAAATTATTTTCATCTAAACATTTCACTTTGGATGTGAATGTTTTCCGATCTTTTTCGTTATGCCTTAGTTTGGATCTAGGTATTTCGAATTCTAAAATTTTGACATCTCAGTTTGGACCCGAATGTCCTATTCGTTGAACATTTCACTCTGGATGTGAATGTTTTTCGATCTTTCTTGTTATACCTTAGTTTGGATCTAGGTATTTCAAGTCCTAAAATTTTGACATCTCAGTTTGGACTTGGATGTCTTATTCGTTGAACATTTCACTTTGGATGTAAATGTTTTTCGATCTTTCTTGTTATACCTAAATTTGGATATAGGTATTTCAAGTCATAAAATCTTGACATCTCAGTTTGGATCTGGATGTCTTAATTCTTTTCGTTGAATATTTCACTCTGGATGTGAATGTTTTTCAATCTTGCTTGTTATATCTTAGTCTGGACTTAGATATTTTGAGTTCCAAAATCTTGACATCTCATTCAGGCGACCGTAGAAAGGTACGGGTCCTGGAAAGTGTTTCCCCATTTAGGCAACCATAAAATGGTACAGGTCCTCTGAAAGCAGTCTCTTTGTGAAGCCATGTTACTATTCTGGGCAACCGTAGAATGGTACGAGTCCTAGACATGTAACGCCAATCTATCTTGAGTTACTCTACCCTCCTCGAAGGTAAGTAATTCCAGGTAAAGTTCCTTTATCATTTGCATTAGCATTTTCATACATCACATAAATTGCATTTCAAAATAGAATTCATTTTCCCCGAAAAAAAAAAGAAAAAAAAAAGAAGGGAATTCATTTTCCAACAAAAAGTCATTCAGTGCATGTGTATGATCAAAATTTAGGTTTCAACTTGTCTTTAAAGGCAACCTCTACGAGCTCACCTTCAAAGAGGGGGTAGCTGTTGACACCTAATTTTAGCAAATCTAGGGAAATAAGGAAAATAAAAATTTCATTTGAATAAATAAAAGGAAAAAAATGAAAAAGATGGGGAAATTGATTTGATTGATTATGCATGGAAATTTGAAATTCTGATGAATACTCGGATTTTGTTAAATGCAGAAGCAATTTAAAAATCAAGTGAATAAAGGGCAATAATTTTTGCAAAATGGAAGAAATCGAGCAAAATTGAGCTGATTGCGAAATCATGCTCGACTTATAACTCTGATTTAATGTGACTGGAGATGGAAACTCAGAAAATGCCATACAAAGTGGCCGTCTAGAATCACTATAAAAGAGAGCTTCATTTTTTGTGATAGGGGGAGGTTTTCTCGAAAAAAATTGAGAGTAAAAAAAAAATTCTGAGATAAAAAGAGATTTGTGTGAGAAAATTCGAAAAAGGGGGTGGAAAAGTCAAAATGGTGTGAAGTGACTGGTCCGTGAAAAGTCATGCGTGGGCAGAAAAAAAAAAAAAAAAAAAAAAGGGAACGTGCGTCGTTTGTCTTCCCTGGTGTCCCTTGCCTGTTCATGTCGGCCACCGCATCGACCACTGCACCGGTGCTGCCTCGCGCCGGTCACCGCATCTCGGTCACCACCACGCCTTTACCGCTATTGCTCCATCGGACTCGCCCCCCAACACACAGAGCCGCTGTCGAAGCCCCCTGCAACAAATTGAAGCTCGCCACTCTGATCTCACATCCCGCACTGGTGACCAAGCGACCAGTGTCGCGACCAAAATTTCGGGTGCACCACCTAAAATTAGGCTAATGGATTACTAAGCCTAGACTTAGCTCGGGCTCTCCCAAGCCCATACCAACTCGCGACTTAGGTTCAAATATCTAGCATGCAAAAGGGAGTTGCCACTAATCAATTTACGGTAGGTTGATTAGACACCTAAGTAAAATAATGAGAGAATTATTTCACTTCTACGAACCAGAGACTTTGGGTACGGGGACTTGGTTACACTAGACTTTCCTAGTGCCCTTTCGGTACCTTTCTCTTTCATTAAAAAAAAAAAAATGTTTGGTAATTGAATTGATTTTAATTTGGTTTCCTAACATGTGAGGTGTTCATGCAGGTGCGCAAACCACCAATTTAACACTCAAGAAAGCAAAAAATTGCAGGATTTACCTCATAGCTACGAAAGCATCTGCGTTGTTAAATCATAATTCACATTAGCAATCCTAGATATGATTTCTAATTAACATGCCATCACTCAATTTTTGTTTCCACTTCTTAACGAGAATATAATCCATATGCAATGCTATGCTTCTAATATGAAATAATATGGCATGGCAAAATGTCTTAAACTATATGAATGAGTAAAAAAAAAAAAACTAATGATTTCTTAACGAACATGCAATAATTAAATATGCAATCTAAATTAACCAAAATGACATAATTCTAATGACAGACAATTTCTAATTAAATGAACCTAATAACAAACTAAATGACGTGCATTTCATGAATCTAATTCTATATGACGTGCTTTTCATGAATCTAATTCTATATGACGTGCACATGATTTTTTATTTAACGAAAATTCGTAATTAAAACCACTAAAAATGAAAATCAAACTAAAGTGAAATACTAGCTATTCTAAATGCTTTCTAAACATGCATTTTAAAAAAAATAACCTATCATGAAATTCATCTAAAGATCTATCTAGACCTAAAATTAAACATGCAATTTTATCTAATATGCAATGACGTGCGAGAGAATGCCCTAATTCTAATTTTTTTTAATGAAATTCGAAATTAAAATTAAACATGCAATTCAGATAATAATAGAATAATAATAAAAAAAAACTAACATCCTAAATGAATGCACTTTTTCTTTTTCTTTTTCATGATTCAAAATAAAATCCCTATTCTAATCAAGCAAGATTAAAAAAAAAACCTTAAAACAATAAACCTAATCTAACTCAATTTTTTTTGTTTTTTTTTTCTTTCATGAAAATAAAATTGATTCAACCAACACCACAGCAAATCAAGCAAGATAAGATTGATATCCAGAAAATTGACGAACCATATCCCGTGCATGGGATTGGATTGACCAATTTTAAATAAAACCGCGAATCGAATCTCGAGCGTGAGATCGGATTGACGATTTTTCGTGCGATTGCGAGTCAGATTTCGAGCGTGAAATCAGGCTATCAATCATAAGCACGTTGTGAAATTAGGGAATAAATCCCTAAATTTAAAAAGATTTTCGGGAAACTTTGGATAAGATGCATCATTGGAAGATTTGAATTTAAACGCAATATCAACGAATTAAGTAAGGAAATTATCAAATTAAATTTGGATAATATCTTTACCTATATCGTAGATATTGTCCCCGAATTCGAACTCGTCGAAAGATGGCACTAGTGATGGCTTATGGTGAGCTCGACACATGGTTCGATTGGGTCTATCCACGGCTACAGGGCACGCGAGAAGACTGCGTTGCTGGAGGAGTTTATCGTGCTTGATGGTCTTGGACCATGGTGAACACTAGAAAACCTTTTATTCCAAAGGACAGCACCTGCGCCCACAGAATACACTTAAACCTAATTAGACTTTTTACCACTTGTAGTCTCCTTGTTCGCATATGGTCCACGTGCACTCCTCTAGGAAATTTTTACCACTTCATTCATGAATCACACCTGCACGCCAAAAGAAATTTCTTATTTCTTTCTTCTATTTTAACAATAACCTCCTGTGGACATAAAGTGCAAGAATTTCTGCCACAGCTACACGCAATTGGAACTTGTCCTAGCAATTGATCGGGTGAACGCGGAGGACCTCAATCACCAACGGTGTAAAGGAACTGTTGGGTCAAGCGAGACATTGACATCGATGGCGTCGATGGGGCTCACGGTTGCAACTTGAACACGCGCAACAAAGGTTCTAGCTCCGCGAGTAGTCACAAATTGTGGTTGGTTCAACAATATGCACGTAAACTTTGAGAGGTGACCTGCAAAACAATAACTTTCATCGTGGTGGTGGCTTGCGGCAGCACAGGGATCGACGGATCAGCAAATGTGTTGGTGAAGTTCGCCTGGACTATTCAATGAAGCACTTGGATTGCTACAAGGACGTGGTGCTGATGTGGGAGGAGCGTCCAGGGGCTGTCACTTGCTCCGGATTCACCGAAAGTCCTGCTAAAAAATCTACACGTGATGGAATGGCCAAGTGGCTCCAATGTTGGGGTGTGTTGCGCAAGAATTTGATAAGATTTGTCAGTGTAGCTTGCTGGACCCAACCAACACAAATTGCTTCGGTGTGAATGCTAACACTACTGGATGCTTCGGATATGACTCGGTATACTACGAGCGACTGTCTTGTGTCTTCGAGAGAGACTTAAAGGTAGCCAGTGGAGTCAGAAACGGCAGCGAAACTCGACAGATGGCACAAGGTCACGATCAAGAAGGAGATGTTCGACCACGATTCTACTCTTCTCAAGCACTCTCTTCTCTAGTGTTTTTCTCTAATGTGTTCTTTGCGATTCAGAATTGCCCCCTCTTGTGTGGCCGTATGTATCAATATGTGTGACCCCCCCAAAATCCTACACGAACAATCTATTTATAATCCTCAGACTAGGGTTTTCCAAATTGATATCCACGAAAATTCTTTTTTCGAAATGCAATATTCACGTTTCACATCTGCCCTATCCAAAAGAATTCATCATATCCCAGAAAAATTTCGAATTCCTATTTTCTCACGAGATAATTTCCTATCATTTAAAAAAAAGGGCTTGGGCCAATTTGTTCGCTTCGCGGGCTTAGTCTGGCTTGTCAATTTACAACTCAGAATCACCAATTCGAACCCATCCACCACCGGTCTAATAAATAAATGCAAATTAAAAATAAATGCACCTAAAACTATATGTTATGCAATAAAAAATTTTCAGGGATAAAATTAACCCCTAATTTTCTATGCAACAAAAAAAAAACGACCAAATCGCCAAAATTTAGGTGTCAACAACCGGGAACAACTCCGCCGCTATCTCTCGCCCAAGTGACCCATCCGAGATCCCGAAGTACCAGTGTTGCCCGCGCCGGCACCCTCGACTCGCCACCATCCTCTTTTCGGCGACCCAGCGCCTGACGCCTGCCGGTTCGCCTCAGCCCGATGATCTACCGTCGAGATGCCTCTACCCGAGATCCGCGGTCCCCGCCGCGACCAATAGCCGCCGTCGCCCGCACACGCTTCAGCAGCCCGCGCCAACGCCGTCACCGCCCCTTTGCTCACGAAAACCCTCAACCACGACCTAGCACGTGAAGGCAGCAGGCGGCGCCCGACGACCGCGCTCTGCTTCCGCCGATCGTGCCTCCGCCTAGTCTCACCGTCGCCGTTCTCTGCTGCTCCCGAGCTCGAGCCCACCGCCGTCCACAGCCACCCCCTACCGAAGCTCGACGATCGGTCAACGACCGCCCGGCGCCGTCCACAAGCCGTTTCCCCTTAGGTAGTTTAGTTTTTTTTTTTTTTTAATTTTATTATTATTTTATTCTATTTTATTTTATCTCATTTATGTTCTTTTTTAGTTTATTTGTTTAAATTGTAACATTTGATGTCAATATTCATAAATTCTATAGGCATTATCCGTAGGGATTTTGTCCGGAATTATTGTAATTACTAATTTGATCCGTAAGACGTCGGATCATTTTTTTTAATTATATTAATTTTTGGGCTTTTTGGTAGAATTTTAATCGTTAAATCATTATAATTATTAATTTGGTCCGTATGACTTCAGATCAGATTTTTGATTATTTTGATCTCTTTGTCATGATAATCAGGGTTAGAATAATTGTTAATTTGACCTGTGAGACAACAAGTAATTTTTTCAATTATTTTAATCCTTTATTTTGTTGATAATTTAGATTTAATATTTATCTAATAATTACTTATCTTTAAAAAAAAAGTAAAAAAATCAGAAAATTAAAAAATCAAAATTCTGCATGAGCATGTAGGTTTAGTAAATTAGAAATTTTTTAAAATTACATTTTTAGGATTGCATTTTTAGAAATAAGTTAGGGTTGGACCTAAATAACTTTTTTTTTTTTAAATAAGGTTTTAGATAATGTTTGCACATTTTAAATCTCATTTTTCCAAAAAAAAAAAAAAAGTTTTCTAAGATAGGATAGGGTTTAAGTCAAATTAATCCCTATAATAAATTAGAAAATTATCCCTTCTTAGATAGTTTAATTAGGGTTTTTATTAATTCCGAATTTCAATAAAAAAATACAAAATACTAGGTGCATGTTAACTAGTTTGCATTATAGGATCATTTAATCAGGATTTGTTCATTAGTGAAGTTAGATCATGAGGTGCATAATAACTAGTTTGCATAATAGGCCCATTTAATTAGAATTGCATGTTAATAAGATTAAGTCATGTAGTTAAAAATGCATTCTTTATAAAAGAATTCTAATTTCAAGAAAACTAAAAAAAATCGTTTGTTTTGTGAGATGCAATTTATTTTATTTATTGAATGTTTAATAATGGTTGATCACCCGTGTGGTCACTATACTTGCATGGTAGTAATTTAGGTTAAAATAAATCCAAATTGCTTGCAAAAACAATTTTTAAATATATATATATATATATATATATATATATATATATATAATGGTATCGAAAGGGCATTAAAAAATTCTAGTGTAACCAAGTCCTTGTACCCTTAGTTTTTGGTTCGTAGGAGTAAAATAAATCTCCCTTTATTTTATTTAGGTGTCTAAATCGACCTACCGTGAACCGATTAATGGCGACTCCTAGTTAATAATCTTTTGCATGTTTAAAAATTTAGACTTAAGTCGCGATTTGGTATGAGCTTGGGAGAGCCCGAGTTAAGTTTAAAAACTTGATAGTCCATTAACCTAGTTTTAGGTGGTGTACGGAAAAAATAGGTTGCGACAATTTGAATACTTTGTTTTTGAATTATCTCATTTCTATTTTATTTTGGTTGCCCCATTAACTATTGTTCCGTTTATACATAAACCCGACTTGTAGTGTTGTTGAGTCTCCCAATGTGTCCTAGTATTGCGGTTCCTTTTCCGTTACTTTGATTTTGGAAGGGTGAATTCTTCCAAGGATTAGATGGAGTGTGTCAAGCGCGAGGTTCGCTCGATGTTGAGATTGTTAATGCTGGGAATTAGGTGTATCATGGTCTTGCCCTCTCAGATTTAGCGCTATCCCTTTCGCGTGTGTGCGTCCACTCCTATAAGTCAAATTCCTTGTGTCACGTTTTACATAGTTTGCATGTACGTGTTGTTGAGAAACTGTCCCACATCGCTTGACAAGCAATTCGATATGCTCTTTATATTCATATGATCTCCCTCAAACAATTAGCTTGATTTTTTTAATTGGACAATCTAACACAATTAAAACTTGAAGAAATAATAATTCTTTTATTGAGTAGCAAACTTTTATCATCCCTTGATTTTAATGATAAGGATAGCAACATAACTGTGCCATGTATGGTCTAATCCATACAATTATCTTCACGAGTAATTATGTTATGAATAGAAATCACTCATATGCGTCGACCATTTTTCTCTTCCTGACCGAGTATAGTTTCTAATCAATTGCTCATATAGCTTGGAAGGCAACCTTGGGGTGATAACAACTTCAAGAGGAGTGGCCCTGGGCAAGTTGATTCCTAAGCCTTCAGTCATGTCCGCCGGTTTGCCCGATGGTGTTGCCAAGTCGAATCCTTGAAGAAGACGAGCCAACGTCAAGTGGATCACTCGCAATGCGAACGACGCTCCCGTTTTGATCCAAAAGATTGAAATGTAAAATCGAGTCGAGTGGGTTGGTGTAGTCCTCCAGCCCATTCTTTGAATCCCTAAGCCAATCTTCTTTTTGTTTCTTTCATGGTCCATATTTTGATTCCCTCTTTCTAGCCCATTTCTTGACCTTTTTGAGCCTAGAAAGAAAGTGAACAAGGCCCAGCCCCACATGCTCTCTCCTTTTACCTTAGCACAAACAGCATGCGTGCGACGCAAGAAGATGAACGCAGGAGATGGAGCGGCCGTGGGCGAGAGGAAAGAAACAGCAAGTGACGCGAGCCTGCTCGACCTATGGCAGAAGAGGAGAAACCGAGAAAGCGGGAGAGGTCGAGCAAGGAGGTGAAGGGGCTCGAGGGCTCGACGTGTTCACCCAAGGAGACTGAAAAAGTTCCTCTAAACCTAACCAGCTCCCGAGCTGCGAGGGGTTAGGTCGCAACAACCCTCACTACAGTCGACCTCCTGCTTCATTGGAAAGTTTCACTGAAATTTTCTCCTCATACTCCAAGAAGTCCATATTCATGACTTTTCTAACTTTTACATTTAGGAAACTAAATGTCTGAGAGACAAGCCCTCGATCAGCAGCATCAAGTTGATCCCCAGCTGCAATCTCCACAGCCTCCTAAGGAAGATATGCTGGCTCGTGTTACTGCACTGGAGGAAGCTTTGCTGCCATGCCTACCAGCAAGAGAGCTTCAGGCTATAGACCACTCCCAGCATCCTTCACATCGTAGTTTGTCATTGCTTAATCTCTTATCCAATCTTTTCCCCAGGGTGGGCAATGCTTGGTGTGCCATCTTCTTCTTTCTGCTACTTGAGATTGCTCCATTTGCATTACCAAACCAGGACTATTCATATTTTGGTTGTTGCTGTTGCTTGATGGAAAATTATTTCATTCGTTTATGTCCTTATGTTGTTGTTCCCTCCTTTTGAAGCCTTCTGTCAGTTAAATTGATAACTATGTTGTTCATCTGTACTTTCCCATAAGTTTATTACTAAATCATTGGTGCAGTTACACTTGGTTCTTGTGACAATTTTGATTGTGATTACATATCTAGTTCTAGGAATGTCTACATTTAGAGAAGTTCAGGTGATGAAAACTACGTATAATCGGATAAAGAAGTCATTATCATAATTTTTTTTGAGAATCCCATATGTCAGTCAAATGACCAGCACAATACTCATGTCCATGGCAATGTATCCATCTATAGTGGTGGATGGGGACAGGCAGAAGGGGACATGGTAGTTTCTTTACCACCATGCTGACGTCAATAGCCCTAAGAGGAGAGAACAAGAGATCACTTATTGATCATGCCTAGTGAGGACTTGCACATGTGATGATCTGTAAACCTATGAAGTTTTATTTAGACATATTATGATGGAGCTAGTTATCTGGATTCTAAACCAGAAGAGGATACGCTATAGGCTTTCTCTTGCAATTGAACTCAAAAGCAGTTTTAATAAGTTGCTTTTCTAGTGTTTCTGAACTATAAAATCATATTTATAAGCTGCGAGTTTCCCTGTAGTTGTACAGTTTGACAATCTGTTGGAGGAACTTGACCTCTTACGAAGGACACTTGGAATGTTGCAAGTCTTAAGTGGAATGCACTGAGTAATATTAGCCAGTATGTAGGAAGTGTTCTTGTTTGAGTCATGCGTGGAGGAAGCTTGAGGAATAAAAGATCCTTAACATCTGGCTGCAGGACAGCATTCTTATGATGTTTTTTCATTGGATACAAAAGGGACAGTGCACTCAACTTGTAATGGAGTGCTGGTTTGGTGCCACTAGGAGACCAAAAAGTGATCGTGATATCTCTTGACTTTCTGGGCTGAATAAGCTTTTTTTTTTTTTTGTAATTTTATCAGCATCTTAGATCTAAGTTATGTCTGACTTGTTGCTTGGCTAATGTACTCTAAGTTCAGTTGTTTTATTTGTTAACTCGCTGCACATGTGTAGTAGGCTGAGAATATGTCTCTGTTTGTGTAATTCTAACTGTTCAGATTTCCTATTAATAAAGTACCATTTGTTATCTAAAAGAGCATAAAATATGTGTAAACATTCCTAATTTATCTCTCATTCATCTCTAAACAAAGGTGTTCTGCTAGCTATTTTTTAAAGAAATTGGTAATATTGGTTACCTATTCTGGAGTGCAATTGCTTTCTCCTCCCCACTTCCAGCTCTTAGCTGGTTAATTTTTGTGAATGCCTGGTTACTGAGAAAGTGCTTCTTACCTTTTTAGTTGATGTTGAGAGGCATGCTAGAGATTTTATGGAGGCTGCCAGAAAACTTCAAGTTTACTTTATCAGTCTCCAGCATGAGGATCAGCCAACCGAGGCTGAAAAGCTTATGAAGGTAATGCTAAGGACACAGCTAGGAAAATAGTAAATGGTTTTTCTTTTATGTTTAAAGTTATTTGAAGGCATTTGCAAACTTAATTCCCCTACGGAAATAGGAGATAGCTATGATGGAGGAAGAACTAAAAATAAAGACCGAGCTCATCAAGAAACAGGAGGGACTGGTCCTATGGTGGAGGAAGGACTTGAAGGACCAATTGGACAAAATCAACTGTGAACTTGAGAAGGTATAGACTATTTCCTGTGGACTGAGTCTGTGCTCAACTTGTAGGTGGACAATAGATGGATTGCTTTTTGTACTACTGGTTATCTCAACATGAAAGGAATTTTCTTCTTTGCCTCATGAGTGCGCAATTTTTTCAACCACTATTCATTTCCTTTTTTTTTTCAACTCAGTGGGTCTTGTGTAATTATATGCTCTTGCATCAGAATATTGCAAAAGGGGAAAACTCACCCTTCGCAGGGCAATCTGTGGGTCAACCAAGATCCTTGATGCCTTATTTTAGCATTTGTTTTTCTAATTGTCAGCTTTAGATATTATTTTCACCTTATGGTGCGTCTATTGCTTTCGAATTAATGTCATGAAGAAGTCGCTATTTGCAACGCATTAATAGGATCAGAGTCTCCTTTTCTTCCTGGGGGTTTGGGTGTGGCAATCTGTCACAAGAAGGAAATTTCAGATATATGAATGGGTGGACTTCTTTTAATTTAATGGGCAGTCGTCACCCGAGAGAAAAGACTAAAAAAAAAGGAAAAAAAAGAAAAAAAGGAAGGAGAAGAATGTCTTACACTATTAGGCGTATAAGATCCTAGCTTGATCAAAGTCAGTCGGTAATTTCTTAGACAGTTGGCACTTTGGTCTTATGCCACAGGATTTATGCAGATCCTGAATAAGCATGTTTTGGTCTTTTCCTGAAGCCGGGAAATGATTCTCCACTCAGACAATTTTAGAATGTAAGGGCGTGTTTGTTAAACCGGATAAGGTTTCACAGATGATAAAAGTATTCTGTCCAACATTTGGAGCCACACCTTTGGATTAAATTGGTTCCGGTAAGGCATGTTGTGATGCTATTTTCGAAGAAGATAGGCCTGCATTTGCCTCTCCCACTATTCGCTACTTGTATATCAGGATTTGGGATAAAGACCAGTTTAGTAAATAGACCAGCTAAAAATCGAGAACAAATTTCAATTCAATCTCAAACCCCGATTTGCCACAGAGAATGTGCTTTGATAGCAAACTCATTCCCAAAATCTGAACTGCTCTACATTTTCCAAGTTGGCTTGAAAACCAAAAAATTAATCTTCTCTCTTTTCCCCTAAGACCTTTGCCTGTGTTCTCCATGCTCATGTAAAAACTTGGAGTTGTCCCCAAAATAGCATCTTGCTTGCTCAAAATAGCGGCAATGTTGTCGCTTCCTGGGCCTTGCTCAGCTCCTCCCGTGAGGTTCCTTGGATGCTGATTCACGATTCCCAATGGTTGCCTCTCATGAACCCAATGCGGTAAGATGAATGCAGTCAAACCTTCGTGAGCAGAAGTTGACCCCACACAGAAGCTACTCTCTCCATTACTTCCCGGGCATTGTACTTGCACTGCTCCATTTATATTTGAAAATTTATGATTATGTCTCTGGTTACCCAAATTAGCATCATTCCGAGAATGCCAAAGTTCATGCTCGGTCTATTCATAGAGCTCAAACTTTTCCCCTATTCTGTGAGTCTCCACGTTTCTCTTGAAACTGATCTATGCTATGATGGTTTTCTGTTGAATTCATCTATATAGGCCGAACTGTTGGCATGACAACACCGGCAATGGATGGTCCTCTTAATTGCGCCGCTCTATTACCTGTTTTTGAGGTTGAGATTGATATAGGCAGAGCCCGGTTCTTTTCGGTGTTTTGTTTTCTGGAAGTCCTGGGGCAGTATAAAAGTAAAATACTTTTGAGATCCAACATAATATTCTTTCAGAGCAACACTGCGGCAAAAGTTGTGTACTGATTTTTCCAGACCACACTCAAACTGATAATCATTTATGATTTTGCCGCGATGGAATCCAGGGATTACCCAGGATTATCTGGCCATATTCTGCGGAAAAAGATCCGAACCTGCTTTCCTTCATGAGTTTCCTCCTTTCCTTCTCTTGGAGTCGTGCTTCTGCTTCTATATCGGACCTTTCTAATGAGCCCCTCGAATGCTTTTCCATCAAAGCTTTGACCCTCTCTCCTTCATCTTCCCGTCTCTGAAATTGATACCAGAGTTATTATGCCTGAATCAGTACATTATCGGCACGCAATCAGATCTCCCATGTGGTTCTGACCTGTCTCATACTGTTGTAACGGTAAAGATTTTGGCCCTTGATAAGCAGGGGATGAAGGGGAGGGAGTGGTTTCTCTCTTTTGTTCCAGAGAACGAATCTCTATCTGATCAACGAGTCCAAAGCTTTTAAACAATCCAAATAGGAAATGAAAGAGAAAGAAAGTAATCTCATACTTTGACATTGTTGGGTTTTTGCGGAAGCGTGTGTGTGTGTGCAAGTGTGTATGAACTATGGCAAGGGAGTGAGAAATGGAGTGAAAAATAAATGAAAGCACAAACTAAATTTTATTATGATAGTTGGTATTACAAATGGGGGAGCATTTCTAATTTTCGGCTCCAAGGAACAACAGACATCCAACTCCTATTTATAGGCGTGAGCACCGCCTTCCTTCACCGACATTGAGTACAAAAGAATTAATATAAAATTACAAAGTTGCTTCTTTATCTCCTCCTGCGCGTGCGGCTTCTTCGGATCTTCACGTTGCTTCTCCCTTTTTCTCCAATTTTCTATTCTTTGCAACTCCCAGCCACTTTTGTTGACTTTTCAACCAACTTCAAGCTAGCTTTCTTCCTTCGTACACTTGCTGCACTTGCTGCCCACGTACACTAGAAACTTCTCCAACATGTGAGAGTCTTCTTTAACTTGTACAAGTTGTTGTTGCCGACTTCTTCCTTCTCCATTAAGTATACTTAATTCTTAAGCATGAGTAATCTAGTGAGTTCTAGATCTTTCAAAAATGGATCACAATTTCCAACACTCCCCCTTGATCCATTTTTCATTTTTGGGATAATCCGGACATTATGTTGTAAAGTCTCGGACATACCTTGAAATTTCTCCTTGTAGTTTGTCCCATGTCTTTTATGTCGTCTTCGTTCCACCATCCCTTACATTCTCTTGTCGAACCACTTGCACCTACCTTGGAATGTGCGTGTCTTTTTTGTCGACGATATCCCATATGTCTTGGGCCATCAAAATGCTCTTAGTTGTAGTTGTTAGCTCGGGCTCGGCTCGCTCGTAGGCTCGGCTCGGCCCGGCTTTGGTTCCGCTCGCTCCGGCCTGGCTCTCTTGGCTCTCGCTCGGGCTCGGCCTTCTTAGTTGAGGATGGTGAGGACAAACGCCCAAAACCATCTGATGTGCCTAGCTTTGGCTTCACGGTCCCTTACACCTGGCTCAGTTACGAACCTGGGTGCATCTGGCTCTGATACCACTATTGGGTTTTTGCGGAAGCGTGTGTGTGTGTGCAAGTGTGTATGAACTATGGCAAGGGAGTGAGAAATGGAGTGAAAAATAAATGAAAGCACAAACTAAATTTTATTATGATAGTTGGTATTACAAAGGGGGAGCATTTCTAATTTTCGGCTCCAAGGAACAACAGACATCCAACTCCTATTTATAGGCGTGAGCACCGCCTTCCTTCACCGACATTGAGTACAAAAGAATTAATATAAAATTACAAAGTTGCTTCTTTATCTCCTCCTGCGCGTGCGGCTTCTTCGGATCTTCACGTTGCTTCTCCCTTTTTCTCCAATTTTCTATTCTTTGCAACTCCCAGCCACTTTTGTTGACTTTTCAACCAACTTCAAGCTAGCTTTCTTCCTTCGTACACTTGCTGCACTTGCTGCCCACGTACACTAGAAAATTCTCCAACATGTGAGAGTCTTCTTTAACTTGTACAAGTTGTTGTTGCCGACTTCTTCCTTCTCCATTAAGTATACTTAATTCTTAAGCATGAGTAATCTAGTGAGTTCTAGATCTTTCAATGGATCACAATTTCCAACAGACATATAAATAACTAATGGAAAAATAAAAAAATCCTTCAACAGAAGCCTACAACCCACGAGATGATTTATTGAATGGATGAAATGAAACACAAATTAACGCAAGAAATACACAGCGAATGATTTCACATTAATGAATAATTCTCTAGACAAGACGAGATGCGCAGTGGAGACAAATAGATTCACTATATAGACCAAGAGTCTATATTGATTCTGGAGTGAGATGAGAACTTTCTAATGTCCTTTGATCTGTTGACGTTTTAAGTGTAATAACCTGGGCCTTATTTTTATAATATTGTCCGCTTTGGACACTGAGTCCTCATACGCTTCTGCTACACTGAAAATAAAGCCGTGAGGGAGGACAGGCCTGTGGGCCGTGCCTCTAAAGCGGACAATATTATGGCTTGGGAGAGGGAAGGCCCGAGGGATGGCCCTCTGCCCCTGCATAATGCGTTTTAAAGCTGTGAGAACTTAGTGTCCAAAACGGACAATATCACACAGTGGGGCCTGGGTCGTTACATTAAGCAAGTCCACAACTTTCTGATTCAACTCTGCTGGTGTGATGGAGTTAAACCTAATGGCAAAATCCCATTGCACTGGGATCAAAATTTCATAACATACTGGGTACTTAATTTCCTTTTTACCAGTCTACAGTGATATGATTAATCTTAATCAAAAGTCAAGTGGAAAAGCTTGAGTTCGCTAAAATTATATATTACGTCTCGTATGTAGAAACTCACTGTGAAAGTATGCTGTTGCTTAGCAGCACGATAGCTTTCTTTGATTATACGGCCTGCTACAATTCACTTTCCACATGGAGGACCAGTGGCACTCCGAGATGCTATGTTAAATCTGAGAAAGGAAGTATCAATAGCAAGTCAATAACTGAGGAGGCAATACAAAACCGAGGGTACAAACCATACGAAGGATTTCCACTGAAGCAAGGCTGGAAATAAAATAGACAAATTTCGTCAATCATATTTTCAATTCACCAAAACAGAACCACCTGTTCAATTTTGTAAGAACATTCAACTTGAGCCAAAGATAGTTCCGACAACTTTTTTAAGCGACATTTGTTTTGATTATGCATAACTTGTCAAGAGAAATCTCATGGAAAATATGAAGTTTCTCGAAAATAAGAGGGAGAAAGCTAATAGAGCGTGTCTCTCATTTTTTGTCCCGCTGAAATGGGTTTGAGAGGGCAAAGCTATGACGAGGCAGACTTTGAAACCAACAGAATATAGATACACATATATTGTTTTCAGTTTTCACTAGGTAGTCATGACCACAAAAGCGGACAAGATGCCATAGCAAGAAGTTAGACAGTCCCTCGTCTAATACGCAGCAAATATAAGGTTTAGAGTAACCAAAAATGGGATGAATTAACGGATCACGAAATTCAGGAATATATCCATTGTGGCTATTAAACCTAAACTTCCATACTTGCCATTAAATCGACATTCGTCGATTTCAAGTTACACCAGGAGAAATCCAAAGGCTAAGTACAGTGAACAAAATCATTACCATCCACGATCATGGAACTCATTCTTATCGGTATTTTTTATCTAGAAAAATTTTATTAGATGAGGAATGTTTATAATCTGGTTAAATCAAATAGGTTAAGATAGAATAACTTTTCTGGTTACATGGACGAAGATAGGTCTTTCAACGACTTTGAAGTATCTCAGATACATGAAGACTTAAATTATGAACTGCATTGGAAAAAAGAAAAAAGAAAAAGGAATTGCATGGCTTATGTACTTCAGTGTCTTATTAAAACTAGAGAGTATTCAAATAAATACCAGTTGAAAGTAAAGCTTCTACAACTTCTAGCACCAACTGTGCACAATACTAATGAACACTTCAGTATCAGTTTCTAGGACAGAGAGCTTACTGTTCATAGACATTCTGTTTGAACATGACAACATCGCCTGTGCATGCATCGCCTGCATAAGCCCCCTTTATCGGTCCAGATATGACACGGGAATAGAAAGGAAGCTATTTTGTAGCATGCTACTATCTTTTATGTTTAACTAACCAAAGAAGTAAAATATGAGGTGATAAGCAGCACATCACAGCAGCATTTCTTGATATTCGTACTTTCACAGATTCACAAGAAAAGTGTATGATGGGATCGAGAAGGCAGTTTCTCGGTTGGTGCTATGTATATGACATAAGCTATGAACCAAACCAAGAGTAGCTGTAATTTGACAACTTATAAGTTCATGCTATTTTTACTCAGGAATTTGTAATAAAGGCACATTGGCTTAAAGAGAGAGCGTACGAGTTTTGCACCTCAATACAAAACTAGACATTGGATTAACTCATCCTTCCCCTCACCGAGTGACGATCCTGAGAAATCATTCTGCAATTATCACTTAAAAGGAATTTATGAAGTTGTACATGGAACAACGGATTTCATAAATAAGACAGAGAAATTACTCCATATGCTCCTTGATCCGCCGAACGAGTGTCTCCTTGTTGCCCGTCAACCTCAAACCACTTTGAATTTCTCGAGTTGGCTCGCTACAACAGAAGGAAAAAAATAGAGCAAATCATGATGATCCAGCTCAAAATCCAAGGCAACGGCATACCTCACACCACTCTTACGTGCCTAAGATGGCTCGAATCGAAGAAGAAGTCAATTTTGCAAATGAGGCATCGTCCTGAAGCCAATCCAAATCGGAAACACAGAAAATGAAGTAGAAACCGTGCAAAGATTCACCCTCTTTCTCATCAATCTTTATAAAAAGCTCGCCTTGAGCTGAGGTGGCAAAATGGGTCTTAGATCCATAAATGACTCATTAAAATCATAAATGGGTAATATATTGGTCACTTATGTTTTGAAAAACTAGTTAAATTGGTTTAACAATTAAATACTTAAGATAGATGGGTCTTAAATGGGTTGGATTTAGAACCCATTTTCAACCAAAACCTTACAATCTTTCTCCTCCCTCTTTAACTTTACAAAAATATTTTTTATAAAAATTGAAATTATAATAATTTTTATAGATTAGCCGTGTTACCTTGTTGAGGAAGCGGTTCTTCACTAAAATCACAAGGTCGGCCGATGTAAGGAAAGTCTAGGAAATGTCGCTTGTGAGGATGAAAAACGGGCTTTGTAAGAAGATTTGCTTAGAGCCTCCAAGGTCGAGGACTGGACCCGGAGAATGCTCTTCGTAGCAACTGAACTATGAGTGATGAGAGATGGGAAGATGGACGGAGATGGTCAATGCTGCTTGGACGACTCAGTGGAGGGTTTTGAGAGACGACCCCACTTCACGCTCCCTCTCTCTCTCTCCCCCTCCCTCCCTCCTTCCCCCTTTTTTTTTTTTTTTTTTTTTTTTTTTTTTTTTTTTTCAGCCTTAGCCCTGTTCTTCTCACCTCATAACCGAATGATTCTCTCCTATAGCCTACGTGGCCCACGCCTTTCTATCACACCCTTCTCCCATTCGCTCATCCTTTCACCTCTCTCAGGACGACAGCGCATCATTCCTCCGTTGCTCACATCATTGTGGTGGTGTCAGCAACCCATGTCCCAGATGTAGTGCATCTCACTTTCCTACAAATTAGACTCTCAAAATGGGTGGGTTGGATTGGGTCGAAAATTGTGCGATCAATATTGACCCATTTAACTTATTTTGACCCATTTTCATGCAATGTAAATTTTTGACTCATACTTGACTCAATTCATATAACCAAGACACTTCCATATTTGACCAAATTTAAGAATACTTATTCTTGTGACTATTTTTAAAGATTATATTGCTAAAATACTTCAGCTTGTTTCTTATGATTTTTTTTTTTAAATGATATTGCTAAAATTCTTTCATTAAATAAAATTTAATAAACAATTTTTATAGTTTTTTAAAAATTGAGGCTCTCTTTTTTCTTGATTTTTTTTTTTTTTTGAAATCATTCTATTGAAAAATAACAATATTTTTTGATATTCACGTGAAATTTAAAAATAAATTTTTAAAAATTGAAAATAAATTTGAAAAAATTGAAAAATCAGATTGCATTCCTTTAATTTTTTTTTTATTTTTGAATCGATCTTTTTAATTATTTTTTAAATTGATTTTTTAAATTATTTTTCTTTTCTTTTCTTTTTCCTTTTGCTTCACCGATTGCTTGCCACGGCGACAATTGGTGAGGTTTAGTGAGGCTCCACCTTGCTAGATCCGACGAGGTCGAGCTTGAGTCTCGTCAGATTGGTGAGGTCTTGACCTCACCAAATCAATGAGCTAGAGCTTGCTCAAGCCCAGCAAGCTTGATTCTCGCTGAATTGGTGAGGCTTGAGCCATGCCAATCGTCGATGAGGTCTCCGCCTTGCCCAATCAATGAGCTCGAGTTCTCCTAGCTAGCCATTGCCTTTGCCGGCCACCGGCGAAGGAAATGAAATAAAGAAAAAGAAAGTAAAAGAAAAGAAAAATAAAAAATAATATTGATTTTTTAAGAATATTTTAGAAGAGGAGAGAGAGTGTGGATGAGCCTAATGGGTTGAGCTAATGGGTTGAATTCAGCTCATTTAAGACCTAATTGTTTTAGTCTTTAAGTTTATAACCAATTTAAGATAGTCTCTTCGAAATTGAGTGATCCATATATAACCAATTTATATTTTAAATGAGTCATATATCAGTTTAAAACCATTTTGACAGGTCTATCTTCAAAAGGGAAAGAGAAGGGTTGAGGGGTTGGGGGCTGGGCTTTCATTTCTCTCTTCTTGGGCTGAAATGTTGAGGCTTTAGGGAATTAAGAACAAATACAAAAGATGGGCTCAACAAAAAGGGGAGAGAAGTGGGCCAAATGAAGGGAAATAATGGGAAGTGGGTCTAACATTCGAAAAGGCTGAAAATTGCTAAGTGGGCCGGACAACCTGGCCCACGGAAAAGGGTTGAGGGGTTGGGGGCTAGGCCTTCATTTCTCTCTTCTTGGGCTGAAATATTGAGGCTTTAGGAAATAAAGAACACATACAAAAGATGGGCTCAACAAAAAGGGAGAGAAGTGGGCCAAACGAAGGGAAATAAATGGGAAATTGGGTCTAACATTCGAAAAGGCTGAAAATTGCAAAGTGAGCCAGACAAGCTGGCCCACGCGACTTCAAGTTATTTTTATACCATTTCATTCAATTTCATTTAATCATTTTATTTTATGTTATTCTTTTTTCTTTTTAATTTTTTGATGAGATTTTATATTTTAAGATAAATGTCCACACATTGACAAAAATTTGAGTGTTAACAGTTTCCTTTCACCTAAAATTGTAGAGGCTGAGCTGTGCACTAAAAATTTGTTATTTGGAGTTCCGCGTGAGAAAGATTTAGATGACGATTCTCTCGTTATTGACCTTCAAGACTATTTGGATTAGGTATTATATATATATATATTTATATATAATTCTCTTGGTTCACTTACGTAATATAATGCTAGAAGATGTGTGCATACACTAATTTCTATAACTTATGTTCTCTGAATATTTTAGTTTATAGCTTATATTATGTGCATCTCTTTTTTCCTATTTAGGAGGATGATTGTGACTTTATCACATGGAAGGAATTGAGCTTGTTGAAACATGAACAACAACCTGCAGTTGATGTCCTGGAACTGAAAGAAAGGGAGTAAGACCTACATAAAAATGCCATCTCAGTCATATTACGTGAATGATGTGGAGGATACTTTGCACTCCTCTTTTTTAGTGCTTGGACCGAAGGGAGCTTCTCCTCTCTCCTCTTTGTGAATGTGCTATGAAGCACGGACACATTACACGTGCTTCCGTGTTGTGTCTAACACGTGTTGGAGCATGTCGGACACATCGACACGCTTGAACACGTGTTGACCGCATGTCGGATTTGTCGACACATTTCAACACGCGTGTCCGAAAGACGATGGAGGGTGTAGGCAAGGCTGAGGGAGCAGAGATGAGGCCGCGAGTGACGGCGAGCTCGTGACGGTGAGCCCGTAATGGCAAGAGACGGGGAGAGAAAGAGCAGAGGCGAGGGCCGCCACTCTGTGATGCTGTGATGGATCGGCGACGAGGCTGCAGCTGCGAGGGAGGAAGGGCTAGAGGCGAGGCGGTGAACTATTGTGATGACCTGATGAGGAGTGAGAGCAAGCAGAGATTGAGAGGAAGAGGAGAGGAAGAGGAGAGGAGAAGAAGGAGGGTGCGCTAGGGTTTTGATAAGGAAACTAAAAGAATAAAAAAAAAGGGACTTGCGTGTTGGGGGGGAGGGGAAGTGACCGGCTGATGGCTTGTCAGGTGGTGGGGAGGGAAAGAAAAGGGAAAAATATTTGGAGGTGGGGGAAAGATACGAGGGAGGAGTTTTTTTGGGGGCCCCTCGGGGACTTTTTATTTAATTGAAAAAATAATTAAATAAAATTCAAAAGTAATTTTGAAAAATAAAAGTACCGAATGTTGAATGATTAGTGTAAATTCATTTTAGGTTCTTTTTTTTAGTTATTTATTTATTTATAAATTTGAATCAAATTAATTAAAAATAAAAATATTTATTTAATAAACAATGTGTCCCAATGTGTCGGATCTATTTTTGAGAAATGATGTGTCGATGTGTCGTGTCGCGTGTCCGTATTGCGTGTCGATGCTACTTAGTGAATGTGTACCTGTAGGTGTGGCCAAGTTGAGAAGCCTAGTACCGTCTTTGTTGTCATTGTTGTAAGTTATGTCGAGGCTCGTGAGCAATCAAAGTTTCACTCCTTGTGCATATTGGTTTACATGCAGTTTATTTCCTTCATTTTTGTCTATTGTTTTTGCTTAATTTCATTCCATGAACAACGAACTCAGCGCGTGTTAGAAGAGTTCATAGAAGTCCATGTTATTTTCATGTCAGTGGTTAGCAGATCAAGCTTTCTCTTTTGAGAGTTCTCTTTTGATGTGTAGTTTTTATCTAACTTATACACTCGAAGAGCTTAAAGTGGGTTAAATGGGTGAGTATGGATTTTCCTAAATTGGGTTAGATATTAATGTGTTTTTGTAATACGAGTTGGGCATGGGTCAGTCATTAAAGGAATTTTTTTAATCCAATATTAAATTTACATTGTATGAAAATTTGGCAAAATGAGTCAAATCGGTCGATATAGGTTAGACTATTTTTTATTCAACCCACGTCCAACCCGACTTACCCATTTGACAGCCCTACTCCTAAGCCAAGGCTAGCTTGAACCACCTTGGGTGAATTTCATGAAAATAACCAAAATAACGGTAGGCTTGGAAAATGACAAAAATACCTTCAAAATCTGAAAATGACTAATATGCTCCCTCAAGCTTAACCTAATTATCAAGATGCCCTTAAACTTGGTTTTATGCATGATGATACTGCTTAAATGCAGAAAGATGAAATACAACAAATCGTTAACAAGAGGGGAAATCTTATTAATCAAATTTGTAATCTAGTCTTTATATTTTCAAAAATGGATAAATACATAAGAAGTCCTAAAACTTATCACAAAAATGCATTCAAGCCTTAAAACTTTTAAAAGTGCAATTAAGTTCTAAAACTCGTCACGAAATGCTACTAAATCCTAAAACTTTTGAAAAATACAATCAAGTTCTAAAACTTGTTAAATTGATCCAATTGACCCCTTCTTTTGATTGCCCATTTTGAAAATTTGAGGACTTGATTACACTTTCATGACAGGTTTTACGACTTGATTGCACATTTTGAAAGTTTTTAAAAGTGTAATTAAGTCCTAAAACTTATTATAAAATGCAATTGAGTCTTAAAATCTTCAAAAAGTTCAATCAAGTCTTAAAACTTATTAAATTAGTCCAATCGAGTACTTCTTTGATTGCACTTTTTAAAAATTTTAAGACTTAATAGCACTTTTGTAATAAGTTTTATAACTTGATTGTACTTTTTGAAAGTTTAAAACCTTGATGACTTTGGTAACAAGTCTTAGGATTTGATTACACTTTTGGAAAGTTTTATGATTGAATTGCACTTTCGTAACAAGTTTTAAAACTTTTAATACACTTATCCCATTAAAAAATGTTTGTTCCTCGAATAACATGAGGCCTCTAAAAAACCCACATTTTGTCAGTGTCTTAGTATTTAAAGAGTTTGAAAGTTTTCAATTAACAATAGAGATTAAATCTTTTGGGGTATGGGAGGTCGATGACCAATAAAATTTTCTTAGTAGCATGCTTGGTCTTGTGAAGCAAAACAAACAAATCTACATGTGCTATTTGTTATCATATCGTTCACAATATTAAAAAAAATTCTCCATTTCCATCGAGGTCATTCAATACACCTCAACCAAGTTACTAATGCCATATCTCATTTATTTAGTAACATGCCCTTGATGCATGGATTTTCATATAATGTCTCGATAATTAAACTAATATAATAAACTTGACGGCCATTTCATCTTTGAATACTTACACTACCAGTTCTTTTCCTGTGTTACACATTGGTTTTGTATTGAATTGATGACTTTTTATCTTTTGTCAATTGGAAATTGTAAATTTTTTAAGACATTACACTTTTATTAAATGATATGCGTTTAGTTTCATGCAATTGTTAAAGTAATTTACAAACAATAATTAAACTAATTAACTGAAATATAATCAATTGACACCAAATGATAATTAATGCAAAATCAATCATCCGATCAAAATCAATCATCCGAGCTACTGAATACCAGGGTCCTATTCGCACTTTGTATAGCTATTGGACAGAACAAAAGAGATCAGAAATAGAAGCTATACTTACGTGCGATTCAACGAAGCATCATCGATCATCTCCAAAGCCCCATGGAAATAAAGAGAGGTATTAGCAGAAGTAAGAGAGTGAATTTAGGCTCCGTTTTTTTTGTGAAAATATTTCTTATTTTTTGACGTTTGAATCACTTAGGAAAATAATCAAGAAAAAATGTGACTCAGTGCTAACACTTAAACCAGAAACTCTATGTGTGGGTAGGAGAACCCGAACACTCATTCCCAAGCCCTTGGCAGTGGGGTCAAGTCTCTTCTGGGCAAATCTGGGAGTAGGGAACTAGATCTGGGGCATAGGCACTATACCAGAGTCTTGGGCTTGACCTTGATTGACCCAAGCTCAAGTGCCAAGGTCCTGGCCTTGGGATCCAAGGCTCAGCCTCAATGGACTCGGGCTTGAGCGCCTGGGACTTGAGCCCAACCTCTGTAAGCTCGGGTTGGGGCACTAAGGAGCCAAGCACAAGGGGGCTTGATTTTGGTCAACTCAAGACTAGTGTTCATGCTTGTGCCCAGGGGTCAAGGATCTAGGCTTAAAATTACAGTGTCGGTGCTTCGTTTCCTGGCTACCCATATATAAGTTATTAACATCTGAATAGTGTATGTCTATTTAAGAAAATCAATAAGACTTTTCTTATCAAATTACAAAAGATATTATTCAAGTCTTAGTCAAATATTCAAACTATTGTCATTTTACTTGAAAATGACTTCCAAGAAAGTGCTGTTCAAAAATATCACACACACAATGAGTCGTCCCGGGCGTTTTGGGAGGGGGTCTGTAGAGTGAAGGGCCCCTGTCATGCACGCTACTGCTCATCCGGCCTTCATCAGATTCAATGTTGTTAATGGTTCCAAATAGCACGCACTCAATCAGTCAAATTTCAATTGGAAGTGGCCCTGTGAACTGACGTGGCAATCCAATTAGTTTTGAAACACATATTTATTGATGCAAGTGACGAATGTGCTACTAGATTATAGTTGCATGATAATCCGATTGACCATGCATTTGACCTCTAAGGATCAAGATTTTCATGGCAACAAAGTAAGATTTTAACCGGCTTTTCTCTATCAAAAGTAGCAGGAAAAGGATAATTGAAGCAGGAAAAAGATAATTGAAGAAGGGAGAGAGAAATAACCACCCCCGCCCCCTTCCCCCGGGCTCATTTTCATCCCTTGGTTTAATTACATTTCCTAAGGATTAATGCGGGTGACACTATCTCATGTCGTCGGTTTCGATGAACTGCAGATGCATGTATAAGGTAATCTATATGTACGCTCATCAAGCATTATTTTGTCGGGGAGCTTTAGATACTTTAGTGAAGCGTATAATGCATTGACCATGACACCATCGCGACGGAGCAAGATGAGTTGGCGCCACTACCAATTACAGTAATCTATGTTACGCTATTTCCACATTGGCATAACAACACAAATGATTCTTGGATTTTAATTCAATGTGCAATGTAATCATTGAATTTTTTATTTTTGCAATGTAAAAAACTTTAATCCAATGTATAATTTTGTCCACAAATTTTTAATTTGTTCAATGTGGTCTATGAAATATTGGTAAATTTTGTTGTAATCCCTAAACTATATGAAAAATGTTTAAAAGTTGAGGAATCACATTAAATGTTATACCAAACTTTACATAATACATTGAATAGATGAAAAGTGCAGGAACCGCATTATATATTGGACCGAAACTCAGACACATTAAACAAATTAAAAGTATATAGACAACATTGCAAATTGGATTCAATTTCATGTATTCATTTTTGCCATTGTCCCTTCCATATTCATAGTATAGTTTTGCGGTGAATTTAAAAATCTAAGGGTGGGTTTGGTTTAACTTTACAAATGGGCTTTGGGTGTAATGTAAATGCTAAAAGATAAAGTCATTTGGGAAAATGCAAACTGTGTTTGGTAAATACTATTTCTCATGAGACTTTGGGTTCGATTAGTGTTTAGCAAATACCAAATGAGGGGATCTATACTTAGAATCAAGGAAAACCAGATCAGCTGCAGTAAATATGCTATCTCATGCTAGGCAAACCTCTTGTTTAAGCTCTCAAAAGACTGCTTTTTAGCTGAAATTTAGTTTAGAGTATATAAACGCTCGAGAATACCACAATAGTAACATTTCTAACTAGCCGAGCTACATTTCTTAGAGGATCCTCCAGGCTGGAGAAGAAGAAGAAGGAGGAGGGTTTAGAGAGATGGAGAATTTTCATAAGTTCACACTTTACTTCAAGGGACTTTGTCCAAAACATTACATCCTCTTTACCTTATATAGACATGAAGAGGTCATGAAAAACAAAGACTAAACTCACGGGTATTGAAACAAAACACACAGGTTTTTGGAATCCCAATCAAGAATTATTCGGGATAAGTACACTATCAATGCCAAAAGTTGTGTACGGCACTCACTTTGGTGCCAAAAGTTTATGTCGTATCGGTTAAGTGCTAAATCAGAGGAAAAACGATCACTTTGATGCCACTGGCGAGAGATTTCTGCCAAAATGATTACGTGGCTTTTATATTTAAAAAAAAAAATCAACAAGCCTTTTAAATGATGTCGTTTTGCCGTCATATGTGGATGGCCTCACAAAAATGACGCTGCATAGCTCATTTGGGATTGAGATTAGGGTTTTTTTTGTTCAATCCTCGCTGGCCTAGTTTGCTCGGCCATCGTTGCTCAGCCTTCATCGTAGTTGCTCGACTAGGTGAGCAAGGAGAGGCTAAGGTTGTTTCTTGGGCAATAAGTGATGGGAAAATAGGAGGCGAGGGTGGAGGAGGAGGAGGAAGAAGGGGGGTCGAAGGTGTAGAGAGAGAGAAGACGAGGAGTGCGAGGGAAACAAGGAGGGCGTAGATGGAGATGGTGGATTGGGTTTTGCTCAGAGAGTGGCTAGTGCTGGGGTTGTTCTTCGGGGAAAAAGACGACGCTGCCATGCCTTCTCTCTCTCTCTCTCTCTCTCTCTCTCTCTCTCTCTCTCTCTCTCTCTCTCTCTCTATTTGCGGATTTAGGCTTTCGACTTGGGGGAAAGACGCCAAACGACGTCGTTTTGTGGTTTACATGCTGACTGTACTCTCCGGCGAGCCAAATCAGTATAAAAAATTAATAAAAAAGTGCCACATCAGATTTTCGGTCAATCTGATCAGAGTTGGCACTAAAATGATCGTTTTTCAAACTTTTTGGCACTTAAGTAATCTGATAGAAACTTTTGGCACCAAAGTGAGCGCCGTACACAAGTTATAGCACTGATAGTGTACTTCTCCCGAAATTATTCTAAGTGATATGAATAGTGATTATGAACAACGATTTTCCTAGCCTATTGCTATAGTACTTTGCTACAGTGACTTGTGCTACAGGCTTATCTTCCATCTCGAGAGTTGTAGTCATTGTCTAAATCATCAAAGCTCTGGTGTGCAAGCTATTCTGCCTCGTAGCATTGTTTGTTCAAGTCCAAAGTTATCAGGAAGATTGTTGGTTGTTGACACCTAAATTTTGGCAACCCAATTAGTTTTTAACCCCTAAACAAAAATATTAGAATTAAATTGCGTAACATATAGTTTTAGAAGCATTCATTATTTAGTTTATATTATTTTTATCGCATTTGCATTGGATTGATGACAGATGAGCTTTTATTTTATGAGTTGGGAGATAGGCATATTTTGGAAAGGATTTGTTTTATTCTTCCAATATTCGATGATATGACGAGAGATTTTTCATATATTTAGGCAATATAAACACCGAGGGATATATTTCTTAGTAGAAGGGAAGGTTCCGGAGGAAATATTGAAAAAAGATAAAAGAGAATATTGCATGTAGGAGCATATATCTTGACAATATATTCGGGAGGCTACAGGCGAGCAAAATTGATTTTCATGCATATTGAGAAAGGAAGTTTGAATCTGGTATGGGTAGATGGGAAAAAGTTGAAAAAAGGAAATGAAATATTCTAAAAAACCCCATTCTTGGCCTATAAAAGAAGACTCGCTAGGGACAAGGGGTGGCCAGCAATATTATTCTTAGAGCACAAAAGAGAAATCACGTAAGAGACAAAGAGGATTCGGAGAGGCCGCACAATCGAAAACACATGGCCACAATCAAGAGGGAAAATAAACTAAAGAGAAAAAAAATGGGAGTTGTCTTCCTTGACGCCCGCTCAATCTCCGTGACTGTTAATGCTTCTTCCTAGTGCATCATCATTGTGCTGAGCCTTGTCCGTGACGAGCTATTGCTTACTAATCCTCGCTGAGCCTCTGTCCACGTCTGACCCAAGTTAGACGCTGCAGCTTTCAGTCCACATCGTAGCCTCTTATTGTAAGTGCTAGTATGAACACCTAGAGGAGGGTGAATAGGTGTAAAAATAATTTTTCATAAAGAATAGTAGAAATATTTTGCTTTTGGAACTGAGTTTGAAGAACAACAGACTTTGAGCGAATTCAGACTTTAGCAGTTAAATAGAACTACGATCAAAATAAAAGAGTTTAGAGAAGAGAATAAGAACACATAATTTATAGTGGTTCGGCTAAGATCAAGCCTACATCCACTCTCCCACGCTAACAATCTTCTACTAGATTCCACTATGCAATCAATAAGAGATTATAACTTTGAGTGCAAACACTTAGTAGTAGATCACAGTATCTCACTAAGTCACTCTTTTGGTATTTCTCTCACGATCACAAACGTTTAAGCTCACGGAGACAAGTGTATGATCGAAGTTCGCTCAGACTTTGGAATTATAAATTCTACACTCCGTCTCTTACTTGCTCATCGGTCCTTGATCTCCTTAAATACTCATCCACTTCCAAACTAGCCGTTGGACAATATCTTAGAGGATCGTCTTCCAATCTACCCATTGGACAGATCTGTATCTAGAAGATTTGATAGCCGTTGAGTAATAGAAGTAGAGTCCCAAATTGATTCTGATCGCCCATACAAACAGAATCTTGGTTTGCATAAATAGAGCTTCTTCGTATAGAAAGTTATTTTATTCAAGATCCAATTATCAATCAATTAGATTGAGTCAATCAAATCTATCTTGATGTAGAATCCAAACCAAATCACTAGCCGTTATATGTTTGGGGCTTGTGTTATATTATGTCAAGTTGTTACGTTATGAATATGCTTCGTTCTAAATCTACTACGTTCTGAACTTGTGTCTCGTTCTAGATGTAAAGTCTAAGAGTCTTTAGACTGAAATAGAGTTTGTCTTCTGGTTCTTCCAAGTATAGACTTTGATAATATCATTTACATGTTCTATCATCTGCATAGTCTATTACTTAATCATCAAACATGTTAGTAACCTTTGATTTATTTTGTCATCTTCAAAACATCATAAGGGATTTCCCTAACAATCTCCCCCTTTTTGATGGTGACAAAACAATCTCTGAATATGTAGATGTGTAATCACACTTTCTAAAATATTGATAAATCAATCACCAAATTTTAGATTTTCAAAAAGATTGAGCATAACAATATATAGAAAATTAATTGTAGCTCAATATTATGCAATAAATAATATCAACCAATCAACACATATGCATATTTATATTCTCTCCCCCTTTTTGTCATAATCAAAAACCGATAACAATAGAAATAATATCCCGTAGAGAATATAAAACGATAACAAATATGTCTTGCATGAAACATAATTTCCAAAAATTGCTTTTATAAAGTAAATCAAATATTAAAGATATGCAATATAGCTCACTTCGATCATATATATCAGCAAATATCCAATAAAAATCACGGAGGCATTATAAAATTCACTTACCATTTTTGTCATAATAAGATGACAATGAGAATAAAAGATTTGTTAATGACAAAAGGTAATAAAAGATGCACTAACCGGATTTTTTTAGAACTTAACAAGTTCTGTCACATTTACCTTTTCATTCCTTCCATAATAATCAAGATCACGATCAATTCAAAAAGATTTTTCCATAATTGATCAATGCTCCCCCTCAATTTGTTGCCCTTTTTAGGTGATCAAGATTCTTTCCTTTCTCTTGGATTCGCTTTCTCCCCCTGTCATCATGACAATATTTGCAAATAGCACTAATTGTGGCTTGTGCACATTGAGCATAATATTTTTCCATTATTTCCTTTGTAGCAACAATATCCACAAGGATCATTTGCATTTTGAAATTCGAGGCAAAATTTATTTTCTTCAATCAAGCTCTTCTTGAATCCAACCTGCATAAACTTAACAAACTTTTTGCACAAATAAGCTGTAATAATATCCACATAATATATAATGTCATTTCTTCAAATAAATAAATTGAATAGCATATATAAGATTATCAATTATTAAAATTCAGAACTACTCAACCCTTCATACGACACATTAGGGATTTCCTCAACAATTTGCAAAAACTTTGCACAAGGAAGGGAATGTTTGAGCCTCCAGAAAATAGTATAGAATCTCCACAATTTTCCAATTGAGCTTTCCAAAATCCATATGGAACATTCTTTTGCCACCTGCAAATTCTTGTATAATAGATAATAATCCTTGCAAAAATATCACGTAATACCTTCATTTGATTTGCGGATCAAACTTGCTAGATATAAGACATCTTTTAAGAATATAGCAAGAGCATCCATGAATATGCAATAATATATTTCAAGATCAAAGGGATTTCCTCGAGCATAAATCTCAAAATTATATTATTGATGCATTTCGTGAAAAGAAAGTAGATATTTATATCACGTGCCAAATTAAGCAATAAAAGAATGCAATGCCTTATGTTTATGACAAGAGATATTTGCAATCATCCATAATCTTCATAAAATCGAGTAAAAATTTGCAAGGCGGGATGATAAAAAAAAATTCTCTTACCCAAGGTATATGTTTGCAATATACCATTGATTAAAAAAGATCATTACCAATGTTCGCATGAGATACTTTTCTGATTGCACCAAAATTTGTGTAAATTCGCGATCATTCTTCCCTTATAGAATTTCCTACAATCAACTCATTTCCTTTTTGGTATCCATCAATTTGGATCCTTCCATTTCGTTAGAGTAAAATATAAAATCTCCATAAATAAGCAAATATTCTTTCTAAACTCATCATAACAAAGTATTTAAGGAAAGAATATCTTTGCACAATAAATTAATATAACATAAAACATATTTTCACTTTGCAAAATATGAAAAAATTAGAGAGCATAAAATTAGACAAAATAATTTGAATTATCTCAAATAATCACACGTATTAAATCAAATCTCAACTCACGAATCACAAAAATAAATCACACGATTCTTTCTTCAATAAAACAAATCATAGAATATGACCATAATAAAATCTGAATCAACCGAGAATATGTCGAATATCAAGTACAATGAGAATTGTATTTAATAATTTAATGCATGACTTAGTAACACGCTATGGTTTTGAATGAATTAGGAATATTGATGTTAGAGAAATGCTTGAAATATTTCTTCATATTTTAGTACATGGTATAGGTAACAGGTTAACACAAGAGCGCTTTCAATACTCTAGGGAAACTATAAGCAGGTACTTTAGCTTAGTATTAGACAAAGTATGTGAAATAGGAAAAGATTTGATCCAACCAGCTGATTGACAATTTAGGGATGTTCCGGAGAAGATAAAAAATAATCGAAGATTTTATTTATATTTTAATGTATGTTTTGATTATACAATAGAAATAAAGAACTAAATGCAAATTTTGATTATATAATAATATTTGCGTTTTTGTTTTAGGATTGAATTGAAGCTATTGATGGCACTCATATCCCAGCGGTGATATCTACAAAAGATCAGATTCGTTTTATTGGTCGAAAAGGTACACCAACTCAAAATGTCTTAGCGGTGTGTAATTTTAACATGGAATTAATTTATGTTTGAGCTGGTTGGGAGGGACAAGCCCACGATACTCATTTTTTTATGAAGCTTTAGGGAGACATGATGTGCAATTTCCTCATCCTCCTCCAAATTTGTTAATTAATGGTTTTTGTACATTAACATGTATAAATATGGTATATATTGATCAAATTTATATTATATTTATGCAGGTAAATATTATTTAGTAGATGCTGGATATCCAAATCCGACGGGTTATTTAGAGCCATACAAAGAAGTTAGATATTATTTGCCATAATTTCAACAAGGTCCTGCCCCTACAGGCTATCGAGAGGTATATTCTTGATAGAGCCCTATCAAGCCCATCATGTCCGAGTGGGAGATGATGTACTTAATCAGTACGTCCATGATGGGGTGCGATTGGAACGCACTGTTTGGTCTTGATATGCTACGATGGAAATACACCATTTGAAAGGATATGAAGGGAGTTGTATAAAAGTCTTTTGTAGACAACCGTTGGCAATGGTTGGCAAAACATATGCTCGGAAATTCCTCTCCTTTGTTTGTCTCATTTCCATCGAAAAAGAGAAGGCATTCCATTTCATCTTTACAAGAACAATCGGCATTTACGCTGTGGAAATCGGATGCTTTCCTCATGATTGCATTCAGACCAACGTGAAATATTTTTGTTCGTGATTCATTCGCAATTCAACGTTCATTCCGGGGTTAATTGTTGTTTGCGCATCGGATAAAGTTAAGTCGTCTTCCGTCGACTTGAATTCCAATAGTATGATTTAGGCATCTCATTTTCCTTGCCAAGTAATGCCCTAGGAATCACTTCTATCATAAGTGAAATAGGATAGAGTAAGCCTGCAAGGAGAGTTCCATAAGGACCTATACTTTACAAGAGTTCTTTTGATCTAAAAAAAAAATGATATGTTCAAAAGGTAGAGTGAAAATTCTCAAGCGGGAGACTGAGAAGTGGACAATAGCGCCTCTGTCGAGATTGATTCTACTGCCGCAAGGTTCACAGGTCGTAAAATTGATGGGCAATATGCATCTTTTGCAATCTCAAAACTCAGTCCCACCTGGTTGCTCTTCTCATTAAATTCATCATTTTCAGCAGCATCCTGTCCATGCAAGGGCAAGATAATCATTATAAGGTGTGGGGAATCATTCTTGTAAATAACTCAAAAGACGACCATAATGTGCATAAATGAGATAAGAGCACCGCATCACTACAATTACATGTAAATAAGGTGTACGGATAACTGCATGTAAAGTTGAAAGTAGGCATGAGATTTCTTTCTACCACTTTAGTTCAAGCATTTATGAACCAGCATCTTCACAAGCAAATTGAGAGAGATTTAATTAAGGGGTGAAGCAACCAACACGAGAAAAGTTGTCAAGAAATAATCCAGTCAGGAAGATCTATGAATAGTCATTAAGTTTGCTGTAGAAGGGTGTCACCAAAAGTAGTCATTTAACCGATAACCAAATGACATGCAACAATTCCTTGAACTCAGAACCGTATGATTTAGTATTACGAGAATCATTCTGTGAGTATGACATTCAAGAAAAATAGAAAGGAAGCGAGATACACATTTCAGGAAGTAGCTCTTATATATGATTCATGAGTATGCAATATTCTAGTCATATGGGTTAATCACCTGTTGAAGATTGCGTACCAGAAAGACTGACACAAGCCAGGCTATCAGCAACAGTGGAATCATCAAGTCAGGTTGAATTCTTAGAAAGCTAATTTAGCAGCAAGCTAGAATTCAAGACTCCTTTTGCCTAACTAAGGTAATCCCACGAAAAAATACCATTCACAACCGTGAACTCATTTCTAATATGCTTGTGTCATGGTCCGTGAATCCTCCCGTACTCGTGACACTTGTGAGTAGTGCTTGGGGTTATCGAGTGAAAAGTGAGGATGCAGAGGGAACGAATACAACTGGTCCGTGGGAGTGGCATCAGGATGGTTGGTGCTAGGAGTTCTAGGATAGAAGGATTATATCATTTAGGAGCTCTGAAGGTGGGGTTGGCCTCCCGTGCACAAACTGGTTGGGAGTTGATGCCGCTCTCCTAATGAGGCCATGGCAGGCCAAAACCAATTGTTGAGCCTAATAGAGATCTGTTATCTCACTCGATGGACTAGAAGCCCAAGCAAAGCTGGACGTGGTAGGATCTTATATGAAGAAGTATTCATCGTATTGTTTGTTGGAACAACTATAGAAGGAAGGTTGGCTTGGCGAATTCCACTCATCAGGTGCTGCACGGGCTCTTCCGTGGCCAAGGAATTTGTTGGCCCATGACAAATGGTATCAGAGTAGGAATCCCTCTAGTAAGTGGGTGAGTTAGAGAATCGAACTTCTCACTCCAGTGCGGGTTGAACTGATAAGTACTAGTGGTACCGGTTCTAGTGGGCAGAAAGTGAATGGCCAGGGCAAAAGATGCTCAAATGAAGCGCGTCTCTCTGCTCCTAGGATGGCAATGGGTACTAGGACAAGTTGGTTCCTCGTCGAGCTGATAGGGAGTTGGAGAAGAACCGAATCCTCGCTGAATAGGGATAACGTTCTTGGATTAATTGGTGAATTCAAAGAAGAGGTCTACTGCCACGTTTTCAACAAGGAAAAAACCTCCATTTGGTTTGTTGGGGTCAAGACGCTTAGTAGGCAAAAATGGTGCTACCAAAAGATGCGGTTGGCGAAGAATGCCACACTTGCCGAAGAAAGCGCAAGTGACCGAGAATGACCAAGCAGCTGAGATCAAAAGAGGCTACCAATGGAGCAAAACCTATTTTGTTGGGCGAGCGTGACCATTTGATGTGAAATCCCAAAAAGTTGCACATCGATGGTTAAGGGACGCAAGGAAGCGACAAAATAGATCGCAATGAGGGCATTGCGAAATTGAGTGGGGGAGAATGTCACGGTCCATGAATCCTCCCGTACTCGTGCACTTGTGAGTGGTGCTTGGGGTTATCGAGTTAAGAGTGAGGATGCAGAGGAGATGAATAGAACTGGTCCGTGGGAGTGGCGTCAGGACGGTTGGTGCTAGGAGTTCTAGGATAGAAGGATTATATCACTTAGGAGCTCTGAAGGCGGGGTTGGTCTCCCGTGCACAAACTGGTCGGGAGCTGATGCCGCTCTCCTGACGAGGCCATGGCAGGCCGAAACCAGTTGTTGAGTCTAATAGAGATCTGCTATCTCACTCGATGGACTAGACGCCTGAGCGAAGTTGGACGTGGTAGGATTTCGTACGAAGAAGCATTCACTATATTGTTCACTGGAACAACTATAGAAGGAAGGCTGGCCTAGTGAATTCCGCTCGCCAGGCGTCGCACGGGCTCTTCTGTCACGCCCCGATCCTCGAGCGCACGCCCATCTCTCACTGGTGATTAAATAGCGACGTCCCAGGATGCATCGCCAACCCTTGATTTTAAATGCACATGCGGAAGCAATTATATAATCCCCATACAATAACACGATGGGATAGGAAAGTAGGGCCATAATCTTTGAAATTGAAAATCATTACAAGCCTTTTATAAACAAACAGGTGTATATACAATATCAGGCTGTTTACAAAAATATCGGCTCAACAAAAAGGGAATTGTCCTATGACTCACTAGTTGGACACATTCGCCGATTCTTCGATCTCCACCTTCCCAAACTCTAGAGCTTTAGGTCCTCCATGATCGCCAACTAGGGACCAGAAAATGTTATCCCACAATAGGGTGAGACAACGTCTCAGCAAGTTCAACTCCCTAAGACCCGAATAGGAAGAAAATACGCCCTGAGGGTTGCCTAAGCACAAACACGAGTCAGAGAGCTTAACCTAGCCTCAATTCCTTCCTGCAAGTCAATACAATTCATCACATCACGTCAATAAATCAAATCATCACATCCAATCGAATCATTGATTAATCGACTCAATCAATTTCATGTCATTAAGACCATTACACGGTCATTTCAATCACTCACTCCAACTCTGAATTACGGCTTAGTAAGCACGGCCTACTAAATCTTCGGCGGTGAATTACGACCCAACGGGCACAGCCCATTCCAAGTTCGGCGATAGATTACGGCCCAGTAGGCACAGCCATGCTTTGGTGGTTGATTACGGCCCAAGGGGCACAACCTCTATGAGGTGGTTGATTACGGCCTAAAAGGCACAGCCATACTTTGGCGGTAAACTTGATCTAACTCATAACATCACGCCCACATACATCATCACAGTTCTCGACAGTCATCTTCCTATGACTACAGACCATCACACGGTTATTCACCCACGGCCAAGAACGTGGTATTCCTCACTCAAATTTCTCAACTAACATAATACCTTGGCCTATTTATCTCGTTTTCAAAATACATGACAAAAATAATCGTGTGTGGGCACACGGTCGGCCTTAGCCAAAGATATAATATTTTCCTCCTTGAAAACCCCACTATTTATTATAGTGCTTAAAAATATTTTTTTCGCTCTCAACTGACTCCCGGTAATTTTCTAATTAATTAATTTTGGGATAATTACCCACAATCACCAATCACGCACAATCAGTACAATTTAGAACACAATTAAATAAAATAGATCACACCATTGCAATCAGCATAAAATTCCGGTCATTGACTATTCCAGTTTAATTTTCAAAAAATAATTAATTAATTAAATAATTACGAAAAATAATTATTAACTGCCAATAAATAGAACTTAGGCCCGTAAAGCCTAACCGCAAGCCGAGACAAGCCTGGAAAATTTCCAAACTACTCTAGATAAATACTAGAGTTCATCTAGGCCCTAATTGCACTAAACTATTGTCGCGACCCGATCTCGCCGCCCTGTGTCGAAGGGAGAAAGGTCGGGTTTAGGAGTACTTGATCATAAGATCACGAGCTCTCCCAAGCTCGTACCCCGTGTGACAGCGAATTCATTTATACGATCTAGGTATTTAACAACCTAAGAATATACAGGAGTCGCCACTAGCCTTATATATATATTTTTGGGGGTCGGCTAGAAAACCCAATTGAGGGTTGGGAGAGTTCCCTCGATTCCTATGCAACTAGATATCTAGATTCGGGGATTTGGGTTACGCTAATATAGCTATTAGCGCCCTTTCGGTACCTAACGGTATGTTGTGTTTTTCCTAACATGTCCATGCATCTCTTTTTATATTTTCGGGATTATCAATCCTAAACTAAGTGATCATGCGTGGTGGATTATTTTCATGCTATTGTATTTCTAAAAGAAAAACAATAAAAGGAATCAATAAGAGAAATTGAAAGTGCAAGATATGAAGTAAACAATCAAGAAAAGCAGTAAATCTAATCATGCAATCCTAAAGAATATGAAAGAGAAAACAATCGAGAAAGAAAAGAAACCCGCAACTCGTCGGGTTTTATACAATGCATGGAACCCGAGACATATGTCGGGAAAACAAATAGTACAAGATAATAGTTGGAATGGATATCGACTTCCATCGTCTTCACACCAAAGTCCATCTTTAGAATCCTAATCTATACCTAATCTAAGAAACCTATAACTAGGTATATACGTGGAAGGAAACAAACAAACACATCAAAACAATTTTCATGAAGACAAGTAATCTCAAGATTCCAAACGAACGAATTTCTAAAAAAAAAAACTAAGAACATGAACAAATCAATTAGAAATAGAACATGGTAACATATCACACCGGAATTCTATGAACCTATCAATTGATGTTCAAACTATCTCAAATTTCATATGCCGTAGGTATCGATGTTTTAGACAACTTTCATCAAGGACTCTACCTCAAAATCAATGCCTAAAAGATCGTGGGAAAACGGCAAAAGTTTTCTAACGTGAGCTACATAGGAATTTATGAAAATTCAAGAATGCACAATACCACGTCGGAAATGCAGCAAAATAGCAGGGTATCATGACACATTAATAGTGATTTGACCTAAAAAGAAAATCTGAAGAATATGAAATTTTACCACAGCGTGAACAAAAGAAAGAGGAACAACTTTTGTTAAGGACCCAATCTTAAAATCTTTAACCAGAAAATCATAGAAAAAATGACAAGAGGTCAGCTTGAAAAGGGAAAACAGGGGTTTTGAATTTCACGTTATGACAGATTTCTATCATGCGAATCATAAGAGAAGTTGAGTCTAATTGATGCACAAATCATGCGAAATCTGCATCATAGGAAAATTGATAATCATGAGGACATGCAAATCAGCCACAAGAAAAGACAACATTTCCCTTTCGAACATTCACAAAATGCAAGTCCAAACAAAAAGGTTATGTATCGACATAGCATTTTATTCTATTTTCCTGTAAATTGCATAGAGAGAGGTGCTTCTAACGGCTCAAGCCATTTTCATTTGAGAAAAGTGTAATTAATATACCCTCTTATTCACCTCCTGATGTTTCTACTACCTTTATGGATACATACATGATCTAGCAACAATGAGCTCAAACTTCAGAGGTAAAACCGAGAGCAAAGCACCTGCTAGGCGTTAATACAGGTTTCACGTACTTCCCATGTTAGGCATGCCATACTCAGTATAAGGATCATTTCAAGCTGTTCTAGTTATTGATCATGTATATGGCAATCAAAGTAATAAAAGAACCGCCCAGTTGCAGAAGTGAGAAGGTTTCATGGAGAAATATGTACCCGAAAATTGAAGCAAAGCAAGCTAATTTTAAGTCTAAATGTTAGGATCAAACATTTTAACCAAAATCTATACAGAGAAAAAAACACTCAAAAGAAAAAAAAAAACGTAATTGAAGCCACAGTCATGGAAAACAAAAGGAAAACACATACAAACCCAACAACATCAATAGCCAATAGAGATCATGGCACAGACACCGTCTAGTACTCATCATCCTCATCAGCCTCAAAGAACTCTCCCTCCTCCATACCCTCACCCATATACCAGTGCACGAAGGCACGCTTAGCATACATCAAATCAAACTTGTGGTCAATGCACGAGAAGACCTCAGCAACACTTGTCGAGTTGGAGATCATGCACAAAAGATAGAGCGATCAGGAGAGAGAAAGAACCTGATCGGGCTATAGATAGAGAGCCTCTGTTGCTGAGGGATTCCGGAGATCTGTCCTTGGAGCTGAACCGAGACCTCCAAACTCGGCGCGGTTCCGAATCCCGATTCAGTGAGCCCAATCCAGAGAGAGCGATTGATCAAGTGAGCGAGCGTCCGAATGAGAGAGCCCGCTCGAGAGAGAGACCGGAATCCCTGATCGATCCAGAGAGAGAACCCGATCCAGAGTCAGCAATATCCCCGTCCAAGAGCGAGATCTCGAGCGCCTCCGATCATCGCCACTAACCGTCCGTACGAAAGAGGGAAAGCCGAGAGATCCAGAGAGTGAGCTCTGAAAGAGAATCGAGAACCGAGAGTCTTTCCACTCAAGCGAGCTACCCTCCAATCTCCAGAAAGAGAGCCAGATCTTCTGGCGTCGTCGTCGATGTCGCCGATCCTCTCCGGTCGGCTTTGGATCTGGTCAGATCCGGCGAGTAGAACCGCTGGCGTCGTCGTTGACGTGTCCGCCGTTGCCTCTGATCGAGAGAATGATCGAGCCTCCGGTGATAACCCTAACCGATCGAGCTCCGATCGATCGAAATCCCTCGAACCAAAAGCGATCAAAGAAGGAGAGGCCGATTCCCTAGAGAGAGTCCGAGAGAGAGGGACCAAGTTTTTTTTTTTTTTGAATTTTTCGAGTGAGAGAGTATGTCCTTGAGAGCCCCAAGCGGGAGGAGAATCTCCGATGGAGAGAGCGGGGAGAGAGATAATCTGTTTTTTCCTTTTTTCTTTTTTGTTTTCTTTTTTTTTTTCCTTTTTATTCATTTTCATTTCTTCTTTTTTTTTTTTTTTTTTTTTTGTTTTTGTTTTTGTTTTTTTATGTTTTCATTCATTCATTTCATTTTTTTAAATCTTTTTGGCTCTTTATTTTTTTTATATTTTTGCAAAAAAAATGTTTAAAATGTCGACAAAAAATCGGGTGTTAACAGCTGCCCCTCTTTGGGTGGGAGTTCGAAGAGGTTCTACTCAAAGATAAAATTGATACTCGAAATTTTTAGTCGACTCAACTTTGAAAATAGAAAAAGATAACAACAATAATAGTTGGTCAGAAACGTACTTGATACTTACCTTTGCTCATCGAGGTATCTGAACTCTTGTTGAGATTTATTCACTCTATCTTTGCTTCTCTCTCTCGTGGAATGGAATGAAGGCAATGAAATCACTAGAATTTGGAAGACAAGGTTTAAGGATGACCTGGAACCGTGGAATGGGAGAAAGGTCTCACCGTGTAAGAACGGGTTGCGTCCAGGAGAACGATCATACCGTGTAAGAACGGGCTTCGATCGGGAGAAAGGTCTTACCGTGTAAGAACGGGTTGCGACCGGGAGAAAGGTCTTACCGTGTAAGAATGGGTTGTGACCGAGAGAAAGGTCTTACTGTGTAAGAACGGGTTTTGACCGGGAGAAAGGTCTTATCGTGTAAGAACGGGTTTCGTAAGAACGGGTTTCGACCTGGAGAAAGGTCTTACCATGTAGGAACGGGCTTCGACCGGGAAAAAGGTCTCACCGTGTAAAAACGGGTTTCGACTGGATGTGATGTCTCACCATGTAAAAACGGGTTTCGACTGGATGTGATGTCTCACCGTGTAAAAACGGGTTTCGACTGGATGTGATGTCTCACCATGTAAAAACGGGTTTCGACTGGATGTGATGTCTCACCGTGTAAAAACGGGTTTCGACTGGATGTGATGTCTCACCGTGTAAAAACGGGTTTCGACTGGATGTGATGTCTCACCGTGTAAAAATGGGTTTCGACTGGATGTGATAGTCTCACCGTGTAAAAACGGGTTTCGACTGAGAGAAAAGTCTTACTGTGTAAAAACGGGTTTCGACCGGGTGTGATGTCTCACTGTGTAAAAACAGGTTTTGACTGGGAGAAAAGTCTTACCGTGTAAGAACGGGTTTCGACTAGGAGAAAGGTCTTACCGTGTAAGAATGGGCTTTGACCAAGAGAAAGGTCTTACCATGTAAGAACAGGCTTGGACCGGGAAAAAGGGTCTTACCCTGTAATAACGGGTCTCAACTAGGTATGATTTTCAAAATTGCTGGAGAACCAATCTTGCGAAATAAGATTGATTGTCAAATCCTTTCAGAGAAGATTTTAACAAAATGAGATTTGATTAACCATCTAAGAGTTAAATGAAATATGCCAAGTGAAAATATTCTAATCAAAAGAGGTCTTTCACACTAGCTCTCAAAAAGGGCTTTTGTTCCCAACCATTGATATGGGAAAACTGTTTAAATCTCACTGGAGAAGTCTCACTCAACCTATGTCTAAGGTTTTCGGAAACGTTCACAGTGAATACAATCCATTGATCAAAAGGTCTTTTGAAGGGACCGTAATGATGGCTTGGTCATGGGCTTACACAAAGGGCATGTACTTTGAGGCCAAGAAATGAATATTCAATCAATATCTTCATCAGGTTTACAAGTCAAGAACCTTGAAGATAAGATAAGATAGGATTGCTTCCACTCCTTCTAGTGGTAGCTCCTATGTTATATTCTCATTTCAACTCGAACCATCCCAATCGGAAGAGACTTCAGATAAGGGTTGTAATGTTGGTTCAGGTGAGGCTTAAAAAGGCTTGAAAAATTTTCAAACATCGAAGGGTTAAAAAGTGAGTGATTATCTTGGCATCATTACCATCATACGACTTTTCAAAAATTTGACTCTTGAAATTTATCCTATCTCGAGAGTCCTTTTGGTAATTTGTCTTGAGACATGAGAGCTTCGCTCTTTGTTCTAATGACATTGCTTGCAATACAGGTTTTCTTTTGCAATGCATTTCTTTTGTTTCTCAACGGATGGTCCTTTTACATGACCATTGATTTTGCTCTTCTTTGCATATTTGCTTTTCTTTGCATTTTTTTTATGGGCATTGGCCTTGCTTTTACTAGGCACACTGCTTTTTCATGCCCCCTAGTTTTCATTTTCTTTTAAGCATCTAGGACTCTCGAGTGGCATTTACCAATGTTCTCAATTTTGTTGGTAAATCATGTGCCTTGCCCCAGTGTGGGGAGATAATCATCACCTAGGGTTATGAAAGAATTGTATGAGGCTCAAATTGGCTAAGCAAAGGGTAATTGTGTTTGTGGTAGTGAACGGAATGCTCTTCGTCACTTCGGGATGCTTCGAGTTTCGATAAGAAATCACCTGAAGCTAGCACGAGAAGATTGATATAAGTGAAAGCAATAAAATCTTTCTTAATCTTTTGCTCCATAATTTTCAACCAAAAACCCCCTATTTGCCCCAATGTGGGGTTGTTCTTGACAGGGTTATTTTGGAAATGCTCCCTATTTGGCTCAAAGTGGCTTGCAAGGGATATCAATAGTGTTTGGGATTGAGAAATGAAATGCCTTTATCATATCAAATCATGTATTCACCGTGAATGAATCCTATGCCCTAAGACATGGTTCTTTCCACTCAATTCTCTCGAGTGTATAAGGACGTGTTTGGTAAAGAGGTTGCCTCTCATCATTTTAGGCATTACCACTTGGCATATTTAACAATCCTTTTCAAATTTTCCAAAGCACATTTTGGTTAAATTCAACTCCTTGGGGAATGAAAATGTAATGAAATTTTGCTTGAAAGGACATGCTTCCTTGACCCTACTGGAGAGATTTTTAGAAGTAAGGTTGAATAAAACTTGTGGATAAAACAGGCTTTGCCCAGCACAAGAGTTCACTTTCAGAGTTTTATTTGTACTTCGAGAATTCTAATTGACTCTTTTGGCATTCTAAAGGATAGGGTCACCTCTAAGTTCTAAAGAAGATGGCAATTCTTGAGAGTTCTGCATTTCTGAGATGAACCTCTTGTGGATAGGTAGAATCTTCATTAATGATCTTGCAAAATGAATAAATATGCAGATGCAATATGTATGCATGTGATGTATAACGCAAATATCCTAAAGTGGCTCAGATTCAATCCAAAAATGGCTCAAAGGCCTTTCAATTTATTCATGGATAATATTTCTTGGAAAAAAAAAATCTTTTGAATGCGAATTTGAGCCATGCAAATGACCATGGTGATATGAAATGTCATGCCTGAGATGCAATCGAAAAATGGTTAGTATGTATACATATAAACGAATGCAATGTATGTAAATGTCATGAAAAATTTGTTTTCAAATTCGAGTTTTTGAAGAAATTTATTGGGAACTAGCCCTCATATCATTGGACATTATCGTTCCACTAAAACATTTTGAAACTATAGATCGTGTGGAGGTTCAGGCCTCAAAGCATCATCATAGGACTGATTCGGGCCTCACACGTCTATTAACAAAACGTGAATTTTATTAATTTGCAAAAATTGCATTACAACATTGATCATCCTGGATTCATAGAGTTTGTGATCCAGATTATTACAAGTAGAAACGAATGCAATTAATAGAATTCCCTCGTAGGGGAGAAACGAATGGAATTCCCTTGTATGGGAGAAATGAATGGAATACAACTAAAAATTAAATGCAAGAACTAATAACATCCCTCACACAGTGGGAATTGTGGGCTCTTCATTTCCATCGATAGTGTCAACCATGTTGACATCTTCAAAATGCTTTGGAAGGGGGTTTTGTTGGACATTTGATGCCGAGTCCTTAAAGGTGAGCAGCTTTTTATCCAGCAAATTCTGGATCTTATAAATTCTGGATCTTATAACGGAGGACCATACAGTTGTCCACATGATGACCTTTTTCACCCATATGATAATCACACGTCTTGTTAAGGTCGAACCCGGCAAACTTTGGCGGATTATCCCTCGGGATCTCTTTTGCCACAAGATGATTTTCGATCAGCATTGGAAGTAGTTGTGACATTGGTCTAGGCAACGGAGTAAATTGCCTTTGGGGGGCTTTTCCTTTGCGATCAAAGTTTCGAGAAGAATTCCCTACCTCCATGACAAGTCTATGAGTTTGAGGATTATATGGCTTCTGAGAAGAGGAGTTTTGTATATAAGCAATCTCGACAGTCGATTCTTTATCTCTCTTCGGGGCATATCGACGATTTGTGGTCTCAGTCAACCTTCCTTCACGCATGATCCCCTCGATGCATTCGCCCAACTCCACAAATGTGGCAAAGTTCATACAAGTATGGTTGTACATCTTTTCGAAAAAATCACGGGGCATAGCTTGAAGCAGCAATTTCATGGTCTCTTTCTCAGACAATGGTGGTTTTACTTGAGACGCGGTGACCCTCCATCTTTGAGCGTAGGCTCTAAATGATTCAGTTCTCTTTTTCTCGACCCAGACTAATTCCTCTCGAGTCGGAGCAATTTCAGTATTGAATTTGTATTGCTGAAGGATTCATCAACGAGATCTTCCCAAGTACGGATCTTCTCCATGTCCAACTCTATAAACCATGTTAACGCAGGACCATCCAAGCTGTCCTGAAATGAATTAATCAAGAGTGGGGGATTATCTGAATAATGGGCCATCTTGCCCAAATAATATTTCAAATGACTCTTAGGACATCCGATGCCGTCGTATTTCCTTGTGAACTCAGGCTCCTTGTAGTATTCGGGGATATTAACTTTGGCAAAGGGCGAAAGTTTATCAAACCCCTGTAACTGATAGCCTTGCAGCATGCAAAGGCGCTCCTCAATTTTTGCAAGACGCCTTGCATTTTCTTCATCGAAGTGCGAAGTTGGAATTTCTTTAGAGGGAGACTCTGGACCAATAACTATTGGGATTGTAGTGGGAATTTCTTCAGTAGGCCCTTTCCCCACGGGCTCTACCATCGGAGCTTCGGTGGGCGCGGTAGGAATATTCATGGTAGACGAAGCAGGAGTTACAGACGTCGAGTTTCTGACTTGGCTGGAGAGATCAGCCAATAATGCCATCATTTGCGCCATTTGATTTTCCATATTAATGACACGAGCTCGGGTGTCTTCGTTTTCCATCTTTGCTTGGCGGCGAGTTCGTATAACAAATCTTTCTTCAGCCGTTTTTCAAAACCTCCCGTAAAAGAAAATGATTCGGATTAGTACCAATCAAAAGAAACCATTAAAGTACAAATCCCGGTCAATTTTATATTTTCTTAAGATGAAATAATGATAAGAAGTGTATATGATCCCAGTATCATATAACATCCTCTTATCAAAATTTTTTCAAAAGAAATTATACAATTGAAAAGGAATGATGACAAATATTTAATCAGAATGCCCCTTTTCTAAAAATTACATGGAAATGTTCATGAATTTCATTCATTTCAATCAAACAATTACAAGGGAAAACAGAACCTTGCTTTCTTGAAGCTTACAAAGTGGTTTGATTTTACATGTGATTTTTACATGGGATATGAAAATGAATACAAGTAAACCTCAATAGAAAGGAGGGAAACACAAAGAAAATCCCTTTACAAGAAAAGCATATGAAATGGAAACCTAAGGACTAGGTGGGATCCTGCGGAGACGCTTGTTTTCATGGGCCAAGCATTCCTCATCAATTAGGACACTGTCTTCTTGCTCCTGAATATGAGCTCGCCAAAAACCTTGAGGTTCGGAAATATCCGGCAACTGAACCTCGAGCTCAGGTTCTACTTGATGATATATGTAATTGATGGTAGCTTGATGAGTCTTCATCTCTCCTTCCAAATCAGCTTCATCGACGGCAACCACGTAATGCAAGCAATGGGAGTACCAAATCCCAATAGCAGCTTGAATTGTGGCCTTGATATGGTCAATTTGGTTTTCCTTGATGACTTTATCATGATAATCAATATGATATAACCCCAACTTAAGGATTGGCGGGATCGTTTGAAGTGCGCGATATTGACGGAGTACCCTTAAAGGGTAATATGATGTTAAACCCGCCAGTCCCACAAGGGGGAGTGGATCGTCAACTCCACTAAAAAGGTGCACCTCGGGATTCCCAAGCCACCGAACATGCCATTGAATTAAGCTAGGGTTGAGGTTTTTGAGGAAATGAAACCACGTAGAGAAAGACCATGATGGAAAGGATTCGTTTCTTTGGGAAAATCTAAGAATTGGATGATGATATTTTGTGACATCAACAATCTTCATGTGAGGGGCAAACTCTTTGATATGTGAAAATAGCCAAATTTGGAGAAGTCCTAATTGGGCTCTAAGAGTTCCTCGACTATTTGCTTTGAAACGATTAAGAGACACAAAAGTTTCAGCAAGGATCATGTGTGTAAAACAATTAAAGGCGCAGACTTGGTTAACAATGTGAGTGACCAAGGATCCATTGTTTTTCGGGTGTGTGGGAATATAACAAAGCCGAAGAACATGAGTAGGAAGACACGAGGAATTTGGTTCCCAGATTTAGGCTTAAGGTCAAGGAAATATTTCTCGAGGAAATTATAAGGCATACCATGAGAATTTCCATTAAGAATGGCTTCAATTTTATCGGTAGGGATATTAAGGAATTGACTTAGAAGAGAAATCGGGTTTTGACCAATAGGAGGAGTGACGAAGCCTAAAGAAGCTTTACCTAATCCAATGGCTTTTTGAAACTCCTCAATTGTAGGGGTCAATTCATATTGATTAAACACGAAAGTGGAAGTCATGGGATTCCAAAAATGAACCAATGCTTTGACCATTGCAATATGTGGTTCGACTTTTAATAAAGTCGGGAGGAAGCCTATGCGTTTTTCCACGTAGTCTTGATGTCTTGGGTCGAGCTTCTCCCATAAAGTCTTGAGATTCCTAGGCACGGGGATTACATCCACTTCGGGTTTACCCATCTAACCCTAAACCTAAAGGGGGCACCCATGATTAAAACATATCGTCGTTGAAATATAAAGTGCATAATTGAAATATGGAGAGTAATAATATAAGCGCGATAAAAAAGGAACGATCTCTTACCCACCAAACACATGGCAAGCACAAGTCACATGTTGCATGAAACTGTGAGGTTTCGACGCCTAAGGTGAGGGTGCTAAAGGCTCAAGGTCCTCATTCCAAAGGATAAAAATAGTTTACCCACCGCTACTATCATCAGTCAGTGCTATCTTTATCGGTTGGGATGAGCGGGTTTATGTAAGTAATGGATTACCACGAGTATTCACTCGCAGATTCCACCCATAAACCCTCCTAAGGTCCTAGATTGGGCGATCGGGATTTTAGACCGCGGTTGTGTGTGCGGTGTTGTGCTAAAGCTTGTAAACATGCATTTAAATTTAAACATCCAGCACTTCAATATAAACCCTCATACATTCATACATCCTTACACCACCTGCAAAACAAAGGGTTTACAAGCACGCCTCCCCTTATAACTCCCACCTACAAAACCATTTAACACAAGGTTAGCGACTAACCTGATTTTCCACGTGACTTTGACATGCAGGCGATCCTACACGAGACATGTTAGTTAAAACACAACAACCATTTTTAAACGGCTTCAAGTCCTCTTAATCTAGTAACCAGTCCCCAGCGGAGTCGCCAAGTTTGTCGTGACCCGATCTTGCAGCCCTCGTGTCCAAGGGAGAAAGATCGGGTTTAGGATTACTTGATCATAAGATCGCGAGCTCTCCCAAGCTCGTACCCCGCGTGACAGCGAATTCATTTATACGATCTAGGTATTTAACAACCTAAGAATATACAGGAGTCACCACTAGCCTTATATATATATTTTTGGGGTTCGGCTAGAAAACCCAATCGAGGGTTGGGAGAGTTCCCTCGATTCCTATGCAACTAGATATCTAGATTCGGGGATTTGGGTTACGCTAATATAGCTATTAGCGCCCTTTCGGTACCTAACGGTATGTTGTGTTTTTCCTAACATGTCCATGCATCTCTTTTTATATTTTCAGGATTATCAATCCTAAACTAAGTGATCATGCGTGGTGGATTATTTTCATGCTATTGTATTTCTAAAAGAAAAACAATAAAAGGAATCAATCAGAGAAATTGAAAGTGCAAGATATGAAGTAAACAATCAAGAAAAGCAGTAAATCTAATCATGCAATCCCAAAGAATATGAAAGAGAAAACAATCGAGAAAGAAAAGAAACCCGCAACTCGTCGGGTTTTATACAATGCATGGAACCCGAGACATATGTCGGGAAAACAAATAGTACAAGATAATAGTTGGAATGGACATCGACTTCCATCGTCTTCACACCAAAGTCCATCTTTAGAATCCTAATCTAGACCTAATCTAAGAATAACTAGGTATATACGTGGAAGGAAACAAACAAACACATCAAAACAATTTTCATGAAGACAAGTAATCTCAAGATTCCAAACGAAAGAATTTCTAAAAAAAAAAACTAAGAACATGAACAAATCAATTAGAAATAGAACATGGTAACATATCACACCGGAATTCTATGAACCTATCAATTGATGTTCAAACTATCTCAAATTTCATATGCCGTAGGTATCGATGTTTTAGACAACTTTCATCAAGGACTCTACCTCAAAATCAATGCCTAAAAGATCGTGGGAAAACGGCCAAAGTTTTCTAACGTGAGCTACATAGGAATTTATGAAAATTCAAGAATGCACAATACCACGTCGGAAATGCAGTAAAATAGCAGGGTATCATGACACATTAATAGTGATTTGACCTAAAAAGAAAATCTGAAGAATATGAAATTTTACCACAGCATGAACAAAAGAAAGAGGAACAACTTTTGTTAAGGACCCAATCTTAAAATCTTTAACCAGAAAATCATAGAAAAATGACAAGAGGTCAGCTTTGAAAAGGGAAAAACAGGGGTTTTGAATTTCACTTTATGACAGATTTCTATCATGCGAATCATAAAAGAAGTTGAGTCTAATTGATGCGCAAATCATGCGAAATCAGCGTCATAGGAAAAATTAAAACAAACCCACTTCCTAAGAGAAGTTGAGTCCAATTGATGTCAAATTGATAGTCGAAAAATGACAATCATGAGGACATGCAAATTAGACACAAGAAAAGACAACATTTCCCTTTTGAACATTCACAAAATGTAAGTCCAAACAAAAAGATTATGTATCGACATGGCACTTTATTCTATTTTCCTGTAAATTGCATAGAAAGAGGTGCCATTTTCATTTGAGAAAAGTGTAATTAATATACCCTCTTATTCACCTCCTGATGTTTCTACTACCTTTATGGATACATACATGATCTAAAAACAATGAGCTCAAACTTCAGAGGTAAAACCGAGAGCAAAGCACCTGCTAGGCGTTAATACAGGTTTCACGTACTTCCCATGTTGGGCATGCCATACTCAGTATAAGGATCATTTCAAGCACTTCTAGTTATTGATCATGTATATGGCAATAAAAGTAATAAAAGAACCGCCCAGTTGTAGAAGTGAGAAGGTTTCATGGAGAAATATGTACCCGAAAATTGAAGCAAAGCAAGCTAATTTTAAGTCTAAATGTTAGGATCAAACATTTTAACCAAAATCTATACAGAGAAAAATCACTCAAAAGGAAAAAAAAAAGAAACGTAATTGAAGCCACAATCATGGAAAACAAAAGGAAAACACATACAAACCCAACAACATCAATAGCCAATAGAGATCATGGCACAGACACCCTCTAGTACTCATCATCCTCATCAGCCTCAGAGAACTCTCCCTCCTCCATACCCTCACCCACATACCAGTGCACGAAGGCACGCTTAGCATACATCAAATCAAACTTGTGGTCAATGCGCGAGAAGACCTCAGCAACACTTGTCGAGTTGGAGATCATGCACACGAGACAGAGCGATCAGGAGAGAGAAAGAACTTGATCGGGCTATAGATAGAGAGCCTCTGTTGCCGAGAGATTCCGGAGATCTGTCCTTGGAGCTGAACCGAGACCTCGAAACTCGGCGCGGTTCCGAATCCCGATTCAGTGAGCTCGATCCAGAGAGAGCGATTGATCAAGTGAGCGAGTGTCCGAATGAGAGAGCCCGCTCGAGAGAGAGACCGGAATCCCCGATCGATCCAGAGAGAGAACCCAATCCAGAGTCAGCAATATCCCCGTCCGAGAGCGAGATCTCGAGCGCCTCCGATCCTCGCCAGTAATTGTCCGTCCGAAAGAGGGAAAGCCGAGAGATCCAGAGAGTGAGCTCTGAAAGAGAATCGAGAACCAAGAGTCTTTCCACTCGAGCGAGCTACCCTCCGATCTCTAGAAAGAGAGCTAGATCTTCTGGTGCCGTCGTCGATGTCGCCGATCCTCTCTGGTCGACTTTGGATCGGGTCAGATCTGGCGAGTAGAACCGCTAGCGTCGTCGTTGACGTGACCGCCGTTGCCTCTGATTGAGAGAACGATCGAGCCTCCGGTGATAACCTTAACCGATAGAGCTCCAATCGATCAAAATCCCTCGAACCAAAAGCGATCAAGAAGGAGAGACCGATTCCCCCAGAGAGAGTCCGAGAGAGAGGGACCTTTTTTTTTTTTGAATTTTCAAGCGAGAGAGTATGTCCCTGGAGAGAGCTTGCGGGAGACAGACCGATGGAGAGAGCGCGCGGGAGAGAGAGAATATGTTTTTTTGTTTTTTCTTTTTGTTTTCTATTTTTTCCTTTTTATTCATTTTCATTTCTTCTTTTTCTTTTTTTTTTTTTTTTTTTTTTTTTGTTTTCTTTTCATTTTTTTTAATGTTTTCATTCATCCATTTCATTTTTTTAAAAATCTTTTTGGCTCTTTATTTTTTTATATTTTTGCAAAAAGAATGTTTAAAATGTCGACAAAAAATCGGGTGTCAACAACTATCCACCTAACATGCATCGATAATTAACTAATTCACTAATCTAATCTAACTAACCACCTGATCCAAGCTTAACTTAAAATAATCAACCATTAAGCGTCATTAACTGATTAAGTGAGAATTAGTGAGTTAAACTCACTTGTTTAATGATCTGCTTAGATCAAAACGACAAGAACGCAGCGAGGAATGACAACCCCCGAAGCAGGACCGTCTTTTGGGGTCCAAAAGGCACGAAAGCGGGCCAAAACAGTGGCTGGAATACCCACTAGTTTGGTTTCTGATCTTGGTCGAAGAGGGGCTGCTCTAGTGGTTGGTTGAGCTGAAAATGGTGAGGGAGGGCTGCAGTGGCCTAGGCGGGCAAGGGCGGTGGCATACGGCGGCTGTAGGAGCTTTGGCGATGGCTTGAGCTGGACTGATGGGCTGATGGAAGCGCAAGTTGGGCAAGACGGCGTGGTTGGGGGGCGGTAGCCGAGCGCAACGAGTGGGTAGGCACGTGGAGGCACGCAACGGCGAACGGCGGTGGTCCGGTGGCCTGGCGGGTGGCCGCGACGGCTGAGTTGGTTGCTGCTTCGGCTTCTGGACCTCGGGAGTTTTCAAGCAACAAGCTAGGACAGAGGAGGGGAGAGATCGACTATGGGGGCAAGAGGAAGGAGGGGGAACAAGTTTGGATAGGAGTGGGGGACCACCTTAGCCTTCTATTTCTATCTCCTTGTCCCCTCGAGGGATCCACCCAAACCTAGCTGGTGTCCACAGAAATTTTTAGACCCAAAAGACCCCTTCTAGAAGCTTGAGATGGTCCACAATTTGTGTCCATGGGGGCACAAGAATTTTGGAGACTTTGGGCTCAATTTCTATTCAATCTCTCTTTGAATCAACTCATTTTGCCCTCTATAAATTTCAATATCAAGTCCTCGATCAAATTGGTATTTTTCCTCGCCAATTGATTTTGCTTGCATCCCAATTTCGCGATAAAAAATTGTCATCTGAAATTTCTGGCCTAAAAAACGACCCTACCTTGATTTTTTCCCAAAAAGTCTCGGTTTGCGGAAAAATCTTCGGAGACTGAGTCAACATTCCTAAAATGACTTGGGATATGACAGAACTTTCAATTTCTAAAATCAGATTCAAATTCGCGGTTAATTTCAATTCGGTGCGTTTTTAGCATGACCTAGATTGCCGGGTAGCTTTCAGAAATTTTTAGTGCAAATGACCCGTGATCGATTTTCTTCGAGCCACAATGAACCCATTCGACACATTGACGATTCTTGATTGTCGTGAAAATCTCGATGATTCAAATACGGACACAGGGTACCAAAACAACAGAAAAATCAATCTAGTGCCGGTCGATGAGAATTTTCCAATTTAGTAGAATCATCCACATTTAGCCACACATCTCAGTCAAACATATCTCTAATTTTTAATCGATCTTACTATGCTGTAATGATCTTTGCAGATGAGCACGGTCGAGTAGTCGATTCCTGGTCAAATTCTCAAGTGTATTGCATTAAAATTCCTTAATAACTTCCCCAGATAGTCTAGTTATCGCACAAGTGATCGACTCTGAGAATAGCACTATTAGCGCATCGATGAAAGGCCCAATTTATTCAATTGAAAACAGAACCGAAAATCCAAGATGTCACATCTTCCGCGGCCAAGGAATCTGTTGGCCCGTGACACTTGCCTACACATATTTATTAGCACGCTTCTATCACATATCATAGAAGTTGTGTGTTCACAATGGAAGAGGTTCAAATGACTAGGAGATAGGTTGATTATAGAAAACTTAACAACAATAAGATCAAGTTGGCATTTAATGTACAAGGACGTAAGAGATTGTGGACATAAGCTTTATCTGGAGAAGAAATTGGAATGTGTTATTGCACGTCACATGAAAATGTAGGTTTCCCTCAACTTCGCATCTTGTAAGTTAACATTGAAAGATGGATACTTTTGAATTGGCCTTTTCAGCTTGCTATTCCAATTCGTTTTGAGCATTCAATGGTCTTATCAAAACCAATGAGCTTTAAGCCCGTTCAAAAGAGTTTAACACCATGTAAAATGTCAAAACCTAAAAAGAAACAAAGAGTGGCCATCATCCAATGAAGGAGACAACATGGAAATAATCAATGATAAGGAGTCATATATACCGCATCACTTTGTTCAGGAAGACTTGGAGGGCCTCCCTTAGAAGGCCTCAAAACCAATTCCAATAGTTCAAGCACACCAACAAACCAAAGTGGTGCCTCATGGAAAACTTTATCAACATTTCCTTACAACAATTCGCTTGCAGTTTTAGCGTGCCTCACTTGTCTTTATTGAAAACCTTTTGACAATGAAGATCAAGAGATTTAAAACAAATTTCATGAAAGTGACATGTCCTAATTCCATGCACATACTATCCTAAAGGATCTAGATAAGCAATTGCAATAAAGGCCTACAATAGAATATTTCAGACAAAGCACATCAATTCAGCAAAATTGAATTACACACATTGATGATCTACCTCTGAGAAAATTACACGATATGCATAACATGATATGAAACAACTTGAAGAAAGTTTCTTTAGAAAGTTTAAGCATGATTTTATAAAAATCCGATAATGCACATCATTGCATTAGGAAATTGACAAAACAGCAGGGCATCAAGTCATTGCAACTAAGATTTACCCTATCAAACGAAGTCTAAAAATCATAAAATTTCATCATAATAAAGATAAAAGGGTGACAAACAAACTTCATTAGGTCCGACTCAAGAATCCTCACCGAAAAATTGGCACAAAAATAAAATAGGGTTCCAAATTTACTCGTAGGTCTGAATTTTAATCTAGACTAGAAAAAATCGAAAATGGGCCTAATGATGAGTAAATTGCGCGAAACTAGCAGCACTTGAAAGGTCTAAGCATGCCTTATGACTTCCTAGAAGGGTTCAAGTACAATTGAAGTCGATTCAGTGCTCTAAAATTGAGATTTATGAAAGTGTGCGGATTTGTCATTAACAAATCAAAAGACAAATATGCATTAATAAGTCCTAAAAACACTTGCACAATGCACAAATGGCATGAAATTCACATGCAACAAAGAATTGGATGCGACAAGTGATTAAGGTAACCATCTAACCCTAAGTTGGTTTGTAAAAGAATCATATGAGTCAATGACAATGCAAGATGACTTAAGACTAAAATGACATACTTGATGTTTCAAAGTACAATTAGCCTAATTGAAGCATAATGTTCACATACCAAATGATATTCCATCATGACGAATCACATATGTACTTGAAGCTTACAATGCACGCTTTAATAGTCAAGAGGCATTAATATGAGATTTGATTTCTAAGAGACCTGAACAAGCATGATAAAATGTGTATATGATAAGGCATTAATCTAACCTCAATGTCATAGAAAATATTTGATTTTGGTCACCTAAGGACGTGTAAAAATCCCACAAAAAATCCCACGTGAAGAACATTCAATAAGGAATATTTCTTGTTGAGACATCAAGGCCTAATTAAGATCACACAAATCTCGATGAAAATAAAAAAAGCAGATACACATTATAGAGTACTCTAATTGCAGCGAAAATCCTAACATGTTTGCACATGCGATCGACATACCTAATGACAAGCAAATCATGCAAAACATGTATCATTAGAATGCACATGGCATGTATTTCAAGTTTCATGAAGATGCTAAGAACAAATGGACTCTTCTATATGCTCATTTTTCACTAAAATGCACTTTAGATAGGTGCAAGGTAGATTGACCTAGGCTAAGATCTAAGAGATTTTGACTTACTAAAACATTTCTGAAAAATCTAGAAATGAAGTATGTTATGAATGAGACGATTTGAAACAAAGTAGTAGAAATTTTTTTCAAAAATCGATCACAAAAATTAGTACAAAAATGGCAAAATCAAAAGGCGGAATAAGAACAAAACTATAAATGGACCTAAAAAATCTACATAATCGAGTAGATTGGGAGATATTTTTTTAGGGTCAAATGATCTTCGTCTTGGGCATGCAACGTATCAAATCAAAGGTCTCTGAATGTTTTTCTATGTCTAGATTTTATCGAGATCAGACAAGCCCATTTAGCACCTCTTTTTAGGCCAAATAGTAATTTATATACAGACATACAAAAATTACAAATTTACATCTACAACACTCAATCAATCACAAAATCATCTTCAATCAATCTTCAATCTCAGCAAATCATTGAATAATCACATCATCTTCAGATCTAAACATATTTAGTAGTTCTAAGCTTGAATTCTAGCCCCGATCAGATACGCCGATCTCACTTCATCGAATTCGAATTTTAGAAACCAACTTTTTTGCGATTTCATCGATTTTTGATGCAATCGAACGACACCTTCCTTGCTAGAGCATGATCAGCACTCCAAGGATTCAACCAAACCATCGTGGACCGCCTAGATGTTGGCTAGATCGCCAGTTCATGGATTGAGCAGAACTGGCCCAAGTTTGGACCGGCCTTCAAGCGCTAAAGAAGAAACAACCACTGGATCTTTTCCGGTGGCTTTCCGATGGGGTCCTAACCTTCAAGGGGTCAAGACTTCACTTAGAAAGAGATCAGAATAGTCCAATCACATCAAAAAGTAGTGGACGGCACCAATTTCCTTCAAGGACAAAAGTGGTCCAAATCCGACTGATTTGGACCGTCAAAGGAGGATCAACAGATTGGAGGCTTAACAAAGAATATCCAGCCAAACTCTAACCACTTGGACTTTGAACACAGACTGATGGAGGGAACCAAGCTAGTCAAAGGACCAACGAATCACCGCCGATCACCAATTTGGTGATTAGAGTTGCTGCAAGGAAGATTGACATGGACACTGTGTTGGATAAATTCTCTTCAGATATTTTGAAGTCGACAAAACATTTCCATCAGTCTAGTCTGAAGACTTGCAGACTCTACTAGCAAATTCTGAAGATCAAAGTCTAACGATAACAAGACTCAAGTTTCAAAGTCTACTCTCATGGACAGTTTCCAGACCGTCAAGTTAAAAACTTCTATTCTGATTCTATCTAATATGGTTTTGGCTCCAACGGCTAAGGAATATCTTTCGACTGGAATCAGCACTACAAGATCTTATATTCGTATCCGAATAAATATAGATTCTCTAAGATTTGCAACTTATGTTTGGAAAGTTCTACTTATGGAAACCAAGATCCTGATTGTATGGGCGAGCAGGATTGATGGGCTATCTACACTTACCTTAAAGAGCTCGAGATCTCTCTAAATTGATTCTGTCCAACGGGTTGATTGGAAGAACTTCTTTGGAAGGTGCCAACGGTAATGAAGGCATGAAGAAGTATATAAGAGAGACGCTCAAGTTGTTAAAGGGTGCCGGATAGAAGAATTCTAAAGTCTGAATCTCCTTGTTATTTTGTGATCTTATTCTTCGAGCAATACATGTAATCAAAAGAGAGACCAAAGTGTGGTGAGACCTTGAGGAAGTGTAGTAGAGTTTCTACACCTTTGTGGATTCAAGGGCGTGAGATTGTAAACACTCTTTTTGATTCTTAGTGAAATCCAGCCGTAAGGGCTGTCCGTGCGGAGAGTGGATGTAGGCTTGGTCTAAGCCGAACCACTATAAATCTGGAGTCTTGATTCTCTATCCCTAATCCTTTTATCTTTCATTACTTTCATTTGCAGCGATTATTGTTTTTAATTTCCTAATCTCTCATTAGAGAAATTGCTTACATTCGGTTAATTTTATAAAATCGCCTTAGTCACCTATTCACCCCCCTCTAGGTGCTAATTCTAGTCCTAACAATTGGTATCAGAGCTTGTGTACTCGTTTATAAGAAGTGTCTTTACTTCTGAGTAAAAGATCTATGGCTAGTATGTTGCCTACAGAGTTGGTTGAAGGTCAAAACAATACCAGACCTCCATACTTTGATGGAAAAGAATACAGCATATGGAAAAACAAGATGAAAGCATTCCTAAGATCGAAAGATCCTTTGGAATGGGAAGTGGTAGATAAAGGAATCATTCCTGCTGCTACATCAGAATCAGAGAGAGGAAAAGAAGTTGCTGGTCCTATTCAGATGACTTAAGAAGAAATAACCAAGAGACAGACTCTTGACGCTAAAGCCATTTACTCCTTATATTGTGCTTTATCCCCTACTGAGTATAACAGAATATCTTCTTGTGATACAGCAAAAGAAGTCTGGGATAGACTTCACATTACCTATGAAGGGACTGATCGAGTGAAAGAAACAAGGATCAATATTCTTTTGGGACAATATGAAGTCTTTAAGATGAGATCAGGAGAATCAATAACTGACATGTTTAGTCGCTTTACTGAAATTGTGAATGGTCTTGAATATCAGGGACATCCAATCTCAGGACATATGAAGGTCAACAAACTTCTACGTGGACTCTCCAAAGACTGGAATTACATAAAAACCTCAATAAGAGAGACACAGAGGATTGCTCCACTCTCTGTAGACGAACTGGTTGGGACTCTTCAGTCTTACGAAGTAGAGAACACCAACAAAGAAGAAGATTCAAAAGGTAAGAAATCTATTGCCTTAAAGTCTAATGATTATTCTGATGTTACAGACTCTGAAGAAGATCTAGATGACGAAGAACGGCACTCATGATAAAGAGATTCGAAAAAGCTGAATAGAAAGGGAAGAAAATTCAATTGGAAGAAACAAAGCTCACAAAGGTTTCAAAACAAATCAACAGAGGAAGATGATTCTAACAAGGAAGTGACTTGCTTTGAATGCAAGAAAAGGGACACATCGGACCCAATTGTCCTCTGTTGAAGAAAAGAAAAGGAAAGACTGAGAAATACAGGAAGGCACTCAAAGCAGAGACTTGGAGTGATACTGAATGTGAAGAGAGTGATGATGATTATGCCAATATCTGTTTGATGGCAAAATCTGATTCAGACTCAGACCTTGATACAGATACAGACTCAGACAGTGAACTTGAGGTTAGTAATCTGAAAATTCCCGTCAAGGTTTCTAAGTATATTGATGAACTTTGTCTTAGTCTAAAAACTTCTCCTAAGAGGATCTCTGAATTAAAAAAGGAGAATTCTACATTGAAGCAACAGGAAAAACTTTGGAAAGAAAAGTTTGAAAAGTTGGAAAAGAACTTTACTATCGTGAAAGAAAACTCAGACTCTGTTTCCAAAGAAAATAATCTTTTGAAAAATGATATTTCTAATATATCAAAAAGATTTTCAAATGGTTCTGAAAAGTTGGATAAGATTCTTTCGATACAAAGACCCTACTTTGATAAGTTAGGTCTTGGTATGACTTCTGAAACTATTCCACTGATTGATTTCCCAAAGGTGAAGGAAAGAATCAAACAAAGACCAACCAGAATTGTTTATAAAAATCATTTCCAGAAAGTCTTTGTAAAACCTGTTGGCAGAAATGCTTTGAAATGTTCCAAGTGTCAAAGCTCAGAACATTTTGAGAAAGAATGTCCTTTGGTTTGGAGACCTTGTTAAAAGGAATTTGGTAAAGACTGTTTATTGCTCTAACTCTTTGGACCCAAGATGATGTGGGTACCAAAGAAAGCTTGAATTCTTTTTAATTGTAGGTCACTATCAAAAGGAAGATTAAATGGTATCTAGATAGTGGCTGCTCAAGACATATGACGGGAGACTCAAGTTACTTCATAAAACTTGTCCAGATAGATGGAGGAAAAGTTTCTTTTGGTGGTAACAACAAAGGAAGAATTACTGGTCGTGGAACAAGTAAAAGATTGGAAGTCTGTCAATCAAGAATGTCTCCTTAGTTGAAGGATTAAATTACAACTTGCTTAGCATAAGCCGTTGTGTGATACTTGGTTTCAAGATCAATTTCCAAGAAGGAACGTGTTATGGAATCAGTAAAGACTTTACTCAATCTTTTACTGGACGAAGACATGGAAATATCTATCTTCTGGATGTGAATCATGAAAGATCACAGTGCTTAATATCAGTACAAGATGAAGCTAATCTATGGCACAGAAAGCTAGGCCATACCAATATGAAGCAAATTACCAAGATCTCTTCCAAGAAACTTGTTCGAGGATTGCCTATTCTCAATTACTTAAAGTCGATCTATGCACACCATGCACCGGGTAAACAGGTTAGAAACTCTTACAAACCAATAAGTAAAGTTTCCACTAATCGTGTACCGCAGCTTCGCATATGGACTTATTTGGACCTACTAGAACGCAAAGCATTGGTGGAAAAAGGTTCGCCTAGTAATAGTGGATGATTATTCACGATTTACTTGGGTCTACTTTCTTTCAAGTAAGTCTGAGACTTTCTCTCACTTTTCAAAGTTTGCTAAGAATGTGCAGAATGAGAAAGGTCACACTATCTCAAGCATTCTTACAGACCATGGAGGTGAGTTTGAAAATCAAGACTTTACTAAATTATGTGATGAATCTGGTTTTCAGCACAAATTCTCCTCTCCATACACACCAGAACAGAATGGGGTTGTGGAAAGGAAGAATAAGTCTTTACAATAAATGGCAAGAACTCTTTTAATTGAAAGTAATATTTCTTCAAGGTTTTGGGCTGAAGCTATTTCGACTGCTTGCTATATTATTAACGTAGTATTCTTAAGGCCAATTCTTGAGAAAACTCCTTATGAAATTTTTAAAGGAGAGAAACCAATTGTTTCTTATTTTCAAGTATTTGGTTGTAAATGCTTTATTCTCGAAGAATGCAAATGATCGAGTTGGTAAGTTTGAAGAAAAATCAGATGAAGGATTCTTTCTTGGTTACTCAACTGCAAGCAAAGCCTATAGAGTATTCAACAAGAAGACTCGGTGTGGAAGAATCAATGAACGTCAAATTTCAAGACTCTCCACAAATTCAGCCAATTCGGGCGAAGAATCAGAATGCGTTCCGGACTCGCTAGATCTACCTCCCATGAAGCGGTTCAAAATTCGGAAGCAGTACAACAAGTTGCGATGAAGAATCAACTCAAGAAAAAGATCAACAATCTATCGATTGTCCGATGAATCGGAAGCACAAGTCTAGTCATCTGAAGAACTCATTATTGGAAACATTAATGAGGGAATTCGAACAAGATCCAAAAGGCGAGAAGAGTCTAGTGCTGTTGCACTTATTTCTGAAATAGAACCCAAAAACATTGAAGAAGCCTTAGCTGATGAAAGCTGGATTGAAGCAATGCAAGAAGAGCTCAGACAATTCAGTATTAATGACGTATGGGAATTGACTCCTAAACCAAAAGGTAAATCTGTTAGTAAATCTGTTATTGGAGCTAAATGAGTTTTCGGGAACAAAGTCGATGAAAAAGGCAAAGTGACAAGAAACAAAGCAAGACTCGTGGCTAAAGGATACACGCAAGAAGAAGGGATAGACTATGATGAGACTTACGCTCAAAAGTAGCAATGTTAGAAGCAATCAGATTACTACTTACTTTTGCATGTTATAAGAATTTCATGTTATTTCAAATGGACGTCAAAAGCACATTCCTGAATGGATTTATTCAAGAAGAAGTCTATGTGGAACAACCTCTTGGATTTGAAGACTCAAAGAAACCGGACTCGGTGTTGGACCGAAGAAAGCCTTATATGGATTAAAACAAGCTCCTCGAGCTTGGTATGAAAGGCTAAGTAACTTTTTAATTCAAAGTGGTTTCTCTAAAGGAAATGTAGACACTACCTTGTTTATTAAAAAGGAAGGCAAAAGCTTTCTACTTGTTCAGATTTATGTTGATGATATTATATTCGGATCATCTAATGAGACTTTGTGCAAGAAATTTTCTAAGTCTATGCAGGATGAATTCGAGATGAGCATGATGGGTGAACTATCTTTCTTCCTTGGTCTACAAGTGAAACAACTGAAAGGAGGAATCTTTATTCATCAAGAAAAATATGCAAAAGAACTTGTTAAAAAGTTCGGTCTGGAGAATTGCAAAAAGACTGACATACCTATGTCAAGTTCTTTGAAGATAGACAAAGATGAAGCAGGGAAGAAAATTGACCAAAAGTTATACAGGAGTATCATTGGTTCACTTCTTTTTCTTACTGCATCTAGACCTGACATATTATTTAGCGTTTGCATATGTGCTAGGTTTCAATCAGATCCTAAAGAATCTCATTTAGGTGCTGCTAAACGTATAATTAAATATGTTGCAACTACTGCTAAGATTGGTCTATGGTATCCCAAAGAAGGAGACTTTACTCTTCTTGGTTATTCAGACGCAGATCTTGCAGGTTGTAGAGTTGAAAGAAAAAGCACTTCAGGTACTTGTCAATTACTTGGTAACAGGGCAGTATCTTGGTTTTCAAGAAAGCAAAGTACTGTGGCTCTTTCAACAGCTGAAGCAGAATACGTAGCTCTTGGAAGTTGTTGTTCTCAAATACTGTGGATAAAACAACAACTACGAGACTTTGGTATTGAAGACTCTTGCACAGAGATCAAATGTGACAATACCAGTGCAATCAATCTTACAAAGAATCCTATCCTTCATTCAAGAGCAAAACATATTGAGATTCGACATGATTTTATAAGAGATCATGTTCAGAACAAAGAAGTCTTGATACAATTTATTGACTCAAAGAATCAACTGGCAAACATCTTCACAAAGCCACTTGAGAAAAGTTTATTTGAGTCTATTCGTTCAAGACTCAACATTTTATCTCTTGAAGACTGTTGAAGTTCAAACTCAGAATCTAAGTCTGACAAAGTATCAGACTCAAAGATTCAGACTTGGAATGCCAATCGTCACGATTGTAAGTTGTTACAATTACAGTTCATTTACTCACTTAAACTGATATCTCGAAAAGGTAAGATTGTCTGTTTATCTCTAATTGAGTTTATTAAGGCAGTTAATCTTAAAAAGGGTTGTTATCGATTTGTTTAAGGTAGTTATTTTTTTTGAAAAAGAATTTTTTTTTTCTTTCCTTATTGCGACGCTTCAAATACCACAATTCGATTACTTTTTATACTCCTTCTCCTTCTCTTTTTTACTTTACCCAGAAACCCTAGATCACATTTTTTCACTCTCTCAGATTCTCCTTCTCAAGTTCTTCTCCTCAAGTTTTTAACTTTCTTGCGACACAAGTGTGAAAGTTCCCTCCAAGAAAGTGAAAATGTCGTACCAGAGGAAATCTTCAAGAATAGCGAGCAGGGGACCATAGGGCTCGGGTGAGGGGCCTACGCATTTTGATCTCACTGATGAAGGTGACTTTTCAAGTGAACAAATGCACCAACACTCTCAACAGCGCACCTCCTCAACTAGATCCCATGTTCGTCATCCTCAACATGCAGAGGAAATCATTGAAGATATCGAACCTGTAAGGTCTCTTAAGCCTGCGTTTGTTTATAGGCTTTATTCTACATTAAAGGAAGGAGGTTCTGCAATGACTTTCATTGATGAGTTTTTGAAAGAGAAAGGCTATAAAAATGAGACACATTTTCTCACTGTGATGGAGTGATCGGGCGTTGTTCCTGTTGGAACGGCATCAAAAACATTTGCGAACTTTCCAAGTGACCCTCGCTTTGGTGGTGTAAATCAGCCTGAGGGAAAAGATGATGACGAGAAGATGTTTGTACATTTTAAGCCTAGGATGGGTGTGGCTGCAACTCTTCGAGGAAAGAGGGACGAATTGTTTCTATCTGAGGAACACAAGAAAGTGTATGGGAAATTGCTGAAGCGTGGGGTGATGAACCCACGAACGGTGGATTTTGATTTTCTGGATCTGTTGAGCATCAATTTGAGGGAGAAGTTTGAGAAGCTTCAACTTCATAAATTTTGTACTGAGAGCGAGGTTGCTTATTCTAAATTGACAGCCTATTTTTATTCCAACCTTAGTTTTCTTGATGCCAATAGTTTTTCCTTCAGTGTGAGAGATAGAGAGTATGTGGTTGACACAGATACTCTGGCGGATGTAATTGGTGTGGAAAGAGGAGCTTTCCAATCAATCTTTGTATCTGTGAGTCATGCAACTCTGGAACTTGCGAGAGACAGAATCGCAGAAGGTCGTCTCTCCTACTCAAGGATGAATGCTACAAACACTCTGCTTCACAAGATAGTGATCAACTGTCTCAGACCGAAATCGACATCGAAGACAGATGTATCCATCTCTTAAGCCAAACTTGTGATGTCCCAGGGCGTCACGTACTAAGCGCATGCGGAAAATTTATTATAACTATTATCAATAATTCTTTCTAATATAAAATAAAAACCTCCTTCAGTGATATCCATAGCTTTTACCATTGAAGGTTAACATGTATAACATGGATTATTTAAAATCTAAAGTTTGTACTATGGGGTTATCCCACCATTAGTCTACTAAAGATGATTAATATCATTCACATAGATAAGATCACAAGAAGCTTCATTACTTTAACATCACGGGGCCTACAAAATTTTATCGACTGGACTTCTTTCATGATCCTCGCCTTTATGTACAACATATAGCAAAAGTAAGGCGCATCATAAACCAGGGATAAAAGGGTATGGGTATCTACTTCATAAGTTCCCACACAAGCCCACGAGCAAAAGAAAAGAAAGTTAGACAGCTTCTTCGTGATCAAAGCGTCTAGGCGCCATCCGTCCCAGCTCCTGCACCGTCGTTTCCAAAGGGTATAGGGCCAAACATCGCCCCATCATGCTTGATAAACCAAGCAACAAACTTCAGGGGAGTCATCTCTGCTCTACCGTCGTCCATCCATAACGTAGCCTCGTACTTGGAGAAAGTCAGCTCGACATCATCATCATACACGTCAGTAAAAGTAACCTCAATACTTGCTATCACGCCATAACGAGCTACAGGTGGCACGTCCATACTATCAATCTGAAAAAGGTATGAGCAAATCTATGCCCAGTAAAGAATAATAAAACTCTAACTTAAATAATCCACAACCATCAATATTACCAGGGAATCATAAACAAGGCAATTCAGAATATAATAATATAATTGTCACAAGCATAGTTAATTAGATGTTAATACATCACCTAAATAATCACCTTGTATGCATCCATCTCCTTACTTACCTTTTTATATATCAATTTCATATCAAGATGAAATGCAACAATAATGCATGAACTCACTCGCCAAATAGAATTATATTTAGTGTGCACATAATCCACTCTCGAATCAGTCATAACCGGAACTCTACCGGCCTGATCGAGTCACTTCCGGAAAGTACGTTATCCGGACTTCCACAATATTTCTATTATGGGCATCTCACTCCGAGGCATCCCGGTATCACACAACCGAGGTCCTCCCAAGACCACTCAGCAAGGGGCATCTCACTCCGAGGCATCTCGGTATCACACAACCGAGGCATCCTTGATCACACACAAGGGCATCTCACTCCGAGGCATCCCGGTATCTCTCAACCGAGGCATCCAAGACCACTCAGCAAGGGCATCCCAAACTTCCGGGGCATCACCGGTATCTCTGTACCGATGGGTCCGTTCACCCTCTTAAGCACACATTTCACACCATCACACCTTTGATTAATGCATTTATCGTATGCAAAGGAAAAGACTCCAAAGTATCTATCTAGGTATCTAATTCTCATGATCCTAGCACACGTGCGTGTCCAAATTATAAGATAAAATCCATTACGACATGTCCCATACCATGCCGAACAAATATTCATCCCATAATCAAGCACTATGCACCGCACACATTGCACTCGCATGGTACTATATGCATTTATATTCCTAATGATGTATGTGGCCTAAGACTATGTCTACCGTGATCTTATTAGACTTTTTATATATATATTTACCTCATGAGTCGATTATATAACACAGTATATGTATATATAGAAGTTCTCGGATTAGGTCACATTATTAATTAAATGCACAGTTTCTGTTTTGGTAATAGAAAATATATCAATTCTTGTTAAAATATTACCAAATTTTTGTACGTTATACAAGAGACATAGATCTACAACTTTCGTGAAGAAAATTAATTTTGAATCTTGCTGTATTAAGAAAAACAATTACTGTAATCTTTATTATTACCCTATACTGACGTCCAGCTTTTACGTTTACTAAGAAAATTGTTTTATTACTCAATTCATGTTCATTTAATCTCAAATTTTGACACGTTATTCCTTAGTATGTGCTCTATAATTTTTATTAAGAACTCGAAGTCCAATTCTTAACAGGTAAATACAGAAAATTCACATAATCAGTGAAAGTCATACTAATTACCACAGAACAGTTTACTGACTTTACTGAGTTCGTTTCCATTTCTACATTTTTATAAATGTTTATTATTATAACTACGTATATAACTCAATCTTATATATGTTCCTTCATATAAAATGGTTCTTCCATATTTCTATTAACATACATAAAGAAAACTTAACACAAACAGAAAACTTTATAATTATTTTTGCCTAGAACCGAATAGATACTTCTCTTTTCTTACTTCTAACTTAATGAAATAACTTATCTATCCATAATTTTCTTCTAACATACTCAAATGCTTACTCACAGCAACACAAAACTTATCTTTCTTGAACAAACACTCTATTTCACAGCTCGGCTCGAAGTGCCGTTGTACCCGCAAGCCTTTTATCACGATTTCTTCCCAAAACAACACACTCGGCATCCACTTCATTACTTGTTCAACAACACAGCCAACCTTCATCAAATTTTCGAGACATGCAAAGCTCAAAAACAACATGCAAAGACCTCTAGCTTCACTCTTAGGTCCATCAAGCTCAAAACAACACAAATCCATCACTTCTCACCACTTTTCTTCACAAAACAGCACACTTTCTTTTGGATTTCGCATCATGCAAGGTCCGAATATAACATGCAATGGTTTCTACAACTAATCCGTCACTTACACAGCTTAGATAAACAACAAAACAACAACTACATCTCATATTCCTCATAGCTTGGTTAGATTCACAAGCTTTTCTTGATGAAGTAGTGGATACACTTCAATTTAGAGTTCTACTCTTCCTTACCTTGCTCGGCTATCAACCTAACACAAAAGCACTTCAAGAACAACACCAAAACTTCACATGCAAGAGAGAAAATGACTGGTTTTGCTGCTGGTTCTTCCCTGCCCGTCCGAGAGAGAAGAAGAGAAGATGGAGGTGAGTTTGTGCGGTTCTTGAGGAGAGAGAGAGAGAATTTCGAATTTATGAGGGGAAAACAAGCTACAAGCTAGTCCTAGGTTAGAGAAATGATTAGATTTAGCTAATGATTAAATCTTCTTGAAGTTGTCATTCGGTCCTATGGATTTGAGAGGAAAAACCGTGGGTGGGGGAGAGAGAAAACGGATGGAGAGGAGGGAGAAGGTGTCGTGTCTTCCAAAGGGGTTTCCTTGCCAATTTTCCACTTAATTCTTTTATTAGGTCTTAATTCATATCATTAACTATAACATTAATTGACAATGTCCTTCAATTAATCCCTTTCATTTCCACTTAATTCAATCACACGAAATTGTAACCTATACCACAAATCAAATAGTTAATGTTAGTCAAAAAAGAAAGAAATCCATCACAAAATATTAAAGTCAGAATTTATATTAGCATCACAATTATTAATTTAAATCACCTTAATTGAGATCTATAAATATTAACTAAAATAAAATTACTTGGGCCTAATTTATCTATTCCTAGCCCAACGGGCCTAATCCATAACAATCCCGGCCCACTAAACTAAGCCTTCGATCCTAAGAATCTCGAACCTTGGCCCACTTAAACCAAGTCCAAGCCCACTATCTCTCACTCGAATCCACAAATCCAATTCGTGTGGCCCACTTATTTCTCAAGCCCATTCGATCCTCACGGTCCATCGGGTTCACTTCTTGGCCCATTTAAAAATAATTCCGAACTCCTAATGATTCAATTACTCTAATGAAGGTCAATGAAATTCGGGATGTCACAAAACTGATGTATGCCATCAAGATCGGTCTAAACTTCTCTTTGCCCCATACCATCATGTTTCACATGTACAAGTCTATGGCGAAGGACAAGGGAAAACTCCCTTATGCTGCTCTCATCACTCGTCTTTTCAGACATTTGAACATTCAGCCTCCCCACATTCTCTCTATGGAGACTATTGATCAAATGGTCATTGGACTGAGGATGATTACAAAAATGCGTCTGAAATAACTCAGCAAGAAGTTGGAGCAGCTCAAGGAGAAAACCCCTATTAAGACCAGACCAGACTCTTCTGCTGCTAAGAGGAAAGGAAAGGAACCTGTGACTGGTCCTATCAAGAAGAGGCGGGCAATCATCTTGGAGGATGAAGATGATGAGGATGATATGCCTATCTCTACCTTTGTTTCTCAGTATTCTGCTCCTGTGTCAGTAGAACTAGAACAACAAGTTGCAGAGGAAACTGAGAAAGGGAACCAGGAAAAGGAATCCTTGCAGGAAGAAGAAGAAGAAGAAGAAACAGCAAAAACAGACTCCCAGCAACAACCAGCAGACTCACATGCCAAAGAAGATCGAGCAGATTCTCCAGCAGAAAAGAAGGATCAACAACATTTTGCCACTGAGGAAACTTCTCAGCAAGAAGAGTACTTCTCCCCTCCAGAAGGCATTGAAACAGGGGGAGATGTCCAAAGAGAAAGTACTCATCTTCTTTTGACATTTACCAGTGCAAGTGTTAGTAGATCACCTCGATGCGAAGATGTTCATGCTGCTCATTTTCCGAGGGAGAGGCAACATCTCCAAACATTGATCTCCCTGCTGATATTCACTCCACTGACTTAACTCCACCATCAGACCGAGTTGATGCAAGCACACAAACTGACAATTCAGCTGATGTCGGAAGGTTGCTTGAAATCATTTTGGAGCTCAAAGGCTAGATATATGCTATGGGGTGTGAATTTCAGACTCTGCAAAGTGAGAATCATGCTATGTTCATCTCCTTGCATGATCAGATTAAAGATGTTCAACGTCAGGTTTAGGCCACTGCAAGAGGCACTGCTCTCACTCAACTACAGGAGGATTTAAGGAAGCTGGAAGGAACTGTCAAGTCTATGGAGGACTTTCAACTTGTTCGCATTCCTCGCGCTCCTTGATTTTCTCTGTGGCATCCCAAAATTTATAATAACCCTTGGATATACCATGAACCATGAATAGGTGATGGAAGCGTTATTGATTTATGTTTTGGCCTTTAGACCAAAGAATTTTAATAGATTAATGCTGAGTATTTTAATGGAGAATTATTTGGGTAGAAATACATCGTATGTTAATGGATGATCAAGGTTGGTGCTATAGGACAATTTGATAAAGGAGACTTTGTTCTTGACTATGTACTTTATAGATTTGATATTATGGATTAATGTCACAAAGTCTTTTGGCCATTTTATTATGCAATTAGGTATTTATTTAAATGAGGATTAAGATGGATTATCAAAAAAATAAATATGGGCCATTTAAGCTTGGACTTAGTTGGGCCTAAAGCAGGCCAAGAGGCCCAAACCGTCGGCCCATATGAAGGCCACGCCACCTCCTCCATTTGTCCTCTTGATGCAGCCACTTGTCTTCCTCTTGGAGACAAGTGTCTCATGCATGCAAAACCTAATGAATACAAGCAAATAAGAGAATAAAAGGAAAAGGGGGAGGGGGAATTTCGACCAGAAGAGAGAGAAGAGAGAGAGTGTACCGTCCAAAGAAAGAAGAGAGAAAGAGAGGAAGAGAGAAAGAGAGGAAGAGAGGAAGAGGAGTTGCCCGTCGCCGCCGCACGCTGCCCGTTCGTCCGCCGTGTGCCGTCGTTCCCCTTGATCTAGAGGCAAGTTTAGGGTCCATTACTACTCTCGCATGTGTGTTTTGTATGGATGATTGAATTCTTGGATGTTTAGAAGCTAGAAACCGAAGCTAGGGTGGGTTGTTTCTTGATGAACCTTGCTGTTTTCGCATGAATCACTGGAGTCAGAATCTTGTGGGAGCTTGTATGCATGTTTGGAGCTCGATTTTGACTTGGATCTCTTCATGAAAGTTGTAGCCAACACCTTGAACTACAACATACTAAAATTTCGTGCAAAATGATGAAGATTTAATGGGTCAAACCCTCATCCTACGGAGACTCTAGATCTGGAACTACCTTGCTGACCTTGTGGTAGATTTGTGGTTGCATGTTGATTTTTATCAAGAATCTCTCTTCGACTTCTTCATGAAACTTGTAGAGCACATCTTAAAGACCAACATACTCAAATTTTAAGTAAAATGAACAAGTATAGCCTAGGGAATCGACCTACTCTTGAAGACGGAAAATGTGGAGACGCGGTACTGGACACCCGAGACTTCATGGACCCATATGGAAGCTGTTCTTTGGAAATTTGACTTAGATATCTTCATGAAAGTTGTAGGGGACCTCTTGAAGTAAAACATATCCAAATTTCAGAGAAAACGAAGAAGGATAAGTAGGTAAAAACTCGATATTTCGGACATAGGTACACTGGACGTTTCGGTATGAGGACCAGAAGCTTCGGACGTCTATAGAAAATTATCTAGAACGAATCTGGCCTAAATGTCTTCATGAAAAATCTGCTTTAGGGTCTTGACTATCACCTGGTAAAATTTCATAATTTTTGGAGGCCGTTCGGGTATTTAAATTGAAATATTTCAAGAACTGTGCAATCTGACTTTATCCGAATTTTGCAAGCTGTAATGTGTGAGCTATATCTTTTCGTGTGAAGTTCTTTTGGGCATGTGTTCTTCATGGAGTTGTTACCTTTATGTCTTGGCTATCACATGTTCGGATTTTATAATTTTTGAAGATCATATGGATATATAATTTATGTGTTTTCCGAAATTGTGCAAGCTGGAATTTAGTAAATTTCAAAAAGACATGATGTATGGATTATTCTAAGTTGTATGGACCCCATGGATTGTGTTGTTATAAGTGATTAGATCTTGCTGCATATATGATGATGATTGGAACTACACATAGGAATCAAATGCTGAAAATGATCTTGTTTGCCATCATAACATATGCCATGTTGAAATTGGGCTATAATTGTAAATGTGAACTATGATAAATGAGAAGGCCGTCGGAGGTGTGAGCCGACGATGCCCCGGGAGTGTCGGGATGCCCGGTGGCCTAGTGGCGTAATTCCGGAGGGTCCTCGGGAGTTTCGAGATGCCCGGTGGTATACGGTACGTAATTCCAGAGGGGGGGGATCCTGGTGGTATGTCGGTACATAATTCCGGAAGCCCCGAAGGTTTGTGCCGGGGGGATGCCTCGTGATGCTAGTTGGGATGCGAGATGCCCGGAGGTGTGTGCCGGATGCCCAGTGGCCTTAAGTGGCTAAATGCCGGAGGTTTTTCTCACGATGCCAAGATGGGGTGCGAGTGTAAAGTATGGGATAAAAATTGATGATCCCAAGAAAGAGTGATGTGGTGATCGAATTGAAAGTTAAAAGTGGAAATTGAATCATGCACATATGACATGATATGATGATGATTACCTATGGCATGATGATATGCATATGTGACATGATATGATGATGATCACCTATGACATGATGACATGATGACATGTATATAAGATATGATGATGATATGCATATCGACATGATATGATGATGATCACCTATGACATGATGACATGATGACATGATGACATGACGATGATGAGTGCATGGATGTATGTGCACCTATGGCATGATGGTAAATGTATGACATGATGGTGATGATTACATGAGGATGTATGTACATGTGGTATGATGACATATGCATAGCTTCAAGGTAAGTTACGCATGGGTGCATGAATGACATGTGTTATGCTATGATTGTTATGATTGTATTGTGTGATGCATTGAGTGGTTAATTGGATCTTTTACCCGCCGAGTGGCTGTACTCACCCCTTTTGGGGAATAACATTTCAGACTAGATAAGATACCTCGTTGCCACCGCCACCGGTAGGTGGATCAAGTGGTTGGGTATGACCGCGAGGAGGAGGATAGCAAAGGAAGGAACTTTTGGACGCCGACACTGATCGATGGACTTTAAGTATATGACTGCTGGAGGAGATGTCGGTCATCTTTTGAAGTATAGCCGAGTGTAGAAGACTACGGCATTTTGATGTACCGATGGATGATGTCCATATGGTTTAAGTAAATAAAAGTGTTCGGCTTTTACCTATAAATGTTTAGTAGGTGTGCATCGTTTTCTTAATATAAGGAAGGAGTTGTTGGTTATGCTTCCGTTATATGAACTGCGCAAGGGACCGATCCGAAAGATGTAAACCCCTAGGTTGTATGGACCCGCTGTAATCGAAATGGTGTCAGAGTGACATGTTATTAGGGAAAGTGAAAGGTAAGCGCACTGTGGCGACCCTAACGGATCGGGGGCCGTTTCGGGGGTGCCACATTCTCACCTTTTTATGATGACAAAAAGGGGGAGAAGACTTTGCAGATTTTCACTCTATTCACTCCATTCCAAACTTTCACTTTTTATAAACACCTTTTTGGATTTAATATTTTGTTTGGTTATGTTTGACATTTGTGATTGACATTTTGACTTTATCTTGAGTTTTTGAATGCTTGCTTCTGACTGCATTACTTTAAGCTGTTAAATTAGATAAAGATAGTTGATTGATATCTGCACAGGACTAATGTGTTTTCTGTGGATGCAGATCTGTGTACAGGATAAGTCTGTGTACAGGACAACTTATACTATCTTTACTCTAATCTTTTATGAGATATCTTTGCTAGCTTAAATGTTGTATTGCAGGGCAATAGTATTCAAATCTGCAGGAAAGTTTTGTCACCATCAAAAAGGGGGAGATTGTTGGATAAATTCTCTTCAGATATTTTGAAGTCGACAAAACATTTCTATCGGTCTAGTCGAAGACTTGCGACTCTACCGGCAAAGTCTGAAGATCAAAGTCGACGATAACAAGACTCAAGTTTCAAAGTCTACTCTCATGGACAGTTTCCAGACCGTCAAGTTAAAAACTTCTATTCTGATTCTATGTAATATGGTTTTGGCTCCAACGTTTAAGGAATATCTTTCGACTGGAATCAGCACTACAAGATCTTATATTCGTATCCAAATAAATATAGATTCTCTAAGATTCGCAACTTATGTTTGGAAAGTTCTACTTATGGAAACCAAGATCCTAATTGTATGGGCGAGCAGGATTGATGGGCTATCTACACTTACCTTAAAGAGCTCGAGATCTCTCTAAATTGATTCTATCCAACGGGTTGATTGGAAGAACTTCTTTGGAAGGTGCCAACGGTAATGAAGGCATGAAGAAGTATTTAAGAGAGACGCTCAAGTTATTAAAGGGTGCCGGATAGAAGAATTCCAAAGTCTGAATCTCCTTGTTATTTTGTGATCTTATTCTTCGAGCAATACATGTAATCAAAAGAGAGACCAAAGTGTGGTGAGACCTTGAGGAAGTGTAGTAGAGTTTCTACTTTTGTGGATTCAAGGGCGTGAGATTGTAAACACTCTTTTTGATTCTTAGTGAAATCCAGCCGGAAGGGCTGTCCGTGCGGGAGAGTGGACGTAGGCTTGGTCTAAGCCAAACCACTATAAACTGGAGTCTTGATTCTCTATCCCTAATCCTTTTATCTTTCATTACTTTCATTTGCAGCGATTATTGTTTTTAATTTCCTAATCTCTCATTAGAGAAATTGCTTACATTCGGTTAATTTTATAAAATCGCCTTAGTCACCTATTCACCCCCCTCGGGTGCTAATTCTAGTCCTAACACACTGGTCTTTAGTCGAGAAGAAGATCAGCCTTGGACGGGCCCTGATCCAGTGACCACCAATGAGCACAGTGACCATGATGGGGACAGACAAGCAACATAGAAGCTCAAGGATGCAAGCACATCGTCGAAGGCAATGATACGTGGCGGCGGGGGGAGTGCTGCGCGTATGAGAGAGGAAAGAGAGAGAGGGATGGCGAGAAGAGAGATTTAAGAGTGAGAGAGGAAATTGTTTTAGAGAGATAAATTTTTTAGAAAATGAGCGCCCTCAGAAAATTTGGAGGGAAAAGCCTTTTACAGTCCCAAATCAGCCAATCTTAACCGTTGATTTAATTCGATGGTCAAAAACTTGATCTATCGGCCAAATTAAGTTTTGAAGGGCTAATCATGCTTAAGGCATATCATATGATCGATCGGATGGGTTTGATTTGCCAAAATTTAGATTTAATGTGAGAATTGTGCTTAAGGGCCTAATTAGAGGCTAAATCGCAAATTTCCAAAATTCAGGAATTAATCCACAAAACCGTGAAAATGTAAGGCCACAAAGGTAAAATTGGTGAGGTGAGAAGCCCGGAATCGAACACTGGAGGTCTAGAACCATCTGGCAAGGGGCTGAATCGGCCTATCCTGCCGATCAATAGTACCGGTCAAACCGGTTCACGTTTGTTTGACCTGTTCTTGATCGATTATGGCCGGTTCCTACCTATTCTAATTTGTATGGTCCTTGTGGGTTCAAAATCTATGCATTTTGGTCCGATTTTGATCCAATTAAGCCGGCTGAACCTCATAAATGTAATCTATGAACTCTCTATTGACAAAATTGAGTGATTACTATGAAAAACAACAGACTAAAACCATGGGTATAGGAAATCGAGCCTTAGAGGCTAAAATGAGCAATTTTGCAATTCTATGACTAAAATTGCAAATTAATTGAAATTTAATTCAATTAATATTGCAATAGATCTATATGACTAATTGCCCAGGATCACTTAATGCATTTAAATTGACCTCAGATCAAAGTGTCAAAACTTTGGTAAAAAAAAATGAATTGAGATCTAATATTAAAATTGAACCTAGATTCATAAAAAATGAACCGTAGTCTTGAATGGGTTACCCTAAAATTCTTCAATTAGAGCTCAACAGTTCAATTTTCTTGCCTTCAAGAGAGTAAAGCCCCACAAATTAGGAAGTTCTCATGTGAATTTCTCAAAATTGACCCCGATTTGGAATTATCTTAAGAAAATGAATGGAAAACGATTATCTATTCGCAAATCATGAAAAAACAATTTTGGCCCTCTCATTAGTGCTTAAAATGGTAATTCGTCTTTCGATATGGCAATTTGTGAAACTGAATTAATGAGTGGATTTAAAATAGACCTTAGATCAAACGTTGTAAAAGGAATTACACATAATTATGACTAAAACAAAAATAATTTTATTTTGGGTTGATTTAGAACCTAAAGCCAAAAAATTCAAAAAACAAGGTTCTTAATCGAATTTTGCAAAAAATTTTTGTGGCATCCTAGGATTCCTTGCCAATCTTTAAGGGTGCTCTAGCTCATGTCTTGCACTAAGAACTTTTTGGCCAAGCTTTTGGTGAACAATTATTTGATGAGGAAAATTTTATTTTTGGCCATGAGGGTTATGGATTGGAAAATTTTTGGAAGGGTCACAAAGTTTTGGTGATTTATATTTCAATTAGGTGTTGTTAAAATTAAGGATTAGGTAAATTAAAAGGTTGAGGATGGGCTGGACTTTTGAAAGCCCAAAAACCAGCCCATTTCCTCACCCCTTTTTCTCGACTGGCCCACAAGGCCCAATGGGGCTGTCGACCAGAGGGACCGGATGGAGAGGGAAGGGGGCCGGCCCATGAAAGGCCCCTTTTCTTTTTGCATGCCATGTTACAAGTGGCATTGAAGGCTTACCAAGTGTAACTATGCATGTTAAGTAATGATTACACGCTAATCATTCTAGGGGGAGGAATTTCGGAAATAGAGAAAAGGGGGAGGGGCTGTCGTCCGTGAGGGTGAGCAAGAGAGAGAGAGAGAGAGATTTCGAGAGAAAGAAAGGGGCCGAGAGAGAAGAAGGAGCCGCTCGCCCGCACGCCCGTCGTCCGATCGTCCGCCCTTTCGCCGTCCGTGTACCGTCGTTGGTCTGATTTTTGGAGGCAAGTTGGGATCCTTTTGCTGCTCTTGCATGTGTGTTTTGGAATGGTGTTGGATTTTGGGTGTTTAGGGTCTAAGGAACCAAAGCTAGAAGGGGTTGCTTTTGAAGATGTGTTCTGTTTTTCGAGTATACCTCTTGACCCCGAACGTTGTAGAGGCTTGCATGTGTGTTTTGAGTTGGATTCTTGCTTCGACTCCTTCACGAAAGTTGTAGATAACATCTTAAACTACAACATACTCAAATTTCATGAGTTTTGATGGCCATTTGCATACTAAACCGACCGTGATATGAAAACTGTGCAAGTGTGTGTTTTGGACATGGGAATATTGACATGCATGACCTATAACTTTCTGTACAAGCTTCATTTGAAGAAATGTTCTTCATAAAACATCTTTATCTATGTGTTAAATATAACATACTCAAATTTCATGAGTTTTGATGGCCATTTGCATACTAAACCGACTATGATATGAAAACTGTGCAAGTGTGTGTTTCGGACATGGGAATATTGACATGCATGACCTATAACTTTCTGTACAAGCTTCATTTGAAGAAATGTTCTTCATGAAACATCTTTATCTATGTGTTAACTATAACTTACTCAAATTTCATGAGTTTTCATGGCCATTTGCATACTAAACCGACTATGATATGAAAACTGTGCAAGGTGTGTGTTTCGGACATGGAAGTGTTGACATGCATGACCTATAACTTTCTGTGCAAATTTCTTTTGGAGAAATTTCCTTCATGTAATATTTATATCTATGTCTTAAACAACATAGTTAAATTTCATGATTTTTGAAGGTCATTTGCCTATTTAATTGACTGTGATTTGAAAACCGTGCAAACTGTGTGTTTCGGGCTTGAGGATGTAGGAATGCATGACCTATATCTATTCTGTGCAAATTTCTTTTGGAGAAATTTCCTTCATGTGATATCTTTATCTATGTCTTAACTACAACATAGTTAAATTTCATGATTTTTGAAGGTCATTTGCCTATTTAATTGACTGTGATATGAAAACTGTGCAAGCTGTACATTTTCGAAATTTATGATATTGGAACGTATGGCCAATTCTATGCTGTGATGTGTGGTCCGTATGAATTGTTATGTGAATTATGAGACTTTGGATTATTATTCATATAATGGTGTAATGGCTTTCATGCATTTCATATGATCTCAAAGAAAGATTTTATTTAATCAAAGGACAATTTCTTTAATGCATACTGCATGATTTCAAAAGAACAATTTAAATCAATTGCATTGGAAATTTCAAGTGTGAAATTGGAAAAGAAAGGTATGAGAATATGAATGACCGTCGGAGGTGTAAGCCGACGATGCCCCGGGAGTGTCGGGATGCCCGGAGGTGTGAGCCGGATGCCCGGAGGTGTGTGCCGGATGTCCTCGGGAGTTTCGAGATGCCCGGAGGTGTGTGCCGGATGCCCGGAGGTGTGTGCCGGAGGTTCCTCGCGATGCCAGGTTGGGTGCGAGCGATAAATTTTGGGATGCAAACATTGGTCCCTGGGAAGAAAAATTGATGAGATCCTTGTGAAAGATAAGAATTGAAAGTGAATCATGTGCATGGGTGTATGCATATGGCATATTGCATGTAAATAGATACTATTCGATGTTGAAAATGCGAATCATGAAGGTATGAATGGATCTCATGGTGATGAATGCTTGATAGTATGGATGATGAGTGCATGGATGTATATGCACCTATGGTATGATGATAACATGTGATATAATGATGATGAGTGTATGGATGTATATGCACCTATGGTATGACGTTAACATGTGATATAATGATGATGAGTGTATGGATGTATATGCACCATGGTATGATGGCACATGTGATATGATAATGATGAGTGCATGAATGCATGATGATATATGATGACATGTGCATGATATCAAGGTAATTTATGTATGCATACTTAAATGACATTCTATGCTATGATTGTATTGTATGATGCTTTGAGTGGTCATTGGACCTATACTTGTTGAGTGGTTGTACTCACCCCTTCGGGGACCAACATTTCAGATTAGAGAGAGAGATGCCTCTCCCTCCGTTTCACGGGGCACGTTTTATGGCATTCCATCGGACGTGGAGGTGGAATGTATGGAGCACATCTGCGTCACTATCCCTGGACTGGTGTTCCTGAGAGTTCGAGTGCTAGTCATGTACGATGTGGGCCTGGCTGGGGGCCCCGTCATCCAAGAGTTTCTGTCCGTCCACGTTCGGCGTGACGGGCAAATGCTGGGGATGCTGCCACCGCCACCACCCGATGCACCTGACTGGGTGTGATGGCTCGTGAGAGAGAGAGAGAGAGAGAGAGGGACGACACTTTTTAGAGATATAACCGAGCATAGTGAAAAGTCTCGGTTTTTCCTTTTTGGCTATACCGACCCAAGATGTCCATCCTAAAATGTAAATAAAAGTGGTTCGGCCTTATGTTTTTCTTTAACTGTTTGGTTGGTGTGCATTGTACCGTCTCTAAGAGAGGTGGAGGGATAGTGAGACTCGCTTCTAATTTCCGCTATGAGTTGCGCTAATCCATATGTTTTTTTCAAAAAAAAAAAAAAAAATATATATATATACCTATAAACCTCGGCCCTTATTTACGACTCCCCTTTTTACTAATGACAAGAATCTAGTAATTGCTTTAGATAAAAACGCTGAGTATCTGTGGCGACCCTATCGGGTTTGGGGGTGCCATTACACACAAATCAAATTGATACTAAAGCAAAGTGTTTTGAGGATATTTTTAAAAAAAAAATTTTTTTGTTAAAGTTTAATCAAAATTCAACTCTTTAGTTGACTTTTTCTGAAATGTTGATTTTTTTGGGTCAAATTTTTGGATTTTTGAAAATTTAATTTAGGAAAAGTGAAATTAAAGCTAACTAACATATTTTTTTTTTTTTTTTGGACTATTTCTAAAGAGAAAGAACTTTTGGGTTGTTCCGGCCCCTACTTTTGCTTCTTCGCCATGGAAGAAATTGCTAGGCTTTAGACCTTTGGTTCGACTTACTTTAAATGGCGCATAGGCAATGGACAAAGCAAGTCTCCTTTTGGTTCGATCATTGGCATGCTAAGGGACCGCTCTATAAGCTCTTCTCCGATCGAGATATCTATTATTCGGCTATCCCCCGTAATGCCCTCGTTGCTGATGTTATCTCCAAGTTGCCTCTTCCCCGTCTAATGTGTCCACCGCCATGGCGAGCCGGGACAGATGCTTTGCCCCTTCTTGCCGATTCCCGGATCGTTTCTTTGGTGTCCCTGTGCCTCGGGTACCTTCTCCTCGCGTCTCGCCTGGAATCTCTTCGATTGAGAGGAGCCGTTGCCCCCGGGCGAATTTCATTTGGGACCCCGGCCTCGCCCCCGGTATCGACCCATTTATGGCTCACTGCTCGTAATCGACTACCGACCCAGGTATTCTTATTAGCTTATAATCGTATTGAGGATTCAAACTGTGCTTTCTGCTCCTTGAGGCCGGATTCTATTGATCACCTTTACTTTGGCTGTTCCACTACTGGTATACTTGCTTTGTTTTGGGCTGATAAATGTAATATCTCCTGGAGGAACTGTGATTGGAAAGCAAATTTAGCTTGGGTGAGCACGCACCTTTGTAATCCTTCTTTCCACCATGCACTTCCTCGGTTTGCCTTTGCGGCTTTGTGCTATCTTATTTGGAAGGCTAGGAATAATATTATTTTCCGCAACCACAAGTTATTCCTCCCTCGCTCAAGGAACACCCGTATAAGGCGGTTAAGGACCGGGGCCCTCACATGCTCGGGGTCCCCGATAATCCTCATAACCGAAGACTTCAACTCAATTGGGGAATCCATGAGTCAATCTTTCTTTGAGTTGCTGCTGTTCGCTAGTGTGAATTATGGGTCGACCCTGTTCCTCAAAGATCTCACACACAGTTTGTGCGTTCTTCCTCTCGCCCGTGCGGTTCGGTGCTTTCACTTCGCCTTTTGGAGTGCCCTTCGGTTTCTACAGGATGCCCTTCCTCTTCGGTTTACGAGGGTTGTCCCGTTGAAGCCGCCGTCCTTCCCGCTCGTGCCCAGCCTCGCTTTCGACCTTCTTCCTCTTTGGTGGAAGCTTGCTGCTGTTTCGTGCTCCTCCTCTTAGCTTTGCTTTGTTTCTTTTGGCCGTCTGTTTGGCCTTTTTTCTTCTTGCTTGTTTCTCTCTAGTGTTGTTTAGTGTTGTTCTTCTGTCTTTCTTGTTGCCTGGCACCCTTCCACTCGGTTAGACATGTTGTCTTCTCTTAGTGCAAGTTGGTGCCGGGCCTTTCTCCTTCTGTTTGTCCAGCTTTGTGCTGCGTCTTTGCAAAAGTCTATATATATACTTACCCTTTACCCAAAAAAAAAAAACATATTTTTTGGATAAAAAACTAATTTTTGACCCCGAATTGACTCTTGGTCAAAAGTCTACCCTAAAACCAACTGTTTGATTTTCAAATTTTTCTTGATGAATAGAAAATTGCCTAAAATGAATAATGCAAAAAAAAATAAATAAATAAACCGACACTTTTTGGTCAAGAAACGGGCTGTATCACAATCGAAAACTCAAATCTCGAATTTTTTTTTTTCCTTCTTTAACGTGTTAACTAAGGATCAAGTGTCAACAGTAAGTATATAATAGAAAATGAGACAAAAGGATAACAAAAACAGATTGGCTTCTAGGTGAGAAAACAAGCACATACTTCAAGCTATAATTATATTGCAATTTAACTTCAATATTACAACTTTTGACAAGGTCATTTCATTTAAAATTCCTATACTTCTCAAATCTTTCCACTTTAAGACAATTCTAGCAAGACAAATTTCTTTTCTTCTCCAAAGTGTTAGGTGAAATAGTCATCTCAGAATCAGTTTTAAGGAGGTCCCATAAAACATTGAGAGTATAGAGAATATTCACCATTATGTTAAAAACCATTTACTGTCTTCTAGTGGTAGTTTCTTATAATTGTCCCTGGGATGAGACAGTTCTACTCTAGGCTGACTACCTTTCATCTATCATTAGCGAGAGACTATAAATTGATCTTCACGGTACAGAGAGTAGGATACAGCAAGTTTTTGCATCTCAAAAAAAGGACTAACAAACAGCAACAAATCTGGAGAAGATCTCATTGAAAAGAATGTCCATTCTGTTGATGTGTACGTAAAATTCGACGGCAATGCCACTGACGTGGATAAATTGTTCTTCTATTTCATTACATATGGAACTGCTCCCAGTCATGTGGTCATCCATTTGTTGTACTTTGCCAAGCCGAGTGCAAAATCCCACTGAAGTATAAGAACAAACCTCATCTACATACGAAAGAAGCAACTGTACCAGGTAAGGCATGACGGCATCTTGAATAGCTTGCAGTGTCCTGGGGACGTCAATGATCCCATAAGCTTGGCCATCATACAGGGTGTAATAGCAATGTTCAAGGCACCCATCCACCCACCTGCTTTCCGTGAAACCTGAATCCTTTCCCTCGAAGGAGGTGTGAAACAACAAGATGCACAGGTTCAAGAATTCTTGCCCTCACAGCCATGGACTTGTGATAAGCTTTCTCAGGGTTTCCAGACAAATTACTGTGTGTACGATACTCCACGAGATCATCTCCAGCAGCACCGTCGACAGAAAAACTTATCTGGTGCATCATAGCCAAAGCTGTCCATTAACTGTCAGTACCACGAGCATCTAAGAAATACAAAGCCCTTGGTCGCCAACACTGTTCACGTTGTCATGAAAACTCTTCCCCAGTGGAGAGTTAAAATCCAAGAACATGTGACACAAACCTGGTCATCTGACCAGGAGACTCCTAAGGCTGAGCTGTCAAGAGGCCACTTCCCACAAACTTTCAGTTCAGAGTTGACTAGCTTAGCAACTTTAGCTGTCTGATCCCAGGCAATAGCGAGCAACGGGACTCGTTTGGTGGCTGCTTCTAGAGCACTTTCTGCAAAAGCTCCAACCTTTAGAAGTCCTGACTCAACGGACATTAAATTAAACATTGGATGAATTCGTATTATCAGGAGAACTATATGCTTGCAGCACACACTTCCACGTAGTATATGGCATGGACCCCTCCCGAACACCATCAGGCCTAGACAATGTTGCATAAACTTTTAAAGTAGGATTGAGTCTTGCCTGCAACGAAGATATTCAAATCCAAGACATCATGACGAATCAACCTCCAAGATGAATTAAGAACTGTAACGAAGTTTCCAAGTCCATGGAATTTGGCTATTATCCGAGGACTCCATACCACTAGAGCAGTTTGGTGGGTGACTAATATGACCGCACCCTTTTCATTCAAAGAGGTGCTTTCATTGAATAGCTTCCAGCCAGCATCTAGCCCAACAACACCACCCATCATGCTACCAATACTGCTACTCAAAGCGCTACTGTTCTCCAGGGAGGATGTTGATCCTCTCCAAGGAATTCATCATATAGATTAGGTGACGCAGATAGCACAATTTCACTCCCTTGACCATCAACAAGACTCTGTTTAATTACCACAAAAAGAATGAGCATTGCGAGCAAAACAATTATCTTAAAACAATAAAAGGGTTGCTTAATGTTTAAAAAGTGCTTGACCTGTGTTTTGACGGAAATTGATTAAGAGAAGGAACTACTGATACAGCATGCAACAAAACCAGTCCATTACTATCACCTGTAACTACCTTAAATTGATAAGTAAGTTGAGAATCTTGGCATAGAAATAATGTGCGTACTATTGGTGTGATGTTGTTGAGACCTTATTTTTGTTAAATACAAGAAAAAAAAAGGTGCAATGGTATTAAGCATGAATAATTAGGGCCACAAAAATAATGAGAGTAGGGAATTTTTTATAAATAAAAAATAATAAAGAAAAAGATAATAATAAAAATCGGGAGGGCCAGTTATCCTTAGACCATTTTCTCTAGTAAAATTTTCGGCCCAGCTTCTTTTATCTTTTCAGGCTCAATATTCTTTTCTTTTAGGCCTAGTTTTATTTCTTTTTTAGCCCATCCGAATTTGCAAAGCCCCAGCCAGAGTCTTTTGCCTCTCTTCTTTTGCTCTCGGTGGTCTCTTCCCCATTTGCGCGCTTGCAGTGACGGAACTAAAGGAAATCGCGCGTCCCGGTGAAGGAACGATGGCTGACGCAGCGCAGAGCAGTGATGGAACTAAAGGAAATCACGCGTCCCGGTGAAGGAACGACGGCTGAGGTGAGCGGATCCGAGACCTTCTAGAAGGGTTAGCTGGCTCAGATTTGGTTACGCAGTGGAAAGAGAATCACGTTCTTTTGAGGGGAGAGTGCTCGCTGAACAGGATAAGTGAGGAGCCGAGAAAGAAAAAAGAGGAGCACTCGCTGGTTTTTGGGGGAGGGAAACTGAGAAACTGAGGAGGAAACACAGAGAATTCTCTCTAAGAATAGTCCAATTTAGGGGATTTTATTCAAACCGATCCATTTACTATCGATTATTTGATTGACTAATCCTTTATATTGAAATGGGTGAAGAGTCAAATGTTTTGGCACTTCCTCATGGGGGGATGAATCAAGATAATTTTGAATCATAGCTCTCGATTTTTGATCATCCCTCGCCGTAATAATATCTCGTGGTTTGCAGCGATAACTTGGTATATCTACTATACAGCCATTAACTAAAATATGTCTATGGTTAACTAATTGGCGGGCTTGAGGAATAGTCGAAGCCATACCCAATCGGAAAAGGATGTTATCCAAACGCATTTCAAGTAATTGTAGTAAAACCTGACCTGTTGACCCTTTTGCTTTTCCGGCGATACGAACGTATTTAAGTAATTGTCGTTCTGTAAGACCATAATGAAAACGCAATTTTTGTTTTTCTTCTAAACGAATACGATATTGAGATTTTTTCCCAGAGCGCGATTGGTTTCTAAGATCGCTTCCGGCTCTAGGCCTTTTACTAGTTAGTCCTGGTAAAGCCCCAAGACGGCGTATTTTTTTGAAACGAGGCCCTCGGTAACGCGACATAAAGACTCCTTTATTTTTGAAATTTCATAAACCTAAAATAAAACTGAACTAAATTAAATGATAAATGAAGAAAAAGCAAAACAAAAAAGTGACCTTTGAAAAAAAGGGAAAAAAGCCTTTTCAATGTTCTTTGATTTCAAAAAGACATTATCAATCATGTGAAAAATCAAAACAAATAGAAAAAAGCCGGCTATCGGAATCGAACCGATGACCATCGCATTACAAATGCGATGCTCTAACCTCTGAGCTAAGCGGGCTCAAAAATAGTAGAAATTGTACATGCATAGGAATTTAGTAAACTCTTGGGATCTTTTCTATTAATATGAACTATTCATTATTAGCTATTCATAATGAATATGGATTCATATGAATTGAATATTGAATATAGATTTATTCCAAAATTATCTATTTGCTTATGTTTTTTTCCTCAAATGAAGGAATCGCATGGGATTTGGGGAAATCCCACGAGATAAGATTTTCCAATTTTAATTGTTTGAGGGAAACCAGTTAAACAAGTTAACAAGTTTCCTTGAAAAAAGTTAAGGTGAAGATTTTCCAATTTTAATTTTATAAAATTGGATTTTGGAATCTAACCACACCGTCACCTACCCTTTTCCCATCTCTAAAATGGGTTGATCGAGGGATAGTAACCAATGTTGAATAATCCTTCATTAAAGTATCACATACATGAAATCAAAGAATGTCCATGTAGGCATCCTTTATCAAGGATGTGCGGCATATTGATGTGTCAATCACATTATGCTGCTAACATTTGGAAAAAAACCAAGATTTTAGTGCATAAAATTAAGGACAACTTGTGATCTGTTCTAATCTTATATCTTCAGTAATTTCATATAGAGTATTGGCGGGGTATCCCTCTATTTATCACGATCAAAAGTCACTTCTATTTAAGTGCGTCAACATCGCCTGTCTAAGCACTTAAAAAACAAATTCCTACGCAGATTAATTAGTAGTACTCTAGAGGATAGAGAGTTTCTGTGGGAATAGAGATGGAGAGAAAGAAAATAAAACCGATGGATGGGTATCCAATCAGTTACCAATTTTGCCCGTCCGAGAAAGACCTCTTCTTCCGTTACGTCACGAAGAAGGTGGAAGGCAAATTAGAGGCCGTTCCTCCTTTTTTGCCTGAGGTCGACATTTACGGCGATGATGATCAGTAGGAGATCTTCGATGTGAATTTGGAGGAAAGTTTCTACATTTTCACCAGGTTAAAGATGATCGAATCTAGGGTGAAGAGGACTACCGATTCTCAGACTTGGAGCAGTGGGATTAAGCGAACAATCGTGAACAGTCAAGGTGACACCGTCGGTTACAACAAGCAATTAACTTCTAAGTCATCAACCGGCAGCGAGGGACATAAAAGGGACATTGGACCATGCATGAGTACTCTATGATGGGTCAAGAGGCATTTTAAATTTCTGAAATTAATTTTCTATGGTTCATGGTTTTAATAAACTTATTAAATGAAAACTTTTTCCAAGACTTTCAAGAAACACTTTCGGTGGAAAATATAGTTGAATGAGGTTATTCTTGATGATTATTACCATAGATTGTAAAAACCTACTATCTGTTCGTACTATTTATCTGTTGCTCTCAGGATTTGGCATTGTTATTTTCTGTTATTTCAATCATTGTCACAATTTTCATCATATTACGATTTTTCATTAGATCTCTTTCCTCCCCGAACTTTTGTTTAGTTATTTTCTTTACTTCTGTATGTTAGAACTAGTACGAGCACCTAGAGGGGGGGTGAATAGGTGATTAAGATAATTTTTATAAATTCGTAACAGAATGTAGACAACTTATTTTCTGACAGATTAAGGAATTAAAAACAGCAAACGATATAAGTGAAAACAATATAAAGTAAAAGGATTAGGGATAGAGAATCAAGACTCAAGATTTATAGTGGTTCGGCTTAGACCAAGCCTACGTCCACTCTCCCGCACGGACAGCCCTCGGCTGGATTTCACTAAGAATCAAAAAGAGAATTTACAGTCTCACGTCCTGAATCCACAAAGTGTAGAGACTCTACTACACTTCCTCAAGGTCTCACCACACCCGCCTCTTTGATTACAAGTATAGCTCGAAGGATAAGATCACATAATAACAAAGAGATTCAGACTTTGGAATTCTTCTATTTGGCAATCTTGAACAACTTGAGCGTCTCCCTTTTAAATACTTCTTCATGCCTTCATTACCGTTGGCACATTCCAAAGAAGTTCTTCCAATCAACCCGTTGACAGAATCAATTTAGAGAGATCTCGAGCTCTTCAAGGAAAATGTTGATAGCCCATCAATCCTGCTCGCCCATACAATCAGGATCTTGGTTTCCATAAGTAGAACCTTCCAAGTATAAGTTGCGAATCCAGAGAATTTAGATTATTCGAATACGAATAGAAGATATTGTTGTGCTAATTACAGTCGAGAGATATTCCTTAACCGTTGGAGTCAAAACCACACTAGAAGTAATCAGAATAGAAGTTTTAACTTTGTCGGTCTGGAATCTGTCCATGAGAGTTAGACTTTGAAACTTGAGTCTTGATGTCTTCGGACTTTGGTCTTCGACTTTGCGCAAGAGTCTCGCAAGTCTTCGACTAGATCGATGGAAATGTTTTGTTGACTTTAAAATACCTTAAGAGAATTTTTCCAACAATCTGCCCCTTTTTGATGGTGACAAAATTTTCCTGCAGATTTGAATACAATTGCCCTGCAACACAACATTTAAGCTAGCAATGATGTCTCATAAAAGATTAGAGTAAAGATAGTAAAAGTTGTCCTGTACACAGATTTGTCCTATACACAGATCTGCATCCACAGAAAACAAATTAGTCCTGTACGGATACTAATCAACTATCTTTATCTAACTTAATAGCTTAAAGTATTGCAATAATAAGCAAGCAATCTAAAACTCAAGATAAAATCATAAAGTCAATCACAACTAAACAAAATATTGAATCCAAAGAGTGTTTAAAAGTTGAAAGTTTGGAATGGAAATCTGCAAAAACTTCTCCTCCTTTTTGTCAGCATAAAAAGGTGAGAAAGTCAGGGTGCGCGAGGAATGCGAACAAGTTGAAAGTCTTCCATTGACTTGACAGTTTCCTCCAGTTTCCTCAAATCCTCCTGCAGTTGAGTGAGAGCTGTGCCTTTGGTAGTGGCCTGAACCTGAAGTTGAATATCTTTAATTTGATCATGTAAGGAGATGAACATGGCATGATTCTCATTCTGCAGTGTCTGGAATTCGCATCCTAAAGCATATATCTGGCCTTTGAGCTCCAAAATGATTTCAAGCAGTCTTCCAAAATCTCCTGAATGGTCAGTTTGCGTGCTTGCTTTAACATGGTCTGATTGTGGAGTTAAGCCAGTGGAGCGAATATCAGCAGGAAGATCAATATTTGGAGATGTTGCCTCTTCCTCAGGAAAATGAGAGGTATGGACATCCTCTGCACCAGCAGGTGATCGACTAACACTTGCACTGGTAAAGGTTAAGAGAGGAACACTCTGTCTTTGAATATCTCCCCCTGTTTCAATGCCTTCTGGAGGAGAGAAGTATTCTACTTGCTGAGAAACTTCTTCAGTGTCAAGATGTCTTTGATCCACCTTTTCTACTGGAGAATCTGCACGACCTTCTTCAGCATGTTGTTCTTCTGGCTGTTGCTGTGAGTCTGTTCTAGCTGTGTCTTCTTCTTCTTCTGTCTGCATGAATTCCTTCTCCTGGTTCCCTTTCTTAGTTTCTTCTTCAACTGGACATTCTTGTTCTGCTGACTTAGTAACATGATGTTGAGAAACAAAGGCAGAGATAGGAATATCATCCTCATCATCTTCATCCTGCAAGATGATCGCCCTCCTCTTCTTGGTAGGACCAATCATAGGATCTTTTCCTTTCCTCTTTGCAGCAGATGAGTCTTGTCTGGTCTTGACAGGGTTTTTCTCCTTGAACTGCTCAAGCTTTTTGCTAAGTTCTTTCAGACGCATTTTCGTAATCATTCTCAGCCCGATGACCATTTGATCATTAGTCTTCACACACAGAATGTTGGGAGGCTAAATGTTCAAATGTCTGAATAAACGAGTTATGCGAGCAGCATAAGGGAGTTTTCCCTTGTCCTTCGCCATAGACCGATACATGTGGAACATGATGGTATGGGGCAAGGAAAAGTTATGGCCGATCTTGATGGCATACATCAGTTTTGCTTCAGAAATGGATACATTGTCTTCGATGTCGACTTAGGTCCGAGACAGCTTGATCACAATTTTATGAAGCAGTAATGTTTGAAGCACTCATCCTCGAATAGGAGAGACGTCCTTCTGCGATTCTATCTCTTGCAAGCTCCAGAGTTGCATGGTTAACAGACACAGAAATTGATTGGAAAGCTCCTCTTTCCACACCAATAATGTCAGCCAGAGTATCTGTATCAACCACATACGCTTTATCCCTCACACTAAATGAAAAACTGTTTGCATCAAGAAAACTGAGGTTAGAGTAAAAATAAGCCGTCGGCTTAGAATGAGCAACCTCGCTCTCGCATTGTAATTGATGAAGTTGAAGCTTCTCAAACTTCTCCCTTAAATTGATGCTTAACAGATCGAGAAAATCAAAATCCCCGGTTCGTGGGTTCATCACCCCACGCTTCAAGCAATCTTGCATACACCGCTTATGTTCCTCCGATCGAAACAATTCGTCTCTCTTTCCCGAAGAGTTGCAGCCACACCCATCCTAAGCTTAAAATGCACAAACATCTTCTCATCATCATCTTTTCCCTCAGCCGATTGACACTACCAAAGCGAGGGTCACTCGGAAAGTTTGCAAAAGTCTTTCGCTTTGTTCCAACAGAACAACACCCGATCTTTCCATCACGTTAGAAAATGAGTCTCATTTCTATAGCCCTTCTCTTTCAAGAACTCGTCTATAAACGTCATTGCAGAACCCCCTTCCTTCAAAGCAGAATAAAGCCTATAAACAAATGCTGGCTTAAGAAACCTTACTGGTTCTACATCTTCAATGATGTCTTCCTTTGCATGTTGAGGGTTACGAACATGTGATCTAGTGGAAAAAGTGCGCTGTTGAGAATGTTGATGCATCTGTCCACTTGGAAAGTCTCCTTCTTCAGTAAGATCTAAGTGCGTAGGCCCCTCACCCGAGCCTTGTGGTCCCTTGCTTGCTATTCTAGAAGATTTCCTTTGGTACGACAATGTCACTGTCTTTGAGAGAACTTTCACACTTGTATCGCAAGAAATGTGAAAACTTGAAGAGATGAACTTGCGAAGGAAAATCTCAGAGGGTGAAAAATTTGTGTTCTAGGGTTTTTGGGTAAAATGAGAAGTGGAAGAGAGAGAGTATAAAATGCAATCGATACGGGGTATCTGAAGTGTCACAAAAAAGAAAAAATGAAAATGCCTTTTCAAAAATAACTGCATTTTTAAACAAATTGATAACCACCCTTTTTAAAGAAATAACTGCCTTAATAAAATCAATTAGAGATTAACAAGCAGTCTTACCTTTTCGAGATATCGTTTTAAGAAGATAAATGAACTGTAATTGAAATAACTTACAGTAGTGACGTTTGGTCTTCTAAGTCTGAATCTTTTGAGTCGATACTTTTGAGACTTAGATTTCGAGTCCGAACTTCAACAGTCTTCGGGAGATAAAATGTTGAGTCTTGAATGAATAGACTCAAATAAACTTTTCTCAAGCGACTTTGTGAAGATGTCCGCGCTGATTCTTTGAGTCGATAAACCGTATCAAGACTTCTTTATTCTGAACATGATCTCTTATAAAATGATGTCGAATCTAAATATGTTTTGCTCTGGAATGTAGAATAGGATTCTTTGTAAAATTGATTGCACTAGTATTGTCACATTTGATCTCGGTACAAGAGTCTTCGATACCAAAGTCTCGTAGTTGTTGTTTTATCTAGAGTATTTGAGAACAACAACTTCCAAGGGCTACGTATTCTGCTTCAGCTGTTGAAAGAGCTACGGTACTTTGCTTCCTTGAGAACCAAGATATTGCCCTGTTATTGAGTAATTGACAAGTGCCAGAAGTGCTCTTTCTTTCAACTCTACAACCTGCAAGATCTGCGTCTGAATAACCAAGAAGAGTAAAGTCTCATTCTTTGGGATACCATAGACCAATCTTAGCAGTAGTTGCAACATATTTAATTATACGTTTAGCAGCACTTAGATGAGATTCCTTAGGATCTGATTGAAACCTAGCACATATGCAAACACTAAATAATATGTCAGGTCTAGATGTAGTAAGATAAAGAAGTGAACCAATGATACTCCTGTATAGTTTTTGGTCGACTTTCTTCCCTGTTTCATCTTTGTCTATCTTCAAAGAATTTGACATAGGTATGTCAGTCTTTTTGCAATTCTCCAAACCGAACTTTTTAACAAGTTCTTTTGCATATTTTTCTTGATGAACAAAGATTCATTCTTTCGGTTGTTTCACTTGCAAACCAAGAAAGAAGGATAGTTCACCCATCATGCTCATCTTGAATTCATCCTGCATAGACTTAGAAAATTTCTTGCACAAAGTCTCGTTAGATGATCCAAATATAATATCATCAACATAAATTTGAACAAGTAAAAAGCTTTTACCTTCCTTTTTAATGAATAAAGTAGTATCTACCTTTCCTTTAGTGAAACCACTTTGAATTGAAAAGTTACTTAGCCTTTCATACCAAGCTCGAGGAGCTTGTTTCAATCCATATAAAGCCTTCTTCAATCCGAACACGTAGTTTGGTTTCTTTGAGTCTTCAAATCCAGGAGGTTGTTCCACATAGACTTCTTCTTGAATAAATCCATTCAGAATGCGCTTTGACGTCCATTTGGAATAACCTGAAATTCTTATAGCATGCAAAAGCAAGTAATAATCTGATTGCTTCTAACCTTGCTACAGGAGCATAAGTCTCATCATAGTCTATCCCTTCTTCTTGCGTGTATCCTTTAGCCACGAGTCTTGCTGTGTTTCTTGTCACTTTGTTTTTTTCATCAACTTTGTTCCTGAAAACCCATTTAGCTCCAATAACAGATTTACCTTTTGGTTTAGGAGTTAATTCCCAAACGTCGTTAATACTGAATTGTCTGAGCTCTTCTTGCATTGCTTCAATCCAGCTTTCATTAGCTAAGGCTTCTTTAATGTTTTTGGGTTATATTTCAGAAATAAGTGCAACAGCACTAGACTCTTCTCGCCTTTTGGATCTTGTTCGAATTCCCTCATTAACGTTTCCAATAATGAGTTCTTCGAGATGACTAGATTTGTGCTTCCAGTTACTAGATAGTCTGATAGGTTGTTGATCTTTTTCTTGAGTTGATTCTTCATTAGTAACTTGTTGTACTGCTTCTGAATTTTGAACTGTTTCAAGGGAGGTAGATCTAGTAGAGTCTTGGAGCAGACTCCCGATTCTTCGCCTCCGAATTGGCTGAATTTGTGGAGAGTCTTGAAATTTGATATTCATTGATTCTTCCACAGTTTGAGTTTTCTTGTTGAATACTCTGTAGGCTTTGCTTGTAGTTGAGTAACCAAGAAAAAATCATTCATCTGATTTTTCTTCAAACTTACCAACTCGATCATTTGCATTTTTCAGAATAAAGCATTTACAACCAAATACTTGAAAATAAGAAATAATTGGTTTCTTACCTTTAAAAATTTCATAAGGAGTTTTCTCAAGAATTGGTCTTAAAAACACTCTGTTAATAATATAGCAAGCAATTGAAACAGCTTCAGCCCAAAACCGTGAAGAAATATTACTTTCAATCAAAAGAGTCATTGCCATTTCTTGTAAAGACCTATTCTTCCTTTCCATAACTCCATTCTGTTCTGGTGTATATGGAGAGGAGAATTTATGCTGAAAACCAGACTCATCACAAAATTTAGCAAAGTCTTGATTTTCAAACTCACCTCCATGATCTGTACGAATGCTTGAAATAGTGTGACCTTTCTCATTCTGCACATTCTTAGCAAATTTTGAAAAATGAGAGAAAGTCTCAGACTTACTTGCAAGAAAGTAGACCCAAGTAAATCGTGAATAATCATCCACTATTACTAGGCAGAACCTTTTTCCACCAATGCTTTGTGTTCTTGTAGGTCCAAATAAATCTATATGCAGAAGCTGCAGTACACGATTAGTGGAAACTTTATTTATTGGTTTGTAAGAGTTTCTAACCTGTTTACCCAATACGCATGGTGTGCATAGATCAGACTTTAAGTAATTGAGAATAGGCAATCCTCGAACAAGTTTGTTGGAAGAGATCTTGGTAATTTGCTTCATGTTGGTATGGCCAAGCTTTCTGTGCCATAGATTAGCTTCATCTTGTACTGATATTAAGCACTGTGATCTTTCTTGATTCACATCCAGAAGATAGATATTTCCATGTCTACGTCCAGTAAAAGATTGAGTAAAGTCTTTACTGATTCCTGAGCACGTTCCTTCTTGGAAATTGATCTTGAATCCAGTATCGCACAATTGGCTTATGCTAAACAAATTGTAATTTAATCCTTCCACTAAGGAAACATTGTTGATTGATAGACTTCCAATTTTTACTGTTCCGCGACCAATAATCCTCCCTTTGTTGTTACCACCAAAAGAAACTTTTCCTCCATCTATCTGGACAAGTTTTATGAAGCATCCTGAATCTCCTGTCATATGTCTTGAGCAACCACTATCTAGATACTATTTTATCTTCCTTTTGATAGTGACCTCAAGCTCACTATCTGAGTCTGTATCTGTCTCAAGGTCTGAGTCTGAATCAGATTTTGCCATCAAACAGATATTGGCATAATCATCATCACTTTCTTCACATTCGCATCACCCAAGTCTCTTGCTTTGAGTGCCTTTCTGTATTTCTCAGCCTTTCCTTTCATTTTCCTGAACAGAGGACAGTTGGGTCTGATGTGTCCCTTTTTCTTGCATTCAAAGCAAGTCACTTCTTTGTTGAAATCATCTTCCTCTATTGATTTGTTCTGAAACCTTTGTGAGCTTTGTTTCTTCCAATTGAATTTTCTTCCCTTTCTGTTCAACTTTCTGAATCTTTTTTATCATGAGTGCCAGTTCTTCATCATCTAGATCTTCTTCGGAGTCTGTAGCATCAGAATAATCATTAGACTTTAATGCAATAGATTTCTTACCTTTTGAATCTTCTTCTTCGTTGGTGTGCTCTACTTCGTAAGACTGAAGAGTTCCAACCAGTTCATCTACAGAGAGTGGAGCAATCCTCTATGTCTCCCTTATTGAAGTTTTTATGTAATTCCATCTTTAGAGAGTCCCACACGTAAGTTTGTTGACCTTCATGTGTCCCGAGATTGGATGTCCCTAATATTCAAGACCATTCACAATTTCAGTAAAACGGCTAAACATGTCAGTTATTGATTCTCCTGATCTCATCTTGAAAACTTTATATTGTCCCAAAAGAATGTTGATCCTTGTCTCTTTTACTCGATCAGTTCCTTCATAGGTGATGTGAAGCCTATCCCAGACTTCTTTTGCTATATCACAAGAGGATATTCTGTTATACTCAGTAGGGGATAAAGCACAATATAAGGAATAAATGGCTTTAGCGTCAAGAGTCTGTCTCTTGGTTATTTCTTTTTGAGTCATCTCGATAGGAACAGCAACTTCTTTTCCTCTCTCTGATTTTGATACAGCAGCAGGAATGATTCCTTTGTCTACTACTTCCCATTCAAAGGGATCTTTCGATCTTAGGAATGCTTTCATCTTATTTTTCCATATGCTGTAGTCTTTTCTATCAAAGTATGGAGGTCTGGTGTTGCTTTGACCTTCAACCAACCCTGTAGGCAACATACTAGCCATAGATCTTTTACTTAGAAGTAAAAACGCTTCTAATAAACGAGTACACAAGCTCTGATACCAATTGCTAGAACTAGTACGAGCACCTAGAGGGGGGTGAATAGGTGATTAAGATGATTTTTATAAATTCGTAACAGAATGTAGACAACTTATTTTCTGACAGACTAAGGAATTAAAAACAGCAAACAATATAAGTGAAAACAATATAAAGTAAAAGGATTAGGGATAGAGAATCAAGACTCAAGATTTATAGTGGTTCGGCTCAGACCAAGCCTACGTCCACTCTCCCGCACGGACAACCCTCTGGCTGGATTTCACTAAGAATCAAAAAGAGAATTTACAGTCTCACGTCCTTGAATCCACAGTGTAGAGACTCTACTACACTTCCTCAAGGTCTCACCACACTTCAGTCTCTCTTTTGATTACAAGTATAGCTCGAAGGATAAGATCACATAATAACAAAGAGATTCAGACTTTGGAATTCTTCTATTTGGCACTCTTGAACAACTTGAGCGTCTCCCTTTAAATACTTCTTCATGCCTTCATTACCGTTGGCACATTCCAAAGAAGTTCTTCCAATCAACCCGTTAGACAGAATCAATTTAGAGAGATCTCGAGCTCTTCAAGGAAAATGTTGATAGCCCATCAATCCTGCTCACCCATACAATTAGGATCTTGGTTTCCATAAGTAGAACCTTCCAAGTATAAGTTGCGAATCTAGAGAATCTAGATTATTCGAATACGAATAGAAGATATTGTAGTGCTAAGTCCAGTCGAGAGATATTCCTTAACCGTTGGAGTCAAAACCACACTAGAAGTAATCAGAATAGAAGTTTTAACTTTGTCGGTCTGGAATCTGTCCATGAGAGTTAGACTTTGAAACTTGAGTCTTGATGTCTTCAGACTTTGGTCTTCGACTTTGCCTAAGAGTCTGCAAGTCTTCGACTAGACCGATGGAAATGTTTTGTTGACTTCAAAATACCTTAAGAGAATTTTTCCAACACTGTATACATCTCAATGACTTTTTCTCATATTTATCTTCCTTTTGTAGTTAGTCATGTGTGCAATCACAAACCTCAAAATGCTAGAAAAATAAGTTTGGACGTGATAATGATTGAATCGACCGAAGAACATTGCCAAGGGAAAAATAATGGAAAATTATATTTCCCCTCAACATTCGTCCATTGTTTCCGAAGCCTATACTTGAAAGCCGCCAATCGTGAATTTAGCTTCGTGCGATTAACCCGTCCACATTAACAATGTAGCTTAACATCAAATGTTGTACGTACCACCAATGCCTATGTCTATGGTTGGTAGCATTCCATCAAACCAAATCAGGAATGAGCTGATGCATCAACTACCGAACAAGATCGTCATTATTATCCCTCGACGTGGTACTTGATAACTTTTGAAGGAAGCACGACAAAGGTCTATGCGCTTCTGTCTTCATCAATCCAAGCTGCTAATGCTCAAGATAGTCATAACGACATCGGCACTGGGATTATCTCGGTAATGCATTGCTAGATAACCTTCGAAGAAAACCCAACAGAGGTCGATGTGCCTCCACCTTTGTCAACACAAGCTGCTAGTGCTTGAGATGATAACCATAACAATGTTGGTTTTCATGGCTCACCTCTGATGGTGGCTGCGGCGGAGGTGGGGGCATCAACTCCAGAGCAATCACGGGCGACAAGACCAGAATTAGGATCATTCGATCGATATGATGAATTGAGAAAGCTTTTGCGATATAGATGATCCAGTGCGAATTTCTTATGGAAGTAGAAACTTTAGTTTTATATGATCGGTGATGTTTACTATAAAGTCTTCCCCATAAATATTTTTTGACCCGTCGTGATGTGAAGAAGACGGTTTGCAAGTTATTCTATCAAAGAGTAATTACTAAAATTTGTTGTTGTTTCTGATTAACTTTTATTATTATAATCTAATCGAATACCCTGAGGTAGGCAATTTATGTGTCATAAGCTTTATTCTTTGGTGGATCCTGCACGATGTTTGCCGATAAAAAATTAGGTTAACATGTTACGTCAAACGAATCGGTTTGTTAGGGGAGAGATACCTTGACTCGGGCAACGCTCTTTTCAGCCAAGAGCATAGCGCAATCCGTTAACAACCAGATTGTCAACGGGCTGAAAGCACCGTTGGAGTACTCGCAAGAGCATCCTCGACATCCGTCTCTCCTCATCAACTCCAAGGCCCCTCTCGCAAGAGCCTCATCAACTCCAACGTCCCTCTCGCAAGAGCCTCATCAACATCCGTCTCTCCTCATCAACTCCAAGGTCCCTCTCGCAATAGCCTCATTGATGGTTTTATTAGTGATGGGCTTAAGGCCCGTCCGCCCATGTTGGGCTTAAGGTAGGGATGGGCTTAAGGCCCGTCCGCCCATGATGGGCCTAAGAGCCCGGCCTGCAAGAATAAGGCCCTTGAATGGAGGGACCTATAAAAGGGATGAGAGAGAGAGAGAACATACCTTTTGGCATTATTGCATTCTTCCTCATACTCTCTCTCAAGAACACTCCCAAAGAAGAAAGGATTCTTCAAGAGGCGACACCATCTTCCTTCTAAGGCGAATTGTCGTCATCGGAACAAACAGGATCAGTTTCTCTTCTTCATATCGGCGTCGGTGTCTAATCTCGTGGCTAACAAGGTACGCTCGAATCCGTGGTGTGCTTTACGATCGGTGATACGTGTTTATTCTAGGGCTTATCTTCCGCATTCGTTTTAGGGATTCGATTTAGTGTCGAATCCGGTTTTCGGGGATCCGTTATTCCCAACATTGGTATCAGAGCCCTAGTTCACGTTTTTCCCGAAATATTTGATGTTTTTTGATTGATTTTTTGCGAAAGTAATTCGGCCGTACGGATCGGGCGAGAAATCCCGACACCCGAGCATTTGTTCGCCCATTTTTTCAATTTTTTCGTAAGTCGAAATCGAAGTCCGATGGCATTGGGAGAAAGGGGACGTCGAGACGAGTCCGCGACATGTCGCACGCCGCCGGGGAACCGCCACACGCGCCCGGATGCGTTGGTTCGTCCCCGCCGGCGTGCGTGCGGCACACGCGCCGGCCGGCGAACCGGCGCGCGCGCCGGGAACCGGGCACGCGCCGGTCCACGGACCGACGTGCGGCGGCGACGTCGCATGATGTCACCTAACGGTCGGTAACCGCCGGGATGACGTCATCGATGACGTCGCACCAACGTCGTTGGCCGGGCGGTCACCGGCCGGCGACCGACCGGCGACCCGACCCAACCCGACACGCGACGCATGGCACGCGCGCGGCAGTGCCGGCCGACGTCGCGTGGACGTCGGCCCCGCGACGCGGCGCGGCAGACGTCGGTTCGGCCGGCTCGACCGGCGACCGCCCGACGCGGACCGGCCGGACCGTTGACCGCGACCGTTGACCGTTGACGACCGTTGACCGTTGACGACCGTTGACCGTTGACTTCACCGTTGACCGGACGTTGACCGTTGACCGACGATCGTTGACCGTTGACCGTTGACCGTTGAAAAAAAAAAAAAAAGAATGTGTTTCTTTTTCAATTATGTCTATGTGGATTATATGTAATCCATTTTATTTGTTCTGCATTTGTTGCAGGAACAATGCGTCCCCTTCAATTACGCACGCCTATTTGCGTAATTACCGATAAACAAAAGGCAAGGCTTTCTGAGTTAATAGTTGACCTGACTGATTATCGGTGGGAGAGTGGTGACTTAATTGATCATGTTCTTGAAGTCAACGGGAAGATACAAAAGGTCATATGGAATGGTCGTCCCATGCCATAGTCTGAGATGGTGCGATTTTTTATTAACACTCTTCCACCTGAATGGCAAGATGTGTTGAATCGCGTATGGGATGTCAACAGAGCTGCTTCTTATAAGAAAATTGTGATGGATTTTGTAAATGAATATTATTGTATTGTTACAAGGGAAAAGATCATGAAATTGAACAAAAAGGATCTTTCCCTGTTCACTTTATGAAGTTGTGTTAGTTGTTTTTGGCGATTGTTATTTAGTGTGCTTAGTGGACATCTTTTGTAATGTATACTACCGATTGTTGTTAATGTAGCAACCTATATGTTAGTGGTATTATATGAAAGCATTTTTATTATATTGTATGTCAATTATCTCGTTGCTTTCTGTTATTCTTCGGTTGTCGTGGGTAGTTAGATGTGGGTAATTATAGAAGTTTTTGTAGCTTCATAGAATTGATTTTGCATATGACAATCATATTAATGATAGTTTTAAGTTAGGATTTTTGGAGGATGATTGGAAACGTAGTGACCTTTTGATTCTAAAACCTTACTTGAAATTATTCATTAATATGATGGGTCTGCAAAAGGGATGCATAAATAATAGGCATTAATAACTCGTGCACATATGTCCGATGTGTTCGATCAATGGCTTCTGAGCCACAAAGAGCATAGTTGCCGAGCTGAACAAAGGTGAAAAGCTCATTGGTGACAACTATGAAATTTGGCAAATGAGAATTCAATATGTGCTGGAAAAGCAAAAAACACTAAAAGCTCTTGACCATGTTATGGAAGATCTTGAGAATGCCGTGCGCCACCTTGAGATAGCTTATCATCGTCTCAAGGCATTTGAGCAGGACACAGATATTTGCTGTGTTGCTTTAAGCTTAGAAGGAGCTTCAAGCTCTAAGCGCAAGCGGATTGATTCGTTCAATATGTGGCAAAGCAAGGGATCAAGTCCTTCTTGCAAGAAACCAAGAATTAACCAACAAATAAGAGGAAAACGTCCTCATGTGAAGAATATCTCAAGGGTGAAATGTTACAACTGTGACCAGAGGGGTCACTATGCCCGCAATTGTCGCGAGCCAAAGAAGGTACACACCCCTTGTACTATTGGGAACTTTGCGTATGTGTCAAGTTCTATATTCTTAACTGAATCTAATCCTCTGTGGACTGTAGATTCAGGAGCGACAGACCATGTAGCGAAGGATAGAGAATCCTTCGTAGAATTTCGACAGTTCCGACTAGAACTAAGTGGATCTATGTGGGAAACAACTCCAGCTGAAGTAAAAGGAATTGGCACTCGCCAACCGAACATGCGTGGTGGACGCACGTTATTCCTACCGATGTGTTGTATGCTCCGGAGATTCGTCGAAATTTAGTGTCTGTTCTAGTGTTGGTTAAATTTGGTTTTAATGTGAACTTCCATAAAAGAGGTGTAGATTTGTATTTGGATACAAACTACTATGGTTGTGGTTATTTTCTGGATGGTTTCATTGTATTAGATATTGATTATGTTAATGCAAATGTTTGTTATTCCCTTCTCACGTCTCCTAATACATATGATAATGATGTGAATGTATGGCATGCTAGACTTGGTCACATTGGCCAACAAAGCGTATGAATAGACTAGCCAAAAGGGCTTGTTGGGCAACATTGAAAAGTCGATTTGCCTATATGTAAGCATTGCCTAGAAGGGAAAACGACAAGGGAACCATTTGGAAAAGGTAAAAGAGCTGAATTTCCTCTACATTTAATCCATACTGACGTCTGTGGTCCAATGAATGTGAGAGGAAGGCATGGGGCTGTTTATTTCATCACTTTTATAGATGATTATACTCGATTCGGATATGTCTATTTGATTTCTCATAAATCTGAAGCAATAAGTTGTTTCAAAAGGTTTATGAACTTGGTAGAAAATCAATTAGTCAAGAAAATAAAAGCATTGAGATCCGATCGAGGTCGAGAATATTTATCTGATGAGTTCAGAAAATTATGTGATGAAAAAGGAATAGAAAGACAGTTGTCTATTCCATATACTCCTCAACAAAATGGTGTTGCGGAGAGAAGAAACAGAACCCTACCGGAAATGGTTAGGTCCATGATGGCGCATGCTAACTTACCTATTACCTTTTGGAGTGATGCGTTGTTAACCGCTGCCTATATACTTAACCGCGTGCCTTCCAAATCAGTTACTTCCACTCCATATGAGTTATGGACGGGTAGAAAACCGGACTTAAGTTTTCTTAAGCCATGGGGTTGTGCTGCCTATACACATGAGTCCTCTCACAAGTTTGGGAAATTGGGTCCCAGAGGAAAGAAGAGTATTTTCATAAGATACTCGGAACACTCAAAAGGGTATGCGTTCATAGGTGAGCAGGAAAGTGGGAGTATAACTGAATTTGAATCACGGGATGTCACATTCTTAGAGGATGAATTTCCTAAGAAGGGCGAAATAGGGGAAGATCACTCCCTATTTGAAACCTTGGATCAAGATAATGATCTTAGTGGAGTTCGTCCAAGTGGGAGTAATATGAGAAGTGATGGATTGAATTCTACTCATTCTCAATTGCAACCACATAATGAGACGACATCATTATCTAATCCAAGTGGGAGTATAATGGGGAATGATGTGCAAAGTGTACAATCTCCCATACGGCGAACAAGTCGCCAAAGTATTCCCCGTCGACGTTTTGACATTGAAGGGGAAACTTTTATGGTTGCTCCACAAGATGAGGATGAGCCAAGAAATATTAATGAGGCTCGAATTGCCCTAGTAAGGAAAATGGATTCATGCAATGGAAGAGGAAATGGAGTCAATGAAATCAAACCAAGTCTGGGAACTGGTTGATCTTCCAAAAGGACGCGAGCTATTGGGAACAAGTGGGTTCTCAAAATAAAACGAAAGGCTCATGGCTCGATAGAAAGGCATAAGGCTCGCCTTGTGGCGAAGGGGTATAATCACGGGAAGGAATTGATTATGAAGATACGTTTTCTCCCGTAGTGAGATTTACCTCGATTCGCATTATTCGGCAATAGTAACTAGTATGGATCTTGAGTTACATCGATGGATGTAAAGACCGCTTTCCTCAATGGAGAATTAGAGGAAGAAATATACATGGAACAATCTACTGGTTTCATAGTGAAAGGCCAAGAAGAAAATGTATGTCGACTTTTGAGATCGATATACGGCCTAAAGCAGTCATCAAGACTATGGTATATACGTTTTCATAATGCCATAATGGCATATGATTTTACAATGATTGATGAGGATCATTGTGTATATATCAAAAGATCCAAAGATCAATTTGTGATCATATCATTATATGTTGATGATATACTAATTGCCGGAAGCAATATGGAGTTTGTTAATACTATTAAGAGTTGGTTATCTTCCAACTTTGAGATGAAAGATATGGGTGAGGCTGCATACATTCTTGGAGTTAAGATTTCAAGAGATCGTTCGAAGAGATCGTTGTCTCTTTCGCAAAGAAACATATATAAATAAGGTTCTTGAACGATTTCGTATGCAAGATTGTAAACCCATAGACACTCCTATTGCGAAAGGTGAAGGATTGAGCCACGGATCGTGTCCGAGGACTCCACAAGAGAAGGAACAAATGAAACATGTTCCTTATGCTAGTGCAGTTGGGAGCTTGATGTACGCTATGATGTGTACAAGACCCGACATATGTTTTGCGGTTGGGATGGTGAGTAGATACCAATCCAATCCAGTCCAAAGACATTGGAAAGCCGTGAAGAGAATACCGAGGTATCCGAAGGGAACCGCTGATTTCAAGTTGAATTACCAAGGAAAGGATCTGCGACTTGAAGGCTATTCGAGATGCTGATTGGGGAGGAGATTTAGATGAAAGAAAATCTACATCGGGATTTGCTTTCTATCGAACAATGGCGCCATATCATGGAGCAAGAAGAAGCAAACGTGTATAGCCTTGTCCACGATGGAAGCTGAGTTCGTGGCATTATCGCAGCGGTACAAGAAGGAGTTTGGCTTAAGAGATTTTTGGATCATTTAGGTGTTGATGAGAAAGCTGCAAATCCATTATTAGTTAATTGTGATAGCCAAGCAGCTATAGCGTACACCAAAGATCCAAAATATCATGGCAAGACCAAACATATAGATACCAAGTATAACTTTATCAAAGATATGGTTGCACAAAAGGATGTGAACTTACGGTACATATCTACGCATAGAATGGTAGCAGATCCTATGACAAAGCCAATACCTAGAGATGTGTTTTGTGGTCATGTAAAATCTCTAGGATTGCGTAGAGTCCGATGTACCTTGGATATTGTAATTTTCCTGAGTTGTTCACATTTAATGAATTTGAGTTTTCATTATTAATGCCTATGAATCTTTGTTTGATCTTTATGCATCTTAATGCTCAAGTGCATTACATTAAGTTGAGAAAGTATGTCGGACAGATAAGAGATTAGCCCACTCACACGGGTAATCGCCTCTATTTACTATGTGATAAATAGAGATGAGACGGTTTTTAAGCTTATTATCTAGGTGATAATCGAGAGCTCAAGCTTAAAATAAATATGTCGCCTTAACTGAGTGTTAAGATGAGGACATGATATGTACTATGTCCGAAAGTAAAATACCCCACATATTTTACTTTATCTGTCTAAGATGCCGATGTGAGTTTCGATGAATTTTGTGAACGAGTAGATACGTGAACTCAAGTTAGACATTGGGTATGTCTCGAACTATCATCTGTACGGTATTGATGGTGTAGACATACGCTCCATGGGAAAGGAGTTAATACCGTAATACGTATTTCATACTACATATGCATGAGACGACCAATAAGAGTGGCAAAAGTTTGATCTCAACTTTTATGCCGTATGAGACTCTTGAGGAAAAGAGTTCCTCAATTTTTAGTGCCCTCATGACTTTTACTTATTCTCAAGATTTCAATTTAGTGTTTGCTATCTTAGAATGTTGCCAATGGTCATGAGTTGATTCGATCTAATGGGACATTACTAGAAAAGCAAGTTGAACCGAAGTTGAGAGTTTGAAGGAAAGAGGAAGATCGATTTTGGAGAATCACATTGTAGTTTTGTATTCACCGGGTCGACCAATTATGACTGTCTTTGGGATAATCATAATTGTGAATACATTATATATATCATTGTTTAAAAGAGATCAAGAGAGATATAAATGTGATCAATCGATCTAGGGTACTGCATACAAAATCTACTCAGAGTGTGACGCCCAATATGAGCTGCTATATATTCCTAACAGATGTATAGCAACGAGCTCTCAAAGTATGCTGGTCGCACGGATTATTCACCGGTATGAATGTTGAAGAGAGGTAAAGAGAATACTGTTCGGCCCACCATGTGCGAGTGGGAGATGATGGTTTTATTAGTGATGGGCTTAAGGCCCGTCCGCCCATGTTGGGCTTAAGGTAGGGATGGGCTTAAGGCCCGTCCGCCCATGATGGGCCTAAGAGCCCGGCCTGCAAGAATAAGGCCCTTGAATGGAGGGACCTATAAAAGGGATGAGAGAGAGAGAACATACCTTTGGCATTATTGCATTCTTCCTCATACTCTCTCTCAAGAACACTCCCAAAGAAGAAAGGATTCTTCAAGAGGCGACACCATCTTCCTTCCAAGGCGAATTGTCGTCATCGGAACAAACAGGATCAGTTTCTCTTCTTCATATCGGCGTCGGTGTCTAATCTGTGGCTAACAAGGTACGCTCGAATCCGTGGTGTGCTTTACGATCGGTGATACGTGTTTATTCCCGGGCTTATCTTCCGCATTCGTTTTAGGGATTCGATTTAGTGTCGAATCCGGTTTTCGGGGATCCGTTATTCCCAACACTCATCATCATCCGTCTCTCCTCATCAACTCCAAGGTCCCTCTCGCAAGAGCCTCATCAACATCCGTCTCTCCTCATCAACTCCAAGGTCCCTCTCCCTCTCTCTGTCTCTCTCTCTGTCTTCCCGATTCTCCTTCTGCTTTGCTACTGTGCGATCGCTAGAATCCGGTGGCGTCTAACGTATGGAGGTTTTGGATCTGTGCCGTGGCCTTTTATTGTGTGGTTTTGGATCGTGCTTTGATGTGCATGTGGAGCGAGTTTGATTTTGTCCGTTTTGAGGTGACGCTATGAGAGATTCGCTTGGAATCTGCTAGATAATTGTCTAATTCCGGTATTAGGTGGAAGTTTTGGAACTAGAAGTTGCTGCAGGATTAAAATTTTCTTAGGCTCCATTCATGGTGGATGCTTTCTCTTTCTTTGTCATAATCTTTAGGTATAGAGACAAGGTTTGCTGTCACAGTACTGATAAGGGCCACATCAATCAGCCTTTTTGCCTTGCTTATCCTTTAACTAATAATGAGCCCTCTTACGTGCTGAAAGAGAACATCCGGGATCTTGTTTGTGCATTGTTATTCTATTTCCTTCAAACTCACTTCATTGATGTCGTGTGAAAGACAATTAATACTGGACTCATTAACTTGAAGTGTCAAGGGTGTGTAAATAAAAGATTCATTCTCCACTTTAACTGCAGTTCATAGATTTTCTGCAATAATATTTTCTACACGCACCATTTATGCATTGCAAACTCCATAGAGGATAATTAAAGAATTTTTCTTTCTTTTGCGAAAGTTGTACCTAATTCCTTGTTTTATTATAGCAATCAAATAACTCGAGGTCCAGAGGAAGTGACTTGGCCTGTCATGATGCGTTGACAAAAGGCAGCGAGACTACATGGTTTTCTTCCCTTTTTTTTTTCTTTTTTTTTTCTTTTTGGAAAAGAAATTTATCTGCTTTAGAACAAGGACATGAAAAAAATGATAAAGAAGAGAGAGAGAGAGAGAGAGAGAGTTGATCTTTACCTTTTCTACATGCCAAGCAATATGGCACTAAAAATCCTATACAAACAGACTCGGCCTGCTTCCCCAGATTTTATTTATTTATTATTATTTTTTTGGTTGAAGGGTCAAACTCGCACATCCTTTTGTGCGATATCCTTGTGTGCAATCTGACAGTAAAGCTTCTTTGCAAGTTTGATGTTAATCTAAGACCCTCTTTGAGTTACTTGCAAGTTAATGGATGCTATCTTTTTATTTTCTCAGTAAAATTTGTGGGTATGTTTGGAATAACATTTTTGTTTTTGGTCGGGGAATAACGTTCACTTTTAACTTTTTACAGTTTTTTTTTTCAGATTTAGCACTGCGAGCTATTGGATTTTTATTTTTTTAACTCAAAACAAAATTTTCAAAACATACATCAACATGTAAATTCACAAATTAGTTTTTTGTAAATTTTTTAAGGAAAGGGCACAATTGTCAGTTCCTTATAATACTCGAATAGCCTTTTGTTTCTTGTGAAACTTACTTACATCCTCATGCTTTAATCACACTTAGTCTGCTTACGTTTTTATCTCCAGCTTGATTTGTATTTGTAATGTTCAGAAGTTTTTTGGCCTGTAGGTCGTGATAGCTTGGTGACTCCATTGGAAATTTGAGGACTTAGGCCTAATTAACTTGATTGTGTGTAATCTAATATGTTTTTGTGGCAGCGCATTCGAGAAGGTGAGGTAAGTCTACCAACCTCGTGTTTAATGTTGGTGTAGGTTGGAGTAATAAGGGGTGGAGTCCTTGTTGACAATTTTATTTGTAGGTTGGTATAAGGAATGAATAATTATGTGGATGAATTTGAAGTGATGTTTGGATATAAACTATTGTGCTTGCTTCCATACATGTTCCAACACTACACTTATGCACACACAACCTGCGGTCAAACCCCGGCTGCACCCTTAGGGAACCCTTAGGAGGTGTCGAGGATTGATTGGACCATATGTAGTTTGCACCAATGGGACAATCATTCTCGATCCCACTCATTTCCTCGGAAGAAATAAGTCTAACCCACCCGCAGTTTGCAACATTGGGGAGGGCTTACTATTTCGTTGAGATGGGAGCCTTAAGCCTATAGTACACCATACTTGTTTAGGCGTCGAAACTTCACAAAGTCATGCGCATGTCTATGTGATTGAAACTCTGTCTCGCCAATCCACTGTAAGTATCTTTTTATCTTTCCTTTTTAATTTATTGCAATTTTTATTCTTTTATATTACTGTCTGGTTGGCCTTGTCCCTACTCCTATGAGGCATTCAGGTTTCGTTACCCTCTTTGTAATATTGCCCCACATTTATCATAAACTTAACTTTAATTCAAACGATTTGTTGGATTTAGCATCACACAATTTTCCTAACCCTTGAAAAGGTTTTTTTTTTTTTTTTTTTTTTTTAAAGAAAGTTATTGTCAAGTAGCAATCAAATAAAATTTTTTGAGGGCGGGTAATGTGGACATATGCTAGCTCGGATAAATTGCCATCTTTAATCTCCCAAAGGCCTTTGGTAATTTGGTGCTTCTTCCCAGTTAGTTGCATGAGTCTTCAATAATTTTTGGCTTTGAAGTGCTCTCGTGCTGCTTCTATAACATTTACATGTATATTTGAGTTAAATTGACTCTCTCTCTCTCTCTCTCTCTCTCTCTCTAGGTTTCGTTGGTGAAGCCGTAAAGTGATAGATCAAAGCTTGCACTTTTCAATGCCCTCTTCGCGTGATTTTGACTCCAGCCATCAAAGCTCCAGGTCGGTGCCATCGTCTCCTAAGAGACGAAGCTCTGGTTTGATGTCTTCAGCTTCGTCTTCTAGGAGAAGACGCTCGGTAGACTTTACCGAGCGATACTCAGCAGAGTTTGAGCATCATCTTCTTGGTAGTATTCACGAGGTATAATTTTCAGAAACATTATCTTTCCTAGGTATCATCTTGTTAAAATTTTAGATATTATGTATGCTGCCAATTGACTATGCAAGTGTTGACAGACACGGTGATCAACACCATCCCACATGAGTCCATCGAAAGTTCTGATCCTCCGATGACCCTGAATGGTTATGCCATTTCATGTGTTGTGGGGGCATCGATCGTCTCCCTATTATTGGGTCTTGGTTAGTCATCCAACTAGAAAACAACGCAATTTTTTTTTTAATTTTATTTTTATGGCTATGATTGACATGAAACTTTCTTATGATATATAATATTTTCATGTTTTTTTATTAACAGTCATAGGGGTGATGAGCGAGGCCCCGATATATTTTGAAAAAGAAAAAATAATAATCGAGGAGCACCTTGATGTCCAGCGGCGATTATGAATTTGTTCTCAACCTTTGGGGCAATGATGGCGGGTTGGATCACCGATCGAATTGGCCGCCGCAATGCTATCAAGTTGACGGAGGCTTTCTTTCTTGTGGGAACCCCTCATAGGATTAGGCCCCCACAAAGCTTCACTCCTAGTGGGTCGCGCTATCAACCAGGTTGGCATTGGGTTGGTACAAACCATTTCCCCCGTCTATGTCGCGGAAATTTCTCCCTCTATATTCCGCGGTTTACTCACGAGGTATTGTTTTCTAATTATGTATCACATTTTTCAATTATATATTAGTCATTAGTTTCCCTTTTTCATTTTTAATATGTATCTTCATGTTACTTGCTTTGGTTGTTTAGTTCTCCATCTACCTTGGCACCTTACTTGGCGTCCTATCCAATCACGTTGTCCCCATGCTCGTGCTCGAACATAGACGGCTTTTCATGCTCAGCCTGGGAGCACTTTCGACGGTGTTGTTCGCCATTGGGCTTCGTGTCATGCCAGAATCCCCCCGGTGGCTTGTCATACAGGGCCGCATGAATGATGCAAAACAGGTCCTAGCTAAACTCTCTCACTCTGATGTGGAGGCTGACCATCGGCTCACTGAAATCAGGGAGGCTCTTGACAACCCCGAGGGGTCCGTGCACCGGGAACTCCACAACCCAAGTATGATCATTCGCCACATGAAATTTTGTGCGGTGGGGATTAACATAATTCAACAAGCATGTGGCGCCGAGACCATGCTGCTCTATAGCAAGCGAATTTACGAAAAGGAGGACGTGACCTCTACCAATTGGAAAATGCAACTGCCCGTCATAGCCCATTTGGCGAAAACCTTGCCAATGATCATCCCCATCTTCCGCCTAGATGTGGATGGGAGGCGGAATTTGATCCTAACTAGCCTTGGGGGGATGAGTTTGTCGCTTGCGGTCCTCGGTGCATGCCTCGTTAGCATTGACAGTAGCAGCACGAAGCCATCATGGGCAGTTGCGGCTTGTATTCCCTCATTTCTATTTTACATAGCATTCTACGCAATCGGCATAGGACCAATAACGTCAATATATAGTTCCGAGGTGTTCACATTGAGGTTGCGTGCCCAAGGGCACGCAACTGCAGTCGCTGTGAATCGAGTGATAGGTGCAATCTTGATAGTAATGTTCATACCACTATACAAGGTAATCACCCTCGGCGGGATTGCTTTCGTATTTATGACTACATCAATCTTAGGGGGCATGGCGGTCTACCTTTTTATGCCGGAGACGAGGGGCAAGACCCTGGAAGAGTTGTGGTGGTCCTTCGGGAAAATCAGCTTCACAAGGACATCAAGAACAAACAACTGAAACAAGGCACAACTGAAACAAGGACAGGCATCAGTATTGGAATGACACAGACTCAAGGAGGATAGACAACGAGGCTTCATCTTGATATATGTGCAGTTAATACTGCTATGTTTTTCTCAAGTAGCTAAGTCATCAGGAGTTGTTGGAAGTTAGTTTTTTCAAATTTGTTGTTACATGCTTAACTAGGATTGATAGATTTTAAAGGTTGTTTGCATGGGCTTCATTTAATCTAGTTGACGTTCTTCCTTATGGATGGAGTTAATCTTGATATTGGCCAGTGCCATGTATATCGTGATTTATTGCTATTCAGATGGATCAATTTGTTGCTTATCTTCTACTTACTGTCTTTATCTTTTTCTAAAACTTGTTTATTTTTGCATAATATCTACTCCTAGAGAACATGACAGCATGAAATTAATAGCCAATAATATTCCAACATGTCGAATATTAGCATCTAAAATATTATTATAGCTTTCGAGACTCAATTAACGGCCTTTAGAAAATCCACATGTCTTTTACATCACAAATAACGATAATTATAGCATGCACGTGCCTGACAATTAAATTATGCACGTGTCTCACACATCTCATATGAGGCCATAACAAACATGCACAAGTCACATATCAATTTCCAAAGTATGCGCATAACACTCAAATGCTTCACATGTTTTTAGTGCCTCGATACCCCATAGTATTATGCTATCTTGAGTCCAATTATTAATCACACATAGCCAAAATCCTCCGGCTCTTCCGGAAATATCCGAGACATCATCTCACCCCATTGAAAACTGCATCCGAATCCCCGTCAAGCATCATTTCGATACAACACTCCCACGAACGACATCCAGAAACCTCTGAGCATCACCCTCCGACATCTTTTGGTGGTGGCATCGTCCCCCAAAACCTTTGGTGATAAAATCCTTCGTGTGACCATACAAATCAAGCACACAACCGGTTTTATCTTTCATATTAGTCCAAGGTATGATTGCCCTAAGGGCGTGCCAAACGATGTGTAACTCATGACTTATCGAAAATGCGTCGATAAAATATGCCAAGCATGAAACTAAAATCGTGGCTTGACTCGTTACGTTTGAGTACCGACCTAGGTCAAACCCACATAGGATAATACGTCTCAATATCACCAAATTAAGGGAGTGACTTGATCCGGCATACTTCCACGCACATCCAAGAACTAATGCCATTCTAGCCTCAGAGGCTCGATGTGAATTCAAGCATTGACTATGACCTATGGACTTCTGCATGTGAAGACCACATTCATATTGGTATAATAAAATTTGAAGATCAGACCTAGTGGCAACGCATATGGACAATTCAACCACAATAATCATGACACACAATAAACTACATCACATGACCCTTATACAACCAACTATAACAATCAAACATGAAGATTAAGCCTAGGTATCAATGACAAATGGTCCACAAGTAACAATCATGTAATCTTTCTAACTCAAGCAATAACCTGAGCTTAAACAAATTGTTTCCACTAATTAGGCCAACTCGAACAACCTTGACGATCGAATTCTCACTCCCCACTCATCCCCAAGCATTATTCCAATAGCTCTAGCAACACTAGGACTGAACCTAAATTCAAGTTACATAATGAATGGCCTAGTCGATGTTTAGGAAATTTACTTACAAATAATTGAGACACGAGTTCCGCAAATAGAGGCCAGACGACGGCTCGAGGACGATATGGCAATAATGACAGTAGATGGCATGAGGATGGTGAGTGAGCGGCGGCGGCAACAGCGATGGCATGGCATTGTAGCAGCAATAGCTGATGGGTGGAAGAGCAACAGTGCAATGGTGGTGAGCGAATAGGTTAGTAGACAAGCAGCCTCTAAAATTTTGTCTCATATCAATTAAATCTTAAGAAGCTAAATTAGTCTCATCTCTAGGTCCCTTAAATTCTATTTCCTCAAATTTGTGCATTTCTCCAATTAATGCACTAATGGGCTCACTAATATTATTTCTATTGGATAGGAATGTCTTGATAACATCTACAGTCTCTACCCATAATCAGATTGGGGTTCGTGGCTAAGTTTTGATCGGAAACGACTTAAATGCCACTTACACAAATTTGGATGGAATTGGCGGAGCTCGCATGGCCAGACTCGAACTGAGTTCAATGCCTATCCAGGGTTTTACTTGTGACTTTTATCTGAGCTTGGTTGATCCACAATTGTCCCTTGGTTGTCATGTAATAGAATAGGATCGATCGACCTACCCTAGATTCACATTTGTTAGGAATCGGATTATGGTTGTTCAAGAATGGTACATTAACCACGCAACGTCACTAGTGACCTGTCTATACTCAATTTGAATCAATTTATGCCTGTCCATTGACTAACTCAAGATGGCATGTGATCACCCATAACGATTCTTATGGTTGAACGGTCCTTTCATGGTTGAACACTCTGGTCTATTGTAACCCTGATCCTCAATCGCCTTGCCCCTAATTAGCTAGCTAGGATTGAGTCACGAGCTATCCTCGTTACTAACGTACCGATTTTTAGTCCATTCCTCATGGTCTAGATAGGGGTCCGAATCGTCATGGTTCTTCCCCCCCAAAAAAAATTTGTCTTCGAAATTTAAAGACATACTTGATTCCTCAAATAAATATGGATATCGGAGCCTCATTGATTCCTCACTTTTCCATGTTGCTCCTTCCATCCCATGATGTTGCCAAATGACCTTAACTAAGGAATGGGTTTATTCTACAACACTTGCTCCTTTTTGTTCGTGATCCACACAGGCTTTTCAAAATATGACACTCTTGTCATTTATTTTGATCTCTTCGAAGTTTAGCAAGTGTGCTGGATCCGGCTTATACTTTCTTAACATGGATACATGGAACACGTCATGTACCTGAGCAAATCTGGGTGAAAGTGCTAACTGGTAAGATAAATTCTTTATTCTCTCTAAGATCTCGAAAGGTCCTACATACCTCAGGCTTAGCTTTCATTTCTTGTCGAAATGCAACATACCTCTCATAGGTGATACCTTAAGAAAGGTGTGATCACCTACTCGAAATTCTAAGGGTCTATGTCGTCTATCCACGTAGCTTTTCTGGCAACTTTGGGTAGTCCTAAGTCTTTCTTTGATTACTTTCACTGCGTTTGCTGACATTTGGACTAACTTTGGGCTAGTGATCCTTCTTTTTCCTACCTCATCCTAATAGACTGGAGTTTTGCAAGCCCGTTCATATAACATTTCAAATGGTGTCATCCCAATACTATGCTGGTAGTTGTTGTTATAAGCGAACTAGACTAAATATAACTGCTCTTTGTAACTTCCTTTAGAATCTTGTACACAAGCTCGTAGTATGTCTTTGAGCATTTGAATCGTCCTTTCCAATTGTCTATCTATTTATGGATAATAAGCTGTGCTATATTGAAGCTTTGTTCTCATAGTCATCTAAAGACTCTTAAAAAATGTGGCAGTAAACTTGGGATCTCTATCCAAAGTAATTGTCACTAGCACTCCATGAAGACGATTGTTTGTTGGACATAAAGCCTTGCGTATTCTTCAAATGAGGAATCCTTTCGTACCGCCAAGAAATGGGCTGACTTGGTTAGCCTCTACTATTACCCAAATAGAACTGTGGCCTCTTTGGCTCCTTGGAAGTACCATGACGAAATCCATCATCATGTGTTTCCATTTCCATTCTGGAAATTCTATTAGTTGTAACAACCTACTAGGCTTACAATGTTTTGCCCTTCCTTGATGACACATTAAACATTTGGTGAAGTGTTTGGCGATATCAACTTTCATGCCATTCCACTAGTAATATTTTTGGAGATTTTTGTACATCTTCATGCTACCTGAATGTATGCTATAGTTGCTTTGATGAGCTTTTGGTAGGATTTCCTCCTTTACTTCTACATTGTTGGGTACGTATAATCGTCCATGGAATTCCAATATTTCATCTTTGGTTTGGTTACTTGGTAATCTAGCTTTTTACTTTCCAAAACTCCTCAAATTTTCTAGAGTTCGAGGTCATCTTGTTGCATTGCTTCAATCTTTGACCACACTTCTGGTTCAATTCCAAAGGTAGCCCAAAGACTAAAAAGATTATTTACCTCGAATTTGTAATATGAATCTTGAATTCCTTCCAATAGAATCAATTCTCGAACCATCATTTTTGCAATAGTTGACTTCTGACTGAGAGCGTCTGCTACTCTATTAGCTTTGCTAGGGTAGTACAGAATATCGTAGTGATAGTCCTTGAGGAGTTCCATCCAATGTTATTGCCTCATATTTAATACCTTTTGGGAGAGCAAGTACTTCAAGCTTTGGTAATTCGTGTAGATCGTGAACTTTTTTCCCTACAAGTAATGTCTCTAAATCTTTAGAGCGAAAATGATTGCAACCAATTTTTAATCATGGGTTGGATAATTCAACTCGTATGACCTTAGTTGTCTAGAAGCATAGGCCACCACTCTTCCGTATTGCATTAGTACATAGCCTAACCCTTTATGAGAGGCATTACTATTGATCTCATAATTTCCTATACTAGATACCAGGTTAGAGGGCTTCTCCCAAGTGATGTGGGACTACCTTACATAGCAGCAGACAGGGATCAACAAGCACCCAAATTCACCTTAACCTGGCTTTGATGCCAATCTGGGGGGACTCATCCTTAAAAGACGTCTTGTGAGGTGAAGGGAGCCGCAACGGTTATCAAGCAGGTCAGAGAGCTTCTCCTAAGCAATGTGGGACTGCCCTGCATAGCAGCGGACAGGGATCAACATGCACCAGAACCGGGGCCATAGTCAACTTTTCGCTTAAGTTATTTTCAGATTCTCTCGTGTTGACTTCTTTGCAAGATCATGTCGTTTCCATCTTAGTATTTCCCATATTGATTTTGTAGTAAGCTAATTTAAAATGTTAATAAAGAACGGCAAACGTTTAATTTCTTTAGAAGTTCTAGTCTAGAAACTATAATTGGGAGTTACGCCTGACTTAGCAATTATGATAGACTTTCTAGTCTAACAAATAGCTTTATTATAGAGTTACTTCTAGATTTCATGGACTGGTACGAGGAACCGGATTAAGGACTAGCACGTAATGAATATTTTTGCCCTTTAGCCGTGAAGCAAGGATGGATTCCTAATGAATGTCTCTGTCCATGAGTGCTGGAGGAAAGGATCGATTTGTCAAGAAAATAGGTAATGAATCTCTACAAAGCTTTTAAGAATTAGAGGTGAATAATATAAAAAATATTCGACTGTTTATAAGGGCCATGTCACTAACTAACATGGTGTGTATTTTTTAGTAAATTCATTAAAAATTTAATACTTATCACGCCTATCCGCTTTTCTATATCTCTTCCTCCTTCATCCAGCCACCGCCCTGCCCCAAGCTCCGCACTTCCCTTGGCTACCTTCACCAGTCCCCTTTATTAAAAATGTTAAAAATTAAAAAAAATGGAAAATCATTGATGACGCTAGATTTCTAGGCCAACCACCGCCTCCATCGTCTTCCTTGCCGGCTCCATCTCCATCGTTTTGGGCTAGAAGACTTCTAGCACGTTTTTTGTCCCCTTTTATCAAAAATGTTAAAAATTAAAAAAAAAATGAAAGATGACTTGAAATAGAGACCTTGATTAAGCTATTAACTTTTAGTGCTAGATTTAGCTTAGTTTCAAAGCATACGTATAAATAAGAGATATATTAGTGAGTACTTTTGATATAATTTAGTTTTAGTAAATTGATCTTTTGAATGAGAAATTTGATTCACTTTGAGCATCATTTATTGCTTCTACGAAACAACGGCCAACAATCCACCGAAACTTCTGCCATCCACCGAGTTCTGTCTCCATTGTTTCTACCGTGTGAGATTCAACCGACCGAAGCCAGCTCGCCACCTCAACCGGTCTTCCTCCTTGTTGTCAACGCCAGCTGCCACATCCTCAGCGTCGTCACCCTTCGATCAACTCTCACAAGCACGAAGCCCTTAGTTGACCACCGTTCAACCCCAACAAACTTCGTGGACGTCATCAGCTCATCATCCCCTTCAGCTACCCTTCGGTCACCTGCTTCAATCCACGCGTCCTCCAGCAAATCTCACGTCTTCCTCAGCTCGTGCCTCCCGCGCGTGACGCTAGCGAATTCAGCTCCGAAGCTGTCTCAACCGAAGTCCACAAAGCAGGCCCGTGAATTTCAGCACCTTCGGCCCGTCAGCAGCCCAGCTCGTTCATGACTCCAACAAGTCTCCACGAAGAAGCCCAGCTCACCAAAGCCCATTTGAAGTCCATCAAAAGCCCAATTTTGGCCCATTTGAAATTAGCCCAGCAGCCCTCAATCAGTGAAGTCCAGCAAGCTCATTTGAAGCCCAAGCCGTGAAGCAAGGCTTTTGGCCCGACCCAGTATCCGCCGACGTCACCGAAAGTTTGATTTCGACCGCCGTCCCGTCACCCTCGCGGTTTTGGTCTTGCGCAAGTGAGTTTTACTCACTAATGCTTTCTTAGTTTGCTAATTATACTTAGGGTTGGTTAGATTTAATTAAATGCAATTAGGTGGTTAGATTAATTTAGATAATTAAATTAGAGACTTAATGATGCATGTTAGGTAATTAGAAATAGACATTAGCAAGTAGGCATGCCATATTATTTATTGAACGAGTCTCGGTAATTTTCCAGGCTTGTCTCAGCCTCCAATTAGGCATTATGGGCCTAAATTGGATTTTTAATATTTATTTATTTATTTTTCGAAATTAATTATTTAATTAATTATTTTTCCGGAAATTCAACCGGGATGGCCGGTGACCGGAATTTCATGCTGATTGTCGTGGTACAGCCCGTTTATTTAATTGAGCTTCAATTTATATGGAATTGATTTAAATTGTGAATTTTAGGATATGTTCCTAATTGGTTGATTTCAATTATGTGGTGGGGAAATGATTGGGTATCGGTTGTCAATATCGAAAGTGAGTTGGTAAATCACTTGGAGAATGCACATGGCCCGGTGAATTGGAATGTCACCTGGGAAAGACACGGGCTCGGTGATTGGATATGTCATCTTGGCGAAAAGGCAGCCTTAGAGAATGCACGTGGCTCGGAGACTCAGTATGTCTTCCTGGAGAATGCATGTGGCTCGATGACAGAGTATGGCAATCTTGAGAGGGTCGGGTGGGACCATAAAGCCACTGAATCTTGAGAGGGTCGGGTGGGACCATAAAGCCACTAAATCTAAGAAAGTTGCTTGGTGGGACCGTGATTACCACCTATAAATAAGTTGTGTCCTAAGAACCGTGATTTATAATTGGGAATTGAGTTGGAATAATTGAAGTGACCGGAAGTGGTCTTGTTGGTATGTAATCGACTAGGTCGATTGATCATTGCTTTGATATGATGTTGTGAATTGATTGATTGAGTGGAAATGACTGGTGATTGGTTTGATTGTGATGTAATCGACTATGTCAATTTGATCAATGCTTTCATCAGTGATGTGATTGATTTGGTGCCTATTTGATTTGTGCTAATATGGAGGTAGAATCTGAGGCCAAGGTAAGTCCTCTGACTCATGTTGTGTATAGGCAGCCCTAAGGTGTATTAGTTTACTAATCGGGTCTTAGGGGGTAGAACTCGCTGAGACGTTGTCTCATTGGTTATTGAATAACCATTTCAGGTTCCTAGATGCAGTAGACTTAGATTTTGAAGATCTCGAAAGTCTGGTGTAGTCTGCTGAAGGCTCCAGTTGGAGTGTGGAGAATGATGAAGAGGAGGACGGGGACCCGTAGCTTGTAGAACCCCACTTCTGCTTGTAGACCTTGTTTTTAAACTGGCTTAATATGAATTAAATTTAATAGTTCACCTTGTATATAAGAGTGAAGGTTTTTAAGAGTTTGAAATTTAGTCCTACTGTTGTATCCCAATGTTTTATTGTCTGGGGATTTTTAATTACTTCCGCATGTGCATTTGAAAATGAAGGGGTCGGCGATACGTCCTGGGATATCGCAAATTTTTTTTAATCGACTAGGTGAGGGATGGGCGCGTGCCCGAGGATCGGGGCGTGACAATAAGACCATTATATGTCCCAAAATAAGCAAAGTTGGGTATTTTAACATTATATAGAGCTTCTTATTGTGGATTTATAGCCTAACTCTAATTTTGCGCTCTGATGACTAACACATTGTTGGCGAGTGAGTTTATTTTTTCTTTTAGTCTCTCTCTGTTTTTTGTCTTTTTTCAGTATTTGGTTGATATTATTCTTTTCATTAATGACCGAATCTCCGCTACGCCCTTGAAGCACCCAATTAATCCCCGTCAATTATGGTACCTTCAGATAGGATGCACCACCATTAATTAATGTATCACTGATTCATGATTAAGGTTTTTTCTTTATGTATATTTATGTGCTTCAACTCTACATGCCCAAAGGGTTCTTGGTTCAGAATGGAGTAGGTTGTTTTGAGTATCACTTAATTTCTACTGCTCCATTTGTTTAAGAAAAATGAATGATTTAGAGAAAATTTTCCTAATAATAATAATTATTTATATTACTTGATGTAATTATTCAATGAAAACTATTTTCATTATGGACAACAATTCATGTGAACTATTTTCATTTTGGATGATATTCTTGCATTGTCCTCAAAGCTTGACACATGGCCATCAATTATCTAGCTGTTAACTCTAGAGCTAGCTTCTAGAATTCCATCTAGGCTTAGCTTAAGTAGCCTCCACGAAAGCTGTTTTCCTTTAATTTCGTAAAGTAAAATAGGGCGTTTCATCCAACCAAAACAATGTGGTTCATCCAATATTCTCTCATGACCATCACGTGATCCGAGCAGTAATTTTGGGTGCCAACATATACCCCATTTTAAAAGAAATAAATTTGAATTTATTTCTTTTAAAAAAATACCTTGTTTTCACATGACCTCCCAAGGTGATCATGCCTTTTTGTCTGACATCTTTTATCTAATACAAATTTTCTCTTTCGGTATTATCTCAACACGTCTCCTCTAATTTTGTTGGTAACTTTCATTTTTCTTTTCGAAGCGTCGTCTTCTACTAGTATCTCCTCAAGGATTCCATCTTTGTATTCCATCTTCCTTCTTTGCCCTATTTCTAAGTTCTCTTTATGATTCTCTTTGTCTCTACTTCATCATCGACCATGGCACACTAGAAGGCTTCCACCTTTGACTCATCAAGCCATCTCAACAATTTGGTTGCTCTCCAAATAGGGGAACATGCCAAAGATTGTCACTTTAATATGTTGAATGCCATCGAAGGCGTATCTGATTGCCTCCTCCTGGGTCCTAGTCTTATTGACCACAACAAGGTCCCACCTCCACTCAAGGCATGCTTTCCCTCCAAAAGTGAGACCTTGGCCTTTCAACATCGTTCCTTTCGAGACACGTGATCTTTAGCTTCTCTCCAATTTCGAGGTTTTCCTTTGTTTGAAGCAGATTTTCACAACTAGTACCTTTGGCTAAAAAATGATAATCCTACGCAACTCCTATGGATCAATGTTGGAACTAAAAAGGCACTTACCATCAGCATATCTTCTTATGACATAAACCAGAGATTGGTTGGGTCTACATTAAGCTTTTGGTCCCCCTTGACTAACTGTTTCTTTTTCTCTTGGGGACCCATAACTATCACCCTACTAGACATGCACACTATAATAGGTTTTCAACTAATTGGTCATTCTCCTAAGAAGTTTCCTATAGTCCCAGACGGAATTCTTGCTCATAGTAAGTTCCTTGAATGGTATGGTAGAGCTATTGGCCCTATTGACGAGAAGGAACATATTTTCTTTTTATTGTACTGGCTATCAAGATGTGTGCTCAGTTGTCCCCCACTTAAAATTAATAAGGACTATCTTCAGTTGGTTGCAAATCTTGCGCAGGGTAAATGTGTTGCCCTTGCTCCAATTGTTTTAGCTACTTTGTACGGGGGACTTGGACATGCTTCACTAGTAATGAAGGCTGAAACTAGCGGTGCTATTTCTAGTCCTTTTTGGATTTTACAAGCATGGATGCTTCTTTATCTTGAATTTCTATTTGGCATGGGTTTTCGTAATCTTCACCTTTACCCTCTGTTAAGCACAGTATCAGGTAGTAGGCCTTATATAGGCTATCAACTCTAAAACCGCACCTCCAAGGAGGCTCCTTTAGACACTTCTCCTTTTCTCCATTACTTTAAAGTTATTGTAGAAGTTGATCATAGGGATATTGAATTTTTCCCTTATGAAAATGAGGAACACTACTACCTTTTTAATCTCAATAGTCTGAGTCCCTTCCAAGACTTCTTGTGACACCCCTCGAACGGCCCCCGATCCGTTGGGGTCGTCACAGTGCGCTTACCTTTCTTTTTGCCTTAAAGTCTATTACTCCGATACCATAAAAAAAATTGATAAATCCATAAATCCTGGAGGTTTATATCATTTAGATCGGTCCCTGTGCAGAAATATGGCGGAAGCGTATCCAACAACTCCCTTCCCTATATTCAGAAAACGATGCACACCAACTAAAACTTTTATAAGATAAAGCCGAACACTTTTATTTACTTAAACCAGATGGACATCATTCGTCGGTACACCAAAATGCCGTAGTCTTCTATACTCGGCTATATTTCAAAAGATGACCGACATCTTTTCCAAGAGTCATATACTTAAAAGTCCATCGATCAGTGTTGGTGTCCAAAAGTTCCTTCCTCTGCTGTCCTCCTCCTCGCGGCCATATCCAACCACTCGGTCCATCTGCTGGTGGCGGTGGCGGCAGAGGTATCTTGTCTAGTCTGAAATGTTAGTCCCCAAAAAGGGTGAGTACAACCACTCAGCAATAAAATATTCATCAAGCAATATCGTGCAGTACCATCAATATCTAGATTCATGCAAGATAGACAAAAATAGTTCATCAAGGAATGAGTATGCATCGGAACCATAAAACTTTTAGTGCAATGACCAGTGCAGTTCCAACAAACAAGATGCATCATGTCTAGTCACACAAGTCCCGATCACAGGGCCAAACTGTTATGACACGTCCCATTCCATGCCATACAATTTAGTTCTATAACCAGACCCCACTCACACTTAGTAGAATCATCCATTTTATCATTCAAACGGTTTTATCCCCGAGGACCAATGTTTGCATCCTTCGGGATTTCGCACCCAACCTCGGCATCGCGAAAGCCTCGGGTATGTATTCAAAATACAACCGAGCATCCGGCACACACCTCCGGGCATCTCGCACCCCACCTGGCATCACGAGGAATCACTGGGGACCATAGACATGGTTACCCCTAACCTCCGGGCATGCATCATAATACAACCCTCACCCTTTGGGCATGTATCATAATTCAACTGGGCATCCCGACACTCCTGGGGAAAACCTCTGGGCATGTATTCATAATACAACCAGGCATCCAAAGGGCATCGACTCATTCGAACCTCTGGGCATCCCGACTCCCGGGGCATTGTTGACCCGAGGGTCCAACGGTAGCAATTAACATCTTAATTTCCAAAAACACTTTTCAATGCAATGACAAAATGTCTCTTGAGTCTCATCACATCTCAATATTGCATGATATGCCAATGCCAGTATCATCATGTCACATAACAACCCAAGATGCATTCACTTTTGCGGCAAATTGAGCAAATTCGGAACAAACATTTTAATTTTCACATTCGCACGGTCCTGGTAGAAATTTTGAATTAATTACTAAACGGACTCAGAAAATAATGAAATTTTGACACGTTATCAATGAGACCTAAAGGAACACGTTTCATGAAGAACACCAAGTCAGATTCCTTACGTACCGAGGGAAAAAAGTTCGATATTCCTAACTAACATTCTGTAAAATTTCCAGATTTAGCATTTTCATAGAAAAATTATTTCGGCAGTCATTCCTTGTTCATTTATTCTAAGTTTTTGATATGTTGTTCATGAGGATGTGCCCTACAACTTCCATGAAGGGTTCGAAGTCAAATTCTATCTACAAAATTACAGAAAATTCACGGAATCATCAAAGGTCATACGGTTTCTCTACAAATCAGTTTACTAATTTATAGAGGGCTACTTCTACTCATTTAAAAAAATCCAGCATCCGACATCACAACCCAAACATCTCCAAGCCTATTGGACTCCACTAGATGATCACAGCACAACGTGATATAGATTAATGGACTTTCACTTGCTACATGATAACTAAGATGCACTCGGTTTCGGAAGTATACTCAAGTAATTTGAAAACAAGAACCACCAAAATTTTAATGACAATAATGTAACGCCTCTTAACCTCTTTGACTAAAATACAAACTTAATAATGTACGTACAAATGCATGTCACGCTTTCGCTAAAAACATACTGCTCAAACCAATTCCCAAAAATTCTATAAGAATTTTACTATACACTCAGAATTTTCTTCTGGTTTTACTCACGAACAGCAAACAACACACACCGAAATCGATTTTGTATTCATTATACTAATACAGAAAACCTAGTGTGAATACATGTTACAATCTAGACAATTCCACATAACTCTCATGAAGAAATAAAAGCTGAATTCATGTTAAAACTTCTAAAAACAAGCATCGTAGCCACTGATTACGTATGAATTTCTCTGGAAAGCATAGATTCAAGAAAATCTCATAACTATAGCTTGTCTAATTTACTTCTAAAGTTCATAAAATCTATTGTTATGATTCTAGATTAGAAGACTCTAAAAGAACACATAGAAATGCCAAAGTATCCTCTCAGCTTCTTAGTTCCAAATTCACTTTCATCACCAACAATTTAGTATTCAATCTTCATCCCGACATTTCTCAAATCTATTTGCACTCCTCAAGACAATCACAGCATGCACAACATAGATTGATGAACTTCTACTTGCCTCACTTCCAAGCTCAATCGACAACAAAACAGGAAGCTCGTGGGTCTTTGAATGCGGCTCAACGGCGGCGAAGATGCGACGGTGGCAGCTCGCACGAGCACGGCTGAGGACGGTCCTTCTTTCCTCTTTTCCTCTCGCCGTTCGCCCTCTCGCATGAACTCTCTCTCACTCTCTCTCTCTCTGTGAAATTTTTGCTCGGTCACTCCCTCTCTTCCTTCTCGACTAATACGCCAATTTTGTGTTCCTTCGTTGGTTGACTTTATGAGTCAACAAAGGTGAATTCTCGGTGGCTTTTTGGGCGGGCGGCAGCTGGATTGTACGTGTCCAGCAATGGAGATCTCCTTCTTGGATGCACGCCACTTTTCTCCTCCATGCATGGGACGTGTCCTCAGCCAACCGTATCCTTTCTTTTTGTTAATCAACTAATTAGATTAATAATTCTTCAATTTGGTGGCAGCAGGAAACGGTGACACCATACGCAGCCGTGTCTTCATGTGGGGAGTCCTCTTTCCTTTGGTGCCACTTGTTGAAACCCATGTACAAACGTGGCCTCACTTCCCTCCAAGAAGCCCCCTTTGCTTGCCACGAGAGAAGAAAACGTGGCCTTTTGGTCAACATTTCCTTCCGTAATTGACCGGCTTCAACGAGGGAGGAAGACATGGCCGCGTGACCGTGCATGGTAGGTCAATGGACGTGGAGAAATTCTTACGTGAATGTGTGGTCGCGCATGGCCGTGTTGGGTCATCGAAATAGGTATCGTGGCAACAGATTTTCGGGGTCGAAACTAAGATGGTCTAAAGGATTGAATGGCTAAAATCAACACAAAAGATATCCACACCTCATAGCACAATCCTCGTTCTTGCTAGAGATAGTACATAGGAACAAGGTCATAACTCGCTCGATAGTTGAATCATTCCTAAGTGTGACCCCTCGGTCCGATGGTGGTAACAAAATAATGTCCGTACATGACACCAATGACATAGTCCAATGATACTTCCGTCGCTTACTCACGGTCGTCGCATATTCAGGGGTTGTCGAAATTCTCAGATGCCACACTTCTGGGTTCGTGAGTTGTCTCCAGAAGATCTTCCATTATGGTTATCTATGACGGGCCGATACTATCCAAGTTTTGAGGCATACTCTCCCCGTTACTGTGCAAGGCAATTTGGCTTCTTTCAAATTATTCCCATGCCTATCCCCTATCTAATAGACTTTTCTAGGTCAAAGAAGGAGTATAGTCTGGTTGATTGCAGCCCTTTAACTTGCTACTCGGAGATAACCAAGACCATGTATACTAGGTACTCATAAGAGCTTAACAAAGATTTTTAACCCTGTCCTAGTTACAATTCTGAATGGATGACATAGTGGGTCAACTTTATTCATGAAGGCTCTTATGAGGATGATATTGCCATAGCAATTAATCGAATTTAACATAAGGCAAAGCCAAAACAGGGTCTTCCATCCACCAATCCTAACTCTGTTTTTGCTTTGACCATATATGGTAACAATACTCTACTCAGTAACCCTTTGCCTGAGCCAAGTAATCCTTTCCTTGAGCTTCTAGTCTAGTGAGCTTGAAAAGCCCAGCAATAATACCATCAACCTCCCTGATGACTTGGATAAAGGTACTTTATCTTCATTGACAATTTCTTATAAATTATTTATGTTTCTTTTCCTATATATACATACATATATATATATATATCTTTTACTTATGAGAGACTATATGCTCTAAATTTAGATAGAGAGCCACTGGTATTGCTTCTAAAGAAAAGGAAAATAACTCCTTCTGTTTCCCCAAAGAAGCGATCCAGAGTACTTTTTGACATTGTTGTTTCTGTAAGTGCTAGTATTAATACCTAGAGATGGGTGAATAGGTATGAAGACAATTTTTCGCAAAGAACAGTGAAAATATTTTACTTTAGAAACTGAGTCTGAAGAACAATAGACTTTGAGCAAGTTCAGACTTTAGCAGTTAAATAGAACTATGAACAAAATAAAGAAGTTAAGGGAAGAGAATTTGAACACAGAATTTATAATGAATTGGCTTAGATAAAGCCTACATCCACTCTCCCACACTGATAGCCTTCTGGTTGGATTCCACTATGAATCAAAAGAGAATTTACAATCTTGCGAACTCGACTTCACAGTGAAGAGTCTCTACTTCTCTCTCACAAAGTCACACTATAAATCTCTCTCTTTTGAATACAACTTTTGGCTCAGAGCAAGAAGTAACAAGGGAACGGGAAGCTTTAGACTTTGGAATTTCTCTTTCACGCACTCTATCGAACAACTGGAGAGTCCTCCTTAAATACTCCTTCATGCCTTCTTGACCGTTGGCACTTTGCAAAGGAATTCTTCCAATCAACCCGTTGGATAGAATCAATCAAGGAGATCTCGAGCCGTTTGAAGATTGTGATGAAAGCTTGTCAATCATGTTCGCCCATACAATCGGGATCTTGATTTCTATAAGTAGATTATTTCCAAAATTACTTGCCTTACAAAAAGATTTGATGTATCGAAATTGATTCCAATAAAGATATTCAATCTCGTAGGTGATATTTCCAACCAAAAGACCATAGATAATCCACGCGAACCAAATCCTTGAAGAAAGAAAGATAATCCTTTATCTGGAAAAGTCTTCATCCTTCACTTTCGTTTAGTCTAGAATTTGTCAGAGTTTGACACAAAATCTAGGAGTCTTTAGACTTTGACACAAAAGTCTGAAAATTCGTTAGAATAGACTTTGGATAAGTTTTGTTAGCTTCAAAACATCAAAGGAGTTTTCTCCAACAATCTCCCCATTTTTTATGGTGACAAAATTTTCCTGCAAATTTAAAGATTTATAACCTACAAAACAACTCTTAGCAGTACATGATATCTTATAAAACAGTTAGTTAAGGATCTGGATAGCATCGATTCTGCAACCACAGAAAATATGTTAATCTTGAAAAATTAGACACATCAAGATTTAAACATCCACATCCATAAACATCACCACAGAAGAATATCACCACAAAAGTTGATGCAAAGTATTCAAAACAAACTTAAATCAAATCAAAGAGTTAAGTTAAAAAAAAAGAGAGGTTAAATCTACACATTTTCCCCCTTTTTATCAATAGCAAAAAGTGGAGAAAGTCAAAATAGAAAAGAGATAAAAGGAGTCAAAATTGTCTTGGAATTCGAATGAGCTGGAAATCCCCCATGGATTGCACTGCCTCTTCAACCTTCTAGCACTGGAGATGAACATTCTCTACTTGAGTCTGAACAGACTTGAGAATCTGGAGAGTCTGATCATTCTTGGCCAAAGCCTAAGATACTTGTTGATTTAAAGTCTGCACCTGAGTATCTAAGGATTGTACCTTTTCAGCATGAAAGTCAGAAGAGGATCTCAACATAGTATGCAGTTTCTGAATCTCAATCTCCACAGCATATTGCTGAGCCTTTACTTCCAAAAGAAGCTCTATCATCCTTGGATAGTCAGCATTTAGTTCTGTCTGTGCATTGGCTTTAGCGAAGTGAGTTCGTGGAGAGTTGAGAGAGGAGGGAACATCAACTTGTCTAGTTCCATGACTCGGAGTTGATACTTCAATGTTAGCTTCAGGAAATTGAGAAGCATAGACATCTTCTTCGTGTGCAGGAGATCGACTGATATCATCACTCACAGAAAGAGGAGAAGAAGTCCCTATTTGCTCAACAGCTCCCCTTGTTTCTGTGCTTACAAGTGGAGAAATGATTTCTTCTTTTTGAGTCTTCTCGATTGCAGGACGAGAGTGATCTTCTTCTTCTACTGTTCGTACTCCTATTTGACCACTTCGAGTTGCTTCTGAATCTACAGATAAAGATATTGCCTCATAAGAGTCATCCTCATGACCTCTTTCTGCTTCGTCTCTTCCTTCGTCTTCTCTTGCTTCTTCTTCCTTCTCTGGTTCTGCTTCTTCTTTGGGCTCTATCTCTTCTCTGACTCTTTCAATTGGTTTCTCAGAACCAACAAAACCTCGAAGATTCTTCAAGGCAATGGCAGAAATTGTAAGATCATCATCATCATCTTCGTCCTATAGGATGAGAGATCTTCTCTTCTTTATAGGTTCTTTCATAACTTCCTTGCATTTTCTCTTCCTTGCGGTGGAATCTACTTTGGTTTTGCTGGAGGACTCTTTCTTCATGCGTTCAATAGCTTTGTTCAGATCCTTTAACCTAATCTTCGAAATCATTTTCAGTCCTATAACCATAGGAGCAATAGTTCGAGAACAGAGAGAGATGGGAAACTTGATTTGAAAATGTCTGAACAACTTTGTAACCAGCGCAGAATAAGGCAACTGTCCTTTGTCCTTCATAACTGTCCCGTACATGTGCATCAGGATAGTATGAGGGAGTGAAAATCTCATCCCATTGCAGATAGCAAACATGAGCCGTGCTTCAAATCTGGAAACATCTGTTTTTTATGCAACCTTCGGTCTAATGTAGCTAATGACAACTTTGTGCAACAGAACATTTGAGGCTGACAGTCGAGAATAAGTGATGCCTCCTTTTAGTACTCTGTCCTTGACAAGGAATCTCATTGCTTAACCAAATGAGACATTTATTGGTTGAAAACCACTCATTTCCACCCTAATAATGTTCGCCAATGTGTCAACATCCACCACATAGGCTTTGTCACTCACAGTGAACTAGATTCTATTTTGGTCAAGGAAAGATAGATTTGAATAGAAAAATGCAGTCAACTATGGATATGCAATAGTTGTCTCAGAACAAAAATTCTCGAGTTGAAGGAAGGCTAACTTCTCCCTCAAGTTAACCTTGGTTGAGTCTAGGAAATCAAAATCAACAGTTTAAGGGTTCATCACCCCTCTCTTCAACAACCATGAGTAAACCTTTTTGTGTTCCTTAGAACGAAACAATCTCATTCTTTCACCAAGAACATCTATAGCAACACCCATTCTTGATTGAAAATTAGAATAAAATCTCTCATCATCATCCTTGTTCTCAAGATGATTAGAACCGAACCTAGGGTCTGCAAGAAAATGAAGAAAATTGTCTGCCGATCTTTTCAGTGCTATACCCAACTGTTCCATCCTTCTTAGGAACAAAGTCTCGTTCTTATAGCCTTTCTCTCTTAAAAACTCATCTATAAAGGTCATAGGAGTACCTCCCTGCTTCAAATGAGTGTAAATTTTATAGAGAACCTAGGGTCTTGAGGCTTTGAGAGGTTTTATGTCTTCCTCAACTTCCTCTTCCAAAGGTTGGCATGGAACATTCTGTGTAAAGTGCTGCGGAGGATGCTATGGAGAGTTACGCGGAGAGTCTTCCTTAGTGAGATCGAAATGAGTTTGCCCTTCTGGCATGCTTTTCGGTCTTTGATTAGCAATCCAAGAGGATTTCCTTTTGTAAGACATATTTGCAGGCTTGGAGGATTTCACAGATATATTCGAGTGAAAAAGATAGAAACTTGCGGAACAATCTTGAGAGTAGAAACAAGAGAGTAGAGAGTATGTATTTTAGGGTTTGGAAAGAAGTGCTCGAAAGAAATACATTAAGGTATACAAAGAAAATGAAAGGTCACAAAGAAAAGAGATAATCGAACCGTCATAAGGAAAAAGAAAATTGCCTTTTTGAAATTAACTGAAAATAAAAAACTGCCAAAAATTTAAAAATTTTGAAAAAGATAATTTCTAAAAATAAAATATGCAAGCAACGATTTGGTTAATCATACATTTTCATTCCAAAAATAAAATACCGGATTCGAGACATTCTATTACTAAAGTAGCGTCTGGAAATTCTGAGTCTAGCTGACTTCAAACTTTACTCCAAAATAGAAATAATATTCAGCTTGGTGTGAATAGACTCAAATAGATTTTTCTCTAGTGGCTTCGTGAAGATGTCTGCTAGCTAATTCTTCGAATCAATGAACAGAATCATAATCTCCCCATTCTGGACATGATTTTTTATAAAGTGATGTCGAATCTCTATATGCTTTGCCCTTAAATGAAGAATTGGGTTCTTGGTGAGATTAATAGCACTGGTGTTATCACATTTGATCTCGGTACATGATTCTTCAATCCCAAAGTCTCTCAGTTGTTGTCTTATCCGTAAGATTTGAGAGCAACAACTCCAAAGAGCAACATACTCTGTTTCTGCAATTGAAAGAGCCACAGTACTTTGCTTCCTTGAGAACCAAGATACCAATATATTTCCCAGCAGTTGACAAGTGCCAGGAGTGCTATTTGAAAGGGCTAGTAAGAACACCTAGAGGAGGGTGAATAGGTGTGAAGACAATTTTTCTCAAATTTTGGTAGAAGTAATTTGCCTTTAGAAGATAACAGACTATGAATCAGTTTAAAACTAAAATAGATAAATAAATCTACGAATTAAATAAGGAGTTAAGGAAAGAGAATAAAAACATAAGGTTTATAGTGGTTCGGCTTATATCAAGCCTACATCCACTCTCCCATGCTGACAACCCACTGGCTAGATTTCACTAAGAATCAAAAGAGATTTTATAGCAGTGTGAGCTTGACTTCACAGTGAAGAGTCTCTATTGGTCTCTCACGAAGTCTCACTAAGTGTTTCTCTCTATTGTATACAACTTTGAGCTCAGTAAATGAAATAGCAAGGAACTAGGAAGCTTCAGACTTTGAAATTTCTCTTTCACGCACACACTCAAACAGCTGAAGAGTCTACCTTAAATACTCCTTCATTCCTATACGACTGTTGGCACTTTCCAAAAGAATTCTTCCAATCAACTCGTTGGACAGAATCAATCAAAGAGATCTCGAGCCATTTGAAGATTGAGATGAAAGCTCGTCAATCATGTTCGCTCATACAATCAGGATCTTGGTTTCCATAAGTAGAACTTTCCAAGTTTTCTTTCCTTCCAAAAGATTTTATTAACGGAATTGATTCCATTAAAGATAATCAATCACGTGAGTGCTGTTTCCAACCATAAGGTCATCCTTAAGCCATACGAATCGAATCCTTGAAGAAATAAATAAAATCCCACATCTGGATAAGTCTTCATTCTCTAGTAGCATTTAGTCTGGAATCTGTCAAAGTGGGTAGACTTTGAACTTAAAATCTGGCGGTCTTTAGACTTTGACACTTTAGTCTGGAAGTCTTTAGACTAGACTTTGGAAATGTTTTGTCAACTTCAAAACAGTAAAGGAATTTTCTCCAACACTCTTTCTATCGATTTTACAACCTGCTAAATCAATGTCTGAATATCCAAGAAGAGTAAAGTCTCATTCTTTTGGATACCACAGGTTGACTTTGGACAAGTCACAACATATTTAATGATGCATTTTACAACACTTAGATGAGATTCTCTTGGATCAGACTGAAATCTAGCACACATGCAGACACTGAATAGAATATCAGGTCTAGAAGCAGTAAGGTAAAGAAGTGAACTGATCATGCTTTTGAATAGCTTCTGATCTATTCTCTTCCCTACTTCATCCTTGTCCAATTTCGAAGAACTTGACATTGGAGTCTCTGTTTTCTTGCAATTCTCCAAACCAAATTTCTTGATGAGATCTTTGGCATATTTTTCTTGGTGAATGAATATACCTTTCTTCAATTGTCTAACTTGCAATCCCATAAAGAAAGTTAACTCACCCACCATGCTCATCTCAAATTCATCCCACATAGATCTTGAAAATTTCTTGCAAAGACTTTCGTTAGGAGAACACAAAATAATATAATCTACATAGATTTGTACTAGTAGAAAGTCTTTTCCTTCTTTCTTTATAAACAAGGTTGTATCAACCTTTCCCTTTTAAAAGCCATTCTGAGTTAGAAACTTACTCAACCTCTCATGCCAGGCTCGAGGTGCTTGCTTTAGTCCATACAAGGCATTTTTCAGTCTGTAGACTAAGTCTGGCTTTCTTGGATCTTCAAATCCTAGTGGTTGTTCCACATAGACTTCTTCTTGCATGAACCCATTCAGGAATGCACTTTTGACATCCAAATGAAATAACTTGAAATTTTTATAGCAAGCAAAAGCAAGTAATAATTTAATTGCTTTTAACCTTGCTACTGGTGCATAGTGTTAAAGAAGACTCCTTATTGTTTTGACGCTGACAAAACCGTTCAAATTAGTCTAGTTTGAAGGGTTGCAGACTCAAGTGTTATGGTCTGAAAAACTCAAGACTCATCTGTCAAAGTCTGAAGACTGTTGACTTTAAGCTCAAAGTCTGACCTCATTGACAGATTCCAGACTGACGAGAGAAGACTTATCCGAATACGAGTTTATCTTTAAGGATTCGGTTCGTATGGTTTGTGGAAGATCTTACGGTTGGAGATAGCACCTTGTGATCAATTATTCTTATTGGAATGAATTCGGATAATCAAATCTTTTGTAAAACGAAGTATACTTGGAAGGTTCTACTTATGGAAACCAGGATCCTGATTGTATGGGTGAACAAGATTGATGGGCTATCATCACATTCCTTAAATGACTTGAGATCTCCTTGATTGATTCTGTCCAACGGGTAGATTGGAAGAACTCCTTTGGAAAGTGCCAACGGTTGTAGAGGCATGGAGGAGTATATAAGGAAGATTCTCAAGTTGTTCGAGTGTGTGCATTCCAAAGTCTGAAGCTCTTAGTTCTTTGCTATTTCAATTGTTGAGCTTATCTTGTACTCAAAAGAGAGAACAAACATTTGTGAGACTTTGAAATAGTGTAGTAGAGTTTCTACACTGTGAAGTCAAGGATGTGAGACTGTAAAATCTCTTTTGATTCATAGTGAAATCCAGCCAATGGGCTGTCAGTGCGGGAGAGTGGACGTAGGCTTTGTTTCTATTCTCTTTCCCTAAACTCCTTACTTTAATTCGTAGCTTTATATAACTGTTTGTAGTCGTTTACACGTTCAGTCTATTATCTTAAAAAGACGATTTGATTTACTAAGTCTTGCAAAAATTTCTTTTAACACCTATTCACTACCCTCTAGGTGTTCGTACTAGCCCTAACAATTGATATTAGAGCTTGTGTGCTCATTTTATTGAAGTGTTTTTACTTCTGAGTTAAAGATCTATGGCTAGTATTTTGGCTCAAGGTTTGGTTTAAGGCCAAAGCAACACCAGACCTCCTTACTTTGATGGAAAGGAATACAATGTGTGGAAAAAGAAAATGAAGGCATTCCTGAGATCGAAAGATCACCTGGAATGTGATGTGGTAGAAAAAGGAATCATTCCCAAAGTTACATCAACCTCAGAAAGAGGAAAGGAAGTTACAGATGCTAGCAAGATGACACAAGCAGACATAACCAAGAGACAAGCTCTTGATGCTAAAGCTATCTACTCCTTATATTGTGCTTTATCTCCTACTGAGTATAACAGAATTTCATCTTGTGAAACAGCAAAAGAAGTCTGGGACAAGTTGCATGTTACTTATGAAGGAACTGATCGAGTTAAAGAAACAAAAATCAACATACTTCTCAGATAGTATGAAGCCTTCAAGATGAAGCCAGCAGAATCCATCACTAACATGTTCAGTCGTTTCACAGAGATTGTAAATGGTCTAGCATATCATGGACAGACAATCTCAGGGTAGATGAAAGTCAATAAATTGCTGCGCACACTCTCCAAAGACTGGAATCACATTAAGACTTCAATAAGAGAAACATAGAGGATTGTGCCTCTATTAGTAGATGAATTAGTTGGCACACTTCAATCATATGAAGTGGAACAAATCAATGAAGAAGAAGATTCCAAAGTTAAGAAGTCGATTGCCATAAAATCTAATGATGATTCTGATGACACAGATTCAAAAGACGACTTGGACGATGAAAAACTTGCACTCATGATATGGAAGTTCAGGAAGTTGAACAGTAAAGCAAGAAGGTTTAATTGGAGGAAGCAGAGCACTAAGAGATTTCAGAAGAAATCAAATGAAGACAATGAGAAACAAAGAAGTGATTTGCTTTGAATGCAAGAAAAATGGGCATATTAGACCTAACTGCCCTCTGTTGAAGAAAAAGAAGGGAAATACAGATAAATTCAAAAAGGCTCTCAAAGTAGAGACATGGATTGATACTAAATGTGAAGAAAGTGAAGATGAATATGCCAACATATGTCTAATGGCAAATTCAGAATCGAATCGACTCGGACTCGAAACTTGATTCAGACTCAGACTCAGATGAGGACATCGAGGTTAGTAATTTTAAAATTCCTACTAAAGTCTCAAAGTATATAGATGAACTCGTCTCTATCTCAAAATATCTCTTAAAAGGATTTCTGAGCTAAAAATGGAAAATTCTAAACTAAAGCAACAGGAAGTTTCTTGGAAAGAAAATTTTGAAAATCTAAACAAAAGTTTTGATGATTTAAAGAAAATGCATATTCTCTTTCAAAGGAAAATATTTTCTTGAAAGAAGACATTTCAAATATATCAAAGAAGTTTTCAAAAGGATCTAAGAAGTTAGAAAAGATTCTTTCTGTGCAAAGACCCTGTTTTAACAAATATGGTTTGGGTATGACACCAGAAACTATTCCTTTAATTGATTTCCCAAAAGTAAATGAAATAATCAAACAAAGACCTACAAAAACACTTTACAAAAATCATTTTCAAAGAGTTTTTGTAAAACCTGTTGGCCGAAGTGCTCTCAAACGTTCAAAGTGTAACAACTCAGAACATTTCGAGAAAGAATGTCCTAAAGTTTGGAGACTTGTTGAGAAGGATTGGGCAGAGACTGTGTTTAAAACTAACTCTTTTGGACCTAAGAAAATCTGGGTACCAAAGAAAGTTTGAGTTCTCTTTGTAATTGCAGGTCACTATCAAGAAAAAGATCAAGTGGAATTTGGATAATGGTTGTTCGAGACACATGACTGGAGATTCAATTTGTTCATTAAGTTTGTGCAAATAAATGGTGGAAAAGTTTCCTTTAGTGGAAACAGTAAATGAAGAATTGTTGGATGTGGAACTATGAAAATTGGAAGTCTCACAATCAACAATGTCTCCTTGGTGGAATGTTTGAATTACAATTTACTTAGCATTAGTCAACTATGCAACACTGGATTCAAAATCAATTTCCAAGAGGGAATCTGTTCGAGAACTAGTAAAGATTTTTCTCAATCTTTCACGGACGAAGACATGTGAATATTTATCTTCTGGATATAAAACCAGAAAGTTCTCGGTGTCTAATATCCATTCAAGATGAAGCAAATCTTTGGCATCGAAAGCTTGGCCATGCCAATATGAAATAGATTGCTAAGAAACTCGTTTGTGGACTTCCCAGTTTGACTTATCAAAAGTCTAATCTATGTACACCATGTGTTTTAGGAAAATAGGTTAGAAGCTCTTTTAAGCCTATAAATCAAGTTTCTACTAATCGTGTTTTGTAGTTTCTGCAAATGGATCTCTTTGGACAAACCAGAACTCAAAGCATTGGTGGAAAGAGATACTACCTAGTAATCATGGATGATTATTCTCGATTCACTTGGGTTTACTTCCTGGCAAGTAAATCTGAAACCTTTTCTCACTTTTCAAAGTTTGCCAAGAAAGTTCAAAATGAGAAAGGCTATGTTATTTCAAGCATACGGACAGACCATTGAGGTGAGTTTGAAAATCAAGACTTTGCTAAATTTTGTGATGAATCTGGCTTTCAGCATGTTTTCTCTTCTCTATATACTCCAGAACAAAATGGAGTTGTGGAAAGAAAGAAAAAATCTTTGCAAGAGATGGCAAGAACCTTTTTAATTGAAAGCAATATTTCTTCTCGTTTTTGGGTTGAAGCAGTTTCTACAAGTTGTTATATTATTAACAAAGTATTTTTACGGCCAATTCTAGAGAAAATCCCTTATCAAATATTTAAAGGAAAAAAGTGAAATGTGAAAGGGGCTAGTGAATACACCTAGAGGGGGGTGAATAGGTGAATGTAAGAATTTTCGCAGGACTTAAAGAACATATCTTGATTCTAGAAGATATTGGTCATAAAACAGATTTCAACTCTAAATAAATGAACAATCAGTAAGCATGAATAAGAAGTTTAGGGATAAGAGAAAGTAAATACAGAGTTTATAGTGGTTCGGCTTAGATCAAGCCTACGTCCACTCTCCTCGCTGACAGCCTATTGGCTGGATTCCACTAGATGTCAAAAGAGTTGTTACAGCTTGAGATCTTGGCTATGACAGTGATGAGTCTTATTTAACTCTCACACAGTCACACTAAGTGTTTCTCTATTTTGTATACAATATTTAGCTCAATGAATGAAGAAGCAAGAGACTAGAAGAGATTCAGACTTTGGAATTCTCTCTCAAACACCGTACCAAACAACCAAAGAGTCAACCCTTAAATACTCCTTCATGCTTTCTCGACCGTTGGCACTTTCCAAAGGAATTCTTCCAATCTACCCGTCGGACAGAATCAACTAAGGTGATCTCGCGTCGTTGGATAATTTGTGTTGAAAGCCCGTCAATCCTGCTCGCCCATACAAATCAGGATCTTGAGTTTTCATAAGTAGAACCTTCCAAGTTTATCTTGTCTTTCAAAGATCTTCATATCGGAGTAGTTTCCAATAGGAACAATTAATCAAATATTTGTGAATTCCAGCTATAAGATCTTTCTAATAACCATATAAAACGAAGCTTTGAAGATAATCTTCATCTGGATAAAAGTCCTGTGTATGGATAAATCTTCATACTTCAGTCTGGAACTACCAGTGAGGATAGACTTTAAGATTAGCGTTTGGTGAACTATCGATCTTCAGACTTTGACGATAAAGTCTTCAGATCTTCAGATATAGACTTTGGAAAGGTTTTGTAAACTTCAAAACAGTAAATGAGTTTTCTCTAACAACCTCCCCCTTTTTGATTGTGGCAAAACTTTCCTGTAGATTTTGGAAAACTTTTTGACTTGCAAAACAGTGCTTATGCAATATATAATATCTTATAAATGTAATTAGTACTTCATTAACTTTGATTCTGCAACCACAGAACATATGTTAGTACAAACCATTTATAAGTAACATTCCAAATTAAACCACTGCACTAGCAAGCAACAAAAGATTAACAATATCTAAAAATATCCAAAATCAAACATCATCCACACCAAAAAACAAAATGTCAAAGTCAAGTCAAAAAAAAATTGCATTCTCCCCCTTTTTGTCATCAACAAAAAGTGGAGACAAAACGATTAAAAAGAAGTTGGTTGAAATTAGGGCTGCTTGGGGATACGAACTAGCTGGAAATCCCCCTTGGACTTGACAGTGTCTTCAAGCTTCTGCAAAGACTCCTTAAGCTGTTGAATATCCACACCCTTTGCCTGTTCTTGCTTGAGGGCTTGAATCTGATCTTGAAGAGAGTCGGTAGATGTTTTGAAGACAGTCATCATGTTCTTCATTTCAAACTCAAAGGCAAATTGCTGTCCCTTTAATTCTAAAAGAAGTTCCATAATTTGCCGAAAGTCTACAAAGTGATCTTTAGCAGAGCTAGGACCAGCCAAAGTAGATGCAGGAGTTTGAAAATGACGGGGAACATCAGTTGTTCTATCACCATGAGTAGGAGTGAATGCCTCAAAGTTTGATTTAGGAAATTGAGAGGCATATACCGCTTCTGGGTCTGGAGGAGATTTACTAACATCACTAGTAAAAATGGGTGAAGAAGTACCTCGATTTTCAGCATCTCCCCCTGTCTTCATGGTATTGGGAGGAGAAATATGTTCTTCTTCAATCTCTACTTCAGCATTATAGTGATGTTCTCTAGTCTTCTCACTCCTTGTCTTTTTTGAATCATCGGATGCAGCTAGTGTTGGTTCAAAAGAATCATCGCGACTCCTTCTTTCTTCACTTCTTCTTCCTTCCTGTCCATCTTTTTCTCTTGTTCTCTGTTGTTCTATGATCTTAGAAGGGCTGACATAACTCTGTAGATTTCGCGGGGCAAGAGCTGAGATAGTGAGATCATCGTCATCTTCTTTTTCGTCTTCCAAGATGAGAGATCTTCTTTTCTTCATAGGTTCTGTCATAGGCTCTTTTCCTTTCCTCTTCTTGGCAACAGAGTCTTGCTTTGCCTTCACAGGGGACTTTTCCTTAAACCGCTCCAACTCCTTGCTCAATTCCTTCAGTCTCATTTTAGAAACCATTTTGAGACCAATAACCATTGGAGGAATCGTTTTAGCACAAAGAAGAGCAGGAAGTTTGATCTTGTAATGCTTGAAAAGTTGAGAGATAAAAGCAAAGTAAGGGAGTTGTCCCTTGTCTTTCACCACAGTTCTATACATATGCATGAGAATTGTGTGAGGTAGAGAGAACTTGCAACTAGTGTTGATTGCATACATAAGTTTCGCTTCAGAACGAGAGACATCAGTCTTTGAAATAGATTTTGGCCTGATACAGTTAATGACTACCTTGTGAAGAAGGATGTTGGTGGCATCCATCCTTGAATAGGAAATTTTACCTTCGACCATCCTGTCATTTACTATGGACAAGGTAGCATGGGCATAAGATACTCCAATTGGTTGGAATTTCCCTATTTCCACACCAATTAAATCAGCCAGAGTGTCTACATCAACTTCAAATTCTTTATCCCTTATAGAAAAGCTAAATCTATTCGTATCTATAAATGAAAGATTTGAATAAAAATAGGTAGTCAGTTTAGGATATGCAACGGTCGTCTCACTGCAAAACCGGTCAAGCTGAAGCAAACCAAGCTTTTCCCTTAAATTAATCTGTAAAGAATCAAAGAAATCGAAATCCACACTCCTAGGGTCATAACCCCTCTTTTCAGCATATTCAAATAACACTTTTTGTGGTCCTTCGTACGAAATAGGTTCGTCCCTTCACCACCAACCTTCGCAACAACACCCATCTTGGGCTGAAAATGAGCGAAAAACTTTTCATCGTCATCTTTCTCCTCTGGCTGTCCAACACTTGGATCACTAGGAAAATTCTCGAACGACCATTTTGCCAACCCCTGAGGCACAATGCCTAGTCTTTCCATGGTGTTCAAGAAAAATGTCTCATTTTTATAACCATGCGCTTTTAAGAACTCATCAATCAAGTTCATAGCAGAACCACCCCTCTTCAAGTTTTAACACAATCTATAAATAAACTGGGGTTTTTGAGTCCTTACAGGTTCAGCCTCTTCAATAATTTCTTCTTGCTGAGGAGAAGTATTTTGTATTGCTTGTTGGCGCGGTTGAGAATGTTGACTTGGCTATTGGTCTTGTTGAGGAGGAACTTCTTCTTCAGTTAGATCGAAATGCGTAGGTCCCTCACGCATACGCTGTGTTCCCCAATTCGCGATTCTCGAAGACTTTCTTTGGAAAGACATTGTTAAAGTCTTGGGGAATTTCTCGTACTTGTTCTCTCGAAAAAGGTTGAAACTTTTTGGATGGAACTCAAGTAGATGAAAAACAGTAAGATCACAATGTTCTAGGGTTTCAAGAAATGACCGTAAATGAAGAAGACGAGGTTCGACAGTATTTAGAGCAGGTATACGAAGCGTCGCAATTAGAAAGTAAAAATACTGCCTTTTTAAAAATAATAAACTTCCTTAAAAATAACTGCATTTTTTTTTAAATAATAACCTCCCTTTTTTTAAAAATAAATAGCCATCAATTAAGATAAATTCTAAAAATAAAAAGATAACGCACCTTTCTAAAATTCTTCAAGAATAAGTTCATATTAACATAGAGAGAATAAGTTAACATCTAGAGATTCTGAGTCTGAACGTCTTCAGACTTTTCCCGGCAAACGATAAAATGTTCAGTCTTGCACGAATAAACTCAAATAAGTTTTTATCCAGTGGTTTTGTAAAGATGTCCGCCAGTTGATTCTTCGAGTTAATGAAATGAATCAAGATTTCTCCATTCTGAACATGATCTCTAATAAAATGATGACGTATTTCTATATGCTTTGCTCTTGAGTGAAGGATTGGATTCTTCGTGAGATTGATGGCGCTTGTATTATTGCATTTGATTTCAGTGCATGAATCTTCAATTCCAAAGTCTTTTAGATGTTGTTTCATCCAAAGTATTTGAGAACAGCAACTCCCAAGTGCTACATATTCCGCTTCAGCTGTTGAAAGAGCTACAGTACTCTATTTTCTCGAAAACTATGATACCAGCTTGTTGCCAAGTAATTGACAAGTTCCAGAAGTACTCTTTCTGTCTACTTTGCATCCTGCAAGATCTACATCTGAATATCCAAGGAGAGTAAAGTCTCTTTCTTTGGAATACCACAGACCTAGATTCGAAGTAGTTGCAACATATTTGATAATTCGCTTTGCTGCACTAAGATGAGATTCTTTGGAATTTGATTGGAATCTAGCACAAACACAAACACTAAACAAAAATAATGTCATCAACATAAATTTGAACAAGTAGAAAATCTTTACCTTCCCTTTTAATGAATAAAGTAGTATCTACTTTTCCTTTATCAAAATCATTTTGAATTAGAAAATTACTTAACCTTTCATACCAGGCTCGAGGTGCTTGCTTCAGTCCATACAGAGCATTTTTCAGTCTGTAGACTGACTTTGGCTTTCTTGGATCTTCAAAACCAGGTGGTTGTTCCACATAGACTTCTTCTCGAATAAATCCATTTAAGAATGCGTTCTTTACATCCATTTGGTATAACCTGAAATTTTTAAAGCAAGTAGTAATCTAATTGCTTCTAACCTCGCTACTGGTGCATAGGTCTCGTCATAGTCTATCCCTTCTTCTTGAGTGTAACCTTTAGCGACGAGTCTTGCTTTATTCCTGATCACTTTTCCTTTCTCATCCACTTTGTTCTTGAAAACCCATTTAGCACCAATAATTTACCTTTTGGTTTAGGTATTAATTCCCAAACATCGTTAATGCTAAACTGTTTGAGTTCTTCTTGCATGGCTTCAATCTAGCTTTCATTAGCTAATGCTTCTTCTATGCTTTTGGGTTCAATTTAAAAAATAAGTGCTAAAGCACTAGACTCTTCTTGCCTTTTGGATCTGGTACGAATCCCTTCATCAATATTGTCAATGATGAATTCTTTAGGATGACTAGACTTATGCTTCCAGTTGCTGGTTGGTTTTTGAGTCTGCTCATCCTCTACTTCAGTTGAATCTTTTGGTTCTTCTTGTAATTGAACTTCAAGAGTTTGACCTTCTGTGGGGGAAGTAGTCTTTGTAACATCTCATACAGGTTCAGTTTCTTCAAGTTGAGTCTCTACCACTTGATTCGGTACAGATTCTTGAAATTTGACATTCATAGACTCCTCACCAGATTAGGTCTTTTTGTTGAATACTCTGATGCTTTACTTGAAGTTGAGTAGCCAAAAAAGATACCTTCGTCTGACTTTTCTTCAAACTTACCAGTTCGATCATTTGCATTTTTCAAAATAAAACATTTGCAACCAAATACATGAAAATAAGAAACAATTGGTTTCTTTCCTTTAAATATCTCATAAGGAGTTTTCTCTAAAATTGGCCTTAAAAATACTCTATTAATGATATAACAGGCTATAGAAACTGCTTCAGCCCAAAAACGAGAAGAAATGTTACTTTCAATTAAAAGAGTTCTTGCCATTTCTTGCAAAGATCTATTCTTTCTTTCCACAACTCCATTTTGCTTTGGTGTATATGGCGAAGAGAAAACATGCTTTAAAGCACATTCATCACAGAAATTTGCAAAGTCTTAATTCTCAAACTCACCTCCATGGTCTGTCCGGATGCTTGTTATAGCATATCCTTTCTCATTTTGAATTTTCTTAGCAAACTTTGAGAAATGAGAAAAAGCTTCAGACTTACTTGACAAGAAGAATACCCATGTAAAGCGAGAAAAATCATCCACGATTACTAAGTAATATTTCTTCCTACCAATACTTTGTGTTCTGGTTAGTCCAAAAAGATCCATATGCAGAAGCTGCAAAACATGATTAGTAGAAACTTGATTTATAGGTTTAAAGGAACTTCTTACCTGTTTTTCCAAAACACATGGTGTGCATAACTCTGACTTTTGATAACTTAAGTTGGGCAGTCCACGAACAAGCTTTTTGGAGGAAATTTTGGCTATCTGCTTCATATTGACATGGCTAAGTTTTCTATGCCAAAGATTTTCTTCATCTTGAATAGAAACTAGACACTGAAAGCTTTCTGATTTGATATCCAACAGATAGATGTTTCCATGTCTTCGTCCAGTAAAGGATTGGGACAAATCCTTACTAGTTCTTGAAGAAATGCCTTCTTGAAAATTGATTTTGAATCCAGTGTCACACAGTTGGCTTATACTGAGTAGATTATAGTTCAAGCCTTCCACCAAGGAAACATTATTGATTGTGAGACTTCCAATCTTGACAGTTCTACATCCAATAATTTTTCCTTTGCCATTCCCACCAAAAGAAACTTTTCCACCATTTGTTTGAGTAAGTTTTATGAAGCAATTTAAATCTCCTGTCATGTGTCTCGAACAACCATTATCCAAATACCATTTGATCTTTTTCTTGATAGTGACCGCAGTTATGAAAAGACTTCAAGTTCTCTTTGGCACCCGTACTTTCTTGAGTCCGGGGAGTTAGTTCCAAAAATAGTTTTTGCCCAATTTCTCTTAACAGGTTTCCAAACTTTAGGACAATCCTTCTCAAAATGTTCCGAGCTGTTACACTCTGAACATTTAAGAGCACTTCGACCAATAGGTTTTACAAAAACTTTTTGAAAATGATTTTTGTAATAAGTTTTAGTAGGTCTCTGTTTGATTCTTTCTTTTACTTTTGGAAAGTCAATTAAAGTAATAGTTTATGGTGTCATTCTTAAACCTAATTTATAAAAATAAGGTCATTGAATTGAAAGAATTTTATCAAGCTTTTCAAATCCATTTGAAAACTTCTTTGAGATATTTGAAATGTCTTCTTTCAAGAGATTGTTTTCCTTTGAAAGAAAATCTGCATTTTCTTTTGAAGTTTTAAAGTTGTTGTTTAGACTTTCAAATCTTTCTTTCCAAGAAATTTCCTGTTGCCTCAGTATAGAATTTTCCTTCTTTAGTTCAGAAATTCTTTTAAGAGATACGTTGAGACTAAGACAGAGTTCATCAATATACTTTGAAACTTTAATAGGAATTTTAAAGTTAATAACCTCAATTTCCTTGTCTGAATCTAAATCTAAGTCTGTTTCAGAGTCTGAGTCTGATTCTGAATTTGCCATCAAACAAATGTTGGCATATTCTTCATCACTCTCTTCACATTCTGTGTCGCTCCAAGTCTCTACTTTGAGAGCTTTCTTAAATTTCTCTGTATTTCCCTTCTTTTTCTTCAATAGAGGACAATTGGGTCTTATGTGTCCTTTCTTCTTGCATTCGAAGCAAATCACATCTTTGTTGAACTCATTCTCTTCAGTTGATTTATTCTGAGATCTTTGAGTATTTTGCTTCCTCCAGTTGTACTTTCTTCATTTTTTGTTTAACTTTTTGAACTTCCTTATCATGAGTGCTAGTTCTTCATCATCCAAGTCATCTTCTGAATCTGTAACATCAGAATCATCATTAGACCTTAAAACGACCGACTTCTTACCTTTAGGACCTTCTTCCTCATTGATTTGCTCCACTTCATAAGACTGAAGTGTGCCCACTAATTCATCTACTGATGAAGGCGCAATCCTTTGTGTTTCTCTAATGGAAGTCTTGATGTGATTCCAGTCTTTAGAGAGTCCTCGCAGCAACTTGTTGACTTTTATTTGCCCAGAGATTGGTTGTCCATGATATACAAGACCATTTACAATCTCTGTAAAACGGCTAAATATATCAGTGAAGGTTTCTCCTGGCTTCATTTTGAAAGCTTCATATTGCCCAAGAAGAATGTTGATCTTTGTTTCTTTAATTCAATCGGTTCCTTCATTAGGTAACATGCAACCTGTCCTAGAGTTCTTTTGCTGTTTCACAAGATGAAATTCTGTTATACTCAGTAGGAGATAAGGCACAATATAAAGAATAGATAGCTTTTGTGTCAAGAGCTTGTCTCTTGGTTATATCTTCTTGTGTCATCTCTCTAGCATCTGTCACTTCCTTCCCTCTTTTTGAAGTTGATGTTTTTGTAGGAATAACTCATTTTTCTACCACATCCCATTCAAGGGGATCTTTCGATCTTAGGAAAGCTTTCATCTTGTTCTTCCATACGTTGTATTCCTTCCCATCAAAGTAAGGAGGTCTGGTGTTGCTTTGACCTTCAACCAGTCCTGGAGCCAAAATACTAGCCATAGATCTTTAGCTTAAGAAGTAAAACACTTCAATAAATAAGCACACAGGCTCTAATACCAATTGAAAGGGCTAGTGAATACACTAGAGGGGGGTGAATCAGTGAATGTAAGAATTTTCGCAGGACTTAAAAAAGATATCTTGATTTTAGAAGATATTGGTCATAAAACAGATTTCAACTCTAAATAAATGAACAATCAGTAAGCATGAATAAGAAGTTCAGGGATAAGAGAAAGTAAACACAGAGTTTATAGTGGTTCGGCTTAGATCAAGCCTACGTTCACTCTCCTCACTGACAGCCTGTTGGCTAGATTCCACTAGATGTCAAAAGAGACATACAGCTTGAGATCTTGGCTATGACAGTGATGAGTCTTATTTAACTCTCACACAGTCACACTAAGTGTTTCTCTATTTTGTATACAATATTTAGCTCGATGAATGAAGAAGCAAGAGACTAGAAGAATTTCAGACTTTGGAATTCTCTCTCAAACACTGTACCGAACAACCAAAGAGTCAACCCTTAAATACTCCTTCATGCCTTCTCAACCGTTGTCACTTTCCAAAGGAATTCTTCCAATCTACCCGTTGGACAGAATCAATTAAGGTGATCTCGCATCGTTGGATAATTTGTGTTGAAAGCCCGTCAATCCTGCTCGCCCATACAAATCAGGATCTTGAGTTTCCATAAGTAGAACCTTCCAAGTTTATCTTGCCTTTCAAAGATCTTCATATCGGAGTAGTTTCCAATAGGAACAATCTATCAAATATTTGTGAATTCCAGCTATAAGATCTTTCTAATAACCATATAAAACGAAGCTTTGAAGATAATCTTCATCTGGATAAAAGTCCTGTGTATAGATAAATCTTCATACTTCGATCCGGAACCGCCAGTGAGGATAGACTTTAAGATTAGCGTCTAGTGAACTATCGATCTTCAGACTTTGATGATAAATTCTTCAGATCTTTGGATATAGACTTTGGAAAGGTTTTGTCAACTTCAAAACAATAAAGGAGTTTTCTCTAACAAAATGTTTTTTATTTTCATGTGTTTGGTTGTAAGTGTTTTGTTTTGAAAAATGCAAATGATCGAACTGGTAAGTTTGAGGAAAAATCAGACGAATGAATTTTCCTTGGCTACTCAACTTCAAGTAAAGCCTATAGAGTATTGAACAAGAAGACTCAATCTGTGGAAGAATCTATGAACGTTAAATTCCAAGACTCTATGCAGAATCAACTGAATCAGACTCAATTTGAAGAATCTGAACCTACTCTAGACCTTACAAAGTCTACCTCCCCTGAAGTGGTTCAGACTTCTGAAGATTAACAACAAACAGAAGTTGTAGATTCGGCTGGAGTAGAAGATTAGGAGATCATCAGACCAACTAGTAACTGGAAGCATAAGTCTAGTCATCTCAAAGAATTCATTATCGGCAACGTTGATGAAGGGATTCACACTAGATCCAAAAGGCAAGAAGAGTCTAGCGCTCTAGCACTTATTTTTGAGATAGAACCTAAAAGCATAGAAGAAGCTTTAGCTGACGAAAGTTGGATTGAAGTTATGCAAGAAGAGCTTAGACAATTCAGCATCAACAATGTTTGGGAGCTAATTCCTAAACCAAAAGGTAAATCTATTGTTGGAGCTAAATGGTTTTTCAGGAACAAAATGAACGAGAAAGGAAAAGTGATCAGAAATAAAGCAAGACTCGTGGCCAAAGGATATACGCAAGAAGAAGGGATAGACTATGATGAGACCTATGCACTAGTAGCAAGGTCAGAAGCAATTAGATTATTACTTGCTTTTGCCTGCTATAAAAATTTCAGGTTATTCCAAATGGACGTCAAAAGTGCATTCCTAAATGGATTTATCCAATAAGATGTCTATGTAGAACAATCACCTGAATTTGAAGATCCAAGAAGATCAGACTCAGTTTTCAGAGTGAAAGAGGCCATATATGGATTAAAGCAAGCACCTCGAGCTTGGTATGACAAGTTAAGTAAATTTTTAATTCAAAATGGTTTTGTTAAAGGAAAGGTGGATACTACATTGTTTATTAAAAAGGAAGGTAAATATTTTCTACTCGTTCAAATTTATGTTGATGACATTATCTTTGGATTATCTAATGAAAATTTGTGCAAGAAATTTTCTAAGTCTATAAAGGATGAATTTGAGATGAGCATGATGGGTGGATTATCTTTCTTTCTCATATTATAAGTGAAACAATCGAAGGAAGGAATTTTCATTCACCAAGAAAAATATGCAAAAGTCCTCATCAAGAAGTTCGGATTGGAGAATTACAAAAAGACTGATATACCAATGTCAAGTTCTTCGAAGCTGGACAAAGACGAAGGAGGAAAGAAAGTTGACTAGAAACTCTATAAGAGTATTATTGGTTCACTTCTTTATTTTACTGCTTCTAGACTTGACATTTTGTTTAGTGTTTGTATTTGTGCTAGATTTCAATCATCTCCCAAAGAATCTCATCTAAGCGCCGCAAAACGCATCATCAAATACGTTGAAACTACTTCAAAGTTAGGCCTATGGTATCCAAAAGAGAGAGACTTTACTCTCCTTAGATATTTAGACAGAGATTTAGCAGGTTGCAGAGTCGATAGAAAGAATACTTTTGGTACTTGTCAATTGCTAGGCAACAGGACAGTATCTTCGTTCTCAAGGAAACGGAGTACTATAGCTCTTTCAATAGCAAAAGCGGAATATGTGGCTCTTGGAAGTTGTTGTTCTTAAATCTTATGGATAAAGCAACAGCTAAGAGACTGTGGAATCGAAGACTCATGTACCGAGATCAAATGCGACAACACCAGTGCAATTAATCTCACAAAGAATCCAATTCTTCATTTAAGAGCAAATCATATAGAAATTCGACATCATTTCATTAGAGATCATGTTCAGAATGGAGAAGTTATGATATAGTTCATTGACTCGAAGAATCAGTTAGCAGACATATTTACAAAGCCACTGGAGAAAAGTCTATTTGAGTCTATTCGTACCTGCATCGAACATTATATCGTTTATCGGTTAAAGTCGAAGATGATCGACTCGGAACAACCACAAGTGGCGCGTGAGTTAATTCTATGTTAGTAATTTAATTTATGAGTGAAAATTCGAAAAGGTACGTTTACTTTTTAAGTTGTTACTTATTTATTTTATTTTTAGCAATTATCTTTTTAATTTTAAATTTATGGCAGCTTTTCATTTTCAAAAGGCAGTTATTCATTTTCAAAAGGAAGTTTTTACTTTTCCTTAATAACGATCTGTATACCCCGTTTCGTCGCCTTTTATACTGTAGATTTTCTTCTTCTTCGTTTTCACACTAACCCTAGAATACCGAACTCCATTTTTCTCTCACTTTCTCTCTAGTTTATTCTAAAAAGATTTCATCTTTCTTCACCATCGAGTTCGAGAAATCCCTAAAAAAAAGTGACAATGTCTTCCCAAAGAAAGTCTTCTAGAATCGCGAGCAGGGGACCACAACATATGCGTGAGGGTCCTATGCACTTTGATTTGACCGAGAAAGAAGACTCTCCACAGCAGCAGCAACAAAGTCAACAACAACCTTCTCAACCGCGTCACTCTTCTCAGCCTAAGACTCAAGTTCCTCCACAGTAACAAGCAGAGGAAGAAATCATTGAAGATGCTGAACCTGTAAGATCACAAAAACCCAAATTTTTGTTTAAACTCTACTCAAACTTAAAGATGGGAGGTTCTGCAATGACTTTGATCGATGAGTTTCTGAAATCGAATGGTTACAAGAACGAAACTTTCTTTTTGAATACCATGGAAAGGTTAGGCATTGCGCCTAAAGGTTTTGCAGCATTAGCATTTGCTAATTTCCCAAGTGATTCGCATGTTGTTGGTTTAAATCAACCTGAGGTGAAAGATGATGATGAAAGGATGTTCTTACATTTTCAGCCTAGGATGGGCGTCGTTGTGAATGTTCGTGGTGAAAGGATGGAACTTTTTCATTCTAAGGACCGCAAGAGAACTTATTCTAAACTGCTGAAGCGAGGGGTGATGAACCTTATTAGTGTCGATTTTGATTTTCTAGATTCGTTGAAAGTGAAACTGAGGGAGAAGTTTGCACTCCTTCAACTTGAACGTTTTTGCTCTGAGACGATTGTTGCTCACCTAGAACTTACAACTTACTTTTATTCAAATCTATCCTTTTTAGATGCGAATAGATGTTCCTTTAATGTTAGAGACTAGGATTTTGTGGTCGATGTGGACACTTTGGCTGATGTGATTGGGGTGGAAAGAGGGAGTTTCCAACCAATCAGCGTGTCTGTTGCTCACGCTACTCTGGAACTTGTTCGAGATAGTATTGCTGAAGGCATGATTTCTTACTCCATAATGAATGCATCCAATGTATTGCTTCACAAGATTGTGATTAATTGTCTCAAACCCAAATCCACATCAAAGACTGATGTCTCAAACTCTGAAGCGAAGCTGATGTATGCGATCAACATTGGATTCAAGTTCTCTCTCCCTCATACCATTCTTATGCACATGTATAGGACAATGGTGAAGGACAAGGGACAACTTCCTTATTCTACTCTTGTTTCTCGATTATTCAGACATTTCAACATTCAGCCTCCCAAGATTCTGTGTGTTCAAACCATTGCTCCAATGGTAGTGGGACTGAAGATGGTTTCCAAGATGCGTCTGAAGGAGCTAAACAAAGTTTTGGAGAGCATTAAGGTGAAATCCCTTGTCAAGGCAAGACAAGACTCTGTAGCAGGAAAAAGGAAAGGCAAAGAGCCCATGACTGAACCAAATAAGAAGAGGAGAGCACTCATCTTGCAGGATGAAGAAGATGAGGATGACATCACTCTCTCTGCTTTTCCCTTAAAGAATTTACAGAGTTTTGTTAACTTTCCAGAGACTGAGGATTGAGAGAACAGAGAAAGAGAAGAGACGGAGCAAAGAGATGAAGAAGAGAAGCGATGAGAATAGAGGAAGAGGAAGGAAGAACCAGAGAAAGTAGAGAGATGAAAAGAACAAGAAGAAGAGGGTCATGATGATTCTCATGCAGAAGAAGGATGACAACATCACATTGATGCTGAAGAAGAGCAAGAACAGGAAGAATAGTACTTTTCTCCACCTGAAGGCACAACAACAGGGGGAGCTGCTGATAAAAGAGGTACTTCTTCACTTGCTTTTACTAGTGATGATGTTAGTCGTTCTCCTGCCGATCGAGAGGATGTGTATGCCTCTTGATTTCCCGAAGATGGTATTGAGGCTTCATCTCCAAGTCTGGATGTTCCTACTGTGATTCCATCATCTGTTAACACTCCTCAAACTACACGTGCTGAAGCGAGTACTCAAACCGATAATACAGCAGACTTTAGGAGACTGCTCGAGTTTCTTGTGGAAATCAAAACTCAGCTTTATGGATTGGAGTGTGAAGTTCAGAACATGCAGTTAGCTCATCAAGCCACTTCAGTTTCTTTGTACGATCAGGTACAAGCCCTTAAGCTTCAAGTTCAAGCTACTGCAAAGGGTGAGGATATTCAGCAACTGAAGGAGGACCTGAGGAAGCTGGAGGAGACAGTCAAATCTATGGGGGATTTCTAGATCGTTCGTATCCCTAAATAGCCATGATTTCTACCCAACTCTTTTTATAATCACTCTTCACTTTTTGCTATGACAAAAAGGGGGAGAAAGTTTGTGTGCAGTGCAGATTTGATTTGATCTTTTGATGACTTTTTTGATGACCTTTTTGCTTGATCTAACTTTGGTTTGATTTTGATGCTTTTGGACTGACTGGTAATTTTATTTGGTTTGAATTTTGACTTGCAGCAACTATGTCTGTAATTTTAATTATGGATAGATAGTTATTTATTATGCAGGTCTAATGTGTTTTCTGTGGTTGCAGAATCATTACTATCCAAACCCTAATTAATTTATCTTTATAAGACATCACGATCTGTTTAAGTGTTGCAAGTTAAAATTTTGCAAATCTACAGGAAAGTTTTGTCACCATAAAAAGGGGGAGATTGTTAGAGAAGACTCCTTATTGTTTTGAAGCTGACAAAACCGTTCAAATTAGTCTAGTCTAAAGGGTTGCAGACTCAAGTGTTATAGTCTGAAGAACTCAAGACTCATCTGTCAAAGTCCGAAGACTGTTGACTTTTAACTCAAAGTCTAACCTCACTGACAGATTCCAGACCGACGAGAGAAGACTTATTCGGATGCGAGTTTATCTTCAAGGATTCAGTTCGTACAGTTTGTGGAAGATCTTACGGCTGGAGATAGCACATTGTGATCAATTATTCTTATTGGAATTAATTCGAATAATCAGATCTTTTGTAAGGCGAAGTTTACTTGGAAGGTTGCACTTATGGAAACCAATATCCTGATTGTATGGGCAAGCAGGATTAATGGGCTATCATCACATTCTTTGAATGACTCGAGATCTCATTGATTGATTCTGTCCAACGGGTAGATTGGAAGAACTCCTTTGAAAAGTGCCAACGGTTGTAGAGGCATGGAGGAGTATATAAGGAAGATTCTCAAGTTGTTTGAGTGTGTGTGTGAAAGAAAAAATCCAAAGTCTGAAGCTCTTAGTTCTTTGCTATTTCAATCATTGAGCTTATCTTGTACTCAAAAGAGAGAACAAACATTTGTGAGACTTTGAAAGAGTGTAGTAGAGTTTCTATATTGTGAAGTCGAGGACGTGAGACTGTAAAATCTCTTTTGATTCATAGTGAAATCCAGCCAATGGGCTGTCAGTGTGGGAGAGTGGACATAGGCTTGGTCTAAGCCGAACCACTATAAACCTTGTGTTTCTATTCTCTTTCCCTAAACTCCTTAGTTTAATTCATAGCTTTATATAACTGTTTATAGTCGTTTACATCTTCAGTCTATTATCTTTTAAAGACGATTTGATTTACTAAGTATTGCAAAAATTTCTTTTAACACCTATTCACCCCCCTCTAGGTGTTCGTACTAGCCATAACACATAGGTTTCGTCATAATCTATCCCTTCTTGCTGTGTATATCCTGTTGCCACTTGTTTTGCTTTGTTTCTGACCACTTTACCATTCTCATTCATTTTATTCCTAAAAACACATTTCGTTCCAATAATGGATTTCCCTTTAGGTTTTGGAATCGGCTCCCATACATCGTTGATGCTGATATGTTTGTGTTCTTCCTGCATAGCTTCTATCCAGCTTTCATCAGACAAGGCTTTGTCTACTCCTTTTGGTTCTATTTCAGAAACAAGTGCTAGAGCACTGGACTCTTCTCTTCCTTTGGATCTAGTGTGAACTCCTTCAACAATGTTGACAATGATGAGTTCTTTGGGATGACTTAACATGTGCTTCTAGTTGCTGCTTAGTTTGAAAGTTGGTTGATCCTCTACAGTTGTTGAATCTTCTCGTTCTGCTTATTGTTGTTCTCTAGAAGTCTTAACCTCTTTGGGGTAAATAGACTTTGTAAAGTCTGGAACAAGTTCGGACTCTTCAAGTTGAGTCTGGTCTGGTAGATTCTCCAGATAATCTTGAAACTTGACGTTCATAGATTCTTCCACGGATTGAGTCTTATTGTTAAAGACTCAGTAAGCTTTGCTTGAAGTCGAATAGTCAAGGAAGATTCCTTCATTTGATTTTGCTTTGAACTTTCCAAATCGATCATTTGCATTCTTCAGAAAAAAAACATTTACAGCCAAAGACGTGAAAGTAGGAAACATTCGGCTTCTTTCCTTTATACACTTCATAAGGAGTTTTCTCTAGAATAGGCCTTAAGAATACTCTGTTGATAATATAGCAAGCAGTTGAAACTACTTCTGCCCAAAATCGAGAGGATATTTTGCTCTCTATTAAGAGAGTTCTGCCCATCTCTTGTAAGGATATGTTCTTCCTTTCCACAACCCTATTTTGTTCTGGAGTGTATGGTGAAGAGAAAACATGCTGAAAACCAGATTCATCAAAAACTTAGGAAAGTCCTGATTCTCAAACTCACCTCCATGGTCAGTTCGTATGCTCGAAATAGCATAACATTTTTCATTCTGAACCTTCTTGGCAAACTTAGAGAAATAGGAGAAGGCTTTAGACTTACTTGCCAAAAAGTAGACCCAAGTGAAGCGAGAGTAATCATCCACGATTACGAGACAATATTTCTTTCCATTAATACTTTGAGTTCTGGTTAGACCAAAAAGGTCTATATGAAGAAGCTGTAGAGCTCGATTGGTAGAGACTTGATTAAGAGGTTTAAAGGAACTTCTGACTTGTTTTCCCAGAACATAGGGAGTGCACAACTCATTCTTCTGGTAAGCCAAATTAGGAAGTCCTTGAACAAGCTTCTTAGAAGAAATCTTGGCAATTTGCTTCAAGTTAACATGACCAAGCTTTCGATGCTAGAGACTTGCTTAATCTTGAATGGAGATAAAACACTGAGAACTTTCTAGGTTTACATCTAGAAGGAAAATATTGCCATGCCTTCGCCCAGTGAAAGATTGAGAGAAGTCTTGACTCGTTCCAGAACAAATGCCTTCTTGGAAGTTTATTCTAAAACCAATATCGCAAAGCTGACTTATGCTCAGCAAATTGTACTTCAAACCTTCCACCAAGGAAATGTTATTGATAGTCAGGCTACCAATCTTCACGGTTCCACATCCTACAATTTTTCCTTTGCTATTTCCTCCGAAAGATACTTTTCCTCCATTCAGTCTCACAAGCTTTATAAAGCAGCTTGAGTCTCCTGTCATATGCCTCTTGTCACGACCTCTTTTTTCCATTCAATATTCTAAGAAAGAATGGTTTAGGGGTATTTGCCTAAAGAGGCGGACCAACGACCCTAGATTAGGCGCGTGCTCTTCCAAGTCCATACCTCACGCGACGTTGGATTTCGTATTTTAGTTCTTAATAACCTATGTATTTCTAGGAGTCGCCACTAGCCTATCGGGGTCGGCTAGAAACCAATCAAGATATGGGAGTGTTGTCTCGATTCCTACGCAACTAGAGATTTCTAGGAACCGGGACTTGTTTACACCAATGTTTCTATTAGCGCCCTTGCGGTACCACTAACTTGGAAGGTTGTTTATCTAAATGGCCACACAATCTAGATTACCAATTATAATCTTTATGAAACCACTAAGTGTCCATGCAAATGTTTTTGTAGGTTTTTTATAATGTCTAAACTAATCCTAACATAATTTAGAAAAGAAATTTACACTCAAATTATTGAAAAGCGGAGCGGTAAATAAACATCCAAGAAATTAAAATGACTTGAAAGTAATGCGGAAAAGAAAGACCTAATACAAGTCGGGCAAATAATATTACATGGCCTTGTTATCACACCCCGGGACAAAACCCCCGTGAGCGAAATAGGAACTTAAATATGCATGAAATTACTCTAAATGCGTGAAATTACTCTAGATAATCTTAATCTATGCAAAATAGATTATTTACAAAAATGGTTATAAAATACCAAAATATCATTAAATTAAGAAATTGACATTTTAAAATTAGGAAAATTTCCTAGATGTCATTTCTATCATAATTTGATATCATCCATCATTTTTTATAAATTTTTGAAATTTTCATATTTTTTCGTATTTTTAATTTTTATTTAAAATTAATTCCCTAAACCGATATATGCCGATTTAGACTAATATGGGACTAGCCAGTACATGAATATAACAAGCATCGAGCTCAAATCGATTGTTTGAAGATCGAAACTTGGTTTGCGCATTTCGTCGAACACTTGGCGTGCATCAAATCATCCCAAATCAGCTTCGTCGGGCCATGTTTGTGGCCTTCAATCTCAACCCACAAGCAATCTCATGCGGAACTAAAGTATCAAGATTATACTACCACATGCAAGGAGCAAGATTAGACAGAAATCATAGCTTAAAACACAAAAGAACTAAGCTAAAATCATCCTCAAATATGCGGGTTTGATCTGATTTTGCAAATCTGGGTTTGAACCCAGGTCAAGTAAACAGGTTATACGCCCATATTTAAGCCCCGACACTTATCACATGCAAGATCTAAGGGAAACATTATTTAATTCGAGTGAAAGTAGGTAACATGAGCTTTCAAATATAACGAGCATCATAGAGAATGACCAACCGAACACATCAAAACGACCTCTCCAAAAAGCACACATGCAAAACGCTTGAAGAGATTTCAACACTTAGAAAAATTCCAGCCTCGAAATCAGTTTTGCCGATTGGTTTTCCTCTTGATTTTCATGATCAAAATATGTTCAAACTCGAACAAAAATACATCTAGGATACTTACCTTGCTTCCTAGTTTCTTTTGCAAGTGGTTCTTCGCCGAACAAACCAAGAAATTATCCTCGAGGGGCACGTGGAAGTTGGCTCCTTCAATCTGGAAATGAGATCTGCGGAAAAAAAGAACTGAGAATGAAGGTTTTTGTTGACCTCTAAAATTAGACTTCAACACCTCTTTTGTTGGAAAAATTAACACCAAACTAAACTATATATATTCTAGTTCGGGGTAAAAGTCAAAATTTTCCTCATTTTTCTCTGAGTTTTCTAAAAAATACTCGACTTCCCTCACTTGTGACCAACCGGGCTCAACACTTTAGAGAAATTCTCAGTGTTTCTTGGCCCACGAGGAGGGTGCTTTTCGGGGGGCTTTAGGAGGCCTTCCTGATCTTCATTTGGGATGTACGACCTATGGTTGGAAAGATCTTTGAGTGACGTTTCACTCTCTAGTTGAAGGTTTTGGCTAATTTTGGTCGCAAGTGTGTGAAAATTTCACTTTTCTCTCTCAAGGTCGGTCTGTAATTTCTGGTTTTGGTTTTTTTTTAGTTGCTTCTGAGGGTGTTTTTTGGGTCCGATTGTGAGCTCCTTCTCGTGTTTCTTGACTTCTCCCTCTTATCCCTCAAACTAGCCTGCTTCATAGATCTTATCCTCTGCATTAGGCAATCACTTGATCGGCTTTTTGCCCTTCTGCCAAGCCTGCCAATTGAGCCACTTCAACAGCTTTCTAACCTAGCCAAAATTTTCAACTTCTGCAGCTGTTGAGTGTCCCGACTTTGCTGCGACCTTCCCGTGCTTTCAGCAGTGTATCCCTGGCCAATTCTTGTCCACTTGCACTACTAATTATGGTCTTCCATCACGTGCAAAGATCAAGCTGGTTGGGCAGGTGAGGAGGATATGGTGGGGCCACCAATATGCCTACTTAGCAGCTCTGAATTAAGACTTAACCGTGGGCTGGGTTTTGGCTGCTGATTTGAGTGCTTTAATCCATCAATTTTGCTGCGATTTTTGATCAATTAGTAAGCTCATGTATAGTAGTTTAAGATCTCGACCAGCTTTTGCAATTGTGCCCACCCAATTTTGCAAGAAAGTCCCTCAAAGTTAGTCATTTTCTTATCCGAAAATACCAAATTCAAGGTAAATTTAGTCATTTTGGCCCAATTTGATTTATTCGACTTGGTCCAAATTCAATTTCAACTTAATTGGGGGCTAAGATGATGATTTAAAGACTCGAGTGAAATTTTGCAAAATTTGCGAATTGGTCCCTCAACTTTTGGAAATTGCATTTTGGCCTCAATTTGCCATTTTAATTCCAATCTGACCTCCTGAGCTTGGCTAGTCACATTTAGATCATTGGCCCCAACTTTTTTTTTTAATCTTTATATATATATATATATATATATTAATTTTTTTTTTTTTTTTTTTTTTTTAAAGGAAAAACATCCTCAATTAAAAAAATATACTAAACACCTAAATAATCTATATGCAAGAATTTGACATGAAATATTTTTGTGGAAAAACAAGTTCCCATTTTTTCGGAGATGATTTTGGGCAAAAATTTAGGTGTCAACACCTCCAATAGCCACTATCTAAATACCATTTGATCTTCCTTCGATAGTGACCTGTGATCCTAAGAAAAATTCAAACTTTCTTTGGTACCCAGATTTTTGGGTCTAGCAAGGTTAGTATTAAAAATGGTCGTAGCCTAGTCATTCTTAATTGGTCTCTAAACCTTGGGATATTCTTTCTCGAAATGTTCTAAGCTGTTACACTTTGAACATTTGAGTGTGTTGACACGTAAAGTTTGGCAACCCATTTAGTTATTTATTGCATTAAAAAATCAGGGATTAATTTTTACCCCTATAAAAAAATTATTAATTAATTGCATATCATATAATTTTAGGTGCATTTATTTATTATTATTACATTTGCATTGAACTGGTAACAAATGGGTTTGATTTGATGGTTTTGAGCTTTAAATTTATAAATTTGACTAAGCCCATGAAGAGAGCAAATTGGCCCAAGCTCGTATCCTTGAGAAGATATTACGAACTCATCTTTGCGAGATTTTAAATTTGAGAAAAATCCTATTGCCATTTTGAAAAATCGATGGAGAATATTCATTTTTGTAAAGGAAATCTATAAGAGATGAGGAAATTAATAGGATTTTGCGTTCAAGAGGTTATAGGCGACCTTCGTGCATATTGAAAAAGGATATAAAATATTCACTGAAGATCACATTCTTGGCCTATAAAAGGAGCCATGTACGATGAAAAAAAAGGGCCACGCATTGAATATATGGCTGCACAAGGGGAGCTTTTTCTCTCGATTGCTCGGTAAAAAAAAATTCAAGCTAAAAAGAGAAAAATTTCCCTTCGTTTTTAGTGTTTTGTGGGAGTAAAAGGTCTTGCCTTTGTTGAAGAAAAGAAAAAGGCAGAAAGTCTTCTGCTGACAACAGAGAAAGCAGAACAAAGAAAAGTGACGTGAGAATACAAGGGAAAGAGAGGAAAAAAGGACAAAAGGAAAAAACAAAAGAAGACTTACTATTCATCTTTTTTTGAGCATCTGCAACTAACTGCCGGCTCCTTCTAACCCATGCTGCGCCGACGCCACCGAACCACGTGCTGCTCCGAGGTCCCCACGCCGCCGCGCTCGCACCCTTTCGCCTACGCCAGCCTTCGCCTGATTTGCCCAAAAGCTGTAGCCGTGATGACCTAATGCCCTTTCTGCCTAGGCGTCGCCCCGTCGACCTTCACCGCTCTACCTTGCTCGGCCAGTCACCCCCAGCGACCCACGAAGCTACTGCTGTTTGTCTGCTGCTTCCCCCCCTCGCCGTGCCATCGAGACGCCAGCAGCCCGCGAAGCTGCCATTGCTGGTCCGCTTCTTCCCTCTCCCGGACCGCCGTTGCAACAGCACCTCCGCACGAGCACCCTTATGCGACGTTGCTGCTGCTCCTGTTTTGTTGTTTTGTCCACTTGCTCGTCCCCACGTCTGCACCACAATTGCAACAGCTCCTCATCGCTGCTCTGCCGGCCCCGTCTCCACCCAGCTCTGCTCCGTGCCTCTGCTTGAGCTCGGGCCGGTCGCTGCACCTCTGAAGCCCGCGACCTGCAAATCCCACGAGCATCTCCACTCCAAGCACCAGCAACTCGATCTCCACACCCCGCAACAACCGCCCTTGCTATTCTCCGAGCCGGCCGCCCTTGTTGTGCCACCGATGACTCTGGCTGCCCCCCGCCACATGCCTCCACCTCTGGTCCGACACGTAGTGGCCCCCTCTTTAAGCTACGACCCAGCACCGCTGTAACCCGAGCGACTCCTACAGCAGCCTGCCGACCTAGCAACGCCTTTGACACCCACTATTCCACCCTCTGCCGCTGCTGGTCCGCTGGCTGCCGCCCTTGCTGGAGCTCTAACGACCGTGCCCATCACCCTCACCGGAGCCCTTGGCGACCCACCACCATAGCAGCCCTTGTCGAGCCACGTCGAGCCACTATCACGAGCCGTCGTTGATTAAGCCAGATTTTTGGAAAATTCAAAATTTGGTAGTTTTATTTTATTTTATGTTTTGTTTCTTTACTTGAAATATTCCTTGATGTAAGATTGAGATTCTCGACACGAAGTAGCCTTTTAAATTAGGGATTGATAGTCTGATTTTCGAGCCCGAAATCGACTCGCAATCACTTAGAAAATCACCAATCCGATCTCACGCTTGAAATTCAATTCGTGGTTTATTTAAAATTGACCAACCTGATCTCATGCGCGAGATATGGTTCGTCAATTTTCGGATATCAATCTTATCTTGCTCTGATTTGCCGTCATGTGGTTTGAGTCGATTTTGTTTTTGTAAAAAGGAAAAAATCTGAAAAATCTAAGTTAGATTAGGTTCATTTTAGAATATTCTTCATCTTAGGTTTATTTCTAATTTTTTTTAAAAAGTAAAAGTCCAAAAAAATGCATTCATTTAGGATGTTAGTTTTTTTGAATTGCACGTTTAATTATTTGACAATTTTAATTTCGAATTTTATAAAAAAAATCACAAAATTATCATGCATATGTCATGTAGAATTAGGGCATTCTTTATACATCATTGCATATTAGGATAAAATTGCATGTTTAATTTCAAGTTTAGATAATTTCTCCTAGATAGGTTGCATTTTAGGATCATGTGGTTAAAGTAATGTTCTAGTTTAAATCAGGATTTGGCTTAACCTAATTCCTAATACAAAAATAGATGATATCTTAATCTAGGTAGATAATTTTCGCATTTTTCTAATTTCGAATTTTATGGAAAATACAAAAAAATTGTCTTATAGTAAATCAATTTCATTCTTTATGACAGATTGCATGCTTACTTTATTTATGTCATATAGTTTAGGTTATATTACCATGTCATATCATTCCGTCATTAGGTTCGATTGCATTGCATAAAGCATGATCGTCATTAAATAAGTGAAAACCAAAGAAAGGAAATTGCGTGTTGATTAGAAATCATATCTAGGATTATCGATATGAATTATGACTTAACATTGCAGATGCTTTCGTTGCTATGAGGTAAGTCTTGCAATTTATTCATTGCTTTATCTAGGTGTTAAATTGGTGGTTTGCGCACCCGCATGAACACCTCACATGTTAGGGAGGTAAAATTAAAATCAATTCAAGCTACTTGCCAAACATTTCTTTCAAAATAAAGAGAAATGTACTGAAATGGCGTTAGTGAGAGCTAGTGTAATCAAGTCCCTGAACTCACAATCTCTGGTTCGTAGGAGTAAATTAAATCTCCCATTACTTTCCTTGGGTTTCTAATTGATCCACCAAAAATAGATTAGTGGCAACTCCCAATTAAAAATCAATTGCATGTTAAGAACTTGAACCTAAGTCGCGAATTGGTATGGGCTTGGGAGACCCTGAGCTAAGTTTAGGCTTAGTAATCCATTAGCCAAACCCTAGGTGGTGCACCCGAAATTTAATTGCGACAGAGTGCACTTCGACCAACAGGTTTTACAAAAACTTTTGAAAATGAGTTTTGTAAAATGCCTTTGTAGGTCTTTGTTTAATTATTTCCTTTACTTTGGGAAAATCGATTAATGGAATAATTTCTTAAGTCATACCCAAGCCAGATTTATTAAAGTAGGGTATTTCAGCTGAAAGAATTTTCTCCAGTTTTTGGGATCCTTTTGAAAATATTTCTGTAATACTTGAAATGCCCCTTTTTAAAATAGCATTTTCCTTCTAGAGAGAATCTGAATTTTCTTTCAAACTATCAAAACTTGTATTCAGACTTTCAAACTTTTCTTTTCAAGAAATTTCCTGTTGCTTGAGCTTAGAATTCTCCCTTTTTAGTTCAGAAATCCTTTTAGGAGAGGATTTGACACTAAGACAAAGTTCATCTATGTATTTAGAGACTTTGACAGGAATTTTAAAATCGCTAACCTCAATTTCTTTATCTGAGTTTGAATCAGAGTCTATTTTTGTTTCTGAGTCTGATTCAGAATGAGCCATTAGACATATGCTAGCATATTCTTCTTCGCTTTCCTCACACTTGGTGTCACTCCAAGTTTCAACTTTGAGTGTTTTTTTTGTACTTCTTAGTTTTTCCTTTTTTCTTCTTCAACAGAGGACAGTTAGGTCTGATATGCCCATTTTTCATGCATTGGAAGCATATCACATCTTTGCTGGTTTCATTGTCCTCAGTTGGTCTCTTCTGGAAATTTTGCGTGCCCTGCTTCTTCCAATTGAATCTTCTTCCCTTTCTATTCAGCTTTCTGAAGTTCTTGATCATAAGCACTAGCTCTTCATCGTCCACATCATCATCTAAATTTGTATCATCAGAATCAATGTTAGACTTTAAAGCAATTGACTTCTTACTTTTAGGATCTTATTCATCATTTATTTGTTCCACTTTGTACAACTGAAACGTGCCTATCAGTTTGTCAAATGATAGAGGCATGATCCTTTGGGTTTTTCTAATTGAAGTTTTCATATGATTCCAATCTTTCGAAAGCCCACGCAGTAGCTTGTTGACTTTCATTGGTCTTGAGATTGGTTGACCTTGGTAAGCCAGGCCATTTACAGTTTCTGTAAAGCGACTGAAGATATCAGTAATAGATTCTCCAGGCTTGATTTTGAAAGCTTCATATTATCCGAACAGAATGTTTATTTTGGTTTCCTTCGCATGATCAGTTCCTTCGTAGGTAACATGTAATTTGTCCCAAAATTCTTTTGTTATTTCACAAGAAGAAATTAGGTTATACTCAGTAGGAGATAATGTGACGTCCCAGGGCGTCATGTACTAAGCGCAAGCGGAAATTTTAATTATTATTATTATCTTCCTAAACTTATAACCTCCTTCTTGAGTATCTATAGTATTTACCATTGAAGGTTAACATGTATAACATGGATTATTTAAAATCTATAAATTGTACTATGAGGTTATCCTACAATTACTCTACCGATAATTAATATAGGCCAATGTTTTGATGCATATAGATAAGGTCACAAGAAGCTTCATTTCTTTTACCATCATCAGGGCCTACAAAATTTATCAACCTGGACTCTTTCCATGTCCATCGCCTATATATACAACATATTTATAGCAAAAGTAAGGCGCAACAAAAGCTAGGGATAAGAGGGTGAGGGTGTCTACTCCACAAGTTCCCACACGAGCCCACGTTCAAAAAGAAAACAAAAGATAGACAGCTTCTTCGTGATCAAAGGCGTCTAGGCGCCATCCGTCCCAGCTCCTGCTCCATCATTGCTAAAAGGGATAGGGCCAAACATCGCTCCATCATGCTTGACAAACCAGGCAACAAACTTCATGGGGATCATCTCAGCTCTACCATCATCCATCGACATCGTGGCCCCATCAGCATCATACACATCAGTGAAAGTAACCTCAATGTTCGATATCACACCGTAACGAGCTAATGGCGGCACATCCATACTATCAATCTGAAAAATGTAAGGTATGAGCAAAACTGTGCCCAGTAAAGAATAATAAAACTCTAACTTAAATATTCCACAACCATCAATATTACAAGGGAATCATAATCCAAGCAATTTAGGATACACAAATAGAGTTGTCGCAAGCATAGACAATTGAATATTATCACATCACATAAATAATCACCTTATTTGCATCCATTTCTATGCTTACCTGTCACAAACTCACTTTCACATCACGATACAATGCAACTATATTAGATGAACTCACTCGCCAAATAGCATTATATTTAGTGTGCATATGATCCACCCTCGAATCAGTCATAACCGGAACTCTACCGGCCTGATCGAGTCACTTCCGGAAAGTACGTTATCCGGACTTCCACAACATCTCTAATTGTGGGCATCTCACTCTGAAGCATCCCGGTAACACACAACCGAGGTCCTCCCAAGACCACTCAGCAAGGGGCATCTCACTCCGAGGCATCTCAGCATCACACACTACTGAGGCATCCTTGATCACACACAAGGGCATCTCACTCCGAGGCATCCCGGTATCTCTCTACCGAGGCATCCAAGACCACTCAACAAGGGCATCCCAAACTTCCGGGGGCATCACCGGTATCTCTGTACCGATGGGTTCATTCACTCTCTTAAGCACACATTTCACACCACCACACCTTTGATTAATGCATTTATCGTATGCAAAAGAAAAGACTCCAAAGTAGCTAATCTAATTCTCATGATCCTAGCACACGTGCGTATCCAAATTATAAGATAAAATCCATTACGACATGTCCCATACCATGCCGAACAAATATTTATCCCATAATCAAGCACTATGCACCGCACACGTTGCACTCGCATGATACTATATGCACTTATATCTCAAATGATGTATGAGACTTATTCTTACATGACTAATATCTACTATGAGCTTATTAGACTCTATGCATGTCTCACGAGTCAAATATATATAACTCAGTATATATTATATCTCCTCGGGTTAGGGCAGTTTTCTGGTTAAATGCACAGTTTCTGTTTTGGACATAGAAGGTATACCAATTCTTGTCGAAACATTACCAAATTTTAGTACGTTATATTAGAGACATAGATCGACATTTTTCGTGAAGAAACTTAAGTTCGAATCTTACTGTATTGAGAGAAACAATTGCTTTAATCTTTACTACCACCCTGTACCGACGTCCAGATTTTATATCCACTAAGAAAATTGTTTTACTAATCAATTCTTGTTCATTTAATCTCAAATCTTGACACGTTATTCCTTAAGATGTGTTCTACAATTTTCATTAAGGAATAAAGGTCCAATTCTAACCAGGTAATTACAGAAAATTAATATAATCGACAAAGATCAAACCATTTCTTACAAAAACAGTTTGCTGATTTTACTAAATTCACTTCCATCTTCTATGTTTTTATATTCATATGGTTATAGCCACTTATATAACTCGATATTATAGATGTTCTACCATATAGAATAATTCCTTTCCTATTTCCAGTAAACATAAGAAGAATAACCACAAACGAAAAGATTCCATAACCGTTTTTACCTAGATCTGAACATGTGCACGATTTCATTTACTTTTATCCGACTAACCTATTTAACTTTTCACAAACTCCTTCGACAATACTCTAATACCTAATCACAGCAACTTAAAATAACTTCGGTATATCTATCCTAACAAATAATCGATCCACAACTCGGCTTAATGTATTGTTGCATCCACGAGATCACTCACCACAATTCATACCAAATCTATTCACTCGGTAACCATCTCATCACTTCACTTAATCAAACAGCCGACTTTCATCAAGTTTCCGAAACATGCAAAACTTAAAAACAACATGCAATGACTTCTATCTTCACTCTTGTGTTCATCAAGCTCAAAACAACATAAAACTACCACTTCTCATCACCTCACTTAACAAAACAGCACACTCATACTTGAATTTTGAAACATGCAAGGTTCAAAAATAACATGCAATGACTTCTATCTCTAATCTATCTCTTACTCAACTCAGATTAACCATAAAACGACAACTATAAGTCATATCCTTCATAGCTTAGCTAGATCCGCAAGCTTTCTTGATGAAATGGTGGATACACTTCAACCTAGAGTTATATTTTTCCTTACCTTTGTTCAGCTATCAATATAACACAAGAACACTTCAAGATCAGCACCAAAGTCTTGCATGCAAGAGGAAGAAGCTTGCTGTTTTGCTTCTGGTTTCCTCACAGCTCAACCGAGAGAAAGACACGAAGGGGATGGGTTTTCTCGGTTCTTGAAAACAGAGAGAGATTTTCGAAAATTTAACAAAGAAACAAGCCTACTAACTAATCTCTAGGCTAGGCAAATGATGAGATTTGCTAATGATTATTTCTCTTTGCTTGTTTTGGTTGTGAAGGCATTGAATCCGTGGGTGGTGAAGAGAAAAACGGAGGGGAAGGGAGATGTCGTGGCCTCCAATTGAGGGATCCCTTGCCATTTGTCATTTAATTTTTAATTAGGTTTTTAATTCATGTCATTAATTGCTTTAGTTCCTAATGTTCTTCAATCAATTTTCTTTTGTTTCTACTTGATTTCAATTATACAAAATCGTAACATACATAACTTATCAACCAGTTAATGTTAATCTAAAAAGAATCTATCACAAAATGCTAAAGTCAGAAATTTATATTAGCATTGCAATCATTAATCAAATTATCTTATTTATAATCCATAATTCTTAACAAATAAAATTACTCGGGCCTAATTATTTATCTCTAGCCCAACGGGCTTAATCTATAACAACCCGGCCCACTAAACTAAACTTACGAACCTAATAATCCCGAGCCTTGGCCCACTCAAACCAAGCCCATAATCTGTCACTTGAGTTCACAAGCCTAATTCTAAATAATCATACGGCCCACTTGCTCCTCAAGCCCATTCGATCCTCACGATCCATCGGGTTCACTTCTTGGCCCGATTTAAAATAATCCGAACTCCTAATGATTCAATCACACCAATGAATACCAGTGAAATTTGGGATGTCACAGATAAGGCACAGTATAAAGAGTAGATTGCTCTAGCGTCAAGAGCTCGTCTCTTGGTAAATTCAGTTCATGTTGCTTCATCAGCATCAATGATTTCTTTTCCTCAGTTTGAAGCTGATGTTGCTTTAAGGTTGATTCTTTTTTCTACGACATCCCACTCTAGAGGATCTCTGGATCTTAGAAATACATTCATCTTGTTCTTCTAGACATTGTACTCATTTCCATCGAAGTAAAGAGGTCTGGTGTTGCTCTGACCTTCAACCAAACCTAGAGCCAAAATACTAGCCATAGAGGATCTTTAACTTCGTAGTAAAACACTTCAAAAATTAAGCACACAGGCTTTGATATTAATCGTAAGTGCTAGTAAGAACACCTAGAGGGGGGTGAATAGGTGTGAAGACAATTTTTCGCAAAGAACAGTGAAAATATTTTACTTTAAAAACAGAGTCTGAAGAACAATAGACTTTGAGAAAGTTCAGACTTTAGTAGTTAAATAGAACTACGAACAAAATAAAGAAGTTCAGGGAAGAGAATTTGATCACAAAATTTCTAGTGGTTCGGCTTAGATCAAGCATACATCCACTCTCCCACGCTGACAGCCTTCTGGCTGGATTCCACTATGAATTAAAAGAGAATTTACAATCTTGCGAACTTGACTTCACAGTGAAGAGTCTCTACTTCTCTCTCACGAAGTCACACTATAAATCTCTCTCTTTTGAATACAACTTTTGGCTCAGAGTAAGAAGTAACAAGGGAATGGGAAGCTTCAGACTTTGGAATTTCTCTTTCATGCACTCTATCGAACAATTGGAAAGTCCTCCTTAAATACTCATTCATAACTTCTTGACCGTTGGCACATTCCAAATGAATTCTTCCAATCAACCCGTTCGACAAAATCAATCAAGTAGATCTTGAGCCGTTTGAAGATTGTGATGAAAGCCCATCAATCCTATTCGCCCATACAATCGGGATCTTGGTTTTCATAAGAAGATTCTTTCGAAAATTACTTGCCCTCCAAAAAGATTTGATGTATTGAAATTGATTCCAATAAAGATATTCAATCTCGTAGGTGATATTTCCAACCAGAAGACCATATATAATCCACGCAAACCAAATCCTTGAAGAAAGAAAGATAATCCCTTATCTAGAAAAGTCTTCATCCTTCACTTTCGTTCAGTCTGGAATTTGTTAGAGTGGGTAGACTTTGACGCAAAGTCTGGGAGTCTTTAAACTTTGACACAAAATCTAGGAGTCTTCAGACTTTGACACAAAAGTCTGAAATTCATCAGAATAGACTTTGGATAAGTTTTGTTAGCTTCAAAACATCAAAGGAGTTTTCTCCAACAGTTTCAACTGTTTTTCCTTTATTAGGAAGATCTTTAGCAATTGGCACTCCACCAACTTCTATTTCTTTGAAGAAGACTCTTACAGATGATGTTCCAGTCATTTCCACTCCTCCAACGGGACCTCTTGGCACCATTGACAAATGGTGTTTATATTATGCCTACTACTTTCACAGAGCCTCTTACAAATGATGTTCCCACTATGCCTACTCCTTCAACAAAGCTTCTTGGCACCATCGATGATGTTATTTCCTCTAATCGTTTGTTCTCCATCTCAATCAAAACATGACAATTCCAATCTTCTTGCACTAGTTATTCATTGTAAGTCCAATTTGATTGCCTCCTAATTATAGACATACCATGTATCTTGCAATGACCTTATGTTTATGGGTGATAGTTGAGCTCGCCATTGCAACTGGCAACATTGTGTCACACCCCGGTCTTTGAGCAAGTGTCCATCCCTCGATGGTCGATTAAATTTGCGACGTCCCAAGATGCGTCGCCGACTGATTTCGATTTTTAATGCACATGTGGAAGCAAGTAAATAAATCCCTAGACAACAACAAAATGGGATAGAAAAGCAGGGCAAAAAATTTTAAAACCACAACACACTTTTATACCACACGGACTAGGTCATTTACAAGCTAGTCTATATTCACAAAAGTTTACAAAGGTCGATCCTCAAAATGAGCTATCCTGTAACCAGCTAGCCGGACTCATTCGCCGATTCTTCAATCTCCATAGGAGCCGGGCGGGACGTCGGGTTCTCCACTACACCATCAGGAGGGTCAGTTGGATCCTCGACCAGAACAACATTAATTGCCACGGCAGGAATATCAAAAGTCCTAAGTGGACCTAGCCTAACGCCATTGGGAGCGTAGCGGAACCATGCTTTGAATCGATGAGGGAACACGTAACGTGGACGCTCTTCGACCTAGACAGTGGTCACTACAAGCTCATAGACCCAAAAGCTTCTGGGATAAGGATAACTATAGATTCGCTTAGTGACTCTCATCGGCTAGCCATAACATTTAGGGGGATTCGCCATTTAAGAACTTGAAAAGTTATCCCACAATGGGGTGAGACGACGTCTCGGCAAGTTCACCTCCTAAACTTTGACTAGGAAGGAAATACGCCTAAGTCTACCTATGCACACAAGAGATAGGTGACTTATCTTTGCCTCAGTTCCTTCCTACTAGTCAGTACGATTCATATATTCAACGAATCACTTCAATTCGAATCAAATCATTAAATCAAATCGAGTCATCGATCAATCGATCCAATCGATTCGATACCATCAATACCATCTCTCTATCAACCCATTCAATACTATCTATAAAATTCGATCACATCAAGGACTGCTCACCCTAAGCTGCAAATAGATAGTATAGCTCACCAAACGTTGATAATAGAGTATACTACTCACCAAAAGCTGGTATATCAAGGCCCGCGGATTGATATAGTATACTAATAATGCTCACCAAAGTTATGCGATACTTAATATGCTCACCAAAGCTATGCGATACTTAATATGCTCACTAAAGCTGTGCGATACTTAATATGCTCACCAAAGTTGTATAATACTTAATATCTATTGTACCCGATAAAATAATCGTGTGTGGGTACACGTCGACCTAAGCCAAAATACAATCATTTCCCTTTTTAAAAATCCCACCATTTAATATAGTCCACTAGAAATTAAATACCAAAATTACCCAATTTTGGAATAAATTTCCAAAATTACAAATATCACTCAAATAGCACAAATTAGCATCCTGATAAATAAACCAAACACATTATTGCGATCAGCACGAAATTCCGGTGACCGGCTATCCCGGTATAATTTATGGAAAATAATAAGTAATCAAATAATTACCAAAATTAATTAAATAAATACCAATAAATGCAAAAAATACAAACTTAGGCTCGAAAAGCCTAATTAAATACCGAAACGGGCCTGAAAAATTCCCAAACCGATCTAGATAAATAATACGACCTATTTACTTCCTAATTACGCTACTCTAACCACCTAACATGCATAAATGAATAATTCAATTGCTAATCCATTCTAACTAACCACATAATCCCTAATTAGCCTAAAATAATCAACCCTTAAGCATAAATAACTTTCTAAGCAGAGTTTAGTGAGTAAACTCACTGGATTAGCGAGTCGGTGAGTCCACTACGACGGCGAAACGGGGCTCAGAAGCGGCAAAAACAAACAGAAAGGGGAAGGGATAAGGGAGTAAAGGGTGTTGGCAAAAAGGGGAAAAAAGAAACGTGCAAATTCAGAGAGAGAGGGACGTGCGAAGTAGGAGGGGGAACCAGGCTGGCGTCGAGGGTGCTGCGGATGGGGGGGGGTTGAAGTCAAACAAGAATATCTTAAAGGAGTTTTTAGTCCTCCTCACTTTCAACTCACCTTCAACCAACAATACCAATTGGTCGTCCAAGGTCAATCTCAACAACAACTTGCCCCAATTGAAGTCCAATTCAAGACCAAAATATGCCAGCCCCTTAAGCCTACGAATTTCATCTTATTGAACTTCCCTTTTTCGTCAATTTCTCCTATTTGATGTCCAATTTTGCCGAGGAAGAAACCCACGCGATTTCTACAATTTCCTCTCACCAAATAGCCCACTTTTGAGGTCAAAAATCCTTTCAATTTGTCTCCTTCAAATTTCCTTTCGTTTCCGAATCGTCCGAATTGATTTTCTGAAAAAAAATCTCGAATTCGCCGAAAATTCTTCGAAGGATGAATCGACGTTCCTAAAATAAACTGTGACATGACAGAGCTTTCAATTTTTGAAATCGGGTTCAAATTTGCGGTTAATTTCAATCTAACATGATTTTAGTGTGACTAAACCTATCGGGAAGCTTTCCAGAATTTTTGGTGCAATTGACCCGTGATCGATTTATTTTGAGTCACAATGTACATCTTCGACACATTGATGACTCTCAGTTGCCGTGAAAATCTCAAGGTTTCAAATACGGGCACATGATACCCAAAATGACAAAAATCGGTTTAGTGCCAATCGACGAGTATTTTGGAATCAGGTGGAACCACCAACACTTTGATCACATATCTCAATCGAATTGACCTATCTCTGATCTTTGATCGATTTTGACAATGCCGTAATGACCCTTGTAGATTAAAATGGTCGAGCAGTTGATTCCTAGTCGAATTCTCAAGTTTATTGCATTTATATTCCTTAATGGCTTCACCGGATTGGCTAGTTATCTCACGAGCAGCCAACTTTAAGAAAAGAACTATAGGCGCGTCGATGAAAAGCCCAACTTATCCAATCAAAAACAGAACCTGAAAATCAAGATGTCACGAAATGGATGTATTGAAATTGAGACAAACATTGCAACTGTTAATGTCAAACATGTTGAAGCTCCTGCTACTTCAACACCTACCTCACTTATGCACACTCTGTCACGCCCCGATCCTCGAGCACATGCTCATCCTTCGATGGTCGATAAAATTTTGTGACTTCCCGAGATAAGTCGCCAACCCTTTCATTTCATTGCACATGCGAAAGCAAATAACAAATCTCCTGACAGTAACCATCTCGGGATAGAAAAGCAAGGCGACAGATTCACAAACAAAACATGCTTTTATACACATACTGAATCATGTCCAAAAGTCTACAATCAAAAGACTTCAAAAGATCGACTCTCAAAAGAAGCTATCCTATCTGACCTACATTTCAGATCACCTCAGCTCGACTCCAGGTTCTCCACCCTACAGTCCTGAAAAATTAAGCCTACGACAGGGTGAGATATAAATCTTAGCGAGTTCACACTCTAAATTCCGATTAGGAGGGCTAATACGCACAGAGGTGTCTTAACTACACAATCATATAACCACAGAGACTTACCTTTGCCTCGATTCCTTCCTACATATTAGCACAATTCATATATCACATATATGCAGTAACAACACTTGACCTAGAGGAGCGTCTTCAATCACATCTTCGTCAATTGCCACATCCCAATCAATCATGCATTTCAATTGATTACAGTCACACAGGTATGACCTATCATACGTTTTAATTGACTGCGATTGCATAAGCACGATCTAACCGTCACATAGCGGACTTATCCATCACATAGTGGACCTATCCGTCATATAACGGATTGAACTGACACACAGCAGATCGATTCGTCACATAGCAGATCTATCTGTCACACAGCTGGGCGTCGTCGTGCCCCATCGAGCATGATAACGTCTACCTCAAGACGGCTTTCCACATAAAAGTATCGTTCACCCGACACACAGCGGGTGACGAATTCTCTTAACCAGCACACGATTATCCAATCCCGGCAAAGGACATTGTGCTTCGCACTTAAATTCCTCAATTAAAATAATGTCTTGGCCTATTTTCTTCATGTTAAAAATACCTGATTAAAATAATCGTGTGTGGGTACACGGTTGATATTTTGGCTTAAGCCAAAAATATAATATCTTTCTCTTAGAAAATCCCACTATTTAATATAGTCCATAAGACCATTTTTAGTGTTGTAAACCGATGCTCGATATTTTGTATTTAATTACTGAAAATATTAAATTTTGGGATAAATTCCCAAAATTACAAATCACACTCAAATTGCACAAATCAACATTCAATTAAATAAATCATCCACACCATTGCACTCAGCACAAAATTCCAGTCACCGACCATCCCGATCTAATTTCCAAAAAATGTTTAATAATTAAATAATTGCCAAAATTAATTAAATAAATCAATTTAATTACCAAAAATGCTAACTTAGGCTGGAAATGCCTAATTAAATACCAAAACGAGCCCAGAAAATTACCGAACCAATCTAGATAAATGATACGATATATCTACTCTCTAATTTAACCATTCTAACCGCCTAACATGCAAAATTGGATAATTAAATCACTAATCTAATCTAACTAACCACTTAATCCCTAATTAAATTAAACTAAACATCCCTTAAATGGCATTAGCCTACTAAGTAGAGTTTAGTGCATAAACTCACTGGTTTAGCGTGAAAATCGGTTCACCATGACGGCGGTGCAATGGCAGTCGAAACCTGAACTTTCGGCGGTGTCAACGGGGCTTAGACCGGGCCAAAAAGGCCTCGCAAGCCCACAGCAAACTGAGGTGCGCGGGCTATTGGGCTCAGCTTCTGGACTTGCGTGGGCTGAAGCTCACGGGCTAGGCCTGACTTCAAGTGGGCAGAAGCTTGTGTGACTTCAAGTGGGCTCATGAAACTTGCTAGATTAGGCTTGCGGAGTCAACACCGAGAAGAATTATGCTGGATTGTTGACTCGGTGGAGGGGGGATTTCTTTAGACGGGTGGCAACGAATGGGGTAGAAAGATGGAGCAGTGTCGTTGCTGGGGTCAACAAACTGGTTGAAGAAGAAGCAAATTCGGTGGAGATGTTGACCAAGTAGAGGCGTGAGCTGTAGGTTGCTTCGGCGGAGTTGGGGATGAGCCGAGCGTTGGTTGGGGCGAGAGGAACGAACGAATGAGTAGCTGACTTCAACGAGAAGGGGCTTTATTGGCGTGAGATGGGGGATGAAGTGGTGGGCTACAGAATTCCAAATGAAAGAGCTGTAGTGGTTGACGGAATTGTAAGGAAAGCAAGAATAGACAGGTGGTGGAAATTGGCGTGCCGAGGAAGAAGAGGGGGAAGAAGTCAACAAACAAATATCTTTCATTAATGTTTGGTCCCCCAAAAGCCACAATTAACTTCATTTGATGCCAATGTTGCACCCCCCTTCCATAGCTCCGAATTTCACTAATTTGGACTCTAATTTCATCTCGAAATTCCACAAGTCGACGTCCAATTTTGCCAAGGAAAAAGCCCACACCATTTCCACAAGTTCCCATCACCAAGTAGCTCAGTAAGGAGGCCAAAAATCCCTTCAATTTGGTCAATCCGAATTTCCGTTCTTTTTCGGAATCGTCCGAATTAATTTTCCGTAAAAATCTCCGAATCGCCGAAAATTCTTCGGAAGATGAGTCGACGTTCCTAAAATGAATTGTGATATGACAGAACTTTCAATTTATGAAATCAAGTTCAATTTTGCAGTTAATTTGAATTTGACGCGATTTTAGTGCGTCTTAATCTATCGGGTAGCTTTTAGGAATTTTTAGTGCAATTGACCCATGGTCGATTATTTTCGAACCACAGCGTATATCTTCGACACATTAGCGGCTCTCGGTTGTTGTGAAAATCTTGAGGTTTCAAATACGGACAAAGGGTACAAAAAGGACAGAAAAATCGGTCTATCGCCATTCAACAGGAATTTTGCAATTAGGTGGAATCACCCACGCACTAATCACATACCTCTATCGAATAGACCTATCTCCGGTCTCTGATCGATTTTGACGGTGCCGTAATGACCCTTGCAGATTAGCATAGTCAAGCAGTCGATTCTTAGTCAAATTCTCAAGTCTATTGCGTTTAGATTCCTTAACGGCTTCACCTGATAGGCTAGTTAACTCGTGAGTGGCCAACTCAGAGAAAAAGGCTATAGGCACGTCGAGGAAAAGCCCATTTCATCTCATCGAAAACAGACTCGAAAATCAGGATATTACAACTCTTCCCCTCTTATAAAAATTTTGTCCTCGAAATTTAAACCGTTACAAACTTTAAACAAAAAGGTGGGGGTATAGTCGTCTCATCGAATCTTCACTTTCCTATGTTGCTTCTTCTGAGCCGTGGTGTTGCCAGACGACTTTAACTAATGAGATCGTCTTGGTACACAAAACCTGCTCCTTCCGCTCCACGATCTAAACCGGGCTTTCCACATACGATACTCTGTCGTCCACATCTAACTCTTCAAGATTTAGCACGTGGGTCGGGTTAGGCTCATACGTCGTCAACATGGATACGTGAAAGAAGTCATGCACTTGCGCCAACCTCGGTGGCAATGCCAGACGATACACTAGGATCTCAATTCTTTCTAGAATCTCAAAGGAACCTACGTACCTTAGCCTCAGCTTTCCCTTCCTTGCCAAAGCGTGAAGTACCCCTCATTGGTGGCACCTTCAAAAGGATGTGACCACCAACTTGGAATTCCAATGGCCTTCGACGCTTATTGATATTTTCAACTTTGAGCGGTCATTAATCTGTCACTGACATTTGCAACTACATCTACTAACTGCTGAACTAACTCGGGGCTTTGATCTTTCATCATCTAACTTCCTCCCCACAAACCGAAGTTATGTACACTCTACTATGCAATGCTTCAAAATGAACCATCTTACTATTCTGCTGAACTGGGAACCTCGGGTCTAGATCTGATATAAATTCGTCACTGGCACTCTATGTAAACGAACGATCTAATGCACGTACAACTCTGCACGCCTGTCCAAACCAAGATCCCTTCTTATTGCGATGAAGTGAGCCGACTTCATTAGTCTATCGACCACTACCCAAATGGAATCATTTCCTCTTTGACTCATTGGTAAGCCTGTCACAAAATCCATTGTGATATGTTCCCATTTTCATTCAGGAAACTGGAGAGGTTGCAGAAGTCCTCCCGGTCTACAGTGTTGGGTCTTCACTTGTTAACATGTCAAACATTTGGCGACATGCTTGGCGATATCCACCTTCATACCAGACCACCAGTAGTGTTGAAGTAGATTCTGATACATCTTCGTACTACCAGGATGAATGCTGTAATTGCTACGATGAGCTTCTGATAAGATCTTTTCTTTAAGCTATGCATTGTCAAGTACACACAATCGTCCTCGGAACCTTATTGTTCCGTCCTCAGAAATCTGAAAGTCAACCTTTCTCTTCTCGGTATCCTCTTGTAGGATCTTCTCAACATCCGGATCTGTCGACTAAAGCGTCTTCATCTTGATTTGCACTTCCGGCTCAATTCTAAGGGTAGCCATAAGATTTGAAAGGTGGCCTACCTCAAACTTTGAAAACCGAATCTCGAGCTTTCTCAAGTAAAACCCATTCCTTGACCATCATATGCGCAACTAAAGATTTCCGATTTAGTGCGTCTGCGACTTTATTAGCCTTTCCAGGGTGTACAAGATATCGCAATCATAGTCCTTCAGGAGTTCCATCCAGCGACACTGTCTTATATTCAACTCATTCTGAGAGAATAAGTACTTGAGACTTTGATGGTTAGTGAAGATCTAGAATCTTTCTCCACATAAATAATGTCTCCAAATCTTCAGAGTGAAAATAATTGCTCCGAGTTCTAAGTCATGTGTCTGGTAATTTAGCTCATGAGGTCTCAACTGACGGGACACGTATGCAACAACCCTGCCATGTTGCATCAACACGCAACCCAGTCCTTTGAACGACGCATCACTATAGATCTTGTATCCTCCGGGACCAGATGTTATAGTCAGTATAGGTGCGGTAGTCAGCTTTTGCTTAAGCATTTGGAAACTACGATCGCGGTTTTCTGTCCACACAAATTTCTTTTCCTCATTCAGTAGTCAAGTCACCGATGAAGCTAATGCTGAGAATCTTTCCACGAACCTTCTATAGTAGCCTGCTAAACCTAGAAAACTTCTTACCTCTGTCACTGTAGTCGTCTTGGCTAGTTGATAACTGCTTCCATCTTGGTCGGGTCCACGGAGATTTCTTCGCATGAAATCATGTGACCTAGGAACACCACATGAGTTAACCAAAACTCGCACTTACTAAACTTAACGCACAATCCATGATCTCGCAGAGTCTGAAGCACTATCCTTAACTGTCTTTCGTGCTTCTCAGGACTTCTCGAGTACACCGGGATATCGTCAATGAAAACGATCACAGACTGATCCATATACTTCTTAATCACACGATTCATCACAACAAGATACTCCTTGAGCGAAACCTTTTTATATATGACATCAAAGTTATACATAAGCAAAATAGTCAAGTACAACTCGAGCCAGCAATTCTCCTCTTTACAACTTTATTTCAACAACTAAAATCCTACAAGCTTAACCCAAAAATTTCCGTTGCGCCACTATGATGAAATTAACCCAAAAACATTCTTTCTCCCGATCAATGCATAGCTCGGTTTGTTCTTGTCCCCTTCGCCATCCTAGTCGCGTTCTATCTACGGTGCGTTCTATGGCGCGTTCCCTCTATTCTGTCCCATTGGTGGTGGCGGTGGCAACAACTGAGATCCCATTGACCCGTGCGGACAATCTTTGACCAGGTGGTCGCGTTGGCGACACCTGGAACAAATTCTCGTCCTAGAAAAAACACAAGGCCGATCCATGTCGTTTTCCACAGAAACGACATACTCCATTCTGATTCGGTGTTGATTTGTCTATCCCACCCTTCCTGTTGGGCGGAATACAATATCTTCCTCTGGTCATAGACTCCTTCCCAAACCGGTTCCCATCTCTATTCGAACCAAACCGCGATCCCGATGCAACGGCTTGTTCATTCTGGTCTCTTTCTATCAGCTGGGCCCGTTCATAAAGGTCATTATAATTCTTCAGATTCAATGGCACCAACGGGCTTCTCACTTTCGGCATGAGCCCATCTCTAAACCTTCTAGCTCGGTTTATTGAATTCTCGACCAGTTCGGGGGCGTACTGCGATAGTTCAGCAAACTTCGCTTCATACCGATCTACAGTCATTGTACCTTGGCAAAGGCACTGAAATTCCACCATCTTCAGTTCTCTAGTACAGTTAGAGAAGTGTTTGCTGTTAAAGACTTTGACGAAGGCGTTCCACTCTAGGACCACACCTTTCGAGAACACTATCCCTTTGGTGGCTCCTCCACCAAGTTCTTGCAATTCCCTGCAGTTGATAGGCTGCAATGACTACCTTCTCCGCCTCAGTGCACATCAGTAGTGCAAAGGCCTTTTCCAATTCTTGGATCCAGAGGGCTGCAGCCTCGGGATCTCCTGCACCAGTGAATTTTGGCGGTTTCAACTTTAAAAACTGCTCCACGAGCTTGTGCATCAGCCTCACTCTCTCAGCAACCACGTTCCCAGGTGGAACCTCGGCAAGTGCGGCAACAACATTGGCAACAGTAGTGGCGACTGCGGTAGCGGTGACTGCAGTAGCGGCGGCTGCAGTAGTGGCGGCTGTAGCAATGGCTGAAGCATTGGCGATGGCAGCTTGATTCTGGGCCTGTTGTCCCATCTTTGCTCCCATAATTTAGAGTGCTTCCATGATCCATTCGATCCGGGGATCACCAGGGGTTGCTGCCCTCGCATCAACTGGAGGTGGTGCTACTCCACCAGCGCTAGCTTGAGCTGGCGCTGTACCACGACCCCCTCGGGTATCGACCCTCGTCGGTGTCCTACCCCGAGTTTTAGGTCTGATGGTCCTCTTATTAGGAGTCCTCTAGTCCTAATCACTCATGCTATAGACTTTCTACAAAACCTGTTCCCAGTTCCATATAGAATTAGAAACTGAGTGATCCCCAAACAATTTACCAAACAGCTATCACTGACATGCATCAGCATAAAATAGAGGTCATTCCTACTAACTATCCCAAGAACCCACCGCACCTTATCACTCCAAACACAGACCTTGCTCTGATACCATTAAACGAGGATGTGACGCCCCGATCCTCGAGCACGTGTCCATCTCTTGATGGTCGATAAAATTTTGTGACTTCTCAGGACAAGTCACCGACCCTTTCATTTTATTGCACAAGCGGAAGCAAATAACAAATCCCCTTACAGTAATCATCTTGGGATAGAAACGTAGGGCGACAAATTCATAAACAAAACATGCTTTTATACACATACTGAATCATGTACAAAAGTTTACAATCAAAAGACTTCAAAAGATCGACTCTCAAAAGAAGCTACCTATCCGACCTATACTTTAGATCACCTCAGCTCGGCTCCAGGTCCTCCACCCTACGGTCCTGAAAAATTAAGCCCACGACGGGGTGAGATATAAAAATTAGCGAGTTCACACTCTAAATCCCCAATTAGGAGGGTAATACGCCCAGACGCGTCCTAACCACACAATCATATAACCACATAGACTTACCTTTGCCTCAGTTCCTTCCTGCAAATTAGCACAATTCATATATCACATATATCTAGTAACAACACTCGACCCAAATGAGCGTCTTCAATCACATCTTCGTTAATCGCCACATCTCAGTCAATCATGCATTTCAATTGATTACGGTCACATAGGTACGACCTATCATACGTTTTAATTGACTGCAGCTACACAGGGGCGATCTAATCGTCACATAACGCATCTAACCATCACATAGTGGACCTATTCATCACATAGCGGATCTATCCGTCACATAGCGGACCTATCCGTCACATATTGGATCTATCCGTCATATAGCGGATTTAACTGACACACAACGGATCCACTTGTCACATAGCTGGGCGTCATCTCGCCCCATCAAGCACGACAACGTCTACCTCAAGATGGCTTTCCACATAAAAGCATCGTTCACCCGACACACAGCGGGTGATGAATTCTCTTAACAAGCACATGATTATCCAATCTCGGCCAGGGACATTGTGCTTCTAACTTAATTTCCTTAATTAAAATAATGTCTTGACCTATTTTCTTCGTGTTAAAAATACCCGATTAAAATAAGCGTGTGTGGGTAAATTGTCGGCCTGAGCAAAAAATATAATATCTTTCTCTTGGAAAATCCCACTATTTAATATAGTAAATAAGAACATTTTTAGCATTGTAAACCGACGCCTGGTATTTTCTATTTAATTACTGAAAATATTAAATTTTGGGATAAATTCCCAAAATTACAAATCACATTGAAATTGCACAAATCAGCATTCAATTAAATAAACCATCCACACCATTGCACTCAGCACAAAATTCCGGTCACCAGCCATCCCGGTCTAATTTCCGAAAAATATTTAATAATTAAATAATTACCAAAAATGCTAACTTAGGTCGGAAATGCCTAATTAAATACCGAAACGGGCTCAGAAAATCACCAAACCAATCTAGATAAATAATACGATATATCTAGTCTCTAATTTATACATTCTAACCACCTAACATGCAAAATTGGATAATTAAATCACTAATATAATCTAACTAACCAAATAATCCCAAATTAACTTAAACTAAACACCCCTTAAATGTCATTAGCCTACTAAGTAGAGTTTAGTGCATAAACTCACTAGTTTAGCGCGAAAACTGGTTCATCGTGACTGCGGCGCGACGGCAGCCGAAACCCGAACTTTTGGCGGCGTCAACGATGCTTGGACCGGGCCAAAAAGCGTTGCGGGGGCTGACAAAGAACTGTTGGGCTTGACCGACAGGCCGAGGTGCGCAGGCTGTTGGGCTTGGCTTCTGGACTTGCGTGGGTTGAAGCTCACGGGCTGGGCCTGACTTCGAGTGGGCTGAAGCTTGTGTGACTTCAAGTGGGCTCAATGCAGTCCCGTGTCGTCCGAGCCCTGTCCAGCACCATCGAGGTTAGCCGAAGTTCCCTGGCCACCGTTTAGCCGCTGTCCAACTCCACTTGGATCCGTAACCTCAACCGCCGCTTGTCTTTGCCGGTTCCAGCCACAACAAGCCACCGTCCAGCCTGCTTCGGCCCCCAACCACTGTTTGGCCCATTTTTTGTGGCCTTCCGGACCTCGAAAGATGCACCTTGGAGTTTAGTGACCCTCTCCACCTCGTCGTCATTGTGGTGGTTTCGGTTTGCAAATCAACTGAGTTTAACTCACTAATCCCTACTTAGTAAGTTAATGACGCATAAGGGTTGATTAGTTTAAGTTAATTAGGGATTAGGTGGTTAGTTAGAACGGATTAGCAAATTAGTTAATCGATATTGCATGTTAGGTGGTTAGTTCAATGCAATTAGCAATTAGATAAGCTATAGTATTTATTTAATAAGGTTCAGAAATTTTCTGGGCCGTTTCGGTATTTAATTAGGCTTTTCCATCCTAAGTTGCAATTTTGGGTATTTAATAATTAATTTTGAAAATTATTTAATTAATTTTTATTTTCCGAAAATTAGACCGGGATAATCGGTGACTGGAATTTTATACTGATTGTAGTGGTGTGATCTGTTTATTTAATGGACTGCTATTTTGTGCAAATTGGGTGTTGTTTGTAATTTTGGGTATTTATCCCTAAATTTAATAATTTTAGTAATTAATTAGAAAATCACCAGGTGTCGGTTTACAACGCCATGGCACTATAATAAATAGTGGGATTTTCAAGTGGGAGAAAATTGTATTTTGGCTAAAGCCAACCATGTACTCACACACGAGTATTTTTATTGGGAATGATAAAAATGGTGGCATTCTCAGTTGGTGAGAACAAGTATACTATATTAGCCTATAGGCTTTGATATATCAGTTTTTGGTGAGTAGTATACCGGTATACTATATCAGTCTACAAACTTTGATATGTCGGCTTTGGGTGAGCACTACGAGTATACTATATCCGCCTACGGGCCTTGGATTTATCAGCTTTGGGTGAGAAGTATACTCTATTATCAGCTTTGGGTGAGCTATATTATCTATCTTCAGCTTAGGGTGAGCAATTCTGATATGATCGAACTTGATAGATAGTATTGGATGAGTGGATCGAGAGATGGTCTTGTTGACATCAAATTGACTGAGTTGATTGATCGATGGTTTGATCTGATGTGATGATTTGATTTGTTGATGTGACTTGATGAAACTGTGAATTATATTGACTTGTAGGAAGGAATTGAGGTCAAGGTAAGTCCTCTAACTCGTGTTTGTGTTTAGGCAGCCTTTGGGGCGTATTTTCTTCCTAGTCAGGTCTTAAGGGGTGAACTTACTGAGACGTCGTCTCACCCCATTGTGAGATAACATTTCAGGTCCCCAGATGGCAGCTCCTCCCGAGCATTTTGGACAGCCAAAGAAGGTTACACAGCAGAAGTGCTTCATCCCGCTTCATGGAGACCCAAGGGGATGGGTATATGAGTTGGTGAGATTCGTGGTCTGGGTCTATGCGTGTCTACCCAAAAATGTGCCCTATCAATACAGATCATGTATTGCCAGGAGCGGAATGGCAAGAGAGAAAGGCCCATACCGGAGTCCAAAGTTGCTTTTTTTGTGCTAGAGGTTGCGTTTGGGAAAGGTATGGTAGATCCTCCAGAAGGTTCAATAGTGGACGTAGACTCGAACTTGTGAGATCCTGAATTTTTTACCCGTCTCGATAAAACGAAATGGGCTTTTCGTCAGCCTGCCTATGGTCCTTTTTTTTTTAGCTGATCACTCATGAGTTAACCAATCTATTGGGTGAAGCCATAAAAGGATATATATGTGGGAAAATCCCTAAAAACTACCTGGTAGGTTATATTGGACTAAAATCACGTTCGATCGATTTTAACCACGAAATTGAATTCGGTTTCGAGAATCGGATATTTGAGCGTGTCATAGTTCATTTATAGGACATCGTCTTGTCTTTCGGAGAAATTCTGTCGAGTTTGAAAATTTTACGGAAAATCAATTTAGATGATTCAGAAACGAACATAAATTCGGATGGGCCAAATTGAAGGGATTTTTGGCCTCCTTACCAAGCCATTTGGTGTTGGGGACTTGTAGACATTGTGTGAGCTTTTTCTTCAACAAAATTAGACATCAATTGGAGAGTTGGTGAGAAATTTAAAGTCCAAATGTGAGTAAATTCGGAACTAGGCATGGGGGTGCAACAATTGGCCTCAAATGGGATTAATTCTGGGAAATTTATTCAAGAAAGTATTTGGGGCACACCATAGGATAAGCTTGAAGACTTTTGGGTAAGCCAATGATGATTATAGATATTTAATTGGACTTTTTCCTCTCCCTTATCCGATCTCTCTTCCTTCCTTTGCTCACGGATCCTTTCCCCTCTTCGCGGCTTGTGCTCTGCATTTTCACTTTTCCCTGCAACTTCATCTCTTTCCTTCGGTTTTCCTTCGAAGAAGCGCCACACGTCCACGCAGAACCTCCACCAGTCAACCTTACAATTTCCTCAAGCCAGTCAGTTGATCGCCCAACTCCACCGAACTTCCAACGAAGCTGCTCCATTCCTTTGCCGCGTGCCAGCCTCCACTCATGAAGCCCATCACCACCGTTTGTCCCATTTTCCACCGAAGCGAAGCTGCCCATGCCAGCATCATCATCATCGTCTCTTCCCCCACCGACCAACAGCCCCATGAGTCAACTTCTTCCCCAGCAAGCCCCCGACGTTGACATTACAAACCGCACGTCTCCATCGAGTTCTCCAATTCCAGCGCCCCTCCATCAGTGTGCATCTCCACCGATCCTCCTCCACGTTCCAGCCAGCAAAGCCGTGCGTCCTCCTTCTCCTCCAACAGCGATGTCCCTCAAGCTCAGCCCAGCCTAGCGAAGTCAACCCATAAATCAAGCCCGTTTCAACCCATTTGAAGCCCGCAAGTTTAGTTGCAACCCCCACAATTTCTCAGCCCGTTAATTGAGCTCAACGGCCCGCAACTCGGCCCGACGAGCAGCGTATTCAATTCTGGACCGAGCCCAGTAGATTTTTACTGTGGGCTTGCTGGACTGTTTTAGCCAGGTCCCAAGTCCCCTCGACCTCGCCATAGGCCCGAGCTTCGGCCGTCGTCGTGGTGAACCGGTTTTCGCATTAAATCGGTGAGTTTACGCACTAAACTCTTCTTAGTAGGCTAATGACGCTTAAAGGTTGATTAGTTTAGGTTAAGCTTGGATTAGGAGGTTAGTTAGATTAGATTAGTTAATTAGTTAATTATCAATGCATGTTAGGTGAATAGTTTAGTGCAATTCGGGCCTAAACAAACTCTAGTATTTATCTAGAGTGGTTCGGAAATTTTTCGGTCTGTCTCGGCTTTTAATTAGGCTTTACGGGCCTAAGTTTTATTTATTAGATTTATTAATTAATTTCCATATTTATTTATTTATTTATTTTCGGAAATTAGACCGGGATAGTCGGTGACCAGAATTTTATGCTGATTTTAGTGGTGTGATCTATTTATTTATTTGACTATTATTTTGTGCAAATTGGGTGTTGTTTGTAATTTTGGGTAATTATCCCAAAATATTTAATTTTAGTAATTCATTAGAAAATCACTTGGCGTTGGTTTACAACTGAAAAAAAAAAAATGTTTGTATGGATTATATTTAATAGTGGGATTTTCCAAAAGAAATATATTATATTTTTGGCTTAGGGCAACCGTGCACCCGCACACGACTATTTTTATCTGGTATTTTTAACACGAAGAAAATAGGCTGGGACATTATTTTAATTGAGGAATTTAAGTGCAAAGCGCAATGTCCTTGGCCGGGACTGGATAATCATGTGTTGGTTAAGAGAATTCATCTCCCGCTGTGTGTTGGGTGAACGATGCTTTTATGTGGAAAGCCGTATTAAGGTGGACATTGCCGTGCTCGATGGGGCGAGAAGACGCCTAGCTGTGTGATAGATAAATTCGCTATGTGACGGATAGATCCACTGTGTGTCAGTTAAATCCGCTATGCAATGGATAAATCCGCTGTGTGACGGATAAATCCGCTGTGTGATGGATAAAACTGCTATGTGACGGTTAGGTCTATTATGTGCTGGGTAGATCCGTTGTGTGACGGATAGATCTGCTATGTGACGGTTAGATCGTACCTGTGTGACTGCAATCAATTGAAATGCATGATAAGTCACGCATGTGTGACAGTAATCAATTGGAATATATGATCAACTAAGATGTGATTTGAGACGCTCCAATTGATCGTGTGTTATTACTGCACTTCTGTGTTATATAAGTTGTACTAACGTGCAGGGAGGATCTGAGATGAGGGAAGTCTCTGTGGTTATATGAGACGCTTTAGGCGTATTACCCTCCTAATCGGAGCTTAGAGCGTGAACTCGCTGAGATTTATATCTCACCCTGTCGTGGGCTTTAATTTTTCAGGACCGTAGGGTGGAGGACCTGGAGCCAAGCTAAGGTGATATGAAGTGTGAGTCAAATAGGACAGTTTCTTTGAGAGCTGATCTTTTGAAGCCTTTTAGTTGTAGACTTTTGTACTTGACTTAGTTGGTTAATAAAAGCACATTTTGTTTGTGAATCTGTTGTCCTACCTTTCTATCCTGAGATAGTTACTGTAAGGGGATTTGTTATTTCCTTCCGCATGTGCAATAAAATGAAAGGGTAGGCGACTTGTCCTGGGAAGTCGCAAAATTTTATCAACCATTGAAAGATGGGGGCGCGCTCGAGGATCGGGGTGTGACAGGACTTGTCAGATCTAGGAACTTCGGTGTACTTAGCTGAAGGCTTCAATGAGGATGAGGATTAGGAGTAGGATCTATAGTTCTTTGAGCCCCCCTGTTTTGTAGACCTTGCATCTATATACCAACTTGTATTATATATGACATGGTTTGCTATGTATATATATAAGTGTGGTTGTGCCTTCAGTTTGAAAATTGTGGCCCTGCTTTTCTATCCCATATTGTTGTTGTCTGGAGATTTATTATTCGCTTCCGCATGCATATTAAAATGAATGGGTCGGTGATGCATCCTGGGACGTCGCTATTTAATCAACCATGTAGGGATGGGCACATGCTCAGAGGATCAGGGCATGACACCAAGCGGCTACGAATTTGCACTTAGTTTCTCCCAATTTCACTTCAATTCCCTCTTGAATCGATTCAATTCAGCCCTTAAAAATTCCACCATTGAGTCCTTGATCAAACTAACATTTTTCCTCACCAATAGAACCAACTTGCATCCCAAAAACGAGATAAAAAACGGTCCCCTGAATTTTCCGGACAAAAACGGCCTCACTTTGAAATTTCGCCAAAAATCTCGGTTTGCAGAAAAATCTTCGGACGATGAGTCGACATTCTTAAAATGACTCGTGACACGACACAACTTTCAATTTCTGAAATTGGATTCAAATTCGCGGTTAATTTCAATCTGGCGCGATTTTAGCGTAACCTAGCCTACCGGCTGGCTTTTAGAAATTTTTGGTGCAATTGACCCGTGATTGACTTATTTCGAGTCACAATGTATATTTTTGACACATTGGCGACTCTCAATTGTTGTGGAAATCTTGAGGTTTCAAATACAGACACAGGGTACAAAAAATATAGAAAAATCGACCTAGTACCGATCGACGAGAATTTCGCAATCTGGTCGAATCACCCACACTTTGATCACCTATCTTAGTCGAAACGACCTATCTCTGATCTCTGATGGATTTTTAATTGTGCTGTAATGATCTCTGGAGATGAGCACGGTTGAGTAGTCGATTCCTAGTTGAATTCTCAAGTTTATTGCATTAAAATTCTTTAATTGCTTCCCTCGATAATCTAGTTATCTCATAAGTGATCAGCTCAGAGAATAGCACTATAGGCACGTCGATGAAAGGCCCGATTTATTTAATTGAAAATAGGACTGAAATTTCAGGACGTCACACATATGGGAGAAGACCAAAATTGAAGAAGCGTTTTTCTTTAGTTGTATGACACGATCGATCCAATCAACTATGGGCTCATTAGGGGTCTTTATTACTTTTGGTTGCTATCAGCCAATTGTTTCTTCTTCCCAATCGGTCCGGTAACGATCACTCTGCTTGATGTTTGGTCCTTAATTGGCATATCCTCTCTTATAAATCTCTATGGTTATTGGCCATATACCTATCCAGATTTTTATGGCACCACATTCACTAACCTGCCATTTGATCAATTTATGGACAAATTTGGCAAGTTAGTTGGACCTATCTCTTCTCAGGAGATCTATGGCGAACTCCTCATCCTCTTCCTCCAGCATGGCGTCTTCCAAGGGTGCTTTCCTAAACCTCTGGAGGAAACTAGTCGCGAAGCTCATCCAGACATTCGCATTCCTGATTAACCACCTTGAGAACCTCGGGGACGTCATCAAGCTCATCTATAATAGCAAGTCTACTCACCTTCCTCCCTTGCACCACATCAGGGAGGATTATAACAAGTTCTACCTCTTCTTCTACGAGGCATTGGACTTGTTCTTCAATAACTGGGGAACTATCTCTTCCTTTCGCGAGTTAGAGGAAGAGATCAAAAGGGGTGTCCACTACAATCGACACCTCCAAAAGATTCGTGACAAGTGGCATCGGGCCAAGGATGATATCCAGAAGATGATGGAGTGGATAATGGCTTACAAAGACAATGTGGCCAAGGAGCAAGCAAGGATCTCGACCCAAGGTCTTGGTCACATTATGCCTCCTAGGGTACCCAGCCTATTGACCATTCTCGAAGTGGAGATTATCATTTGCCAAGAAATGATGACGAGCCTTGAAAAGAGGGTCAATGATTGCTAAGATGCCCTCGTGGATCTAGATGAAATCCAAGTGAGAATGGAGTTGATCCTGGAGAGTAAACATCATGCTATCACCCAGCTGTTGAGGAAAACGGAGATATAGGGAGATGCCTAGTCGATTTCCTTTCAAGCTTTAGGTGTCAACCAGGCCTAAATGAATAAACCTTTGTCTGCCCTTCTCCCCATCCTTTTTTTGTAAATATAATGAAAAATGAATGATATTTTGGACTTTTCATATCTTGGACCACTCAAAAATTTATGTTCGTATAGGACTCGTTCAATATGGGCAAACACCAATCAATGTCCTTATTCCACAGTACCAAATGACCCTTCGTATCTGGGGCTACTTAAAGATAGGCTTGTATGCAATAGGGGTTCATTCAAACCGAGCGAACACTAATTGATATTTACACGCTTTTGAATATTTCCATAATACCAACTCATTGTTGGATATATGCCCTAAAGCTACTATGTAATAGTTACATATTAGGGATGTCAGTTGTACTTTCATTATTATTATTTAATTAATGGCAATGATGTATTCATTCATTTGTCCAATTATTTTATATTTATGAATGATTCCATAAGATCAGTTGCAACTAGACCTATTCTTGAGACGTTAAGAATATATATGTGACGGGTTCATAGTTATACTGAATCTTTAAATCGTTCCCGGTCGATGGATTATTGAGTGGATATTAATAATCCTGTTGAGACTGGTGTGTTCTTAACTTCGCCATTAAGTATTGGATACTTAAGGGAATGATGAATCACATGTCATTGGGTATTATGATGCCTAAGTTAGAACACAGGTGTTTGTATTAGACAATTTCACTGAACGTGTTGCATATGGAACGGTTAGTGACATGAAAGTTTTTAGCATGGTCAATGTCTAATTGTTCATGCTTTGGTCTTGTGTAAATAATCCTTAGACCTAAGGCACAGTGTTAACTTGTGTGTCGAACAACTATGATTCACGGATGCACATAATGCCGGGTCGTTGATCCATCTTTATACTTGATGGTCATAGTTTGTTCATATATGAAGTTGCACATGTGCGCAATATGGAATCTATCTCCTTGTTACATACAAGGTATAATAGTGATGTCCTATGCGATCTAATTATGACACTACATTGAAATCCTCGGCCGGGCTTGTAATTGAGAATAAATTGTTTATGTCTCAAATAAAATGCATGTCAATTAGATTTGTGCATATGATCGAATTAGTGACTTGACAAATATTCCATGGTCTTTATTTGATCGGGACATAGTAAGACAGAGGGATTGAATTACATTGTAGCCAAAGCTGATAGGTTCATTATGTTCTTAAAATATTCACACTATCTGGGTAGCCATGACATATTGCTAGATGTCAATCATGGCTTGTAGGACCCAAAGATTAATCGGGACAATTAATTCTTTTGGGAGTACTAATGTGTTAGTACAAATCTTACTACTAGCTTATTGATGAACCTAGGGATGTCACACACCATAAACAATTAGGATAACGTGGAACAAGAGAGAAATATTGTTGCAAATGTGTTTGCAATTACTACAATTGAATTGAGTCGATTTGAAATTAAATTAAATGAGATTTAATTTAATTTGTATTATAGTCACGAGCCTACTTGTATATGATGCACACGCATGCCCAAAGTGGATACATGTTAATGTACCCTAATTGTGCATATAAAGATTATGTTCTTTTTATTTTTAAGGGGATTGATTAATTATTTATTTATTCATTTAATTAATTAATTAATCTATGTCCGTTTCTTTTTAATAATAATAATTAAAAATGAAAAAGATATGAAGTTTCGTGCACATGCACGAATCATGATGGTCAGCGGTTGCTGACCATCATGCACAAGGTCGTGCATGAGCAAACCACTCATGCACGATCGTTCGTGCATAAGCGGACGATTAGCGACGGTTGTTGATCGTTCATCGATAGTCAGCAACCGTTGCTGATCGGTTTATATTTTTATTTTAAAATTGCAAAAGTGTGGACATACGATGGGTTGCTAAAATAGAGAGAAATGAGTGTGTGTTCTTGTGTTGTCTTCGAGACACCAGAAAGAAAATGCTTTTCTCTCATTCGGGCCGCGACTAAAACATCAAGGATACGGCGGATTGTCTCCACGAGATTGCTAGCATGATCATAGTGGTGAATATTTGAAAGTTCTCTCTTCCGTTCGACATCCATTGTTGGTGTGTTTGAACTAGAGGTCTGACGTTTGTGGGGCTCGAACTGTAGAACATCCGAACCAATTTGTATAAAGGGCGCTTCGAGAGGTAATTCGTTTAACTCCCTTTTTATATTGAGATTTTTTATTAAAGCGCACGAACAACGCATTCGGAGAATCATGTATAAAATATATCATCTTTGTTTCTGCTGCGTTCTTTTTGTTAATTTTACCTATACATGATTCATGAAACCCCAACACTCATATCAGCACTTAATATTTGTGATGCTTAGGATCCCATGAATCTATCAATGAGCAATATCTCTTCCCGAGAAATCCGTTTTGATGAAAAGTTTCAAACTTGCATCTTTTCAAATTATTGCTATCCGTCTTTATATAAAGGATTGCAGTGTAGACGAGATCATTCATCCTCATGCATTCTCCTAAGTTTTCTCATCCTTCTGCATTAGTTGACACTCCCAAACCATGGGAGGTCAATCATCATCATCCGCCTCTTCTTCATCAAATAGCAAATTTCTTGCCTCCTAAAAGGATCTACTTTCAAGGTTGATGCTGACTTTGGCCATGATCTACAAGGAGCCGAAGATCTTCGAGAAATTCATGGTCATTTTTTACCATGACCTTGCATCCCACCAAGGCAATCAATCGACGATCAATTCCTACTTAGTTGTAAAGCACGCACACTAATGCAAATAGGGAGAAATAGGGTGTGCATAAGTGATATATGATGATCTAGTGAATGCTCGGAGTTCACTTGACATTTTGTACCTCCAACTTCATCGTCTCCCTTCGCAACTGTTAGGGAGATGGATTTAATCGAGGAGTTGGAGAAAAATTTGGGCTCGTTGGAGAGGGAAAAAGTCATACAGGACAGAGCAGTGCAAGAAAATACCTAAAAGGTGTTTGACCCGCAGCTTAAGAGCATGGAGACCCTCATCAACCAGATGAATGACCTCATCGAAAACCAAAAAATCATCCTAAACCGCTTGAAGAAAGAGTGGAAAACCAGATTTGAAGTCATGCAAGACTTGGAAAAGGCGAACATTTCAGCATATGTAGGAAACCAATGCCTTGAGTCTCGTCTCTTCCATCCTGTGCTTGACTCCAAAAGACATCTGGGTTTCGAATAGATAGTTTGACTAGGGCTGTAAATATGGTGTTCATCTAACAATAGTATTCTCTTTTCCTTTTTGTATTATTCATTTCCCTGCATTTTCCACATGGTTGGGTAATGCCCTTTTAAGAATTTTTCATTTACCGTACATGGCAACTCTTTGCCTTCCATCTCCATCAGCTAGTAAGTGTTTCCACTAAAGACTTCGGAAACCAAATATGGTCCTTCCCAAGTTGGTAATCATTTGCCAAAATTTCTCATTGTCCATGCTTGATGGCAAAACAATTTTCCTAACTATGTCACCAATATTAAATCTTTTCTCTTTCACATGCTTATTATAAGGCTTCATGACTATTCTTTTGAAGGACCAATTTCTCTAAAGCGGCTGCCCTACTTTCACCTAACTTGTCAATATTGCCATACATGAGTTCATCATATTGTTCTTTGGCTAATTCTCTTTGAAGTCTTGCCTTTAATGATTGGACAATAATATCAAACAGAAGCATAGCCTTCTAGCCATATGTCGACATATATGGGCTAATCCCAATCGTGGACCTCTTTTGAACAATCTTCGACTTGGATACCTAGATACTCAGTAATAAAGTCTACTACTGCTTGTCCTTTCACGGCCTTCAATAGAATGTATATGCTCATTTGGCAATTCGACCCTTTATTATTGGTCAAGTTAGCATGTACTTGATCACATTTGTTATAAATATTACATATACCATAGTCGGCAGCATATAATGACATAACTTTGTACAAGCATGATACAATGACAAGCATAATTTCTCAATAGATGTATATCTTGTCTCTGTATCATTCAACATTTGACTCAAGTAATAGATTGCCTGTTCTTTCCCCTCATCATTCTCTTATGCCAGCATGCATCCGATTGTTATATTGGTGGTCGACGAATATAGTTTCAACGGCCTACTCGCCTTGGGTGGCATCAAAACTGGAGGATTGCAAAGATATGCTTTTTATCTAGTCAAATGCCTATTGATGCTTGTCTTCCCACACAAGCTCCTCTTGATTTTTTAGCTTCAATATGGGGAAAATACCTCGACCTCTCTTGATAAGTTAGCAATAAATCTATGCAAAAATTTATCTTCCCCAACATCATTTGAAGCTACTTTTTAAAAGTCGATGGCGTCAATTTTAGAATTGCCTTAACCTTATTTTTATCTATTTCTATCCCTCTTTGATTAACCAGGAATCTTAGAAATTTTCCAGCCTTAATACTGACAGCACATTTCAGAGGATTCATTAGGGTCGCCACAGGTACTAATCACTTATCCTATTACATACCGTTCTGATACCTTTTAATTATAGCGGATCCATAATTCATGGGGGTTAATTAATTAAAAAAAAATTTTGAAAAGGTCTCAGCGCAGTTCAATAACGGAAGCATAATCAAGTCTCACTATCCCCTACTCCAATAACAATAATGCAATGCACACCAACTACGCATCAGATAAAAGAGATAGGCAGTCACTTTTATTTACATATTCATGATGGACATCTCGGGTCGGTACAGCAAAAGGCCAAGGCTTTTAACTATGCTTGGCTATAACTCAAAAGAACTCGACCCTACATCAGACATGTACACCTATCCATCATCAAGTGTCGGCTATCCAAAAAGTGTCATCTTCTACCAGTCGTACGTGCAGTCACACCCAACTCGGTGCATCAGCCAGCGGCAGCGACAGCATCCCTAGAATCACCCCGTCACATCGAACATGGACGGACAGGAACTCTTGGACTACAGGGCCCCCAGCTAGACCCACATCGTACATAACCAAAACATGAACTCAGACAAACACCAGACCAGGAACACTAACACAGAGATGCTCCAAGCACTCAACCTCAACATTAGATGGTAAGCCATAGAAAGTACCACGCATGACCGGTGGCAGAGGCATCTTTCAATCTGAAATGTTAATCCCCAAAGGGGTGAGTACAACCACTCAGCAGTAAAGATCCACCAAACTACACAGTGCAACAAGCAAAACAATTAAGATATCACGAGTAAAGCACATATCATCCATGCTATCGAGCATACATCACCATGCGGTCATGCATATATCACCATGAGGTTCATTCCATGCCATATGCACATACATACGCATGATTCATATCTTCCACACAATCATGTGTATATCCCCATGAGATCCATTCAAGCCTTCATGATCGCATTCTCAATATCATATAGTATCAATTTACTTTCATAAGCAGATCATGCATCATGCCATATACACACACCCCTGCACATGATTCAATTTTCAATTTTAATTTTCAAAGAGGATCTCATTTCATCTTTCTTCCCAGGGATCAGTGTTTGCATCCCTCACTTATCGCTTGCACCCAACCTGGCATCGCGAGGAGCCTCCGGCACACACCTCCGGGCATTTCGGAACTCCCGAGGACATCCGGCACACACCTCCGGGCATTCGGCACACACCTCCGGGCATCTCGACACTCCCGAGGACTTCGTCGACTCAAGGGTCTGATGGTATCATCATTATCACAATTTATATTCACATGTACGTTTCACTTTCAACATGACATTTGATGCAATAATATCAAAGGTCTAAACCAACTTTTTGGTATTATATGACATGCTAAATTTCACCACATGTGCAGCAAAAGAAACCACTCAAGACATTATGTCACATAGAGCAATTCATTTATTTTTGAAAATACAGCAATTTTCGGATAAAACAGAATGCACTCCTTTAGTTAAAATTCTAGGAAAAATTAGTAAACGGTCTTAATAAATTCTCAAAATTTGACATGTTATAGAAGAGACCTAGAGGAAAATATTTCATGAAGAGCATCATATCAAAAGAGCTTCATACAAATTGGTACGGTCCATGCATCACAGCCTTTAAAATTTCAGAACATCGTCCTTGCACAGTTTCATTCACAAATTCTGTATAAACCCTAAACCAGCTCCGAAAATTTTGAAATTTTTATATGTTATATAAAACACCTAGAGGTAAAATTTTCGTGAAGAAATCGAAATCAAATGCATTCTGGATTAAGAGCTATAGTCGATTTAATTCTCCCTGCTCTCGGTGCAGTTTTCCAGATTAATCCCTTTCAAAGAAAATTTGTTTCACCGATCCACACATGTCCGTTTCTTGTAAATTTTTGGTATGTTACTCCTCCAAATGTCATCTACAACTTTCCTCAAGGACACAAGATCAAATTTCAACCGGATAATTATATAAAATTCACAGAAGCACACTAGGTCGACATAACGGTTTCCAGATCTAATCTCTTCAAAGAAAAATGGTTTCACCGGCCTATACTTGTTCATTTCCTCTCAAATTTTGATATGTTACTCTCTAAGAAGTTCTCTACAACTTTCATCAAGAGCATGCAGTGATATTTCAACTAGATATTCATCAAAAATTCGTGGAATCACTAGAGCTCAAGCTGTTTTCCATAGAACAGCTTACTAACCTAAGATGGAACTCCCAAATTTCAAAGATTCCAACACTTAGTTCATCCGAAATTTACTATCCATTACACACACATCACAGCAAGCAACATGTAGGCTAACGGACTTTACTTGCCTCAAATCCAAAGAAAACACAGCAAGACAACCGCAAGGCAAGGCGGGCTCGACGGCGGTCTCCTCCTCCCTTCACAGCTCACGGTCGGCTTCCTCTCTCTCTCGGTTCACTCTCCCTCTCTCTCGGCTTTCTCTCTTCCTCCTTTCTCTCTTTCTCCCTTCCTTGCGCGACACTTCTCCCCCTTGTTCAATCCGCCCCTCCTCCTTT